>CM049320.1:61698259-62312259 GCA_026874595.1 Sipunculus nudus | reverse complement strand
AAATGCATTATGTTTGAGCCCAGAACCTTTTTAAATTATATAATACAGACCTTATTTCTACCATGTATATAGGAACTATATAGAGGAATATTTATGGTAAATATGAGGAACAACAGATGAGTGGTTTTGATATTAGACAGTCCTGAAGTGTGAAAATAGGTTTTTAATAAAAAAAATTGAGGTTTTTCCTTAATTTCTCAAAGGAACGAAGTTGCAAAGACCCAGTTTTCGGCTTGGTAGGAGATGTTGGGGACATCTAACATTATCCCATCAGCCTGAGAAGCATAGAGAGCTGCACTGAATGACCTACAGTGACCAAAGTGGACTGCTTGACAATGTAAAGGAATACAAGAGCCTCAAAAAAAAATCAATAACTACCCTAATTTTGCAGCTTTTATTTTCAAATTTCAGACTTTAACAGATTAAACCCTAATGTGTACATGCTGTGAAAATTAAATCCTTAGTACTTACAGGAATAAAACTTTCAGTGGCTAAAGTTGGGTAAAATTTAAGGTACCAATTTTTTATTTTTGCTAATATTTTAAAAATTTTAAAAGATTTTGATCTAATTTTGGGTATACAAATTAATTTTGATTAATTAAAGTTATATAACTGGAAAAAAAAGTCCTTAGTTTTAACATTTTTTGTGTAAAGTGATCAAATATCTTTCCTGATTTTTTACAAAATGCATTATGTTTGAGCCCATAACTTTTTAAAATTATATAATACAGACCTTATTTCTGGTATGTACACAGGAACTATATAGAGGAATATTTATGGTAAATATGAGGAAAAACATGAGTGGTTTTGATATTAGGCAGTCCTGAAGTGTGAAAATAGGTTTTTAATAAAAACTGAGGTTTTTCCTTATTTCTCAAAGGAACAAAGTCGCAAAGACCCAGTTTTCAGCTTGGTAATAGATCTTGGGGATATCTAAACTTAAGCCGAATTTTGGATTCCTAGGTCTTACAGTTTCAAAATGTGCCACAACTACGGATGGACAGACGGACGGATGACCCACAATGGACCACGACTATAGCTCAGGTGACTTATAGTCAGCTGAGCTAAAAAATTGAACATGGGTTGTGGAATGGAATACAGTGTGAATATGACAGGTGAAGTAATAAACTAGCTCAATTATAAATTAGTCTTTTCTTTTTTATCTGTTAACATGTTTGTTTCTGCTCAGTGAACATTATTCTCATTTACGCATTGTCATCTTCTGTGGAGTACAAGTAGTTTACTTTAATTCTCAAGGGGGCGCTACTACTATCAAAGGGTGAGGACTGCATGAGAATCCAAGAATCGAGCACACAGATGCCACCTGTAGTGATTATTGTAAATTACTGATACTGGCCGAGGGAGTGACAGGGTAGTGGGACTTTTTTATTATTAACTTATATATATATATATCAAGTATATAACAATTAAATATAGTTAAAAAAATTGTTTCCAGTACAGGTTAATTATGAACAAGATTTGGAAATATAATATTTCATAGTAATCTCAGAAATGGAACCAAATTTGTAATTCTAATTACATGTATTCATATATTTCATTTTCAATATATAAATATTGTCTGAAATTTGGGAGGGGGTGACTACATTTTCCATTTCCCCCTTGCAAAAAATTGAGGGGGAAATGTATCCCCCCCATCCCCCTCTGTATTGAGGTCCCTGAGAAACAGTTCAGGGGTTGCTTGTACTTGAGGTATGTTTATGTAATATTTGAATCTGACAAAATTATAGGGACCTACACAGGTCTAAGTGTGGATCATCAACAAGCTGATATGATTTTTTCTTATTTTGTAGTTGCAGTTGCTAAGGAATTATCCACAAATCACTCAGGCCATAACACAAAACAAAAGTTCAACAAACTGGTAATTCATTTAATATATACACCCTTATGTATAACATGTTATGAAAACCATACATTTAGTACAATTTTTTTTATATCTGCTCTCCCAGCTGGTCTCTCTGGTGGACATACAGGTGAAAAAAATAAACCTCTAAGTTCAAAGTCACATGGCAGAAATCTAAGATGAGTTTAGAGCAGATGATAGTCCAAGCATACTTATTACAGGAGTTGCATCAGAGATAACTGTGTCTGTTGTGAGGTCGTGGAAACACTGCCACCTATCTCCAGCCAGCAAAACCAAAGATGTCTTCCTATATATAACCAAATCTAAATCTTACTGGAGCCTTAGGTATGGTATTTCTGCAAGTAGCAGTGATATGCACCTATGCGCAAGAAGCTACTTTTTGACCAATCACTTGTTCTTATATGAAAACCTAAGGGGTTCCTTATTTATAAAGTCACAAAACATAATTATATGCAAATATCAAAGTTCTCTTCTCACACTGAACAGGCTGTTTGTTTTAACTTAACTTTTTTTTTTTTAAAAAAAAAAAGATCAGCCTTGAGATGAACTGGCGCCCCTTGGTGTGAAGCATAAAAATGAGAACCTATAATCTAAAAGAGTAACATAAACCAGATTTAACATAATCAGCCCATGCTATTAATTCCCCAAAGTCTAGCTAACAGCTCAAGCCCAACATATATTACATCTTCTTGCATTTAACCAATATAAATACAATGCAGGTTCCATCCCCATGAGACAGTTTTACAACAGGTTGACTGGTGATGTATGAAATTTAATATGTAGGAATATCATGCTCCTCATTACTACCACACTGTTCTCTCCCGGGACAAGTTCTCAGAAGTCCACACTGTAATTGGCTTAATATTCGAGGGGTTAGGTTTTCACGATTTTAACTTTTCAGTTTTTTGCAAGGGTTCAATCTTACCTTACAGTTATCAACACAGAGGATATCCATTATAATATCAATTTATTTTGTGCGCAAAATCTTATCATTTTGCAAAAACCCTAGACAACATAGGAAATCAAAGGAATAGAAATTCTTGTTGATTACTGTCAGCAAATACAAAATACCTAATATTAATCAGAAATATTTGCACAAGCCTCATTATTTATAATATTTATCTTTCAACTTTACAAATAATGTACATAAGATGCCAATAAAGCTGTAGTAAAGGACCATTCACCTGAGGGAATGAGGCATGATATTCACCAAGGGTTTATTTTCATAATAATTTCCCTTTTGTGCGTGTCGCAAATTACAATCCACCACTAATAACAAGAGCACCGCAAATGTGCAATGTAAGCCTGTCTGATATCTTGTGACTTCTGACCTCGCATGTATTTTGCTGAGAAAAAAATACAGGTGAGAAACTTTTGGTTATTTTTACTAAGTTTCATGAATATCCATAAGAATTTTGTCAGTCATTATGGTGCCACAAAAGTCTTGTGACCTCTGACCTAATCAAATATGCATTGATTTTGCCAGGAATCCAACTTAGTTGAGATAATCTATTGGGTAAAGGATATAAAAGTTATTGTGAGTTTCATGAAAATCCATCAAAGCCCTGTTAAGTTATCACAGCGACACTAAGAGACTAAAAGTTAGATATACCATAATAGATCCCTTCATAGATGGGCCTAAAAAATCCAACCTCAGTATCATCCTTCATACCATTCTCTTTATCACTTTAAAGTAGGTTCAAATCTTTTTCAGTTTCAAATTTCTTTATATTAAGTAGACAGACTTGGTCTTAAGATGTAAGCTGGACTACTATAGGCTTATATAACTTGAAAACCATAGCAATATACCTGTTCAGCATAACCTACAATCAGTTACAAACATTATTCACCTAGGACATCATATGCCAACAGGTGGACCCTCCTGACAACAAGTTGTATACATGTGGATCACCTTGACAACCATGCATATACAAGTGGATCACCCTGATGTTAACAGACCTGTGTATATGAGTGTAAAACTTTAATGCTATATCGTGCAAGGAAAAACTTCCCGAATTCAAAGACTTAATTATCAAATACATTTTGACAAAAGCACAGACGTTAAACTGATTATCTTATTTAAATATCCTTACAAAACTGTCTCCCTTTCATCACCTAAATTTTTTAACAAAAGGGAATACAGAAGAAACAGGTATAATTTTTCATGTTTCATGTATTATTTTCAACTGTGATTACGTAGGATTAAAAGGCATTCAAATTCAACATGTAATTTAAAACAAGGGACCTATTATGATAACTGACGTCAATAAACTTAAGATAATCTCTCGAGGCTTTCATAAAAATAGGCCAAAAAATGCCAATCCCACTGTACCCAGGCTGTTCATATTGCTTTTATCAACTCATTTACAACATGTTGAGCTCCTGTCAAAATAATCCAATCACATTTAAGAAAGCTATCAGGCAAGTCAGAGGAACCAGTCCCTTCAGCTAACCACCTTTAGTTGCATGTCTGTCTTCTGGTTGTAAACCCGGGTGCATGTACTTTGTTCACTACCAACTTGTAGATAGACAAGGGCACAACAATGCCAAGCATCCACTCACACAAGAGCATAGTTATACTGGGTGTATTACACAGTGTGATTATGAGGAGGGACAATGTGACCTTGACCTTGAACTCTGTGACCTTGAATTCAAAAGAGTTCTTCATTCATGGATGGGTGAGCCATATGTGACAGATGAAAGGTTTTGGTCAAACAGTTTGGCTTAAAATACACCCAGAAGCTTTTTCAAGAATTGGGTCCTGTGGGCTTGACCTCTGACCTCAAAATTGAACAGGTCTTCACAGAGATTCAATTTTCATGCACAAAGAACTAAAATTTAACACATGCAAATTGGCATTTGAATATGTAAATTGGCAATGTTAACTTATTTGAACTTATAATAAATAGTAAGACTAAGACTGTGCCAAACTTATTATTTTTAAAATTAAATGTAAAACATAATGAAATAATTTCTGTATGTATTTTCTTTTCAGCCACTATACTCATAGTGAAGCCTTACTATTTGATATCTTATCTAGGCTCTCACTGATAACATATAGGGTACAGCTCTTGGCCAAACTATAAGCTGAAAAATGCTAACTTCAAACAGGTTGTATAAACGTTTTTTGGGAATTTCCAAGATGTACATTCCCAGAAAATCAAATTCCAACAAACTCTGAGGTCCAACCATTTTTCAGACACATTTTTGTTGACTGCACAGAACCCATGGAGACCATGAGATATTACAATGTTTATGTAGAATGTATGATAAGTGCTATGCCCATGAAATGCAATATCATGTTACTGTAATTACTGAAGCTGAATGCACTATTTTATTAACCAGCTACTAAATTATAATTGTTCTCAATAAATTCTTGCCATTGTAAAGATGCTACTTATTAATAAATGTTCATTGTGTGTTTGCATGGGCCAGTTCTGAAATCATGCATAGATTAGGTTGCTGATTAACAAACCATGTTTCTAGATGTGTTCCAGCTAATCAGTTTGTGCAGCTGTTTCATCATATGTTACTTGTCTGAGACGAGGGAAAGGCATTATTACGACCCCTGCTCATACGGTTTAAACACCCCCCTAATTATAATTTTTTTCACCCAATAGCTTTCTGATTACACATACATAAAGACAGGAACTGTCTGATTAAGTAAACGTAAGTTCTGCAAGGTAAAGAATGAAAAAACATAACAAATTAAAGAAAAAAACATGTTTATGACTGAATACAAATCAAGTCTGATAATGAACATATTCTGGAGCTCTTGACACAAAGTCAGGTGCAGAGTAAATTCTTTGTGGGTCAAAGGTGACAGGACTGACCAATCAGTGACCACCTTGGCCTCCTTATGTCATAACAGCCGGGCTGGTTGTGGCAGTAAAAAGTCTCTGAAGATCTGATCTTTCATAATTGATACATTATATGACAACTGTTCTTAACAGCTGTGACAAGCTAATAATACCATTTTGTTCGATTTGTCTAAAATTTGTCCACCTTCTATGATAAATCAATCCAATCACTCCAGCTGAGTGTGACAGTTTTTTTTATTGAGGGACCTGGAATGATTTTGCGAATAATGCTGCCAATGCTTGATCAACGTTGCCGTTTGCACGTTGGAGTTCTTCTAATACCTGATGACGAGGAAAACCGTGATTGGTCAATTTCAAAATGTCTGCTTCAGGGAAACGGGGTTGAACGGAAGAACTGGAAGTACTGGCGCCACCTGTTGATGATTTATTCGCACCTGAATCAGAGAAAGATTTTTATTTAATGCATTATCACCATGACATATGAATATATTTAAATTATATAAATATATATTAAAATCTCACATGACAACCACCTCACTACCATATTTTTTATCCTGGAATAACGTAAATCATCATGAAAACCTCCCACTAACATGACCATCTTGTCTGGTGATGCAGGTGGTCATGTTAGTGAAATTTCACTGTATATATTGTTACTGAAACATTTTTATCAGGGGGAAAGTATTGGGCCAATCCCAGATTTGAATCCATGTTGGTGGCGCACATGTCGTACGTTCCAACCACTTAGCTGGAAAAGGTAGCTTCACTAACAAGACAGTTTGGTCACCTTTTATGTCACCCCGTAACACACACCCCATGAAGACTTTCTGCTATCAGAACAAGATCAATAATCCCAGGAGTCACACTTTAGCTGAACTAGGTAGCGGTAATTACCCAATTACTTCAAACCACCATTCCCCCGGCCCCAAAGCTGGGCGTTATCCCAGAAGAGCCCCCATATGTTATGGAAAAATTTTTCTAAGGGAGCAATATTGGGCTTATCTTGGATTCGAACCCATGTCGGTGGTGCACATGTCGGCCATTCTAATCGCTTCGCCAGAAAAGCAAGCTTCACTAACGAGACAGTTTTGTCCGCTTTTATGTCACCCTGTAACAAAATATATATATATATTTATATATATTAGTGGAGGTTAATTAAACCTTTTTCCATGTGCGTTTGTTGTGTGATGGGAGGATTTCATCCAGATCCCAGACTTTGCACTGATTTGATTGGCTGGTACACATGTGACATCATGGACTGAATTTTATCAGCAACTTTTTTCTAGTAATGCATGTTGTTTTTATTCTCTGCTGAAAATTTGGGACTGACAGTGGCAGGAAAATACTGTGCTTTAACTGAGATCTAGAATTTTTAGTCACAGGGGATTTCTCAGTGTGTGACATCACTGCTGAGTTGACAGTGCTCATAGATGTGCCAATAGTTTTTGATCAAATCACACAATCTCATGTTTTTAGTGGAAAATACAGATAGAAAAAAATATTTTTCTTCCAGGAATTTGGCTCATTTTATGTAAAATCTATATTAATATTTTTTGGAACCAATTATGTTATATGATTAAAATAATGAGATTTGGAATACGTCTGCTTGACCTGGAGTGCCTATTTATCCATTAAATCGATGATTGTTCATTTTCTTTAATAATCAATTGCATTTTTGCATAATCCATTAAAAACGATTATGTATGCACATACAAAGAAAAATAATCCTGTCAGAGATATACGAAAACACAAAGTAACAAACAGCATCAAAACGGAACCTTGCACTGCCAACAATTGTCCGACGGCATGTTGACCTTAGATGTGGATGGATTGCTGGTTTCAACATGATAATCGATGTACACGTCTATTTACAGGGGTCAATATTTTAGGTACAAGTAATATGGGAGAGTTATGTTATGAATGTGTGATGGTCATACTACCAAGCAGCCTTACTCTATGCTGAAGGCCCTAATCCATCACATGATTTCTGTTGCATGCTCTTATTGGCTGTTGCTAAGTGTCTGAGTTAGCAACGCCCTGCCTGCTTGGTTACACCAAGTTTCTAAATATCTAAGCATGCTTTTGACCTTATTAAAACAATTATCTCTGAAACCTGTGAAATGATTCCTGAATATTTCAAAATACATACATTTGATTCATAAATATCATCTATAATGCAGAAAAGGCAAACCAGAGTTTCTATGCCGTAGTCCTCATCTGGCACCCAGCAACATAACATAATAATGCAATTTTCACTAGGTGCATGGAATGAATTTTTTATCACAGAAAGTTGGTGTAAAAGAGGCCCGATCTGCGGGTTCAAACAACTGTGTAAAAGTTAGAAGATGGCTCCAAGCCTTATCAGACTCAAAATCAGTAAAGATATAGAGGAGAAGTATTTTAATGTGATTTGAACAAAATGTTGACATGATTTGCATATTTAATAAATTTTAAATTCTGTGTAGAAGTTTTAAGTTTTAAAAGCCCACACCTAGCCCCATTAGATAAAACAAACAAAGAAATAAAGGATAAGCACTTAATTGTGATTATGAAAAGTTTGTATATAATGAGTTTCAAATTTGTGATGAGCTTTGAATGCCCACACTTTGCCCTATCATTTATAACAAACAAATTTTTAATCAGTCAAGAAATAAAGGAGAATATTCAATTCTGTGGATGGATGCTGGACAAAGGGAGGGTCAAATGCCTAATTGCACAGGCATATGCTCATCAGGAAAAAAGAATGACATAAATTTTCCAGAATTATCAGTTTCTTTAGCTGTATGTTATGTACCTTATTAATTCATAACTTGTTTTTAACCCATTTTTTTTACCGGTACTTAAGATGATTTTATGAATCATAATAAATTTGACCACGGACCTGGATTTGAGTCTTGTGCAGATCGTGACAGCGCCTCTGCCAGTTGACGGTCTTCGTCCTGAGTATCTTGTGAGAGGGTACGGTTAAGACGGGCATGGTCGGGAAGGTCACCTTCACTAAGAAACCGCGTCTGTGTCCCTGTTGTTCCTATGACTAGTACACCCTGCTTCAGATCTATACAACACTGTCAAAAAATTAGACAAATCATTATTTATTCTTGTGTTATATTCTCCAAACATCCTTGCAACCTCTTTTGGCAGTGGAACTGAACAATTTTGATTCTCATAGGTAACAAAGCCATGTTAACATAACAGATAATTTCAATATAGATACATGTAACTCTAATATTGAAAATAAAATTTAAAAAATAATGCAATCAATAAAGTCCATTAACACAGTCTAATATTGAATTACTATAGAATAGACAATTTATTTCAATTTATGAAGAATGAAAGGTTAGTGTGCCTCTTCAATGAGAACAATATTTAACTGGAAAATGGTTAACAGTAATGTACTTCTGCAAGGAGGTGGTGTTTCTTATTGTCATTGGTTGATACTTTGTTAGTTTGTCTGTTAGTAATTTTACTTAAAAAATCGTGGATGGATTTTGATCAAATTTGTTGGAGATTTTTTTTAATAAGGATAGGTCCATGGCCTGTTGGTGGCACTGAATTAGGATGAAAGTATCCATACCATATGAATGATATGTTATTATTAAGCCTTCTGGATTTCAGGTTTTATATGCACAGGGTTAGAAATAATCCACAAGTCATAACCTGTCGTTAAGACATTAAAGCCAATCTCTGAGGTTCGATATGGAGATTTCATCATTATGCCATTAATTGAGGCACCGGCCAGGTTTGAACCAGGGACCTTCAACTCGTAAGTCCAACCCCTTAACCACCAGGATACGTCCTACGTCCTACTCCCCTGTTGTAGACTTTGGGAACACCCAAGCAACAATCCATTAAAATTTTGAGGTAATATAGATCACCAGTCTTTACTTTTGTGAGATTAGTTCATAGAGGTTGATGACCAGAGCTATTCACTGATACTGTGGTTGCATTTTTTTCGCAGGGGTTAGCAATATATTTGTGTAAAAAAACCATCGTGAGGCAGAGGCCCCATCATGGAAGGCAAGTCAAAAGGACTGATATTTAATAAAAATAATGACAGATCTTGTATGTTCAGAGATTTCTGTTTTTAATTAAATATCAGATCTTTCAAATTATCTGCTTTGAATGAACAATAATTTCAACTCATTTGATGTTCCCTTTGGTCACCATCCAATTATTAAGATTTTGTAGACAAATTATATGATATAATTAATTAATATAATGATGTTAAGTGTGCGTAGGTTTTTAATATATCGCGATTGCAATAACTGAACCCTTGTGAAACGCTGTGAACATGGAAACCAGGAATTATAATCCCTGTGAATTTGATCCAACCATCTACTTTCCTGTTTAATTTTTAACTTTTTTTCCATTTTTCATGCTTTCATGTTATGATGTATCATACATTTTTTACCATACATTTTTTAACCAGTCTGAAACAGGAATGTGGAATTGTGGAGGCAAATAAGGATTCAAGGTTAATTAAGCAGCACTTTATTATCAGCCAGTGTCCCCACCTGGTGACGTTTGAGCATATCGAGACCTAGTAGCATGTCCATTGGCTGATCCTCCAGTATCGAGAACGAGGACTGCAGGTAGTCAGGACCTATCTGAATTTGACCTGTAATAGTAAAAGCAATCATTACTTAAAGGGGCCCATTCACCTATCTGACCTGTAATAGTAAAAGCAATCATTACTTAAAGGGGCCCATTCACCTATCTGACCTGTAATAGTAAAAGCAATCATAACTTAAAGGGGCCCATTCACCTATCTGACCTGTAATAGTAAAAGCAATCATTACTTAAAGGGGCCCATTCACCTATCTGACCTGTAATAGTAAAAGCAATCATAACTTAAAGGGGCCCATTCACCTATCTGACCTGTAATAGTAAAAGCAATCATTACTTAAAGGGGCCCATTCACCTATCTGACCTGTAATAGTAAAAGCAATCATTACTTAAAGGGGCCCATTCACCTATCTGACCTGTAATAGTAAAAGCAATCATAACTTAAAGGGGTCCATTCACCTATCTGACCTGTAATACTAAAAGCATGAACGACCTGAATGACATGTAAAATCTGTGTTTTAGTTATTATCCGCACTAGCATATAATCCAGATCACAAAAGGGAGTACTCTTGTCTGCACTAGGCCACTTATCTGCAACATGTTGGTTTACTGTAGTCCACTCAAAAGATTTACTTTACTTTGGTTTATAGGAAACAGGTTCCTAATGCGTACAGGAAAATCTGTTTCTAGTCTGTATGAGGGCAGTTTTGCTACCATGTGACCCAAATCCTTCCTAAGAAATATAATTTTTTGCAGCACAGTAAATCAGATTAGAACCAAGTGTGGACAGTAAACTCACAATTTATTGCTTTTGTAAAGTTAACTACAGTGTGGATGCAAAGCATCTACCTCCACACAAAAGCAGACTGTTATCCAATTAAGATGCAAATCGGGTACGGATAGAGCTTTAATCTGTATGAAATAGGGAGACGCCTGATGATTTCAATTGCTTGCATGGAATGAATCACTTAGGGTTTCATACAACACAAAGATACTCTAAGGTATCTCAGGTAAATTCAAGGGAGGAATTTTTCCTTCAGAGAGTTTAGTGGCATTTTGTCCCCATATTTGCTGAGAAGATGCCTGAATAAGGTTTTTTTTTGGCTGAACATGACCATGTCTCTGAACTATATTAGGATTTAGCTGGTTAAATTTTCAAATAGGATTATTTCTGTGAAATATTGAACAATTTGGCTGGACAGTTTCAGAGAAGATTTTCATAGTTTATTTTTAGCTTTTCCCTGTGAAATCTAAGTCAATGCATATTGCCATAAATAATCTCAATCCGATTGTTTGACGAGTCACTGATGTATCCATGAACTTTTGCACAGCTAACACTGACAGTTTTTGAGACAGAATGGATTAACATACAAACAAAGGTAGATGATGGATGTAGCGGATGGTGGATGACCAACATACGTGCTGCGCCATTGCATAAGCTCACAGGTTCCCAAAAAAAAATTACTTTTATAATCAAACACATGTGTGATGGTTATACTACCAAACAGCCTTGCTCTAAGCTGAAGGCCCTTACCCATCACATGATTACAGTCGCATGCTCTGATTGGCTGTTGCTAAGTACATGGGTTAGCAACACTGTCACACTGGTCACAAGTGAGACATGCTTTTGATAGATAATGATATGTACAATTATGTCTAGAGTTACAAGTTAAAGCAGCAGTTTCTAATGATTCCCATTATCCTAAAGCAAACCCTCATTACAGAAACTGTTGACAATTTTGTAACAATAAAACAAGCTGAACAAGATATCACCTGTGTTGTTTATGTGAAGGGATCAGAATTCTTAACAGTAAAGGGTTAAGAAAAATATATTTTGTTGCAGGAGGTTACCACCTCCATTTTCAATGTTAGCTTAACTAAGTATGTACATCTGCAGAGTTCCATTCCAAGACTCCTTGACAGGGCAGTTGCACATGCTTTTTATAACATTTTATATCCTGGTGTAAACCAGGCCATGTGACTCCTGCACCTGGGGGCCCTTGGTCATACCAATGAGGAACCCCTGAAAGGCACACTCATGAAACATAGTCATTGCCGTGCCCTCCTGCCATCCCATTTAACCTGCAGAGCATGCACCATAAGTCTCACCGATTGGCTGAGATTCAAATAAAATATTATTTTTAAACTGATTCTTACTTTTCGCATTGCCCTTGTTTTTTTAAACTAAACTCACATAAATGTACTCTTCCGATAATCCTCTGCTGCCCGACGCCTTTAGCGATTCCGGCCCACCTGGTGTCCACAAGACGCATTATGTTACAGCGCTCTGCGCAGGCTTTACTCATAATCGTCATCTGAGCTCCTGTGAAAGAAATGACACAAGGCCTATGAGTAAGATGCTCAGCTGTGTGCAGTTAAAGTATTATCGGTAAAGACTTGGAAAACTTCAAATATGTGTAAAGTCAATATGGAATGAAGAATATTTAAACCATGATGAGAAATCAAAATCCATTGAATGGAGCAATCGCTGAAATCTGGAAGATCGATACAGTAAATTACTGTGGTTGCCTTTTTGTTGGCGAGGGTTTTAATATCGCGATATTCACGAATGGGAAATAATCGGAAAAATTAAATCCTCAGGAATAATTTGCCAATTGAGTATGTCCTTCTTATTTAGTGTAGCCAATACTTGTATTGGAATTGGTTAGAACATTGAGAAATTTTACAATAAGTTACATCCATGCAGGTATAGGGAAAACATTCCCTTAAATTTGAACTAAACTACCTCTGCTGTGTGTACGGCCCACTGTTATATGAGAATAATATCACAAACTCATAACTTATTCTCATTTTATAATACACACAGGTATGGCTTTACCAAAGATTTGATTTAGGTTCTGGTGAGATCGCGAAAATGAATCCCTCACGAAACATTAAAATGGAAAAATTGCGAAATTTCAGCCTCACGAATATGAAGCCAACCACAGTATGTGCAAAACAAATCACTTCAGGGATTCTTTCATGCCCAGTAAAGCACATTTTTCCAATAAGAATATGTAATGAATTATCAGATTCTTGTCAGTAATCATATGCTTATTAATTTACACAGTATTTTTTTTTAATGTGCAATATATCAGTTGTCTGACACTAATATTCCTCATTGGCAATATATTATAGCTATCTTACTATCTGATCTTATACATAATGTAGTAAGCTACTCATCTGCCAGAGTTAAAGATTTGCAATATTCTGTTTTCTCAGTGCCCCATAAGGGATCAAACTTAAGTGATTTAACAGGAGCTAACACTGAATTTTAGAAAATTTATCACTGAAATAGGAGCAAAATCTGAATGAGTTACTTATTTATTCAAATAACTGACAGTGCAAGCCAAGTCTAACTGACCAGTACTAATTCTTGATTCCCGAAAGTGATCACCACACTAGAGTAAATTTACCTCAGCAAGGCAAAGGTTGTGGCAATTAAGTTACACATATGTGACGAGCTGATGACCAAACCTTACAACTGATTTGTCAAAAGCACACAAATTTATGTATATTTTATGGGCATAATAAGTGCATCAAAAAGTGACTGTCTTCAGATGCCTTATTCTGAAATGTCTGTGTATGTCATTTTTTAGGGTTTATGTTTTGCCATCTTACCAGGAACTAACACTGAAGTAGTGATATGAAATTTATTATTAACCCTGCGCAAAGTGAGGGTTATTGTTTTCACTCAATTCTGTGTGTTGTGTGTGTGTATGTATGAAAATATCAAGAGACAGTACAACGGATGATATTGAAATTTATCATATAGGCTGGTGTTGTGAAAGTGTTGATAAAGTTCAATATTGGTGTAAATCCAAGCATAATTTACCCTATAATGAATGTTTAATGGCTTTTTATGGCACATTTTACCACTTGCACTTGTTGCAGGTGACCATACAGCCATCTGTTGAGCGTGATCCGTCACATCACAGGGGACAATGACGTCACGCCATGTGCCATTTCCTTGAAAGGTGTCCGAAACCAACTTCCATCATGGGAGGGGTCATGGTTGTTGTTTGTTATGTTTATAGTCAAGTACAGCAATACCATGATGTCCAGGGTGTTTTTTTTTCAAATATTCAGTTTAAAAGTTCCCAGGAATAACACAGGATTAATTAAAATTCCATATCAAGTATCTTTCGGCAGGATTTGTGTCTTCATATTGATGCTTTTTAATTACATTAACAGTGCTCCCACCAGGCTCCTGATGAAAAAAAGGAATTCTATAAGAGTACTAGAGACAAAAATATAGGAGTTTATAGAAATTTTCATAAAAAATAAAAGATAAAGGAGTTTTTACTGCACAATCGTATTTTTAGAGTATTTTAACATGACCAGTTCATCTTCGAGCAGCTTCTAAGGGTCTAATTGATTGGTTTAGTTGGTTGCACCACTTACACTGACAGGCCTACAAAAGAGCAATAAATATTAGGGAGTGACCCATTGGTCATGAAGCTCAGCTGTAATATTGAGCATGCTTGACATGATGACTCCACTGTCCAAAGTAAACAACAGTTAACATTAAAACAAAGGACATGAGAGCTGCAATGATTCTGCTTAATCTGGAACTAAGTCGACAAACAGTGTCAACATAAGTTCATAATTTTGTTGTATTCTATGAGAATGAGACAAAAATATAGGAGTTTATAGAAATTTTCATAAAAAAAACAAAGATATAGGAGTTTTCACTGCACAATCGTAGTTTTAGAGTATGTTAACATGACTAGTTCATCTTCGAGCAGCTTCTAAGGGTCTGTTTGATTGGTTTAGATGGTTGCACCACTTACACTGACAGGCCTACAAAAGAGCTGTGTGTTTTCAATAATAATTGGTTTTATAATTAACAATAATTTTTAAACAATAACAATCAGTGATGAAGTCGTGTCCAACCCTGAGGTCCAACTCCTAGTCAAGGTCACTTGATTCCAAGTCAAGTCAAGGTCACTCGAGTCCAAGTCAGAGTCAAAGTCACTTCAGGGCAAGTCCGAGTTCTTGAGGTTAGAGTCCAAGCCAGCCTTCTTTGAGGCCAAGTCTTTTGGAACTCGAATTAAAGTCTGTGTCCAATATGTTTTAATTTAAAGCACCTAAAAATTTGAATTTGAGACCATCATGTGTATTTGTAGGTAAGTTTACACAAGGTTTTTACTTTAATATTGAATTACATTTAACTTCAAATGCAGAGACTGAGTTAGGTAAATATTAGCTTGTGAGTCCTTATGGTGGGTTCTCTACATTGAATTTCAGGCCTTATGTGACAAAGGATTTCTGCTGGACTTGAAATGGACTCCGCCTGATTTCTCAACCCCAGAGTCCGAGTACAGGTCTGAGTCCAGGACCCACAAGTCCAAGCCAAAGTCCATGAAAAGTGCGCTCGAGTCCAACATCATTGATAAGAATTATATTTGAAACACGACTTTGCAGGGAAATGATAGGAAAATATAGGAGATAACAGTCTAAATGCTGGAAAATATAAGAGATAACAGTCTAAATGCTGGAAAATATAGGAGATAACAGTCTAAATGCTGGAAAATATTGGAGACAAATTTTTTATAGGAAATACAGGGGTCAGTGGGAGCCGCATATTTATTAATAAAAAATTATTTATGTATTATAATCATTATTAACCAAGGTTATAAGCCAAATCAAGTTGATTCTCTGTACATAATATATACTGCTGATAAACAGACTCATAATCAACTTATAAGCCTTTTCTTGACATCATGCAGATGAAGTGGCAGACTTACCTGAATCAACAAAGGCTTTAACTGGATGTCCGTTAACGTGACAGTCCACATACAGCATGACCACCTGACCGAAGCTCTCTGGTGCAAACTCCATGGCTGTCTCCATGTTAGATTCTACATTCTTTAACCTGTCAATCAACAATCAATATTAGAGAGTGACCCATGGGTCATGAAGCTCAGCTGTAATATTGAGCATGCTGACAAGATGACTCCACTGTCCAAAGTACACAACAGTTAACATTTTAACAAAGGATATGAGAGCTGCAATGATTCTGCTTAATCTGTAACTAAGTCGACAAACAGTGTCAACTTAAGTTCATAATTTTGTTGTATTCTATGAGAATACGACAAAAAGTGGACACACCTACATTTTTCAATACTCAAGCCTGGCAGAGGTAAATGAAAAACGAGTAAGTCCACTGGAAAAAAAAGTAGCCTTCTTTGAAATACAGAGTAAAAATAAGTAAAAGAAGTAGCATTTCACAGTATTTTTTGTAACAGACTGAATAAAAATGTGCTTCACATATTCCACATGTGCATATATATTGCTGGCAAAGGCATAAATACACAGGTGCACATCCCCCTGTATGAAGATAAGGGCATTTTTCACAGTTGTGACCCATGCCTGACATTTGCAAACACAAAAATTGTGAAGTGTCAATTTCTGTTCAAACTTGACAGTAAGTAAGATTTAAATGGTATATATCAATATTCTTTCATAAAAATAGAGGATAAAAAGTGCTGCTAAAAAAGAGTGAAGAAAGAGTTATCAGGGTAATTTTCAGAAAAAAACTAAAAAAAAAAAAGACGGACTCTTTCACTAAAGAGTGATTTGGCAGGCCTGATACTGATTGTTAAAAGGATGAAAGAGCTATAACTGACTGCTTTCATCATCAAGTCTCAAAAATACAATAAAAACATTTGCAAGTTCAAATGGACAGTAGGTGGCAGCACTGCTCCTTTGTCAATCATAAGCCACATGATTTTACATCTGATATCTATGGTGAATTTTAGGGCATTAATATTGTGAAATCTGTGATCTGTTTCAGACTGTACACAGTGTTGCTCCTAGTGTGCGGCATTGCGGCAATATTTTTTGACCATGTCCCTTTGTTTCTGAGCAAGCCTGCCCATGTGGACGTACTATTTTCACACGCGTCCCCTAAAAGTTAAAATAATGCGACCCTTAACCAAACGTAGTTATATGAAAATTTAAACGTTTCAGGTCTACATTTAACATAACAAATCTATCCCTTCAGAAAGATTTGCGGGAATCCTCTGGTAGGGATCTCTGATAAAACCATATATGTGGGATTATATGATACACATACTGTAAAACTGGTTCAATGGTAACACCATCGATGTCTAGAATGTATCACCTCATGGTTGGTCCATTCACATGGAGGGGTTGCATATGTTCTGACAAAGATCAATGTGCTAGTGATCAGAATAAAGTTGCAAGCGAGTGTCCAATGTTCGACGGGATGTTGTTAAGCCTATATGATCTCACATTAAGGTGCATTTTAATCATTTATAAAAGAATATGAAAAAGCAGATATTTTTTTTTATTAAATGAAGTTTAGAATGTGCGCCCACATTCGACATGATCAATCTTTATGACATTTCCCCCTAAGTTAATCTGCAAAGCACGGTAGGAAACTCACCTCCCCGACATTTCGAATGTTCACGTGTCATGATGTCAAGCAGTTCTCAACAGCGTTAAACAGCTTAGAATTATACCAGGTTGATCATAAATTACATTATAACGCCTAAGATGATGTTGTTACAATTGCTAAGACAATTATTACACTCAAAGCAATTCCGTTCAGGTTTCTGACAATCTCAAAGTACCGGTATTTGTCTGTTGTGACACCGTTTCACGGCAGATCAGCCAACTGACAGCCTCTCTTTTTTATATTTGCATATTTTTATTCTGGACCGAACTTTTAATTTGAATCAAAGACTTATGACTATCATTTGAATAGGAATTCCCTCGAAATATTCAACCCTCATGGACACGTGACCTCTCTGTTGCCCAGTATGTAAAGAAGCCCGAGCTGGAAATATACTTTGCCGAGAGTGTGATGTTTTTCCTGACTGAATGACTTCACTATCGTGGAATATTTGATATGAAGATGACATAACTTAGAAGAACCCAACTGTTTCATTTTTGGTTGTTTAACATTTACTCAGACCAATAATATGGACGATTAATCATTTGTTACTGGTGGAACAAGTAGGTAAAGCTGCTGCCGGCAGCATATTTACCCGGTTAAGCTGACATTGTTTCCACGGCTACGTATAGGCTAACACAAAAATTTCAGGAACCCAGTATATTTAGTTATAAATAGTTGAATGTTTTATTTTTTTTAAGAAACTGTGATGTCTTGTCTTTTGATAATTGCCTAAGAATTATAATAATGCAGCGCCGGCCATAAACTTTCCCGACTGACATGTGGGCGTTACATTGTTGCACGGCACTGCCTACGCATAAATGACACGGTTTTAGTTTTATTGGGAATAGAAATTTAGACGTTTATTCCTTTCATACTTTCATACAAACAGTTATGTAATATGGTGACGGAGGCAGCAAAATTCATCAGACTTGCATCGACCACAGCAACTTACGCTAGCACAGCCAACTTTCTGATTAATCTATCCTTAAAAAATTTATCAATATTGAATAAACCCTTGTCTAAATGTGCATGTCCTTATCTGTATTGAGTTGTTCACAACAATAAGTTTAGATACTGATTTGTCACTTTGAATGGCACCAGTTGTTGCGTGATTCCTCAATTAGCAATAAACATGATTGTATGTCACCTGTTTGCCATCTGTACATTGATGTACCGGAAAGGTTGATACTGAGACATGAATTCTTTTGCCTTCAGTTTTATGACGACTTAAAAGTGATGACATGTAAAACCCCCCCATTCCCTCCCTGTGAATGGTGGTTTTGTTAGTAAACTGTTGTGAGCTTTTCTGTATTAATGAGAATTCTCTCTGTTAAAGTTTATACGCCAGAGTAAGCCAACCGAAAATTTTCCCTTATTGGGCCTATTATCGCCCATCCCGCCTCGTTCCCGTGTATCTAGGTCACACTTCCGGTACCCATAATCACATTTTCGAAGGCGTAAGGAAGAGGACTGGGAGGGAGCGATGTTTGTAATACAGAAAAGCTCACAACAGTTTACTAACAAAACCACCATTCACAGGGAGGGTATGGGGGGGTTTTATTACGTAAACATAATTGTGAGCTGTTTCTGTATTAATGAGAAAAGAACAGACAAACCGTGGGGAGGGAGCACCTACCTGTAACGAAGGAAAGGAGAACTCAGTGCTGGGATGGCGCAGCAGACAACATCGATGGTTGAACAGGCGGAGACGAAGAAGATGGCCTGGAAAATTGGAGGACCTTACCCGACGCGATCACAGGGCCCAGGGAGTAGAGGCCCGAAGCCTGGAGCTGAACATCCTTTAGATAGAATCGTGTGAATGTAGATGGAGATTTCCAGTATCCCTTCTTGACCAATTGATTGGGTGAGATCCCGGAGAAATGTGCCAAGGAAGTCGAAAGAGCTCGAATGTCGTGAGCTTTGACTTGGAGTTGGTCTAAGATGGATTGAGAAGCTGATTCATATGAGGCGACTATAGTAGCCTTGAGCCACGCACTAATGGTGATAGGGCTAATCTCCTTTTTGGAAGTTGTGACTTTTGTAGAGATAAACAACTTCTTGCGCCCCCCCCCCCCCCCCCCCCCGTAAAGAATGAGTAGCTTTAAGATAATATCGTAACGCACGAACCGGGCAATTGGTAGCCCCATAACGGTATTGACCGTTAGGGAGGGCCGGAACGTGCCAAGCAGACGGAGGGTCATCGAAATTTTGGTTTTTCCTATAAAAATCCGGAGGAAAAGGCAGGGTGGCCGACGAACCGTCAGCCGCAATTTGCGTGAATTTCAAATCAGCCACGAGGGCATGAAGCTCAGAACGGCGACCGGCCAAGGCAAGAGCGAGGAGGAAAACCGTTTTCCGAGATAAATGGAGAAGATGGGCCGAACGCAACGGCTCATAAGGGGGTTCCCGGAGATGACGTAAGACTACGTCCAGGTGCCAGGAAGGCGCAACATACCGAGGACGAGACGCACGGGCATGAACCCCCTTGAGAAAATCCGACACCAACGGATGATGAAGGACACGATCGTGACCCAGCGGACGGAGCACAGACAGCAGGGCGGCACGATAGCCACACAGAGAGGTATAGGATAAATGTTTATCCTGCAGTAAGAACACAAAAAAGTCCAATACCGCCGCAAGCGACGGATCTAAAGGGGAGAGTCCCCGGGAAGACATCCACTCGGTGAAGAGACGCCACCGGGAGTCATAGATGCGGTCCAAAGAACGGCGACGGGGAGCCGAGGCAAGGAGAGCAGCCAGACTTGAAATGCCCTGATCCTTGAGGTGTCCGAGGAGAGCACGCATGCGCAGAGAGGGTACGACCGAAATGGGCGACACGCTCGAGGGAACGACGGGAGTGCGATGCGGAGCGGTAGTAGAAGCGGAGGGCGAGAGAGAAGCGAGCGCCACAGAGGAAACCAGGGAGCCGCAGGTAGAAACAGGAGTATGAGAAGAAGGGTAGTCCGGTCTGCGCGGGACAAGCGGAGAAGGACACAGCGGAGGAGATGAGGCGCCGGAAACGCAAAGAGAGTCCGGTGAGACCACTCGGACGGCGGCGTGTCGGGGAGACGGTCGCGAGGGTGACGTAGACGCGTTGCGGTAGGCACAAGAACGGGGGAGGGGGGGGGACGGAAAATCGAACAGATCGAAATCCGGCCGCCCCAGGCGAGCGAAAACCCTCCGAAGAACCTGGAGCGGAAGGAGCGGAGGGGAAGAAGGAGACGCCGGATGACGGGATAGGGCGTCCGCGAGGAAGTTCGACACGCCCGGCAGATGGGAAGCACGAACCAAAGCCCTGAGAGAGATGCAGAGATCGAACAAAAGGTAAGTCTCCTGCATGAGAGAGGGAGACCGAGTACCGCCCTGCCTGTTGATATAGGCCACCACCGTGGTATTGTCGGTCCGGACGAGAATGTGACGGCCGATCAAGCGGGGGTCCAGTGGGAGATCGCGCGACGGACGGCACGGAGTTCTAGGATATTGATATGGAGCAGACGTTCCTACGGGGACCATATCCCCGAAGCGCGAAGATCGGCAAGATGGGCCCCCCAACCGAGGAGAGACGCATCGGTATAGATGGTGCAATGGACTTCCATGGAAAAAGGAACGCCGCGCAGGAGAAAAGAAAGGTCCATCCAGGGACGAAGGCAATGCCATGTGAGCCGAAACGGGAGGATCGTAGGACGAACCGAGGTTAAACAGAGAAGGCAGTGACGGCGCAGGAGAGACTGAATCGGACGGAGGTACAGTCGGCCGAACGGGATAAAAGACGCAGCCCAGTTGAGAGCACCGTGGAGAGAAGCTGCTGTGCACGAGTCGACACGGCGCCGCGTGAGAAACGAACAAATTTGCCGGCGGAGCTTGAGAGCAAAATCTTGCGGGAGTGACGCCGTGCCGGACGCAAAATCAGGCGTGACACCCAGAAATTGGAGGGACTGGGTGGGAGTGAGATGAGATTTCTCCGCATTGACTAGAAAGCCAAGGTTCCCAAGTAACGTGAGAACCTGGGAACGATGCGACAGTAATAGGGAGCGATCAGCCGCATGTACCAGCCAATCGTCCAGATAAGGGAGCACAAAAATGCCCTGCGAACGGAGATAACTCGTGACCGTGTGAACAAGCATGGTAAAAATCCAGGGGGCCACGTTGATCCCGAACGGAAGGGCCCGGAATTGAAAAACTCGGTTCCGATACGCGAAGCGAAGAAACGGTTGAGACGAGGGATGGTTTGGAACGTGAAAATAGGCATCCGTAAGATCAATTTTGAACGCCCAATCCATCCGCCGAATAATGCGGAGCACAGCATGGATATTGAACATCCGAAACGGAGGCGGACGGATGAACGAATTGAGGCGCTTCAGATCGATGATGGGGTGCCAACGGCCGTGCGGCTTGGGAACAAGAAAAAGGCGAGAGTAAAACCCGACGGTGGACAGGGAAACCTCGAAAATTGCCTGTTTGTCTAACATCGATTGAATGGCCTCCTCCAAAGCGAGGCGTTTGGCCGGATCGGACGGAGGCGGAGTGAAGAACGGGTGCATGGTGATGGGAGGTGCGTGCAAAAACGTAAGACGGAAAACTGAACTTTATGGTGCTGAGAATTAACCGCTGTGAGGTGATACCCGCCCACGCGGGAAAATGGGCGCTTAGACGAGCGCCGACTGGAGCAAGAGAGTCATTTCTTGGAAGAACCTCATTTGGAGGATCGACCACGAAAAGGCTGAGAACGGCTGGAAAGTCCGGAAGGACGTGAAGACTGAGCAGAAGCGCGGCGCAGCGGAAGCCGCAACCGGAGGCCGAGGACGGGGAACGCGGAAGGATGGCTGAGGAGCCAGAGAGGTCGAGCGGAGGCGGGCCTGACGATCCGAGCGCTCCAAGGCGCGGCCAAAGAGAGGCCTTAAATGGCCGCCAAACAGCAGGGAACCGGTGAAAGGCTGAGTGTAAAGCTCAGTGAGCTCAGCCTGATTAAGCTCCGGCTTTAAGTGCTTTAAGGACTGAATGCAAGCCGTGCGGCGTAACAAAATGCAATTTTCAACCAGGCGCCAAACGACCTGATTTAATTCAGCGCAAGTATGGGCAGACGCCTGCCAGATGTCATTTAGAGTGAGCTGGTCAGGAGAAACGGCAAGCAAGCTAGTAACAGCCTGCAAGTCGTTAACCATACCGGCCGCTTGCCGGCCGAGCCCCTTAAGATCCGATAGGTGACGATCGGAAAACTGGACAGACGATGGAAATAACGACTTACCTTCCGCAAACGGCTGTTCAAGGCCGGACTCGAGTCTCATCGGAGCAGACGGAACATCTGGGTGATCAGGAGAAGGGAGCAGGTGATCGAAACAGGTAGCCCGGTACCCACACGAGTTCCAGAGGGAACCGGGGGACCACGGCTTATCCGAACCCGGCGGAAGCGGGGCCCCAGTAGAAGTGGAGCGAGACCCTGAGACCACAGCGTGGTGCTCACGTAAGATATCAACCGTGTGGTCTGTAAATTCCATACACACGGCGGGCGCTGCCGAGGGCGATTGAAGGGCGGCAGGATTCAAATAAGAACCTGCCGCCGACGCCGAGGAAGACCGAGGTTGTAACCTACGGAACTTCGGACCACTAGGGTTAGCCTCCTGTGTGGAGGTAGCCACTAGGTCCAGAAGCGCAGATTTGCACGAACGCCAAGCCTGGTGTTGCAGCGCGATCTCCGACCACTGGTCTTGTGCCAGGGCGGGATTGGCTGACTGAGACGTCGGGGACCTTGGAGAACCCTGGGAAGGGGGATCCAAAGAGACCCACTGAACCGGAACGACCGGAGGCTGGAAACAGGAAGCCGGGGAACGGGCAGCAGCAGGAACCAACCGGGAAGGCGCAGTAACCGGAGCCGCAGGCACCACAGTAGATGGTAACTGAAAAAAAGAGCCGGCCGGCCGGGTCGGAACGGTGGGAGACGCAGGAACCGGAGGCGAGGCCGGCTGCCCGGAAACGGAGGCAGGAGGTACCGACGCACTTACCTGTACCCCAGGAAGGGCCGGGCGATCCAGCGGGACGGCACCAGCCGGCTCTGGAGGTAATGAAGGAATCCGGCGAGGAGCCGGGGGCGAAGAGAACGGCCGTGGAGAAAGCACCAGGGGCGCCGGCGAGGGCGCCGGGCGGACTGAGTCGGGTCTAGACGAATTGTCGAGATCCGACATAAGAGATGAGCAAAAACGAGACAATTTATGTAATATGGAATAGGCAGATGTGCTGTGAGAACAGGAGGCCGCGGGACCGGGGGAAGATTTCCGTTTCCTGGAATGAGAAAGCAACGATTTCTATGTCGAAACCACTGGAGAGGTGACAGGACTGGCGGGAACGGACGGTGAACGCAGCACGGCCGTGGTGCGGTCACCCAGGGTAGGCTCCCCCCCCCCTCCCCCCCGGAGACAATCACGGGGCCAGACAAGGGAAGATTGGAGGGGGAACCCCCAATAACCGGGGAATGAACCCAATCCTGGAACAATGCCCACTTGTCAGTGGACCACGTCTGGCAATGGAAACAAGGATCAGCCGGACCACGGCAGGAGTCATTGTTGGTGCGGCAACCAAAACAAGTAGGATGGGAGTCCCATACCGGGATTAAAGTGCCACAAGAGACACAATAATTGGGTTTCTCCATGGCGGGCAAGGGAAAATAAGAACAACTTACAATCAGTTGGCAAACTCAAAACGACAAACCCAACAGTGGACGAATCACGCAGCGCGGGATCAAACGTCCATCATGGCGTACGCCAGAAGAAAATGTGATTATGGGTACCGGAAGTGTGACCTAGATACACGGGAACGAGGCGGGATGGGTGATAATAGGCCCAATTAGGGAAAATTTTCGGTTGGCTTACTCTGGCGTATAAACTTTAACAGAGAGAATTCTCATTAATACAGAAACAGCTCACAATCATGTTTACGTAATAAAACATGTAAAACTTTAAAAATATTTTTTATTCATTTCCAAATGACCAAAACATTCTTCTCTCACATTACATGATTTTTTAAGATTATATTTTGCTTTGAAGACCGTGTCCCCACCTAATTTTGGTTTCTCCCCCAGAAATTACATTAGGGGCCCAATGTCCCTTTGCTTTTCATGCCTAGGAGCAACACTGGTACAGATGCTTGCCAAAAATTGACAAACCAACAACACAGATGCTTGGCCAAGTGTCAGTAGATGAATAACAACTGATCAGGCAAATGTTCTAAAACCTTTTAAAAGAAGCTAGATTAAATAAATATAATGTGTGATGGTTATACTACCAAACAGCCTTGCTCTAAGCTGAAGGCCCTTATCCATCACATGATTACTGTTGCATGCTCTGATTGGCTGTTGCTAATCAGTTAAGTTAGCAACACCCAGACTCTGGTAAGGAGTTACCACAGGGAGACATGCCTATAATGCCAATGAAACATAATTTCTGTTCTATCTTTATTTACTTATTTAGTCATTTTAACAAGTTACTATGGTTTTTGAGTATGTAAGGAATTTAAGGTATGTAAGGAATTTAAGGTATGTAAGGTATTTAAGGTATGTAAGGAATGTGAGGCATGTAAGGAATGTGAGGCATGTAAGGAATGTGATGGATGTAAGGAATGTGATGGATGTAAGGAATGTGATGGATGTGAAGAATGAAAGATATTTCCACTACGTTGGCTAATAGTAGGTCACCCCTTGGCTTAGCCATAGCACTTCACCTCGTAGTTCAAACATTGATTAAATTTTGTGAGACAGCCCCCTAGTACTAGCTCCCTTCCTGTGATCCCCTGCGCCTCCTAGCAACTACGTTTGTTGTCGTTACTTTACGATTTACTCCGTGTCGCCAACCGAGATGGTCCATCTGGAACGTTGTGGCGACACGCCAGTTAGCTGTCTACTTGGCTCTTCTGCCAGGCCTCAGTGGTTTTCTGACATGGTAAATTGAATAGTCGTGTCAACAAACGTAGTTGCTAGGAGGTGCAGGGGATCACGGGAAGGGACCTAGTACTAGGGGGCTGTCTCACAAAATTTAATCTGTGTCAGAATACCAAATATGAAAATGCAAAATGTGTGTACAATGGAGTTTGAGGTATGAGAAGAATGACAGCAAATGACCTTTGTAAGATATATATATATATAAATGTAATATGAGAAAGAAATAAGTATGTGAAAAATGTGCAAGGAATGTAAGGTATCAGAGGTGTTTAGAAAGTGAGACTTAAGTCAGACCTAATTTCTTCTGCTATTTGGTTCTGTACATCTGGATCAAACGGATCAGAATTCAGCATCCGGACCCTCTCTCGGTCTCTTTCAGATCGCTCTTGCTGTTGTTTTCTTAAGACCTCTGTGAATTTTTCTGTCAAAAAAGTAGGTTAAATCTGTAAAACACAATTTTGCAGCATAGATACCTAAGATTCATAATATGGCCTGATTTTGTAAATATTTCTGTTTCTTACATGTATGTAACATATGTTTTCCATATGAAGAAACTTTAACAATTCATATTACATTGATATTTCAACTACTGTAAAATCTCCACTTAAAACCGCGCTTCCTATTTAAACCACATCAAGACTTTACCTAAATCCAAAGTGAGACACCGCAAGGGGCTCAAATACTAAGAACCCCCCAAAACCATACCAACATACGGAATGATTTGACATAAGACTCAATCATGCGATCCTCTAGAAATCAATACGCGTATGATCACTTGGAGTATAAAATAAAGTATAACTAGAATACGAGTAGTCAACAAGCGACTACGTGTATCCGCCAAAATCAGAGTAGGACAGGTAAAGTGAGGCATGGATTGAGTGGCAAGGGGAAGTAGAGTAGATGTGTTACATATTAGCATGGATGTCTGCCACAAAAACATGATTGTTAGCCGCTCCACCTGTTATTTGAACAAGAAACTATCAAAAATGTATACACACGTAAAATTTCAGGTTGAAAAGTCAAACCACTGCCGATATATGAGTGATTTTACCCTACAGCAGACAAACAGATGGATGCTGTGCAAAAATGGTTGCAGATGGTGCTATCAGTTTTGTGTATGATCAAGAGCTATGTGAGATCCATACACTTGCAAAACTTCAGGAAAATATGTCAAACCAGTCCGGAGATATTAGCATGGATATCTGCAGCACGAACGTGAATGTAGGTGGCAACACCTGTCATAAAATCAAGAAAGCTATCCAGGATGGATACACATGCCTAATTTCAGGTGAATAAGTCAAATCACTGTCGAGATATGAGTGATTTTAACCCAAGTCAAACAAACAGATGGACGCTGTGCAAAAATAATTTCAGGTGGCACCACCAGTTTCTAGTATGATAGAGAGCTATGTCAGATCTAAACACGTGCAAATTTTCAGGAAGATGCATCAAACCAGTCTGAAGATATAAGCATTGATGTCTGCAGCGTGAACGTTAATGTAGGTGGCGCCACCTGTCATAAAATCAAGAAAGCTATCCAGGATGTATACACATGCCAAATTACGGGTGAATTAGTCAAACCACTGCAGAGATTTGAGTGATTTTAACCCAAGGCAGACAAACAGATGGATGCTGTGCAAAAATGGTTGCAGATGGCGCCACCATTTTAGTGTGTGTTATAAAGCTATCCAAGAGCTACATTTGTACAAAATTTTTTTCCTGATTGGTCAAACAAGTCTGAAGATATGTAGGTTAATGTTTCCAAACAGACCCAAAGATGGACGCACTGGAGAGAGGAGGGGTCAGAGGTCAATGTCATATGGTTAGGCACCAGTTCACATGTGACCTAATAAATGGTGTAAGTTTCGGAAAAATCTGTCCAGTAGTCTCAGAGGATATCTCCGGAAACGAATGCAGTTGCGACAGCAGCGGTCAAGAACATAGTATCCACAAAATAAAGGATACCATTAAAGACAACATATTAACAGTGGTGAGATGAGAATCAATCCCGTTGTATTCTTCATATACTTTCCCTTCTTGTAAGTCTTCCGTCATATACCATGCACCTGGTCAAGCCCATCCATGTATCGTATGAGCATATAATCAAATAATTTTTGTATTTAATAATGATTATATTTTCCCATTATATTCATATCTAATATCTATGAACATCCTATATTTATCTGAATGTGTCATAATAATTTGCATGAGTTTTATAAATGATCCAAAATGTGACCCCTCCTGAGCCAGCCAGCGTTTGCTGGTCAGGGCTGCTCGTGCAGCCAAGTTCCAGCGAGATCACAGAGCCTCTGGCGGAAATGATATACCAATCATATCTTGGGACTGATTTTAATGATAAGTC
This sequence comes from Sipunculus nudus, assembly GCA_026874595.1. Lineage (NCBI taxonomy): Eukaryota > Metazoa > Annelida > Sipuncula > Golfingiida > Sipunculidae > Sipunculus > Sipunculus nudus. The sequence continues at coordinate 62,284,275 of CM049320.1, read as the reverse complement.
TATATAAATTTAAAAAAGCAATAACATAGAATTATGAAAACAATTAAATCAGCAGTTTTTGATTTACAAATAACAAATAATCAGAAATAATACATTTACACACGGCTGCCATGCAATTGCGAGACTGCTGCTAAGGGCAGCCTTTGAAAGTCGCCCTATAATAGCCCACTTGCCGTCCCAAAAACAACGTCTGTCAGAAAGATATTCAGGAAACCTTTCTACTTTACCGCACAGTGCTTTCAGGAAAACAACCCGATTTCAAGATTTTGAATTTTTTTATTAAACTGCAGTTATAAGTGGAGATTTTACGGTAGGTCTGTTTAGACCATCTTCATGTGAGCCAGGTCTCTGGCTCAGTTCAGCAGAGACCTTGCTTCAGTGATGCCCTGAGCGTGCTATTTCATAAGTTATTTAAATGACAATTTGGCCCAATCAGATGGATTGCCTACGGCCCATCTACACGACTGAAATTTTATCAAATCTGTATCTATTTTTTAATCAACCGAGAGGTTATTGACAATCTGATCTATCATATAATGACTTATTAACCTGGTGAGTTTTCAGTGCATGCGTTCTTGCTGATCAATCATGTGAGCAGTTTTGAATTCTGTGTACTGTTGAGTTTTGTAATGATGGATACGATTGACCATTATGATTTTTGCATCACCAGCTGCTATATAAAATTCACGATACAGCAGACCAGAATTAACCCAATTGGACACAATGCCTCACTTTATAATACAATTAGTGAGTGACAGAAAACGCACCTGATCTCCCTGGCACTACACACTTACCTAGACTTCCGCTGAGCAATGCTTCTGCTAATGGAGGATTACGTTCTTTGAGAAGCGCTAATTCGTGTGGACTAGAGAGAAGGATTTCACGGATCGTGGCCGGATCGTCAGGCATGCCCATAACGGTGCGCTGTGGTCGAGACGACCCTGATGCTTCTGGCATTTGGATATTTGTGAAGTCAATATTGGGGAGACCTGTGTAAAGACAGTCACATTTGTTTAATCTTCTTGATGTCTCTTGATGATCTCCAATATGATGTCATAAAACTTATGTAAATAGTGTCACCTGGTTTAATGTAACAGGCTTGAATTCAAATGCACAGAGATCCTGAAATAAAGAAGGCTCAATGATAATGTATCATTTTTTTAGCATTTGGATTCCTTCATCCTCATTGAATAGAAAGTGTTATCGACAAGCCATATACCTGTATCTGAAAATAATAATTTAAAAAAAGTGGAGGTCTTCAATGGGCAACATCTAGGGCACTTAACCACTTATATTAACTTATTATTATGCAGATTAAGTCATTAAGGCAGCAATATTATTATTTCCAATTTTTTCAAGGGATAAGGCCAAAAGAAATAAAAGGTATGGTTCTCAGGCACCGCGCACGTCACTTTTAACCCCCGACATAAAAATTTTTATTTCAATTTACAACAGATACTTATTAATTTTGAGCTCCAGCCACTTGAATGTTTCTTATAAGAAGATAAAATAAAACAATTTTGATAAGTTTCCTTAGTTATGTAGTGCTTTTACCTGTTGAGCAAAAAAAATCTGTTATTATCATGCTTCTCCCTGATCATATGACATTTTTATTGAAACATCCAAAAAAGGGTAACCAAAAAAAAAAAAAATTTGCCATCCCGCACTGGTACTGTGGTTTAGTGTCTTCAATCATATGGGGTTTAATAACACACCACATCAGTAATTCTGAGTTTTTGTTTTTCTAGATTTTATGACAGGCTACTGTCAACCTGACTGCCATTATGGCTACTGGCTGCACCTGTCCTTAACGAGGTGATTTCAGGTGAGGTTATTCAAATCCTAAATATTCAGCTTCATTTCAACATTCTGTATTGTGTGTTATATTGAAATTGTATTGTATACTTTTTCTGAAATGAAAAACTTCATTTGATGTTCTCCTTTCCTCACAGTTGGTCACAATTTTTTTCTTTTATTTTCTCCTAGAAAAACCAAACTGTCAAGAAACAGTGAAACATCTTACATATCATTGTTTTGGTTGATACCCATTATATATTTTTAGAACACAACATTGTTATGATTAAAACAGTTTCAATATATTTTTTAATTATTTTTTACAGTGAACATTGTTGGTAATTATCATACTTTTGTTTGTACAATGTTTCTGACTATCATATTTTTGTATATATGTTGTTTTGTTTGAATAAAAAACAAGTGACCCATTGGTCATGACTTTCAGCTGACTAGGAAGAGATTCACAAAAAGAATTTTATCATCTGAATGCCAAATTTTGTAGGTGGCGCCCCCATTCAACTAAAGCTTAACTCTAAGGATCCTGGATATGGGTAACAGAGACCTAATTTCAGGATTCCAAGAAGATTTTTCATGGACCTCCCAGGATGTCAAGTGAGAAGGTTCTAGGTCAAATGGTTACAATTTGTGCCCTGTTAACAGACAACCACATCTTTGAAGGTCTCACAAATAAAATAAATAAAGCATAACATATTTGGAAAAAAAATATCTAGGTGGCTGCCACCAGTCTGCAGGAATTGATGAAACATTCCATGTTGAATATGCATGCAAAGAATCATGGTGATCAAATCATAAGTTGCTCAGATAGTGAAGATCTTGTATCAAATATTAAATAAATCTGGGGGGTACTTCTGAGCCCCACAGCTCGGAGGATAAGGGTAACTAAGACCTTATTTCAGGTTTCCAAGGAGATTTTTCATGGACCTCCCTGCATGTCAAATAAAAGATTCCAAGTCCAGCAATGTGTGCCTGGTGAATGGACAGACAGACATGTGACGGACAGAGTGATCGCTATTCAGTCATCTGAGCTAAAATGTTATTTGTTTAAACAAATATTTGAGATATTTTATTATAATAAAAATTCAAATTTAAGTACTGGTACAACAGACACTTCAAGGTGATAGTGCTTATTCTTCACATGATTTATCAAATTATCATTTTACGATATAATACAAATATAAAAATAGGTCCTTTAATCCTCTACTCTCCACTGTAATTGTTTCCCTTGAAATGTACCTAATAAATTTTTTTTCATAGCAAAAAACAGGTGGACATGAGGGGATGAAACGGACTTCAGTTTCATTTTCGGGGTTTATATTCAAACACATGATCTGTGACACTGACAGAGTGATTGACAGGTAAGGTTTTCTCTTATTATCGCTCACCCCCTGACGCGGCTGGGGCCGGGGCCTGGCGTGGGTTCATCCATTGTCCCTGGGCGCCCTGTACATGTTGTAATAACAAAACCTCTCCATCCTTCAGACCATAGTCAACCAGCTTCATCTTGTCGTCATGAAGAGGCCGACCGTTCCAAAACAGAGCGATCTGTGACGCCGGCACGCTGCATTCAAATTCCAAGAGAGCTTTGAAATTCTCCAGTTCCATATCATTAGCAACCTCCAAAATATATATGTCGTCAGACAACGTCGTGACTGTCAGTTTCATGTTTAAATTGATGAAGAACTCAAGGCAAGTTTGAGAACATTCGCGAAAAGCGAGACGTTGGGCCTTGGGTTTAACCACGACAACACAAACGTTCTGTGATCAGGAGATCTTAAATGCAATCGAGTTGATCTGAGTTCGTTTGGGTCATTGTGTCACATGATCTGTGGTGTGCTAAAAAACCACAACGTGGCGCTTCAATCAAACCCGCGTGGACACATGTAAAATCAATGAAAGATCGGTGCTCCCTTTACCCAGATGTCGTTTAATTCTCCTCAAAACGACTCTTGATGGGTAAAATTCTGCGCAGTGTGGTCTAATTTATGTAAATTGATTCTTTGCGTTAATATGTTTTTTTTCTTTTATAATTATTTGTAATGAAAACAATGCATGTTTTTTTTATATTGTTATACGTACCAAACATAATGAAAAAACTTACTTGGTAAAATTTAATATATATAGCCTATATTCTAATTTCGATATTTGTTATTTTTAATGTTTAGTAAGGTAGCACATTGGGGGGGGGGGGGGGGCACGTGCCCTCATTTTGTTTTCGAAATTTAATCATTTATTTATTTTATATTGTTTGCTGTCATGCAGACCTTACCATATACTCATTCGGTAAAATGGTATTGCATCTAGGCCTAAATTTCCAAGTGCATGGATGTTGCCGGCCATCTTTTTTTTTATCTAAAATAAGCTGACACCCTTCCTAAACATTATTCTCTCACAGTTACCAAAAAGTTATAAAACTTTTTGCAGTTACTATTTTTCCCTAAGAGGACCCCCAGCAGACGCGATTCATCTCTTTTGCCTACATAAATTCCGTCAGAATTCTTATTAATAATTGATTTTTTTTCATGAATTTATAGAAAAATTTTATTCAATCATTAAGGTTTTTTGCAGTATAACCTCTAGTAAGATTGATTTACCCCTAAATTTTGCCCTTAACCTTTGTACCTTGGGTTCGATCATTGGCGTATACCCGGGGGGGGGGGGGGGTTTCAGTGAATGAAGTATAATGAGGTGAGTTCCTAAACAAGTACTAATAAAAGGTATATATTTGACCTTTTTGTATAAATTGGCGGGGAAAATTTAAATATTTGGTGCTTTTTACAGTGTTCCCCCACAATTTAACTTGGCAATGGAACCAATCAAATGATTCTCGAACGATCTCTCTATATAGGCAAACTATACGCAAGAAGAAATACAGAACTATTACTCTTATTTATTGGGATTACCTCCATTTCCCCATATCCACCATGATTGCTGTAGTTTCCCTCTTTATATATCATATGACAAATGTTGAGGGTTGGGGGAATGGAGGACTGCAGACACAGGATCTGACCAAATAAACCCTCTACACACATGGCCTTATTACCAGTCTGTGCCATAGCAGTGTCAGTGCAAGATGCCAAACCACAGAAGCTGGACAAGTCTGTGCCATGTTTGTGACAAGTTTGTGACAGTGACAATCCTGTGACACAAACCCTTTATGCTTGCTTGTAAATTTGCTTGGAACAGTCTGTGCCATGTTTGTGACAATCTTGTGACAGTGACAATCTTGTGACACACATCCTTTATACTTGCTTGTAAATTTGCTTGGAAAAGTCTGTGCCATGTTTTTGACAGTGACAATCCTTTGACACACACCCATTATACTTGCTTGTATATTTGCTTGGGACAGTCTCTGCCATGTTTGTGACAGTGACAATCTTTTGAAACACACCCTTTATACTTGCTTATAAATTTGCTTGGAAAGTCTGTGCCATGTTTGCGACATGTTTGTGACAGTGACAATCTTTTGACACACACCCTTTATGCTTGCTTATAAATTTGCTTGGGACAGTCTGTGCCATGTTTGTGACAATCTTTTGACAGTGACAATCTTGTGACACACTCCCTTTATACGTGCTTGTAAATTTGCTTGGGACAGTCTGTGCCATGTTTGCGACATGTTTGTGACAGTGACAATCATGTGACACATCCTAAATACGCTCTCCTTATAATTGGCTTGGGACAGTCTGTGCTATGGCGGTGACATGTATTAAAAGTGACAAACACTTACTGGAGTATTCATGCCCGAAGGGTTAGGGTAACCCGTATCACGTATAAAGCATATATTAAAAGTTATAACACTTACTAGAGTGATTCATGCCTGAAGGGTTAGGGTAACCTGTATCTTGGATATACCAAATATTAATAGTGACAAAGACTTACCACAGTTTTTCATGCCCATAGAGTAAGGGTATCTCGTATCCCAGATATAGCACATATTAATAGTGAGAAATACTTACTTGAATATTTATATAGGGTCATTCTTATCCAGGATATACCATATTTTACTAGTAATAAAGACCTACTGGACTATTTTATGCAGTGTTAGGGTTGCCCCTATCACGGAGATACCATATATATATATATACATACATATATATATATATATATATATATATATATTACTAGTGTCAAATGCTTACTTGAGCATTTCATGACTGAAAGGTTTATATAGTGACAAACACTTACTTGAGATTTTCATGCCCAAAGGGTTAGGGTAACCCGTACCCTGGATAAAGCATAAATTAAGAGTGACAAACACTTACTGGAGTATTTCATGCCCGAAGGGTTAGGGTAATACGTTTTCGGATATACCTTATATTAATAGTGACAAACACGACAGGTGTCATGCCCATCGGGTTAGGGTATCTCGCATCCCAGATTTAGCACATATTAATAGTTACAAACAAGATCTGGAGTATTTCATGTCCAAAGATTTACGGTAAGCTGTATCTTGCATTTACCATATATATATTAGTGACAAACACTTACTGGTTATTTCATGCTCGAAGGGTTAGGGTAACCCGTATACCGGATATAGCACATATTAATAGTGACAAATACATACTGGAGTTTTTCATACCTGAAGGGTGACCCGTATCCCAGATATACCAAATTTTCAAAGTAACAATCACTTTCTGGAATATTTCATGCCGTAAGGGTTAGGGTAACCTGTATACCGGATATAGCACATTTTAACAGTGACAAACACTAACTGGAGTATTTCCTGTAGGTAGGGTTAGGGTAACCCGTATCTCGGATTTAGCACATATTTATAGTGACAAACAATTACTGGAGTCCGAAGGCTTGCGGTAACCCGTATCCTGGATATACGAATATTAATATTAATAGTAAGAAACACTTACTGGAGTTTTCCATGCATGAAGGGTTAGGGTATAACCCGTATCTCGGATATACCAAACATTAATATTGACCAAATCTAATACGGGAGGATTTCATGCCCGAAGGGTTAGGGTAATCCGTATACCGGATATACCAAATATTAATAGGAACAAACACTGGAATATTTTATGACCGAACGGTTAGGTAACCCATATCCTGGCTATAGCATATATTAATATTAGTGACAAACACTGGAGTATTCATGCCTGAAGGGTTAGGGCAACCCGTATCACATATATAGCATATATTAAGGGTGACAAACACTTACTGGAGTGATTCATGCCCGAAGGGTTAGGGTAACCTGTATCTTGAATATACCAAATATTAATAGTGACAAAGACTGACTGGAGTATTTCATGCCCGAAGGGTTAGGGTAACCCGTTCTTGGATATACCTTATATTGATAGTGACAAACACGACAGATTTCATGCCCATCGGATTAGGGTATCTCGTATCCCAGATTTAGCACATAAATGTGGCAAACAAAATAATTGAGTATTTCATGTTCGAAGATTTACGGTAACCCGTATCTTGTATTTACCATATATTTATTAGTGGCAAACACTTACTGGTTATTTCATGCCCGAAGGGTTAGGGTAACCCGTATACCGCATATAGCACATATTAATAGTGACTAATACATACTGGAGTTTTTCATGCCTGAAGAGTAAGGGTAACCCACATCACAGACAAATCATGTAATGATAGTGACAAACACTTACTGGAGTATTTCATAACCGAAGGGTTAGGGTAACCGATATCCTGAATAAAGCATATATTAAGGGTGACAAACACTTACTGGATTATTTCATGATCATGTCATGGCACAGAGTGCCCCATGCAAGCTAATTTATAAGCAAGCATAAATGGTGTGTGTCACAAGATTGTCACTGTCACAAACATGTCACTGCCATGAACGTACTGTCCAAAGCAAATTTATAAGCAAGTATAAAGTGTGTGTCACAAGACTGTCACTGTCACAAACATGTCGCAAACATGGCACAGACTGTCCCAAGCAAATTTACAAGCAAGTATAAAGGGAGTATGTCACAAGATTGTCACAAGATTGTCACAAACATGGCAGAGACTGTCCCAAGCAAATTTTTAAGCAAGCATAAAGGGTACGTGTGTCACAAGATTGTCACTGTCACAAACATGTCGCAAACAAGGCAGAGACTTTCCCAAGCAAATTTACAAGCAAGTAAAAGTGAGTGTGTCACAAGATTGTCACTGTCACAAGATTGTCACAGACATGGCACAGACTGCCCCAGGCAAATTTATAAGCGAGCATAAGCATGTGTGTCACAGACTTGGCACTGTCACAAACATGGCAAAGACTTTCCCCAAGCAAATTTACAAGCAAGTATAAAGGGTGTGTGTCACAAGATTGTCACTGTCACAAGATTGTCAGAAACATGGCAGAGACTTTCCCAAGCAAATTTACAAGCAAGTAGAAAGGGAGTGTGTCACAAGATTGTCACTGTCACAAGATTTTCACAAACATGACACAGACTTTCCCTGGCAAATTTACAATCAAGTATAAAAGGAGTGTGTCACAAGATTGTCACTGTCACAAGATTATCACAAACATGACACAGACTTTCCCTGGCAAATTTACAATCAAGTATAAAGGATGTGTGTAACAAGATTGTCACTGTCACAAGATTGTCACAAACATGGCAGAGACTGTCCCAAGCAAATTTATAAGCAAGCATAAAGGGAGTGTGTCACAAGATTGTTACTGTCACAAACGTCACAAACATGGCACAGACTTTCCAAAGCAAATTTACAAGCAAGTAGACAGCGTGTGTGTCACAAGATTGTCACTGTCACAAGAATGTCACAAACATGGCACAGACTGTCCCAAGCAAAGTCATAAGCAAGCATAAAGGGTGTGTGTCACAAGATTGTCACTGTCACAAACATCTCGCAAACATGGCAGAGACTTTCCCAAGCAAATTTACAACCAAGTATTAAGGATGTGTGTCACAAGATTGTCACTGTCACAAGATTGTCACAAAGCAAACTAATAAGCAAACATAACGGGAGTGTGTCACTAGATTGTCACTGTCACAAACATGTCACAAACATGGCACAGATTTTCCCAAGCAAATTTATAAGCAAGCATAAGGCTGTGTGTCACAAGATTGTCACTGTCACAAACATGTCGCAAACATGGCAGAGACTTTTCCAAGCAAATTTACAAGCAAGTATAAAGGGAGTGTGTCACAAGATTGTCACCGTCACAAGATTGTCACAGACATGGCACAGACTGTCCCAAGCAAATTTATAAGCAAGCATAAAGGGTGTGTGTCACAAGATTGTTACTGTTACAAACACGTCGAAAACATGGCACAGACTGTCCCAAGCAAATTTAGAAGCAAGTATAAAGGGTTTGTGTCACAACATTGTCACTGTCACAAACATGTCGCAAACAAGGCAGAGACTTTCCCAAGCAAATTTACAAGCAAGTTTAAAGGGAGTGTTTCATAAGATTGTCACTGTCAAAAGATTGTCACAGACATGGCACAGACTGCCCCAGGCAAATTTATAAGCGAGCATATGCATGTTTGTCACAGGATTGTCACTGTCAGAAACATGGCACAGACTTTCCCTGGCAAATTTACAATCAAGTAAAAAGGATGTGTGTAACAAGATTGTCACTGTCACAAGATTGTCACAAACATGGCAGAGACTGTCCCAAGCAAATTTATAAGCAAGCATAAAGGGAGTGTGTCACAAGATTGTCACTGTCACAAACATGTCGCAAACATGGCACAGACTTTCCCAAGCAAATTTACAAGCAAGTAGAAAGGAAGTGTGTCACAAGATTGTCACTGTCACAAGAATGTCACAAACATGGCACAGACTGTGCCAAGCAAATTTATAAGCAAGTATAAAGGGAGTGTGTCACAAGATTGTCACTGCCACAAACATGTCGCAAACATGGCACAGACTATCCCAAGGAAATTAACAAGCAAGTAGAAAGGAAGTGTGTCACAAGATTGTCACTGTCACAAGAATGTCACAAACATGGCACAGACTGTGCCAAGCAAATTTATAAGCAAGTATAAAGGGAGTGTGTCACAAGGTTGTCACTGTCACAAGATTGTCACAGACATGGCACAGACTGCCCCAGGCAAATTTATAAGCGAGCATAAGCATGTGTGTCACAGGATTGTCACTGTCCCAAACATGGCAAAGACTTTTCCCTAGCAAATTTACAATCAAGTATAAAGGATGTGTGTAACAAGATTGTCACTGTCAAAAGATTGTCACAAACATGGCAGAGACTGTCACAAGCAGATTTATAAGCAAGCATAAAGGGAGTGTGTCACAAGATTGTCACTGTCACAAGAATGTCACAAACATGGCACAGACTGTGCCAAGCAAATTTATAAGCAAGCATAAAGGGAGTGTGTCACAAGATTGTCACTGTCACAAACATGGCAAAGACTTTCCCAAGCAAATTTACAAGCAAGTAGAAAGGGAGTGTGTCACAAGATTGTCACTGTCACAAGATTGTCACAAACATGGCAGAGACTGTCCCAAGCAAATTTATAAGCAAGCATAAAGGGAGTGTGTCACAAGATTGTCACTGTCACAAACATGTCGCAAACATGGCACAGACTTTCCCAAGCAAATTTACAAGCAAGTAGAAAGGAAGTGTGTCACAAGATTGTCACTGTCACAAGAATGTCACAAACATGGCACAGACTGTGCCAAGCAAATTTATAAGCAAGTATAAAGGGAGTGTGTCACAAGATTGTCACTGCCACAAACATGTCGCAAACATGGCACAGACTTTCCCAAGGAAATTAACAATCAAGTATAAAGGATGTGTGTAACAAGATTGTCACTGTCACAAGAATGTCACAAACATGGCACAGACTGTGCCAAGCAAATTTATAAGCAAGTATAAAGGGAGTGTGTCACAAGGTTGTCACTGTCACAAGATTGTCACAGACATGGCACAGACTGCCCCAGGCAAATTTATAAGCGAGCATAAGCATGTGTGTCACAGGATTGTCACTGTCCCAAACATGGCAAAGACTTTTCCCTAGCAAATTTACAATCAAGTATAAAGGATGTGTGTAACAAGATTGTCACTGTCACAAGATTGTCACAAACATGGCAGAGACTGTCACAAGCAGATTTATAAGCAAGCATAAAGGGAGTGTGTTACAAGATTGTCACTGTCACAAGAATGTCACAAACATGGCACAGACTGTGCCAAGCAAATTTATAAGCAAGCATAAAGGGAGTGTGTCACAAGATTGTCACTGTCACAAACATGGCACAGACTTTCCGAAGCAAATTTACAAGCAAGTAGAAAGGGAGTGTGTCACAAGATTGTCACTGTCTCAAGATTGTCACAAGATTGTCACAAACATGGCAGAGACTGTCCCAAGCAAATTTATAAGCAAGCATAAAGGGAGTGTGTCACAAGATTGTCACTGTCACAAACATGTCGCAAACATGGCACAGACTGTGCCAAGCAAATTTATAAGCAAGTATAAAGGGAGTGTGTCACAAGATTGTCACTGCCACAAACATGTCGCAAACATGGCACAGACTTTCCCAAGGAAATTAACAATCAAGTATAAAGGATGTGTGTAACAAGATTGTCACTGTCACAAGAATAACACAAACATGGCACAGACTGTGCCAAGCAAATTTATAAGCAAGTATAAAGGGAGTGTGTCACAAGGTTGTCACTGTCACAAGATTGTCACAGACATGGCACAGACTGCCCCAGGCAAATTTATAAGCGAGCATAAGCATGTGTGTCACAGGATTGTCACTGTCCCAAACATGGCAAAGACTTTTCCCTAGCAAATTTACAATCAAGTATAAAGGATGTGTGTAACAAGATTGTCACTGTCACAAGATTGTCACAAACATGGCAGAGACTGTCACAAGCAGATTTATAAGCAAGCATAAAGGGAGTGTGTCACAAGATTGTCACTGCCACAAACATGTCGCAAACATGGCACAGACTTTCCCAAGCAAATTTACAAGCAAGTAGAAAGGAAGTGTGTCACAAGTTTGTCACTGTCACAAGAATGTCACAAACATGGCACAGACTGTGCCAAGCAAATTTATAAGCAAGTATAAAGGGAGTGTGTCACAAGGTTGTCACTGTCACAAGATTGTCACAGACATGGCACAGACTGCCCCAGGCAAATTTATAAGGGAGCATAAGCATGTGTGTCACAGGATTGTCACTGTCACAAACATGGCAAAGACTTTTCCCTGGCAAATTTACAATAAAGTATAAAGGATTTGTGTAACAAGATTGTCACTGTCACAAGATTGTCACAAACATGGCAGAGACTGTCACAAGCAAATTTATAAGCAAGCATAAAGGGAGTGTGTCACAAGATTGTCACTGTCACAAACATGTCGCAAACATGGCACAGACTTTCCCAAGCAAATTTACAAGCAAGTAGAAAGGAAGTGTGTCACAAGATTGTCACTGTCACAAGAATGTCACAAACATGGCACAGACTGTGCCAAGCAAATTTATAAGCAAGCATAAAGGGAGTGTGTCACAAGATTGTCACTGTCACAAACATGGCACAGACTTTCCCAAGCAAATTTACAAGCAAGTAGAAAGGGAGTGTGTCACAAGATTGTCACTGTCTCAAGATTGTCACAAACGTGACACAGACTTTCCCTGGCAAATTTACAATCAAGTATAAAGGAAGTGTGTGACAAGGTTTTCACCGTCACAAGACTGTCACAAACATGGCACAGACACCCAATTAAATTTATAAGCAAGCATAAAGGGTGTGTGTCACAAGATTGTCAATGTCACAAACATGTCCAAAGCATGGCACAGACTGTCCCAATCAAATTTATAAGCAAGCATAAAGGGTGTGTGTCACAAGATTGTCACTGTCACAAACATGTCGCAAACATGGCACAGACTTTCCCAAGCAAATTTACAAGCAAGTATAAAGGGTGTGTGTCACAAGATTGTCACTGTCACAAACATGGCACAGAGTTTCCCAAGCAAATTTACAAGCAAGTATTAAGGATGTGTGTCACAAGATTGTCACTGTCACAAACATGGCACAAAATTTCTCCGAGCAAATTTATAAGCAAGTATAAATGGTGTGTGTCACAGGATTGTCACTGTCACAAGATAGTCACAAACATAGCACAGACTTTCCCAAGCAAAATTAAAGGAAGTATAAAGGGAGTGTGTCACAAGATTGTCACTTTCACAAACATGACACAGACTTTCCCAAGCAAATTTATAAGCAAGCATAAAGGGTGTGTCACAAATTTGTCACTGTCACAAACATGTCCCAAACATGGCACAGACTTTCCCAAGAAATTTACAAGCAAGTAGAAAGGGTGCGTGTCACAGGATTGTAACTGTCACAAACATGTCACAAACATGGCACAGACTTTCCCAGGCAAATTTATAAGCAAGCATATAGGATGTGTGTCACAAGATTGTCACTGTCACAAACATGGCACAGACTTTCCCAAGCAAATTTACAATCAAGTATAAAGGGAGTGTGTCATAAGATTGTCACTGTCACAAGACTGTCACAAACATGACACAGACTTTCCCGAGCAAATTTACAATCAAGTATAAAGGGAGTGTGTCACAAGATTGTCACTGTCACAAACATGGCACAGACTTTCCCAAGCAAATTTAAAGCAAGTAGAAAGGGAGTGTGTCACAAGATTATCACTGTCACAAAATTGTCACAAACATGGCAGAGACTTTCCCAAGCAAATTTACAATCAAGTATAAAGGGAGTGGGTCATAAGGTTGTCACTATCACAAGATTGTCAGAAACATGGCAGAGACTTTCCCTGGCATATTTACAATCAAGTATAAAGGGAGTGTGTCACAAGATTGTCACTGTCACAAGATTGTCACAAACATGAAACAGACTTTCCCTGGCTAATTTACAATCAAGTATAAAGGGAGTGTGTCACAAGGTTGTCACTGTCACAAGACTGTTACAAACATGGCACAGACTGTCCAAAAATAAATTTATAAGCAAGCATAAAGGGTGTGTGTCACAAGATTGTCACTGTCACAAACATGTCCACAGCATGGCAGAGACTTTCCCAAGCAAATTTACAAGCAAGTATAAAGGGTGTGTGTCACACGATTGTCACTGTCACAAACATGTCCACAGCATGGCAGAGACTTTCCCAAGCAAACTTACAAGCAAGTATAAAGGGTGTGTGTCACACGATTGTCACTGTCACAAACATGTCACAAAAATGGCACAGACTTTCCCAGGAAAATTTTTAAGCAAGCATAAAGGTGGTGTGTCACAGGATTGTCACTGTCACAAACATGACACAGACTTTCCCAAGCAAATTTAAAGCAAGTAGAAAGGGAGTGTGTCACAAGATTGTCACTGTCACAAAATTGTCACAAACATGGCAGAGACTTTCCCAAGCAAATTTTCAATCAAGTATAAAGGGAGTGTGTCATAAGGTTGTCACTGTCACAAACATGGCACAGACTTTCCCAAGCAAATTTCTAGGAAGTATAAAGGGAGTGTGTCAGAAGATTGTCAATGTCACAAGACTGTCACAAACATGGCACATACTGTCCAAAGCAAATTTATAAGCAAGCATAAAGGGTGTGTCACAAGTTTGTCACTGTCACAAACATGTCACAAACATGGCACAGATTTTCCCAAGCAAATTTATAAGCAAGCATAAGGCTGTGTGTCACAAGATTGTCACTGTCACAAACATGGCACAGACTTTCCCAGGCAAATTTATAAGCAAGCATATAGGATGTGTGTCACAAGATTGACACTGTCACAAACATGACACAGACTTTCCCTAGCAAATTTAAAGCAAGTATAAAGGGCGTGTGTCACAAGATTGTCACTGTCACAAGACTGTCACAAACATGACACAGACTTTCCCGAGCAAATTTATAATCAAGTATAAAGGATGTGTGTCACAAGATTGTCACTGTCACATACATGGCACAGACTTTCCGGAGCAAATTTACAAGCAAGTATAAAGGGCGTGTGTCACAAGATTGTCACTGTCACACGATTGTCTCATACATGGCACAGACTTTCCCAAGCAAATTTACAAGCAAGTATAAAGGGTGTGTGTCACGAGATTGTCACTGTCACAAGATTGTCACAAACATGGCAGAGACTTTCCCCAGCAAAACTATAATCAAGCGTAAAGGTTGTGTGTCACAAGATTGTCACTGTCACAAACATGCCACTGCCATGGCACAGACTATGGCTAGCCGTTCTCCATTGAACCATCCCTAACCCCGACCACCGCCCCTATATCTTTCAGGACAGGGAAAGGGCCCTGTGTGTAGAGGGTTGGGGAAATAGAGGTAGTCCCTATTTATTAGATCAGCGTTCTTGCTATATGCGATAGTCATGGAGAATCTGACCATTCATGCAAAGGTATACGCATTTCAGGGTCGTCCATATTTCCTGTTACAGAAACCCCCAGCTATATAGGGGGTACTTGCTAAGGTGAACCCTGACATGCAGAAGACCAATGCCCTCTGATGGGAAAGGGTGTCTCTCTCACACGTGCGAAAAATGTCATGATGCATTTAATTGCTTCTTCTTTGGAATCTGTAAGGATTTTCTACTATTGAATTCACCAAAATATATACCATGATACATGTATTTAAAAAAGCTTGAAACAACCTAAAATGCACTTTTAATTTATTCCCTATATTCTTACAACAGGCTCGTTAAAATACAAACGATCATGTACACTGTCCTGGACATATTGAGTGTATATTACTATAGTTTTAGAATTTAATGTTAAAATGACCTAATATTTTATGAAACGTGTCAGGAATAAAAACAATCTTTCACCCAAATCTCTGTAGGAGTTATCTTTAGGATGACAGATGTATATAATTGCATTTCAAATATAAATCAATTATGATTGTTCGGGGATGATCGAATTCCTCCTGAACGCTATATTTGCCAGACGTGTAATGAACTACGAATCAAGTATCAGAGTTTAAAACTCAAATAAAAATATGTTTGCCTGTAATGTTATTAATAGTTCAACTGCAGGATCCACTACCTACAATTGTTGTATGTTACAATCGTGTCAACTCATTTCAAGTAAATTACTTAATATATAAAATATATATTTCAATAATGGAATTACTTGAAAATTATATCAATATTTTCTTGAAAAACAAATTATCAGTTGATAAATACTGCGCATATTGCACAAACATATCCACTAATTCTTAAATGAAATCGCTGTAGCCTTGAATTAAATCATGGTTTTTAATTTGAAGATACTGAAATTAAACAAAAAAAATCATATTTAATCAAATCATTTGATATCGTATCTGAAAAAAATTAAACATGCCCTTGACACATATGTCTTATGCAATGGTTACTCGCGCGTTTCTAGTACAGACTAAAATATAAGTGCCTTAATTGCTAGCTGCAGCACCATGCATATCACAGAGCTCGATCAGTGGTAGCTGCTGTCAAATGCGATAACAAGGGGTGGATTTATAGAAGTGGCAAGTATAATATAATATACATTGTAATTTGAACACCAGTCACCATATAACGTTTCACCATGTTAAGTTTAAGCTAATCAGAAATCATTTGTGTACATGAGAAATAGGTTACCAAATTATATGTTTATCCTGCCGTTTAACAGTTTTTTTGTTGTGAAAATTGATTCTTTACTATGCCCTTCATAATGAAATGTATTTGTTTGAAGTCAGAGTATTCTCTAGATTGACATTTGCAAAGAAGTGACTTCTCTTTAATATGCTGCGAAAAATTCCCTGTGTATGAATTTATCGATATAATTATGTTGTTGTCAACTATAAAAGCCTATAATAAGGAAATTAATTTGACGTGATATGTTTCCTTATAATGTCCAGTTTTGTAATGTTTGTTAGATGGGCGGTTATGTCTACGACTTCCTCAGCCGGCAAACACGCCGCTCCTTGGGTTGCATAAAAAATATTACTTTGTTAAAGGAATTATTTTGCTTCCATCAATTTAGATATAGCAAGTGGCCTCTTTTTCGTTGATATAACGGACCCGAACTGTTAGTGTCCATCGTCGCCAACAGATAGCGCTAGTGTGGTGGAAAAGGTCTATTATAATGGAAGGCTTTATTATTTATACATAAATAGATAACTTTGCATGTTGGACTAAGACAGTAGCGCCAATAAAGGGGTATATATACCCCCCACTTGTAAGGAAGGGGAGGATGGTCAATGTAATCCCCCACCCCTTTAATTCAGAGAATAAATTTTTTTTATTGGAAATGAAATATATTTATAAGTAGAATTATAGACTTTGGTTACATTTATGAGTTTTATATGAAATATTATATATCTTATCCTGATTATCCTGATATTTAAAAAACCTTATACTTATAATATTTGAAATTTGTCATACAGACAATAAAAGATATATATATATATTTATATTCATATGCGTGTGTTGGTGTGTGTGTATAAAAAAAGGTTGCGAGTCATCCCCCCACCCTTGAACAAAAATTGACATCACCGACTAAAGATCACGGACAGTCGTTGTTATCCTTAAGCCGTGCACATGTAATATTTATATATATATTAGAACAATTTATATTTAATTTAACCTGTTATCAATCTTGTTTTTTTTTGTGTTATAGAGTTGATGTGAATCATCATTTGTGGAACTTGAATCAATGGAATATTATTTGCAAACCGGCCATTATTATTTTTGACATAGATTATATTCGATAAAAAATAAGATTATAAATTATATTTATTGGATCAATAGGAAAACTATAATTATTAGAATAATAATAATAGTAATAATAATAGTAATAGTAATAATAATGATAATTATAATTAAATAAATAAAGAATTTTCATGCCTCTGGGAAATAAAACAATCTTTATCCTATGCCAAGAACGAGATCAAACGTACGTGCGCACTCAAAAATACATTTAGTTTTAATTTATCTTATTATTGTATGATATCCATATAAACAGCGTAAACTTGGACACATATTAGTGTTTTTACAACAGCTTTATGCAAAATGTAAATGACCTCATGATTAACCTGACGTAACAGTTTGCATTTAAGCTCTCCATCCAAACTAAGCCGAACATCGATCACAGTAGCGCATGTCCATTCTCCAAATAGTTCTACATTTTGGTCTTGGCTAAAACAAGAACACTTGTCACCATGTCAGATTAATTTTTGCGTAATAAATTTGATAAAGGTGTAAATCATAAAAGCATGAAATATGGCTTAAGAATTATTGTGGTTGGGATATTAAAGAAATACACAAGTTATATTGATTGGGAGAATGAAAATGAACCTGTAGCGACATCTCGCGGATGGTGGAGAAACAAGAATTTCCTCCTGAGCATGCGCACAGATATTGTGTATTCCTGGAAGTGACAGGTACCGACACTTGACAGCAAAAACACGGAGTTTACCCATATTATGAAGATTTCAGGTATGAGACCATGTTATTTTCTACAAAATATAAGAAAAATGATCAGTTGAAAACTCGTAATATGCCATGGCACGCCGAATCGATGAGTAATCGCTCACGTTTTTGCATGTTCATTCATGACTTCATTATTTCTCTGATCTCGTATTTCAAGCCCGGGTCTGGACAGACTGCTGTCCGTCAGTGCGTGTGTGCCTGTGTGAGTGTGGGTTTCTCTA
The DNA here is from genome assembly GCA_026874595.1 of Sipunculus nudus. NCBI lineage: Eukaryota > Metazoa > Annelida > Sipuncula > Golfingiida > Sipunculidae > Sipunculus > Sipunculus nudus. The sequence continues at coordinate 62,265,866 of CM049320.1, read as the reverse complement.
GCACAGTGGCAGCTCTCGTATTAGCTTTATCAGCAGGTAGATGCAGTGTGTGTCCCTGGTCAGCTGTCATACTCTATGCCTTAATTATGTATCGTTAATATTATGAGTGGTTCTTCAGTTACACTACCACTGTACCGGTAGGCCTAAACTAACAAGCTAACTGGCCTAAGGCTTAATTCATATGAATTAAAATAGGTTATAGTGCACTTTTTTAACTCCTTCATGGACCTTTTATGACATAAAAGCTATTTTAATGTTGCTATGTTCCAATCTTCATCATAGGCATGGGAACAATATTTTCATTTGGATGAGCAGGATATGGGGGGGGGGGGGGGGGGGGGCTGGGGGAGGGAAAGTTGTTAGATAGTTAGATGGGAGTTTATTACTTTTACGTTTACATAGAGTCCAGCCTGTCCATGCTACCACCTGTAAAATGCGGGCAACTGGCTATGAGGGGCACTGGATATCAGTCCCTTGAAATATACAGTTAAATATTAAGTTTAAAGAAACTCTGCGATAACCTGGCTTTTACAGATTATGGCACCATTTTCTGACCAAACTGACAAATGAACCTGTCTAAATTTGGCACTCTTAAATGTGCTTCTGGCGTGAATGAACGTAGACAGAACGGTTGGTTCTTATGGGTGCTGGGGACAGAGTGGTGACTGTGATCCGTGAATGCTAGACCAACCTTGATTAATCCCTAAATGATTAAAGATTAACTGAAGTGTATCTTTGATCTTTATTCCCCTGAAGAAGTTTGTCTTTGACTTAATTATGTGCATTCATGCAGTTCTCTGCTAAAAAGGCCTAAAATAACTTTTACATTGTACAGCATTGTCCCACGTCCACTGTCAATGATCAGATAGAAAGACCATCACAGCTTTTATCCAGTGGTTTAAAATACCCCCCATGAGTACGTTGCACTCCCGACACAAATATATAACCTAGTGTTTTGCACTCACTGCACGTGAAAGGTCCATGGGGACATCATATTTACCTGACTTAATTGTATGAAAGTTGTAAACAAGCCCTGTAATGCTGGGTCTGAAATGCCTGCTTTGACCTACACGGCTTGTTGTTATTTTCTCCAAGCACATGTATACTAACCCAGTTTGAAAATGACAAAACAGCCGTTCAAAATGGCAAATTTTATGGTAAATGTCGATAATTCTGTCTTACACCCGGTTCTGTTTTTTAGCATATAAGGTTCAAAGTAATGACAAATATGTCAGATACATGGTTTTCTAGTCGAGTTAAATAAAATACGACACCTTTCATAGGTATGTTTAATTTTCACTGCAAGTCAAAAAAGATCTTTTAATGGCATACATATATTCAATACTAATCAGGGTTGGGCAAAACCCGGGTTTTAAGTAAAAACCCAGCCCAGTGGGTTTACTGGGTAAACCCGGGAAAACCCGGGTTTTATGGGTTTTACGGGCAATAAAGTCTCAAATGGCAACTGACTGAACTCAAAATTTCTTGTACCAGCTTGGGAAATACTGTGATAAGCATGCTTCTTTACTTTAAAAAATATATAACTATATAAATATATATATATATATAATATAAATAATATATTATAATAACTGATATTGGTGATATATAGCAGTTATAATGATAATTAAAAAAATCAGGAGTCTTTAAGAAGTAGTATAAACCTACCATACTTTGTAACTCCCATTATTTCAATCATATTTCTATCTGAATCTATCATTTGTATTATTTAATGATATTGAAATAATTTCCTTTGTATCAATGAAAGATTGAAAGTTGAAGGATTTCTTATTGGGTGTGTACAAAAACTGGTTTACACAAGATGGTTACTGGCTGCCAAGTGTCAACTGATTGGCAGTGCATGTATAGGATACCACACAGGTCCACAGTGACACCTCAGTGCTTGTGTGCATTATTATATTAGTGTGCAGTATTATATGCATCCAATCTTCTCTGTATGCCAGCCAGTTCTGCTGCTGTAGAACGTGTATTCTCTAACTTTGGCTACATACAAAACAAGATTCGCAATAGACTTGGAGTACAACGTGCTGCAAAGCTTGTGAGCTGCTATCATGCCTTTTGTGGACATTCTGAACTGGACTGGTAGCAGTTTGTATAAAACAGTTTGAACATGATGCATGATGTATCATTAAAACACTGCTGCATGACACAATATTTTGCTTGTGTGGTTCTTCATTAATATCTGTGATGTTGCTCATCTATTGGTATTAAACTTATTTCATGGACAATAACTGTAGTTTTTACTCTTTATTTGATTATATGCATTTTATGCAGCGATTCTGAGATTTAAAAGAATGCTTCTAGAAAAGCCCAAATCATATTGCCCATTAAAACCCGCGTGTGGGTCTTAAGGCTTATTGCCTGCCTGGGTAATAAGGGGTATTACTAGCCCAGGTTTACCCGCCTGGGTATTACCCGCCCAACCCTAATTCTAATTTTCAACATTTAATACCTCCTTAGTCGCTATTAGGTATGTTTGTCACATGTTCTAATTGGAATAGGAATTCCCTCATGAATATTCACAAATTTGCTACTACATTGAACCTTTACCTTGCTGACTCGCGTTATATTCAGGCAGCACAGAATGTTTCAAGGCACCCCACCAGTTATGGTCAGAATACAAAATAAGTACCCATGATCGATTCTTTTATCTTTTTTTTCTGACAAGAAACTTGGATGTTTACTTAAGTTACACTTCTCGGAAAATTTATACCATGACATAGTTGTAGTTTGTGGATGGCAGCTGACATGGCACTGCCAGCTATATTGGTGACATGAATTCCTTTTTGTCATCTTAAGTTAACTGTTGGTTTACAAAAAATTTTACAAAATATTGAGCCCTTTATTTCTTAGGCCATCACAACACACTCCCGATCTGGTGTCATAAGGTTGTATTGATTAAAAAGAATGAAATAGTTGGCTACAAATGCAGCTCTGAGCGACAGTATTTTTCTTTTCATTTAATTGCTAGCAGGCATATGTATATGCACATGTTCATTTAATACAAATTGGATTTTTGAATAACAATTGTAATTAAGTGTTTAATATGTGTATATGTGTAATATGTGTATGTATGTCATCAGGTTTGTTCAGTTCCTTAATTTTCAGAAACTGCCTAATAACACCACCTGTCTTATACAACCACAAGAGAGAGAGAGAGAGGGATACACTGACAAGACAAAAATCACTATATTTTCAAAATTCATTTTGTAAATAGGCACATTTTCTTAAATACATTTGAGACCAATTGCCCATACAAAATGTATTATAAAGGAAAATATAAATGTTTTAGATTTAAAATTTTACACTTTTAAAATGTATGACTGGAAAAATAGGGGAGGGTGGGTACTATAACAAGGAGTAGCAGTATGAAAGGAGAATCACAGAAGAAACACTGGCTGAAACTTGACATATCTTGATTTTTGGAGTCATGCGTTATGGCCACCAGGAGGCCTGTGTGCTGATTGTACATTATGCATCACTGATTGTTGCTGGTGCAAGTTTTTTTCCACATGTGGGTGTACAGTAGTACGTAAACAGATTTAGAACAACTATAGACAGATACCATAACAAGTTTTAAAAAGAGAAAACACCAAATTTCACGTATATATATATATATATAACAGACCTGGTATTTGTCACATTAAGATTCATCTAGTGTCCAGAAATATCCTGACTAACTGTATCAGGTGATAATGACTATAGTCCATTTCACCACCTGCTGTCCACCTGTTTTTTGTAGATGATTTACTTAAAAGTTTATATTTTTCAATATTTTCCAAGTAAACAACATATGGAAGTGACAACCTAATATGGCAGTTAAAAATTTTACAATAAATCCGCCGTTCATGTTTCACAACATTTTAGTCTCTTTATCATGATCTGGCAGATATTGTGTGTCCCTCCATAAGTAGCCATCTTTGTTTTAGCTGGTTATATTTTTTACTTTTTTAGAGTGTTTACATGAGATCATCCAATCAGCAGCTGTCAGTTGAGGCTTTTTTTGCATGTGACCAATGACCTTGACCGCCATAAGTGGGTCTGATATGTTGTAAAATGTAGACTGATTTCTCATATTTTCAGAAAATTCTGTTACTAAAATATGGCATAAGGTAGGAATTTAGTTACCTAGTTGAAAATTAGGTTCTGTAATCCTCTCCTCTACACTATAATTGTTTCCCTTGAAATGTACCTAATAAAAATTTTCATAGCAAAAAACAGGTGGACATGAGGGGATGAAACGGACTATAGTGGCACCACCTGTATTTTATTCTGACTAACCATATCAGGTGATAATGACAAGTGGCACCACCTGTATTTTATCCTGAATAACTTTATCAGGTGATAATGACTAGTGGCACCACCTGTATTTTATCCTGAATAACTTTATCAGGTGATAATGACTAGTGGCACCACCTGTATTTTATCCTGACTAATTTTATCAGGTGATAATGACTAGTGGCACCACCTGTATTTTTCACACATTTTACCTGTATTTTTAGCTCAGCTGACTATAAGTCATCTGAGCTATAGTCGTGGTCCATTGTCCGTCGTCCGTCTGTCTGTCCGTCCGTCCGTCCGTAGATGTGGCACGTTTTGAAACCGTAAGACCTAGGAATCCAAAATTCGGCATAATGTTAGATGTCCCCAAGATCTCCTACCAAGCCAAAAACTGGGTCTTTTCGACTTCGTTCCTTTGAGAAATTACGGAAAAACCTCAATTTTTTATTAAAAACCTATTTTCACACTTCAGGACTGCCTAATATCAAAACCACTCATCTGTTTTTCCTCATATTTACCATAAATATTCCTCTATATAGTTCCTATGTACATTCAAGAAAATATGTCTGTATTATATAATTTAAAAAAGTTATGAACCCAAACAATGCATTTTGTAAAAAATCAAGAAAGATATTTGATCACTTAACACAAAACATGTTAAAGCTATGGACCTTTTTTCCAGTAATATAACTTTAATTAATCAAAATTAAATTGTATACCCAAAATTAGATGAAAATCTTTTAAATTTTTTAAAATATTAATAAAAATAAAAAATTGGTACCTTAAATTTTGCCCAACTTTGACCATGGCACGTTTTTTTCCTGTAAGTACTGTGGATTTAATTTTCACAGCATGTTTTTGTTACCTTTTCAACTGTTAACACCAAAAATTTGAAACCAGTTGTTTAAAAACTGTAGATTTTATTCAAGTTTTCAAGCACCATGTAACATATTGTATACATCAAGCTAGTGTTATGCAGTTTGCAAGAGCTCAGCTCCCCAGCTTCAGCTCTTAGTTCCTTAAATTCGGCATACAGCTAGATGTCTCCAAAATCCCCTACCATGCCAAGAATTTGGTCACTAGGACTTAATACCTTCAAGATATTAATGAAAAACCTCATTTTTCCATTAAAAACCCATTGTTACACTTCAAGACTGCCTAATATCAAAACCACTGATCTGACTTTAATCATAAATAATATACATATTTTTCATTCTCTATGCACATGCAAGAATGATGTCAGTATTGTTTATTGTTTTAAGTTATGGGCCCAAACATAATGCGCTTTGTAAAAAATCAAGAAATATATTTACTCCCTTAACAAGGGGATTGCTGAAGCTAGAGATTTTTTGTCAGGGATGTAACATTATTTAATCAAGATTCAATTGAATACCCAAAATTAGTTATGAATTTTTCAAATTTTATAAGTTATTAGTATAAATGTAAAATTAGTAACTTAAATTTTGCCCAACTTTGACCATGGCACGTTTGTTTCCTGTGAGCACTGTTGATATAATTTTCATATCATGCACACATAAGGATTTCAGCTTTTAAGTTTAGAAAGCTGAAAGAAATTGGCCAAAAATTGTAGCTTTTATTAATGTTTTTATGAGACCCTGTCAGACTTTGGCTCTCTCCAGCCCCTCTTGAGTCACCTGTATGTTGACCTTGTTGAACTTTCAGCAAATTATGCATGCTTGAGGCGAGGCATACAGGGAATCCAGGCAGCTTATGGCCAGCCACAGTTGATCCAGGTGTCCAACCCAACTCATCTAGTAGTTTTAACCAACTACATACAATAAACAATAAATTGATAAATTTTTATTGGTTTTTAATAAAAAATTATTGAAAAATAGAAAAGGAATTTGTTAGTTTATAATAACAGGAAATTAACTTGCAGTTACTGATGATATAAGAATCTTGTATCGATGGATAGAATGTCACGTATTCCAAATAACACCATGCAGTCACCTATGGTATTTTTCAGTTCAATTTTAATGATAAAGAAGTAAATCATATCATTCATTACTAATTATTAGGGACCATATGATGGAAATTAATGATAGACAAAGATGCAGTTGATAATATTAATCTAGATTCCTACTGTGTCTAGTGTGTACATTGATGTGAAATTAGTCCAAAATGAATTTATTACAGTTATTTTTTAATATAAATAAAAGCCATAAAACCAGGTACTTATGATCATTATTTAAATGTGTGAATTTTGTATATTCTGGATTCTCAACATCATTGTTTGGTGAAAACTGAATAAATACCAGACATGGTGCGAATACTTTGTAATTGTATTTAAATACGAATATGATTATGTACTCCATTATAAAATTTCTTGCATAAAGAATGGGAATTCAGGTAAAAATGAAAGTATATGAATACCAGTGCAAATACTTTCAAAATGTATTCATGAATGCATTCATGAATATATTCTTTAATATTATTTTAATAATCATTTCAGTTATATTTCATTTTAAAAAAATATATGATTCTCTTATTATTTTTAATAAAAATTATATTTGGGACAATATTTGTAATTTTTTTTAATTAATAGTTAAACTCTTATATTATATATTCTGCTTATAAGTTATATTGCCAAGTCAAAATCTGTGTGACAATAGTACTCCATTTGTTAATAAAAAAAATGAAATCAGTCCTCTTCCCTGTCTCCAAAGGTACTATCAAAATCATACATAAGCTAAACAACAACAACTAATATTACAGCTTATATTTATAACCACACAAAACCAGCATGTGCCTCATTTCTAAATAATATTTTTTTATCATATATAACAGCTGAGCGTCGTGACCCATAGGTCCCTTGTTTTTAGATTGCCAAATAACAGTAATTTTGCCAGTTTCTCAGCTTTTCAAACTTTGATGTGCTACAAGGCATAAATCATAATTTTTAATTCTGACATAATGACAGTGTCCAGGGTGGTTCTAAAAAAAATATCTTTAACAATATTCTGCAAGCTACGTGCTTAAAACAATTTCAACATGAAGACCAGTAGTAAATGTCAGTCATGACAAGTATCATATTACTGTTGCTGAATATTACCAATATTGCACTTAATGACCCCCACAAAATGTCTACCTCCACATGGGTAATTATGTCACCACAATCTCATTTGGATAAATTGTAGTCTTATAAATACATTGTACATTGCCCTCAAGACTTCCAGTACCAAACACAGATATGCATCAAGTGTCATAGCCACAAACAACACGTCAGTCAGCTGAGAGTCATGATTTTGTTTGCCAGTCCTAACAGCATTTTACAAAGCAGGGTTTTACAGAATAGGCCTTTGAGTTATGAGGTCCCTTAGAATCCATTAAAAATATAGCCTCGACATGGTGGCATACATTGTCAGATTTTTCAGCTCACAGACCGTCGTACAGGAATAAAAATTCATTCAAAAGGATCAATCAGAGGTTAATAATAGAATACAATTTTTATATCTGTAGGGGTTGTATTTAAATGTTTTGATTATTGGATGTATAGTTACACTATTACTCCCATATATATATATATATATATGAATGATAATTAATGGTATATCCATGTTAGTATGTAGGCATATTTGAAAGAAATTGAACATAAGAATTCAGGACAAGGAGAAGGCGTTCAGTAGAGTCAGTATGTTCAAACCACAACCCTGTCTGTGTACACTGTATGTTAGAGTAGTGTCTCAACACAGGACTATATACGCATAAAACACGTGGGCGTGTGGGGGCATCTTGACATCATGTCTGACAATACACACCTCCTCCCATGCCAGGTAGAGAAGTCTAGAGGTTACAGTCAAGTGGGTTATAAAGTACAAGTGCTTCTTAAAGACAGCTATACACCTACCTGATCTGTGATTTCTGGCTGAAATATCTTATCAATTTTAATTATAACCTTAAACACAGGGTTGTTATTTTTCCGGGGAAAAACTAGCTTTTCCTGGACAGTGGGAAAAACCCGGGATTAATTGGGAATAACTGGGGAAAACTGGTTAGTACCGGGAATTACTGGGGAAAATGTCTGATCAAAATTTTTGAGAGAGTATAATGATGTATAGTTAATTAATTCTGTATAATGTTGCATGTTGAAATTATGTGTGTGTGTGTGTATATATATATATTTATACACATACATATATACATATATACATATATACATATATATATATATATGCTTATATATATATCCACATGTGATGAATATATATGTCGAGGGAAGAATGAGAATCTGGGAAAATCCCGGATCTTCCCAGATTCTCATTCTTCCCTCGACATATACAGTACAGCACCGTATTTCCGAATGCCGAGTTTCCGAAAATTCATTTTTCCAAAAAAATTAAAATGGGGAACCGAAAATTTATTCGTATTTCCGAAATATATTTCAAGTATGTAAATACCTAAAATGAATATTTGTAATTACGAGTCACAAGTCCTGCAGTCATGTGTTAAGCCCAGTGGTGACCCTAATTAGTGCTGGGCCAATGCCGTCTCCGGGGCATAGGTGTGAAAACGACAGCTAGCCCCGCAACGCTCAGCCCCTGTACCCTTAGCAAGCGACTGAGCAGAGTTTATCTAGGAGCACTTACAAGTTAACAACCACATCTCGTTTGTACTCGAGCAAGCATAGTTCGTCAGCTTGAGACAGGATGTCAGGCCAAATAACTGAGCAGTTTACTCTCATCAGCATTAATCAGGTAAAATTCATTAAACGCTTGTGCAGAGAAACTTTTATAAGTCCTGGTCTTCAATTCAGTAGATCAAAAAGAAACACTGTGTTCCTTGTGTGTGTGTGCAATATTTCCACAACTCATACTAGTGCATTACTATTACTTAATTACCAATTAACTGCAACATAAACTTTAGTGTGTGAGCTGACAAAAGTAATCAAGCATGTTAATATATATATTTGTGTGTGTGTATGTGTGAGATGATATTTCCTTTTAATTCAGTCAGATATCTGCTGGTCTCTCCTTTTATAAGATTATTAGAGGTTTTTCCCAGTTTTTCCCATTTTCCCACTTTGAGAGGTTTTTCCAAAAGCGGTAAATATCAGTATTTACCAGCTGGTAAATACCACACTGGGAAAAACTTAACAAACCTGCTTAACATAAACTTTACAATTTATACAATAAATCTATGACCATGAAGAGTACTTTTTCTGTGTTGTCTTGTTTCTCCTTTTTTTGCTCACAGGAGTGCTGTGTCCCATTGGGTGGTCTTTTCACAGTTCATTTCAGTCAAATAGATATTTATGGCTATAAGGCAAGATGAAAAAGTCAGATATTCAAATTTAATTTTCCTTTTAGTGGCCTTTATGTCTGTGGTGAAAAACTGGCAAATATGGTATTCTGTGTTGAGTTAATTAACTATAAATATTTCTTTTTATAAGCCCGTCATATGAAGAAAAATTATGGTATACCCTCTTTCATCTGTTAATGTTTAGTGTTGCCGCAATAACTAAATGGGGCTTTGATGGATTTTCACAAAACTCATCATAACAGAAACTACATACCAACAGATTATATAAATCTTACCAAAGTTCAATTATGGGCAACATCCAGGCATATTTAATAAGGTCATGGGTCACTTGGCTACTTTGTGGTGTCGACGTGGTAACTTGCAAAGAGTATGAAGGATTTTGATAAAACTCATAAGAAATGTTCATCAATAAAATATCTCACCTAAGTTCAATTTCCAGCAAAATGCATGCATATATAATGAGGTCAGAGGTCACCAGATACACAACAGGCGTATTATTCACGTTTGTGGTGCTCTTGTTAAGAAAATTTCTTATGATGTCTCTGTGACGGATGCATGAGCTTATTGATCTACAAGCTGTTATTAAACACAGTACCTGTGCCTATATTAACAAACAAACAAACCATGTAACTGAAGATGGATGGTTGGCTTACATGTTTATACTTGTGAGCTGATGGGATGGCGCAGCATCGTCCAACTGCCGTCCATGGCTGTAAGTCAGAAACCGTAAGAGCTATCAGCTCTAAATTACATGTAAGAATTAGTCTCATGTGAACCTTGGTGCCCTATAGCTTACTATCAGGTATCTGCATTAATTAAGGTTTTATAGAGAAAAAGCTGAAAAACCTTTAAAAATCTACCTGTCTGAAACTGTCAAGCCAAATTGTCCAATATTTCACAGAAATGTTCCCTGGAACAATCTCTCTCAAGTTTGTTCGAATGGTTCCAGTTTGGTTATTTTTTGTTTGTGAAAGCAAATGATATGATTGTGTAAGTTCGAAATTGTTGACTTATTAACCACCACAATATACTTTACTTGATAAATGTCAAATGGATCCATGCAAATGCAATATGCTATACATCATATCTAGATTACTTGTTAATTAAAACAGGTATTTTGTAACATTGTCAAATGAATATGCTTTTAGTCAGTTTAAGCCATCTGACACTTTGCAAGCTAATTTTAGCCATGAAACTCGGCTTACTTCTTAATTCCGTAGTCTTTTTGTCCAAGCCAGCCCTATTTGTGTGGCTAACACGGCTCTGTGCTGTTATCGGATCATTTGCATCAGCCTGACTGATCATTGATTATAATTGATCATCAGCCGATCACTTATATATATATATATATAATATAGATGTGAAAGATGGATTTGAGATGTCAGGAATCGAAATACTTTAAAATATTTACCTTTCCAACAGAAAGGCATTAATACAGGTTTGCCTTTTCACAGAAAAAAAGCTTCCCGCTAAAATAGGCCAGAAAAAGTGGATATCGGCGCACACAGTGTGTTCGTTTTTGTTTATATCAATGTTTATAATAAGTGGGGGCCCGTCAAAATACTGAAAACAAATCCAACAAGGGCATCTGGCAGCAAGTCAAATTAGCCAGAGGTTTGCAAATGGTGTCTTGCAACAAGTGACATTTCTACCTCAACATATATGTAACACATTTTTCCCCTTTTGTCAACATTTCTGTGATTACAAACATTTTGATGATAAACAAGTTAACACATCCTTCACGAAGGCCTTATAGAAACTTTACATAACCAAAATTACCCTTAGATCATTAATATACACACAGAAGAAGCCAGAAATCACATAAATTATTTTTCAAAAGGTAGATGAATGGGCACCTTTGGAGCTCAAAGTGGATAGGTCTAATCATTTTCAAACAATATTGTGCGTTCACACAGGCATCTGTCACCAATGCAGGAGGTTTACATATCACATATGGAACAATGTAACAACATGCTGACACAAGCATTCACACATTTGCTGTGATTCAGTTTGCTGTTTTCAAAACTTTATGTAATTTGATTCACATAGTAAACAGTTTGAAACCACCTCCTGTGCTGGATTCAGACGGTTTTAGCCAAATCAATTTGAAAATGTTTGGATTACAGTGTGAATGCTAAAATCACATTCAAAATGGTTTGAAATCATACAGCATTTTCCGTGTGAAAAGGGTACTTTTCATCTGTGTCTTGGAGATCAGACTTTATGAAAATGGTCTGCTTTTTTCTTGTTGGTCTTTACTCATTGTGAAAACCAACAAAATACCTTTGGAGTCAAACCTTTGATTATTTATGTCGACAGTATTTTCAGTTATATATCTAATTGTGTAAAGCACCAGTGAAGTTCTGTGGCAGGTCATTAATTAGGTTGGTGGTTGCATTTTCATTTGGTTATATGCGCTCACACTCAAAGAAGTCATGGCTAAAATTAGGGAAAACGTCTTAAGTCCACCAGAAAAATTCATGAATATTAAAGGAAGGCAAAAAAACAGTTATTAAAACCGTAACCCTCCAGTAAACCTGATCCTTTTGGCCCACATTAACATCAATGCCACCAATGACTTCTTGATAGTGCTAATAAAACCATACAAAATGAGTGAATAAATCTTGTTTTTTTCACATATTATTAATTTTGATACAAGGCCTAGTAAGTAACAATTATTCTTTTAAAAGTTTTAACCCCATTTATAACATTTCTTATCAAAACCACAAACTTTTAGACCCACAGCATTTTCTGAATCCACAGTATATTATATTACAAAGACGATTTAGTTTTGAAGATTTTGTTGGTTGTTGACTTTCTTGTCAGTAGACGCACTGTGCTGATCTCAGTGCTGTGAGGGCTGAGACAGGCTGATTCAGAGGCTGACAGCTCTGGAGAGGCTGCCGGGTGAACACATGGGTAGGAGGACATTGTTTGTGGCCAGGTACCCTTGATTTCATGTCTCACCTGGTTGTCGTTTATGCTGGTCAACACAAAATCTTAGATGGCAGACATGCAGAGGACCCAACTCATACAATACTAAAGTGTACTCTTTGAATTAAATAAAAATACCAAATCATTTAAAAAATGTTTTATCATACCGGTAAGTCAGATATTTGCACAAGTAAAACTGTTTTTATTATTATGTATAATTATTATTATGTCGTATTATGTTTAAGGCACTGGTCATCCATCTGTTAACATCTTAGTGTCACCATAATATCTTACAAGGGTTTTGATAGATTTTCACCCTACTCAACATAGCTTTTTACTATGATAAATTAAATCTTGCACCAGTTTGATCGGGAAAATTCATGCATATTTCTTGAGGTTCACCGGGCTTCTTTGTATTTCATGAGGTCAGAGTTCACCAGGCTTTTGTGTATTTCTTGAGGTCAGAGTTCACCAGGCTTCTTTGTATTTCATGAGGTCAGAGTTCACCAGGCTTCTTGGTATTTTATGAGGTCAGAGTTCACCAGACTTCTTTGTATTTCATGAAATCATAGTTCACAAGGCTTCTGTGTATTTCATGAGGTCAGAGTTCACCAGGCTTCTTTGTATTTCGTGAGGTCAAAGTTCACCGGGCTTCTGTGTATATCAAGAGGTCAGAGTTCATCGGGCTTCTTTGTATTTCATGAGGTCAGAGTTCACCAGGCTTCTTTGTATTTCATGAGGTCAGAGTTCACCAGGCTTCTGTGTGTTTCATGAGGTCATAGATCACCAGGCTTCTTTGTATTTCATGAGGTCAGAGTTCACCTGGCTTCCTTTTATTTCATGAGGTCAGAGTTCACCATGTTTCCTTGTATTTCATGAGGTCAGAGTTCACCAGGCTTCTTTGTATTTCATGAGGTCAGAGTTCACCGGGCTTCTGTGTATATCAAGAGGTCAGAGTTCATCCGGCTTCTTTGTATTTCATGAGGTCAGAGTTCACCAGGCTTCTTTGTATTTCATGAGGTCAGAGTTCACCAGGCTTCTTTGTATTTCATGAGGTCAGAGTTCACCAGGCTTCTTTGTATTTTATGAGGTCAGAGTTCACCAGGCTTCTTTGTATTTCATGAAATCATAGTTCACAAGGCTTCTGTGTATTTCATGAGGTCAGAGTTCACCAGGCTTCTTTGTATTTCATGAGGTCAAAGTTCACCGGGCTTCTGTGTATATCAAGAGGTCAGAGTTCATCGGGCTTCTTTGTATTTCATGAGGTCAGAGTTCACCAGGCTTCTTTGTATTTCATGAGGTCAGAGTTCACCAGGCTTCTGTGTGTTTCATGAGGTCATAGATCACCAGGCTTCTTTGTATTTCATGAGGTCAGAGTTCACCTGGCTTCCTTTTATTTCATGAGGTCAGAGTTCACCATGTTTCCTTGTATTTCATGAGGTCAGAGTTCACCAGGCTTCTTTGTATTTCATGAGGTCAGAGTTAACCAGGCTTCTTTTTTTTATGAGATTAGAGTTCACCAGGCTTCTTTGTATTTCATGAGGTCAGAGTTCACCAGGCTTCTTTATTATGCCCCCGCCACAAAGTGGCCGGGGCATATAGTTTTACCCATGTCCGTCATTCCGTCCTTCCGTCCTTACGAAATCAAACAGTTGTACGGACTTTTTTTCGCAATGCCTGCAGATATTGGCCTGATTTTTGATGTGTGGGTAGATATAGACCAGTTACAGATCGAGTTTGCGTTTCGTCCCGGTTGACCTACTTTTGACCGTTTTACGGCTCCTAAACTTAGAAAATTTCATGAAAAATAGAAATATTCATGACAGATACACATGTACGGACATTTTTTCGCAATGCCTGCAGATATTGGCCTAATTTTTGGTGTGTGGGCAGATATAGACCAGTTACAGATCGAGTTCGCGTTTCGTCCCGGTTGACCTACTTTTGACCGTTTTACGGCTCCTGAACATAGAAAATTTCTTGAAAAATAAAAATATTCATGACAGATACACATGTACAGACTTTTTTTCACAATGCCTGCAGATATTGGCCTAAGTTTTGGTGTGTGGGCAGATATAGACCAGTTACAGATCGAGTTCGCGTTTCGTTCTGGTTGACCTATTTTTGACCGTTTTACGGCTCCTGAACATAGAAAATTTCATGAAAAATATGAAATTTCATGACAAATACACATGTACGGACTTTATTTCGCAATGCCTGCAGATATTGGCCTGATTTTTGGTGTGTGGCCAGATAATGACCAGTTACAGATCAAGTTCATGTTTTGTCCCAGTTGACCTATTTTTGACCGTTTGACGGTGCTCTAACATAGAAAATTTCATAAAAAGGTGCACATGTATGGACTTTTTTTCGCAGTGCCTGCAGATACAGGCCTGATTTTTGGTGTGTAGGCAGATAATGACCAGTTACAGATCGAGTTCTTGTTTTGTCTCAGTTGACCTACTTTTGACCATTTGACTGCTCCTGAACATAGAAAGTTTCATGAAAAATATAAATTTTCATAACAAATGCATATGTACTGACTTTTTTTCCTCAGTGCCTGCAGATACCACCCTGATTTTTTTTGTGTGGGCAGATAATGACAGTAACAGATCGAGTTTGCGTTTCATCCCGGTTGACCTACTTTTCATTGTATTACGGCTCCTAAACATAGAAAATTTCATGAAAGACAGAAATTTTTATGGAAAATGCACATGTATGGACTTTTTTTCACAATGCCTGCATATACTGGCATGATTTTTGGTGTGTTGCTTGATAATGACCTGTTACAGATCGAGTTTGCATTTTGCCCTTGTTGACCTACTTTTGACCATACAACACCTCCTGAACTTAAAAAATTTTCCAAATTTTACAAATGTTTCTAATTTGCCCAAGGCGGGGGCATTCGTGTCGTTCCGACACATCTAGTTTTATGAGGTCAGAGTTCACCAGGCTTCTTTGTATTTCATGAGGTCAGAGTTCACCAGGGATCTTTGTATTTCATGAGGTCAGAGTTCACCAGGCGTCTTTGTATTTCATGAGGTCAGAGTTCACCAGGCTTCTTTATTTTATGAGGTCAGAGTTCACCAGGCTTCTTTGTATTTCATGAGGTCAGAGTTCACCAGGCTTCTTTATTTTATGAGGTCAGAGTTCACCAGGCTTCTTTGTGGTGTTGCACAATAACTTACCTGAAATTATATGACAGATTTTGATGAAACCCTACAGTAATATCAACCAATTTAATATCTTGCCAGAGTTCGATTCGACCGTGTTATGGCTCTGCGTGTGTCTGTTTACCATTACAAGCCGTGTGCCCAGAGGTCTGATTGTGAGCCACAATATTCAATTTTTCAGGAAGCGGGAACATGTATTACAGTTTTTGGGCCAAGTCACTCAGGGCATTTCTTTACAATTTTTGTTTAAATTGAATAAGCTATTTTTTCATGTTAAATCAACATGCTTTATAGGTGATTGGGCCCCTCAAATGACTCAGCTCGAACAGAGCATTGTTAATTAAACAGAAAGAAATATATACATATATGAAAGAACTTAAATTTGAAGTTTTAGGAATATTGGGTTATTCTTTTCTTAAAAGAAAAGTCATGAACAGTCTTTTAACTAGTCTGTTTGCATAAAAACAGTCAGTTTGGAGCATTAATCACACATTTTTAAGATTTAAATATTTAGTTGACATGTTGCCTTCAAATTCGATGTTTTATCAGCTATTTATAAACTTGATAATTCCACTTCCTTATATTACAAACTTTGATGGACTGGTCTGTAATATTTGCAGTCACATCACAGAGTGAGTTAGGCAGACACATTGCTTCATTCCCACCCCACGCATAGATCTTTAACTAAGACAAAATTCTTGGCTGGAATAATGATTTATGGAACTAAGTTCATGTAATATTGTTTTATTATACATATATATATTTTTAAATTTTCTCTAGTTAAATCAGGCTGTGCTCCTTATATATTTATATATAATATATATCATCAGTTTTAGCTTCATCTCTCTCAGATCTTCAGCCCTCTGTTCATTTGAGGTTATAGTGTACATAACAAAGTCATTCTTCTGGTCTGAGCACCATGACCGGTGGGTCACTTGTTGATACATTATCTTGGGTATCATCAGCATTTGATATTATCATTTGAGGAACAGGGCTGCCACTGTCAGTGGTGGCCAGTCAGACTGTACAGCTAGCCCTGGGAATAGTGCTCCTAGTGGCGGTACTAACGCACCAACAAGTGTGTATTGATTGGTCGGTGGTTGGCCGGACCCTCGGGGCTCCTGTGGTATTGAGGTGGTGAATTATTCATGTTCTCTGATATGTACACTGGTGGCTTTGCTTTTCTCAAGATGACAGAGACCCTGACAAGTTGATCGGTTGATGTAGTGTTCCCCGCGATCAGAATTCTGCTGGGGACTTGTGTTAGTCTCTTGTGCTCGGTGTTAAGACTGAACATCTGATCAGTTTATCAGGCCTAGTCAATACACCACTGGACCCTGGCCAGTACTGGTTAGCTACTGGCATCAGCTGACCTTTGATTGCTCTGAAGTTCATTATTATCCCTTTGTCACCATGATGTAATTTATTTGTTGCAGTTTAAAGTTTGAATAATTTTGTAGCTCATCTGGCCATATCCCCAATGAGTTTATGTGTATGTGGTGTCTTGATTGTCCGTATTCTAAAATCATCCCTCAATTCATCACCAGTTTTGATTCTGTTTGTTTAATCTGATATGACTATTTGTAGGCTTTGAAACTTTTGTAAACATAAATTTTGCAGATTTAGGCCAAAAGACAAAAAGGTTTGGTTCTAGGGCACTTTTTTCAGAAATCAGTGCATGCCAGCTATTTTTTCTTTTCACTTTTTTTTGTACATGTATCAATAAAAATGTCATATGATCAAGGAAAAGCTCTAATAATCACAGAATATTTTTGCTAAACAGGTAAAAAAGCACTTCTTAACTAAGGAAATCTTATAAAAAATTTCAGGGGACAAATCGTAACAGCTGACCTTAGAAGCCTATAACTAAAAATCTAGGGACAGGGTTCGTACGCACCTTGAAAACCTTGAAAAGTGCTTGAATTTAGTCATTTCAATTTCAAGGGCTTGAAAAGTGCTTAAAAAGAGAGAGTGGTTTGGAAAAGTGCTGGAAAAATAAAATTTTGTGAAAAAGTTTGGTGTATGTTGTGTTTATGCATACCTTGTATTTTAATATCGACTTTCAGGCATCTCTACGTTAATCAAATGTTTATATGAAATAGAATTAACCCAATCGTGGATGAATGAGACCGGGCAGTGAAAGTGACGATGTAACAAATTAACATACAAGGGTAATAACCATGTTTATTATCAAATAGTAAGTGAGCTGCTTTACTGGAAAGGTCGTGGAGATTTCCCCCGAGGTACGTATAAAAGCTCTTTAATTGAAAACTCAATCCACGCTAGGCGAGTTCACGTAAGTATTTTCGCAAGATTTATAATTTAAATTTTAAAGTAATACTACAGAGATTATTAATATAGCTATTGAGAAGATCTGTCCAAAGGAAATAATTATCTGGGAACAAACCAGGGGAACAAAACGTGTGAAAAATACATGATGGGAACAATTCGAATCTGAGGGATAATAATAATATAAAACTAATTCGCTCAGTAGAATATGTCGTTTAAATCAAGTTAACTTTACATTTTACATTGGTAACTCGGCGATAATAATTATATCAGAGGGGTCATATTTCCCCAACGAACCCAATCCGACTTTGTTTTGGTTAAAGGTTTTTCAGTTTATCCAAGGATTGCGTGTTTTTTTTTATCTTCGTACCCGCGCATTTCACGTGTACGTGCTGTGATCGTCATTTGTTAGCTCCATAAGACCACTGATGAGCGAAATACAGTTTACACGCGGGGTCAATCCAATTAAGGATAAATACTGTTTGTCCGAAATAGGTTAAGGTGTTTGGCAGGTACTGATGTATATTCACATACTCTGGCGTCAGTTTTTAAAAGGCTGGGATCCATGGGGGAAATCACATTTTTGTTGCGATGTGATAGCAGTTTGTAAGTGAAGTACGCTGGCAGTTTAAAGAGTGATCAGCGACATATACAACTTCCAGCATCGGCTCCCTCCCTGCCCTGCATAACGATTGCATAAAGGTCGCCAACAAGAGTTTTTTTTAAAATCAGATTTCACATTTTTAGTTTTAATAAAATGTTGGACATGTTTGAATAGAAATCTGGCTGCGTTTGTGATCGTTAGATTACGACCTTCACAGGTGTTGCCCGGCCATTTGTTGACACGTGCGGCCAGTGACTTGGCGGTAAACGGCAGAAACCTCGTGCACGACAAGGTCGTCATATCAAACGTGCTGATACGAAGTTTGACTAGTATTGTTTTGAATAATTTGATAATACTATACCAAAATATCGTATAAGGGTAACATATTACAGGCTTTTACTTTTTTTTGCCGTTGAAAACTTGAATGAATATCCCCCACGATCGCCGAACTGTCAGAGTTTTTCGGCACCCTTTCTGCCGGAGCATATAATTTGCTTAAGTTTGAGCTAGTCGGCAAATCAGAGATCCCTATTCAAGATATTATAGGTTTTAGACCCTCGTTATCAGATTAGTTAAATCAGTCAAGGTCATGCCAAAGATGAGTGATCATTTTGAATGTAAAGTTAAAACAATGGGCCGCTGTGTATTAAACCGCGACTGGCTATACCGAAGGGTATTTCACAAGTGCTTCAATTGCTGTTAGTGTAGATTTCGGCTAAATTTGTTATTTTCTGAGTCATTTCCTTATAACTATTACTTATTTTACATTTCCTAGCCTTTTTTTATCACACTATATGGTCCATCTCATTATAAATATTATTTTGCATTTTGTGTTAAAGCCTTTCGATGTCGGCAACATGCATGGGTGAAGGTGCACTGACCGTCCATAAATTTTGATGTCCTTGAAAATACTTTTCAGGTCCTTGAAAAGTGCTTGAAATTTTTCTCATGATAAGTGTACGAACCCTGAGGGAGTTCCATAAAAAATCTCCTTGGAAACATGAAAATAGGTCACTGTGACTTATATCCTCCGAGCTACGGGTCTTGTAAGTACTACCCAGAATAATAAAAAAATTGATACAAAACCTCCAATATCTTGATAATTAATGCATGGATTGTCATGAATCTTGCCTCTAATAATATTGACCATGATTAGTTTTGTCAGTTTCCGAAAAGTGGTTGCGCCACCTGTATTTTTTCTCATTTTTACGAATATTTTTCTATTTTTTTACTATAAAATGACAATAATCATGTAAATTTCTCAGCTATGATTTCATCTAGTGTCCCAAGACTTGGTGTGTTTAATGATCACAAGTGGATACCCTATAGTAATCACCCTGTGTGTCTGTTTGTTCATCTGTCTGTCTGTCCATTAGTCCATCCACATAAATTTGTTTCCAGATGATAACTCCTGGTTGGAATGACATATGGATTTCAGACATGACTTACACATGGCCCATCACTTAAGATAGAAACTGTATGATTTTAGGGTCATGAGGTCAAAGGTCAAGGTCACAAGACTCACTTATTTAAACAGATTATGGCTGCATTTTAAGCCAAGCTTTCATCCCAAACTTTCCATCGTGCACATTTAGCTGACTTGCCAGTATAGGGAGAGCATAAATAAATTTGGGGTCACAAGGTCAATGGTCAAGGTCACAGATGCCATCTGTTCACAAATTAGTTTCCAGATGATAACTCCAGTTTAGTCTGACATATTGGTTTCAAACTTAACTTATATATAGCTTACCACTGAAGTTAGAACCCTGTCAATTTTAGGGTCCAAAGGTCAAAGGTAAAGGTCACAGTACCCAATTCTTTAAAAGAAATGTGTATGCATTTCAAGCCAAACTTTTCATCACAAACCTTCCATCTTCAGGATATTACTCACCTGCCAATAGGGGAAGATTCTTTTTCAATTTGGGGTCATAGGGTCAAAGGTCAAGGTCACAGGGCCCATCCATTCACAAACTAGTTTATGGATGATAATTCTGCTTTGGCTAGGCAGATTGGCTTCAAACTTGATTTATTAATGACCCACCACTTAAGTAAAAAAAAAAAACATTTTGATTTTTAGGGTCCAGAGGTCAAAGGTGAAGGTCACAGGGGCCATATCTTTAAAATGATTATGGATGCAATGTAAATCACACTTTTCGTCCCAAACATTCCATCTTTCACACATGGCTTACTTGCCCAAAGTGGAAGAAATCTGTATATTTTGAGGTTACCTGGTTAGAGGTCAAGGTCACTGGACCGGCATTTTTTAGAAGAATGTTAAAATAATATAAATGCTGCAGGTTCAGGGATAATAAATTCTCAGATTTTTTGGTCACAAGGACATCGGTTAAGGTCACAGGGACGTCATTCATGAAAATTTCTTTAAAATATCCTAAAAGACAAATTTATACAGCTGAGCGTTGAGACCCATGGGTCCCTAGTTTCTGAGTGGGCCAGGGGTGGCCTTTGAAATCTTTTCCTTATTAAGTTTTAATGCATTTATAAGGCAAATTTTTTTAAACTTAGAAAATCAGCAAAAGCCCTTTTATACATATATATATCTGTAACATATTATTTCTTGTTTTATTGAATTTAATTAAATAGGTGAGTAACCATAATGACCACAGTGACTTGTCCAGTATACATGTATGTGTCTCTGTGTATCATCATTTCATAAATTTAAGACTTAATGTTAACTTGCAATTTTTAATTGCTTATTTCGTATACCGCCTGTATTTTAACGTGAAATCTTCGACAGGTATAGAATTACACCAAAAATATAAATTACAGAGTGAATTCAATCTGACTTGTAAATCACACTGAAAGGTCAAGGGAACGGCCATGTTGATGACATTTGTTCGAAGAAAAAAAATTCAGTTTATGCTATTTGTTACTTTATAGCCCATCTTTCATTTACGTATCACAGGATAAAAGTCTTTTCCAGGATAATATCACTTCTTGCATGTAAATTCTTTCACTTCTTTGCCAATTCACGCATACATGCTCATATGGAAAGGCAACTGTTTTTTCACTCATTCATACATGGAAACATAGCTTATATGAATGACTGTATCATTATAATTAAGTATAGCTGTGGTACATGCCACTAAAGTGTGTTAATGACATTCCACATACTAGTGTGTATAACATGATTAATGTTTTGTAAGAGGAAGCTGTGTTTCTTAGATGATTGTGATGATTAAAGATGATTAATGATATGATGAATGTAGATACAGGGATTCTAATTAATAAAATGTATGACTAGCCCAAGATAGAAGGGGAGCAAAAGTCATTAGTCCTCACAGAAAAAAAAAAAAATTGGTAGTTGACCAACTTAAAATATTATGGTTTCTACTGATATTTGGTTACCGCAATCTATTTGATTTCTTGCGTAAATTAGTGGAAATAAACTTTCATCGGGCGTGACCAGTGGAACAAAACATTAACATAGCATGCACATCCTGTTATTTCATGTAACTAAATCATTAAATTGTGGGTAAGTTTTGTGTAGTTCCCTGCATGGTGAGATCATGGAAATCTTTTGAAAAAAATTAAAAAATGAAAATTGCGAAATTATACCCTCACGAATATGAAGCCAACCACAGTATTCAGTATACCTGCTCGAATTTCTTGCATAGATGATGGACTGTGGAGAGTTTGGATGTGCTGCACACAGGAGTTACAGCCCCAGGTATACAGCACTGACAGACATGGGTTAACAGCCTGAGTGTTTATGCCATCCAGGTATATACATGTAGCCACAGCAGTTGCTGGGAGGATAGGAAAGGCAGGGGCCAGTAGCCTTGTACAGCATCTTGACTGATAAACAGGGCTGTAGGTACACTTCACCTGGCCTGGCAGTGCTGGCCTTGACAGCCTGTTAGTGGTTAACTAAATAACCATGATGACCTGGTCCAGCAGGTCCAGCACTGACCACTTCATCAACAGCTAATGTGGTCCAGCATCTGACCTCATCACTGACTGATGCAGCCCTGTTGTTTAAATTAAATACTCCATTGATGCTTGGATGGATTGGTGTGTTCCCTGCATGAAGTATTTCAGTAGATGCCCTTGAAACTTGATTTTATATTATTTCACAATGTCATTAACGCAACCAGACTGATGATATCTTAACGTGTGTAACTTACCTGTGTATGTTATGATGTTTTTTGCTCCACATCAAGGTGTCATTGACTGTAATTCATTCTTTGGTGTTTACTCTAGTTAAGGGGTAATATGAAGGTCAGATATAATGGCAGGTTTGTGTGTAGACAGCATAGATTTGATCTTAAATCAGGGAAGAACAAGTCACTTTACTAACTTTGCTGTTTGTAGATTTCAAAGCCAGTGTCACAAGAACACATGCCATTATATAAGGAATGACAACACTGCCACCACTGTGCTCATTTCTAGAGAACTCCTCCTAAACTGCTCGGATGTTGTTTCTGTAACTTGGCCTTCTTCAGGGTCATAGGGAATCTGGTGCCTAACAAAGACTGGTGGCTCCCTCTGCAGTTGTTGTTACATACATCTGTTCTCATATCTCTGTAGTGGTTTGATGTATTGGAAATTTTGCATGTCCATAAATGTTAGATACCAGTGCCTCTGAAGTGTTTACAAGTCTGGTGGCACCACCTTCAAATTGTGTGGCTTCCATCCTTGCATCTGTTTTGAGTGAAAATCACACCTATCTCAGGAGTGGTTGGATGTGTCTTCCTGAAATGTTGCTCATCATGTTCACAAGTCTGGTCGTGCCACCTACATATTTTTCCAATGGTATCTGTTTATAAATTCATCTTCAGATGATCCGATGCCCAAGATTTGAAGAGATCTAACAATTCAGGAGACATTAAAGTACAACATATATCTGCAGATCTTAGGGGTATGACAAATGTGTCTTTTAGCAAATTAAAATGAAAGATGTCTGATGATAAGTTGTCAAAAGAGTTTGAAAACCCTTGACCTTGACCTTCAAGGTCAAATCTGCAAATATATAGGATTTTTGTTTACCCCCTAACTTTTGAAGTACTGCATCTGTTTTATTCAAATTTGATACAAAAAATATTTCCACCAATATCTCAGATTTTTTTCAAGACCAGTGACTTTGACTTTGGTTTTCAAGGTTAAACCTGAAGAAACATAGGATTTTGTGAATCCCATCACATTTGAATAACTGCTTACCATTACTTCATATTTGATACACCAGTTGTCTCTACCAAAGTGTCGGACAAGTTCAAACATTTGTGATCTTGACCCTGGTGGCCTTTGCCTTGTCAAGTGTCAGTATATGCTTCTGAAGAAGGGGGCCTATTTTAGACAGTCTGGTGCCAAGAAATCTCTAGTTTTGTCATTGGCCGAGAACTGATAAAGCGAAACATCAGCCAAAAAAAAATATATATCACCATCTGATTGGCTTACTGTTGTATGACAGAACTATTTAAAAGGGCTGTATCATTATTCATTATCCTAGAGGCGATGGCATGTCTAACTTGAAAAGTGATTTAACTCCAGAACAGAGTAAAGTGGTGACTTAGAATCTGAAATCTGATACTGCTTATAATATGTATCATATCTTGTATCATGGGCTTAGTATTGTGATATGTAGCATATCGTGAGATGTTATATTGTTACAGCCCATTTTAACAGACAATGAAACTACCAGAGTTGCAATACCAGGTCTCTGTGCAAGACTAAATCGTGGGCGGAGTGTCATGATATATATCAGATCGTAAGGTAATGTCTCGTTACAGCCCCACAAGGGATCAAATTGTGAACTGTCTGTCCAGTGTTAAACTAACTTGGCTCCATCCTACCCACTATAGTCTGACAGAGATCAGTAGTTCTCAGGGATTTGTAACAGGCATAGACCAGCAGGAAATAATGTGAAGACGGCTGCGACAGTCTGTGATCAGCGTGAACATGTTGTGATTGATCCGCAGGTACAATAAACTACAGTCACACACGGCCCTGTCATCACTGTCTGGAACAGCTATGAATAATTAAACAGACAGCCAGACCAAGGATTACAATGTTAGAGCTACTACAGCCCCCAGTCCTGGCCTGTGGTTGTTTATAACGTGATCTGATGTTGTTATTGTGTCTCATGGGACTTGTACTGGTATCAGATTATTTTGGTTTGTACTGTCTGATTTCATCAAATCTGGTTCCAATAGCAACTGGGAAAGCTTAGGCCAAAACAAAATAGTTTGGTTTCTCAGGCACCACACATGGGCATCAATATTGACCCCCACCCCCATTAAAAAAAGATAATTTGATATTCAGTAATATTTTATCAATTTTCTTGAAAGAAAATACTAATATTTTCCTGTCAATCTTATATTTTCCTGTGTAATGTTGTGCTATATACCAAAACAGTCCTGTTATTTTCATGTTGTAACCTAAACTTATGAAATTTTAATCAAAAACTTAAAATAAAAAGATTAACAATGTTTGCTTGCCTGCCTGCACAGATTTCTGAACAAAGTGTCTGAGAAACAGGTACATGTCCTTTTTTGTGCCCATCTTAGTGTTACATTTTATTCCATGTACTTCCTTGTATACTGCAGTGTAGAATAGTGTCTACAGTGATTGTGACAGATAGATACCCTCAACCGCTGAATCACTGCCTTTAGCAATCTTGTGGCTGATGACAATATTAACGATGTGTCCTAGTGATGGGTTCATGGGGGGCATTGTCTCTGCTGCTTACGAATGTTCCAGCGTATGTGTTGTACCTGTGGGTGCTGTTGCTCTCCGGTCTCCCTCTTCTCCTCCTGTTACATGCACCCCTGGGCATGCTGGCAGCTGAAATGGATCTCTACTTGGCTTGGTGGTGGTTCTTATTATATTCTACACTTAGGGAGCGCCCAGGGAACAAGTCTAAGACCCTTCTAACTGGAGCACTCGGAGGGCTAAATACATCTTCAGTCAGATACCTGGTTCAAATCTTGAATAGCCAAAAACAGAATGTTGAAACCTTCATAGAACCTCATAGATCCTTTTGTAATTAATGTCTCAACAACTGGTGATCACTTCTGTTTTTCCTATTCATATGCATGTAAAAACTAATAATAACTAATAAAAATAATTAAATATTTACAGGCATCGGCATTCAACAGACTGCCAGTGCTACTGGAAGGCCTTTGTCCTTAATATTAGTATTCCTGAAGAGTATGTTGGCTCTGTGTACTAATAAGAATTAAGATTTACAGCATGTGAAGCAACAGAAACGAAAACTAGATGTATGCATTACCAAATGATCACTGAGCAATAATCGGGAATCAGCATGGTGTGTACATGACCTTGGGAGAAAGGTCAAAGTAAAAGATAATGATCAGGTGCAAATATAGAGCCCAGGGCTAATTATGTACCAAAATTTCAGTTTTGAAAATTAGTCGTTATTGAAATCTAGCACAAACAGAAATGGCAGAAGAAAGAAATAAAAAATTTTAATTTTGAAATGGATGGATTTCACTAGAGGGAGGCCCTTAATAGGGGTCTTTCAAAATTTTTTTTTTTACCCATTTATGAATATAGAAATAAACTGTTAAACCCATATAAGCTTCTCCATCCTATGAGGGGGTTGGGTGGGGGCTTAAAAAAAGAAATTATATATTAAGTCATATGTTAGGGTCATGAAATGCAGCACCCAGCATAACTTAGTGATTACCTGCTTGCTGCTGCAGCTATGTATACAGCTAAAATTCTGTGTCATATTGAAACTAGATCTGTTTACAAACACCACGTGGAGCAGAGCCAACCCTGGAGTGACAAAGGTGAACATATCCGGGGGGGGGGGGGGGGTGCTCATACCTGTACTTTTTCATTAAGAACATACAGATATTAATATATGTCAGTCACACCTGTGGAGGGAATAATAAATGTTTTGGGATCTGCTGTAGTGTTGTTGTATACATCTCCTGTCTGGCTGGATTACGATGATTAGCTCACCCCGCAGGTATGCCGAGTTTGTATCTACAGCAAATACCAACCAACATGTAGTAGCATGCAGACCATCCCCCGAACCATCACTCCCAGGGGTGGGGGGGTGGATCCAAGCCGGCAGGAAATTCTGCATTCCCACATATGCTTCCAAGTCAATAATTGTCTCTACCTATCTATTGGTGGAGATATTTGTTTTTCCCATTGTTCTTCTTATTATTATTATTCTGCCACTTTTTTTATTTGATTGTGTTGATTCTTACCCAGATCCAATTATTTTGTTTTAGTGGTCTTGACCTATTTTTAGCTTAGCTGACATTCAGTCATGCTCTGCTATTGTGATGGGTCTTTGTTTGTATTCCTTCCGTCTGTCTGTCAGGTTGGCTGGCCTTTTAGCAGGGCACAAATCCTAAACGTAAGGGCTGTGATCATGAACCCTATGCAGTCTTAGAGGTTCTAAAAGATCTCCTTGCAAACCTGAAATTAAATCACTGCGATTGATATTCTTCATGTGTCTGGGTGTGTTTGCGACCCCCAGAATTAATTTTTATAGGCAAAATTTTCATCTCAATTTTTCACATATGGCTCACCTAACAACAGGGGAAGAACCATAATTATTTTGAGGTCACAAGGTCAAAGGTCAAGGTCACAGGACCCACTTCTTTGAAAAGCTTGTGGATGCATTTCATGCCAAACCTTTTATCATAAAATTTTGATCTTTCACATATGGCTCACCAACCAAACGGGAGAAGTATCCTATAGATTTTGAGGTCACAAGGTCAAAGGTCAAGGTCACAGGATCCACTTCTTTAAAAAGTTGATGGACACATTTCAAGCTAGACTTTTCATTTGAACCTTCCAGCATTGACATATATCTCTTCTCTGCCAACAGGGGAAAAGACCTGTTGATTTTGAGGTCAAAGGTCAAGTTCACAGCGCCCACATCTTGCATTTTAAGGCAAATTTTTCAACCTATAACCTCCATCTGTCATATATGGCTTACCTTCCAATGGGAGTAGAAACCTATTGATGTTGAGTTCAAAAGTTTAGAGTTCAAGGTCACAGTACTCAATTGTTCCTAATGCCATAATCGATGAGATCCATTAATTGGCCTTAAAGTATTTATTATAAAAGAAAACAACCTTTCATCAGTAAAATCCATAAACTGGCCTGAAAGATCATCGATATAACCCATTAATTGGCCTGAAAGTATTTATTGTGAAAGAAAACAACCAATCATCAATATAATCCATTAGTTAGCCTGAACGTAATTATTGTGAAAGAAAATGACCAATCATCAATATAATACATTAATTGGCCTGAAAGTATTTATTGTGAAAAAAAAAAACCAACCGAATAATCCATTAATTGGCCTGCCAATATAAATTGTGAAAGAAAACCACCTATCATCCATATAATCCCATAATTGACCTGCCAACATTTATTATGAAAGAAAACGACCAATCATCTAAAAATCCTTTTTTGGCCTGAACGTATTTATTGTGAAAGAAAACGACCAATCATAGATATAATCGTCAATTGGAATGCTAATATTTATTGTGAAAGAAAACGACCAATCATCCATATAATCCATTAATCAGCCTGCCAATATTTATTGTGATAGAAAACAATCATCGATATAATACATTAACTGGCCTGAAAGAAAACGACCAATCATTGATATAATTCTTTAATTGGCACACCAATATTGATTGTGAAAGATTCGGATCAAAGATATAATCCATTAATTGGGATACCAATATTAATTTTTGTGAAATAAACCATCCTATCATTGATGCCATTGATTACTTTTCACAACTAAAACACACACACACACACACACACACACACACACACAGAGTTGTGTCTTCATATTGCCTACTTGATATTGGTCACAATCTGTACAAATTAATTGTATCCCCAGACAAAGTCGGGATACTATGGTTTCACGACTGTCCCCCCGCTGCAGAAAAATCTTGTGAGTGGGATAACTCAAAAAATAATTCACTGATCTTTTTCAAACTTTACATTTGTATAGATATAGGTAAGGGGACAAAGCCTATTTAAAATGGGGTCATGACCTTTGCTAGGAGAGTGACTTTGACCTCAAATAGGTCCATTTTTGCTGAAAATAACACAAATTCTTAAATATCTCAAGAAAACTTGCATGGACTAGTCCAAAAATCAAGGTGACCAAAGATCTTTGATAGCCTTGTGATATGCTGGAAACTGGTGGCGCCACCTATTATCCTTTTCTTGTTTTTACGCCTTTTAATAACCCCATAATTGCCACTTGAGAGTACTGTGAGCATTATAAGTCAAAAACTAATGGACAAATTTCTTTCATATTATGAACATGTAGAGAGATGGGTTATGGGATGAGGTCTATTAAAATTTGGGTCATGACCTTTACCATGAGAGTGCCCTTGACCTTTAATATTTCCATATTTGGTGAAAATCACACACCTCTTATGATATCTCCAGTGTTGATAGCCATATGGATTTCAAACGTGACTTATGTGTGGCCGACCACTAAAGTAAGAACCCTATAGGTTCTAGGGTCATGAGGTCAAAGGTCAAGGTCACTGGACTCTCATCTTTAAAAAGATTGTGGATGCATTTTAAAGCCAAACTTTTAATCCCAGATCTTCTATCTTGTACTATAGCTCACTTGCCAATAGTGGATGATCTGTATAAATTTTGGGGTTATAAGGTCAAAGGTCAAGGCCACAGGAGCTGTATGTGAAAAATTAGTTTTCGGATGATAATTCCAGCTTTTTTGGTGTATGGATTTCAAACTTGACTTATATATGTCCCATTAGGAAAGAAAGATCCCAATTGATTTTGAGGTCATGAGGTCAAAGGTCAAGGTCACAGGACCAACATCTTTTAAAAGATAGTGTATTTTCAGCCAAACTTTTCATTTCAGACCTTTTATCTTGAATTTATAGTTCACCTGCTAATAGAGGAAGACCCCTATCCATTTTTAGGTCACAAGGTCAAAAGTGAAGGTCACAGGAGCCATCTGTCCAAAAATTCATTTCCTGATGGGATGACTCCAGCTTGGAAAGATATATGGTTATCAAACTTGACTTCTATATGGCCCATCAATAAAACAAGATTCCTATTGATTTTTAGGTCATGAGGTCAAAGGTCAAGGTCACAGGACCAACATCTTTTAAAAGATTGTGTATTTTCAGCCAAACTTTTCATTTGAGACCTTTTATCTTGAATTTATAGTTCACCTGCCAATAGAGGGTGACCCCTATCCATTTTTAGGTCACAAGGTCAAAGGTAAAGGTCACAGGAGCCACCTGTCCAAAAATTCATTTTCTTGATGATAACTCCAGCTTGGATTGATATATGGGTTTCAAACTTGACTTATATTTGTCCATTCATCTTGGAAAGTTTTCTCATAAACCATTAAGGTGGCGCCACCTTTCCCCTGTTTTTGTAGAGTAAATTAATACCCTTTTCTGAGGAGTGATTTGCCCTATTGGCCTGAAGATGTGCATATTCATAGATCTCAGGCTCTGCCATCTTGTACTACAAGACTGGTGGCGCCATTTTCTCTGTTTTGCAGTGGTGTCCATCTGTACATGTGCTTTTGGTGAAAATTTCTCATATCTCTGGAGTGGTTCAAGTTGTTGGTCTTAAATTTGGCATGTCTATCAATCTTGGAAAATTTTCTTGAAAACCAGACAGGTGGCACCACCTACCTTCCTGTTTCTGGAAATTAAATTAATACTCTTTTCTCAAGAGAGATTCAACATATTGGCTCCTATATTTGGTGAAAAATATTGTTTCTCAAGTTGATAGATGGAAGAAACCATTGTCGCTTGCTAAGTGTCAGTATATGCTGCTGAAGATGGGGGCCTATTTTTAAAGGAAGGGGGGGGGGGATTTATTGTCTGGGGATACTAAGGCACCTGTGGTGCCAAGAAATATCTAGTTTAGAATTTAAAGTTTCTGCTGTCATTGTCTAGACGGCACTGGCACACATACACACACATATACACACACAGGAGTGTCCTCATGTGGCCTACTCGTTATTGATTACCACCTGTACTAATTGATTTAGAAAGTTTTCTGCTGTCGTTGTCTATACAGCATGTATACCGAATACACACATAACAACAAATATTTAAAGAATACATGTTTCTGCTGTTAAGTTCTGGAGAAAACTTCAAAAGACTTTCTTCATATGCACACAAACAATATGGAAGAGAATATAAGTGCTGTCAGTGTGTGGAGGGCAGATGGTACATACACTAACATGCATACAAATTATGGAGGTGAATGTGAGTGCTGTGAGTGTATGCTTGCGTGCAGATGGCATACACACCCGCACACACATGAACTTGGATCCTGGGATGGCGAATACTTGTGTTGTCAGTGTAAATAGGGGAGATGGAACATGCACACACATACACAGTATTACACACACATTAACTGTGACACACATGACGGTGGGATGGAGAACGAGTGCTGTCAGTGTGTTGAGTGCAGACAGTGCTGCTGCAGTTCTTACAGGCTGGTTCAGCCAGGATTTGTGGGCCACATCAGCCTGTTCAGTCTGTTACAGGGCACCTGCTGACCTGTGAAGCTGTTCCTAACTGACCCAGTCAGCAGCAGACACTTATAGTCACTGAGACTAACACCCCCAGACTAACACCTCAGGGTATGAGGCCAGGAGGCCACTGTGGGATGATGCCAGGCCTCCCACTATCACTCTCCAGCAAGGAGCATCTTCTAGTCACCATGCATATTTGCACCAAGTATCATGGTTTGGTGCCCCAATGCATATACCCCCAGTAACATTACAAAGATATATATTACCTTTGCCTACACGCCAGACTTTTAAAACTTCAACTCAAAGATACACAACTAGCAACAAGGCCCTGATAACCTACACTCATATACTGTGGTTGCCTTTTTTTTCACAAGGGTTTTTATATCGCAATATTCGCAAATGTGAAATAGTTGAGAAAATGAAACCCTTGGTTATAAGATGCCCAATCAAAGATGTCCTCTGAAAACAACCTTATCAGCAACCTAATTTGTTCCTGGTTTCAAAACTGGCCCTTGCATTAGCCGTACACACAGACTGTGATACATATCCACTGTGATACAAGTCCCAGTTTTATGACTGAACCAGAAATTAGTCAGGTATTATAGGATTTTTTTCTAAACTTTTAATCAATACAGATCCTGCTATTCTTAAATTTTACAGGTTCTTGTGCAATCGCAAAAATGAAACCCTTAAAAAAATGTTCAAATTGATGTTATAGCGAAAATTCAGCCTCGTAAAAATAAAGCCCATTTCAGTATACACCAGACCACCAGGCCTTGATAACCTCCACTCATATATATATATATATATGTCACAGGCGAAATTAGAATTCAGGCGGATTTAAAATCCGCCTAGGCCAGATTGAAATTTTGATTTCGCCTAGGCCAGATTAAAATCCTGTTATGATCATATGTAGGATTTCAATCTCGCCTAGGCGGATTTAAAATCTGCCTAGGCCAGATTGAAATTTTGAATCTGCCTAGGTGAGATTAAAATCCT
This sequence comes from Sipunculus nudus, assembly GCA_026874595.1. Lineage (NCBI taxonomy): Eukaryota > Metazoa > Annelida > Sipuncula > Golfingiida > Sipunculidae > Sipunculus > Sipunculus nudus. Next base: position 62,233,774 of record CM049320.1, on the reverse strand, counting down.
GTTATGATCATATGTAGGATTTCAATCTCGCCTAGGCGGATTTAAAATCTGCCTAGGCGAGACTGAAATTTTGATTTCGCCTATTTCGGCTATATTAAAATCCTAGCTATTAATCTGCTTGATTCAATTATTTGGTTGAATCATGCTGATTATTTCATTATAATGTATATCTTCAGAAGTATAATCTTAATATTTAATGATAACATTATAAAATTAGTGACTAAAACAAGTTACTTGAGCTTAAAATAAATTCGGATTTATTACACTCATGATTTTACTGGGGTTGTCCTTTTATTTTTAACATATTTAATAGCAATTTAATTTTAGCAGACTGACAAAACAACACGAAATATGTTAATGTACACATCTGCAAAACTGGTAGTCTACCTATTATTTTAATTTTTTTCCACCGTGTTCTACAGCACATTTTCACACAAAATGTTGATAAAAAAATATATATATGTCAAAGTGTAGATGGGAATCCAGTTGAGTTCGAAACTCAACTATTTGAGATATGAATCCCCATCTTAACGGTTGAGATGGGGATAGTCACTACTGAGATTGGAATATTCCAATGTACACTTGTTCACATTGGGATATCCAGAAGTCAACCAGTTCATTTTGGGATAAACTGAAATACACTAGTTTACATGAGAATATTTTAGTTTAGATGTTACCAAGAGAAACAGTTTATTTTAAAATATCCTGAAATACACCAGTCTACTTAAGAATATCTCAACCTTATTGTTAAGATATATTTTTTCCCTATTTCTTTTAAGTGGACACAAGAACATTGAACCTCAGAACATTGAGTAGCTGCAAAAAAATTACAGATATTATTGTATAAATAAATGAGGGAATTAAACAGACTAGAAGTGTATATTCTGAGAGTAACTACCAAGAACACATGTATAAAAAGATACTCTTTTATTATATTTAATATTTAGCAATTCCATAACTACATGGTAATCAGTCTAAAAGTATGCACCATTTATAATAAACAATATAAATAACTAAAATATTCAAATACCTGTATCTTCCTTGCCCCTTTCAGCTAATAAAAAGCCAAAATTTAATGTTATTTGCCAAGGCAAAAAATAAATGCTGAAACCTGAAAAAATCAGACTGAAAAATATACCTGTGTTTTTTTTTTTAATTTCACCCACCTGTCAGAAAAAACTTCATCACTTCTGTAAAGCATTCTTTAGCATCAGTTATTATAAAAATCCATTTATTTTTTATGTTCATTAAGATATAGTGTTCTTAATAAACTGATCTTTTAAAATCCAAAGTTTCTGTAAAACTTACACTTAAAACAAAGCAAAATCAAAATTTCCATCTTGTTGGCCAGGGCAGATCTTAAATTCCTAAAATGGTCCTATTCATTAAGATGTTCAGATATACAATTATCAACTGATAAATCTCTCCACGCCAAATGTGAGAATAAACTGCAATTATTATGAAACAATCAGCATGATTAAACCAAAGAATTGAATGACGCAGATTAAAAGCTAGGATTTTAATCTGGCCTAGGCAAAATCAGAATTTCAATCTTTTTGATTGGGCCGGTCAAGTTAACAATCCTATGGTGGACTGATTTTAAACTGGACCGGCCCAGATCAGAATCCTAATCTACTCCTAGGCTGGCTTTAATTACACTATATTTAACCAGCTGGCCTTTCATCAATTCAAAGAATTTGTAAAACATTGTGAGACTGTAAGTCAATAATAATTAATATTTAATGAATTTATTTTATATTCTATGAAAATATCATTTGTTGGATCCTGTCATATTTATTTTTTAATTTCACCTCTTATGTGAAATGTCAAATATATAATTGTATCCGCCAAAACAGAGTTTTGCGGATACTATGTTTTCAGCTGCACGCCGCCGCCGCGTAGGTGTCCGGAGAACTCCTCCGTAACCGCTGGGCAGAATTTTACGAAACCTGGGATTATGTTCGGGTCACAATTTGGCCCAATCGGTCACGTGTATCCGCCTTAATCAGAGTGGAACGGGTGAAGTGAGGCATGGATTGAGTGGCAAGGGAAAATTGAGTGTTGCATATTAGCATGGATGTCTTCAGCCAAATTGTGTATGTAGGTTGCCCCCAATACCACAAAATCCAGAAAGCCGTCCAAGTTGTATACATATGCAAAATTTAAGGCAGATAAGTCAAACCACTACATGTATATGAGTGATTTTAGCCCGTGGCAGACAAACAGATGGACGTTGAGCAAAAATGGCTGCAGGTGGCGCCACCAGTTTTGCGTATGTTATAAAGCTCTTCAAGGGCTACATTTGTGCAAAAAAATTTTCCTGATCATCAACTGGTTCCCGAGATATGAGCTTGGATGTCTGCAGCATAAACGTGAATGTAGGTGGAGCCACCTGTCATAAAATCAGAAAAGCTATCCAGGATGTATATGCATGCCGAATTTCAGGTGAATTAGTCAAGTCACTGCAGAGATATGAGTGATTTCAACCCAAGGCAGACAAACAGATGGACACTGTGCAAACATGGTTGCAGGTGGCGCCACCATTTTGTGTGTATGTTATAAAGCTCTCCAAGGGCTACATTTGTGCAAAAAAAATTTCCTGATCGGTCAAACGGTTCCCAAGATATGAGCTTGGATGTCTGCAGCGTAAACGTGACTGTAGGTGGCGCCACCTGTCATAAAATCAGAAAAGCTATCCAGGATGTTTACGCATGCCGAATTTCAGGTGAATTAGTCTAGTCACTGCAGAGATATGAGTGATTTTAACCCAAGGCAGACGAACAGATGGACACTGTGCAAACATGGTTGCAGGTGGTGCCACCATTTTTTGTGTATGTTATAAAGCTCTCCAAGGGCTACATTTGTGCAAAAAAAATTTCCTGATCGGTCAAACGGTTCCCGAGATATGAGCTTGGATGTCTGCAGCGTAAACGTGAATGTAGGTGGAGCCACCTGTCATAAAATCAGAAATGCTATCCAGGATGTGTACGCATGCCAAATTTCAGGTGAATTAGTCAAGTCACTGCAGAGATATGAGTGATTTTAACCCGAGGCAGACGAACAGATGGACACTGTGCAAACATGGTTGCAGGTGGCGCCACCATTTTTTGTGAATGTTATAAAGCTCTCCAAGGGCTACATTTGTGCAAAAAGATTTTCCTGATCGGTCAAACGGTTCCCGAGATATGAGCTTGGATGTCTGCAGCGTAAACGTGAATTTAGGTGGCGCCACCTGTCATAAAATCAGAAAAGCTATCCAGGATGTTTACGCATGCCGAATTACAGGTGAATTAGTCTAGTCACTGCAGAGAAATGAGTGATTTTAACCCAATGCAGACGAACAGATGGACACTGTTCAAACATGGTTGCAGGTGGCGCCACCATTTTTTGTGTACCGTATTTCCTTGAATAGACGCCCGGGCGTTTATTTTTTTCAAACCCTGCTTTGACCCAGCGTTTAAACAAGGCCGGCTTCTATTTAAGGCCGGCGTTTATTAAAAAATACATTATCAGGCTCATCCGACAAACTAAAAAAATAGAACACGCCGAAACAATTAACCCGCCGGTCACTACTTAGGGACACAATTGAAAATATTGCCGGTACACGGATTGTGTTTACGAAATTTCCGTAGATGTCATAGGGATATGGGAAACGCGCAATCTCCACAATTACGCACCATAATAAGAATTAACGGAGAATCACAGCGAGAGATTGCAGTTGTCCACAAGAATCTGTCCACGCGGGCCTCAGGTGGTTCATGTGGCTGTTCCATTTATTTTACACCGCGTGTTGTTTCCCTCTGAACACGGGTGGCTCTTCCATGAACTGTTCTCCGCGTACAACTGGTAACAGTGGTTCCATCGAAATACGGGGGGTCGGTACGGCACAGCGTTATTCATTTTCATCACACTTTCCTCCCGTCAACTATTCAACTGATTCAGCTCGACACAGCGTAATCAAGTGTTTCTGACCTGGTTTATACTTAACACGGTTGGCTCTCCAATTAACTGTGCACCGTGGAGAACTGTTTATATTGGTTCCATCGAAAAACGGGGGGCTGGTACATATAACGGCACTGCGTAATTTGTTTTCATGACACCTTCCGTCCGACTTTTAACTGATTCAGCTTGACACAGCGTGTTGAAGCGTTTCCGACCTGGTATATACTTGTATGTGACATTAACTGCCGGGAATATTTCTGAATATAGAGTAATACTATTTTCAACTTTAAAGTTTATCTCAGAAGCCTGATTTTAGTAACAATGGGGACGCACTTAAAGCGCTTAAAAATGAACGCAAGGAGCGTAAATTGGCTTGACAGTAGCTACAAATTGTACCGCTTGACACCATCATTTGGTTCTTCATGCTACACAAGAAATATGTGCCCAAACGTATTTTAACAGTTCTGTTCAACCATCCGTTAGGTATACTTTTACCGTACCAAGATTAACCGCTTGTATCAGGCGGTACTATTTTTATCAGGCGGTATCTAGCTTGACAGCAGTGATGGTGTTAGCTTCTCACTGCTGACGTATTTGTGGAGCGTTTATTAGGATCGGTGATCGGCTTTAATCATTAGGACGGATCGGGAATATTTGGTGTCCCCCGTGCATTGAAACAGGCATTCACGTAAGATAAAAACAAATTTACAGAAGAATTAAATATCAATAAAACACAAATCGAAATTCATACAACAATCTATGGTCAATTTAACTGGTAAATACACCAATTATAGTGAAGGGATAAGACATCTGGCGCCAAACATGGAAACTACTCTGATACCAGGCCTGTGAACAAGACCGGCGTCTATTTAAGGCCGGCGTTTATTTTTCTGGGACACTGTTTTACCCCGGCGACTAAACAAGGAAGGCGACTATTTAAGGCCCGGCGTCTGATCAAGGAAATACGGTATGTTATAAAGCTCTCCAAGGGCTACATTTGTGTCAAAAAATTTTCCTGATCGGTGAAACGGTTCCCGAGATATGTGGGTTTATGTGTGGAAACAGACGCACAAACGGATGCAGAGCGCAGAGGAAAGGTCAGAGGTCAAAACAAAATCGGGGCGCAGCAGTTCACATGTGACCCGAACATAATCCCGGGTTTCGTAAAATTCCGCCCAGCGGTTATGGAGGAGTTCTCCGGACACCTACGCGGCGGCGGCGGCGGCGGCGGCATGCAGCTGAAAACATAGTATCCGCAAAACTCTGTTTTGGCGGATACAATTACAGAAATGGTATCACAAACCTCTCCCTAGCCCCATGTTAGGGCACAATGTCATGCTGCTCACCCAAATGAGCATCAAGACTGATAAATTACTTTTGTTCACTTATAAATGGGTAAAGCTGGTATTTAATTATGCATGTATATATTTAATATAACACATGAAATTTTGATATTCAGAACAGAAAATTATCTCAGTTAAGTTGATAATTTTGATATCAAGTCAAGTAGATGTCTCAGAACTGACACATATTCTAAACTGTGATTAATTATGGTAGTTGGTTTAGGTGAAGTTTAAATGTAAACTTGTATGCTTGAAGAATAGATGAAACCAAAGAAGCACATCACATTTGTTCATTAGCTTTTTCCTCACTAAAATATGTTAAATGATCTTGTTCATTATGTGTTTTGTGCCCTTCAAAATGGTGTATCTGGAATAAATGTTTACTGTATTATCTGATTTAAGATGATAAAAATCAAGCTAGCCTAAGATTAGATTAGGATTCTGATCTGGTTAGGCCCAGTTTAAAATCAGTCCACCACAGGATTGTAATCTTGACTAGCCCAGATTAAAATTTTGATCTGGGCCAGCCCAGTTTAAAATCAGTCCACCACAGGATAATAAACTTAACCAGCCCAGATCAAAATTCTAATCTGGGCCAGCCCTGTTTCAAATCAGTCCAGACCAGATTTAAATCCTGAAGTCTTCACCACGGGATTTTAATCTGGACCGGCCCAAATCAAAATTTTAATCTGGGCTGGCTCAGTTTAAAACTGGTCTGGCCCAGATTAGAATTTTGATCTGGACCGGTCCAAATCAAAATTTTGATCTGGGCTGGCCCAGTTTTAAATTGGGCCAGATTCTAATCTGGGCCTCGACATATACACCCAGTCACCACTTCCTGATAACCTCCGCTCATATACACACTTAGCTTCCTTTGCCTTAAAGGGACATAATCAAGAGTAATATAATTCCTATCTTTCACACTATCAGTTCAGTGTGCATTATACAAACATTTCCCAGCAAAACCATCACAGCACATAGTCTCAGTTCATCATATATGGCTGTTTAACACCTTGTTATGGTTGAGCATGTTTGTAAACAGTCCACCTGGGTCTGTCTACCATAACAAGGCAGAGGTCTGATCGTGAGCCACAAAAAGTGATGTATAAGCCAGCAGGAACATGTATTACAGTTTCTGGGACAAGTAAGTCAGGGCATCTCCTGATTGACAAGTTTAGTGGCTCCTCGGTGCACACTGCTCCACGCACTGTGTTTATGTTTACATCTGTGATAGTGCCCAGTCCACTGTTTTTAACACTCATTTACAGGAGTCAGCACACATTTTCAAGGCAATGTTTTGGCAGGTACAGATTAATTTTAAAGGGAAGAATCTATTTTTCATGTTAATTCAACATGCTTTATAGGTGATTGGGCCCCTTTAAAGCCTCCTCTCATATGCCATGTTTCCTAACATCCTACTTCTATGTCTAGAAAGGCACTGGAAATATGACATAGAATTGCCATTTGTTGTTGAAATAGAATTATTTACAGTAACTGTGATGGCTATACACAGGCACATATGCATCATATGGTTGTTAATGTAATGTGATCTGATCTTTAGACAAGTTAAATTGATTGCTATGTCCAAACATTGTGACTAATGGTGGACTCATGAACATGATGGCGTTCATTGGTCACCCTGATGATTTGATCAAAGACCATTATTTTGTGCCAATATGACCCATTTCCTGCTAAAACCACCAGCACAAACTGTATTCATGCAGAGATAAAACTGTTTAAACAAAAATCAATGTATATATGCAGAATCATCTGTTACGTTTTTGATTAGATTTTTTTTTTCTGTCACTGGTATATTGGTAGACATTGTATATTGAGATACAGTGAGTCCCGGCCCACGGTTTTCAGATTTGGGCAAATATTGCAAAAAAACAGAATAAGTTTGAAACATGCAAATGTGTGTTAAGGCTTAATTACTATTGTGAAAATGGTTTATAGCTGTCAACAGTCCAGGTTTATCAAATTATTGAATGTCAGTCAAATCAGAAATATGTTATCAGTTTTATATTTCACTCCAGGCAGGTTTCCCACAAAATTTTATGGAGATAAACCATAGCTATTTGAGAGTCCACAGGTTACAGGATGATAGCCAACATGTGACACAGGAAATGACTTGTTACCATAGAGATGGATTTTCACTTAGGTGTATGAGTTCATGAATTCTTTTGTGCCAACTCATCACTCATAGTTTAATGTTAAGATTATTGGCTGTCTACTACAATATTGATCCAATAAGATGGATTTCGAAACGCATATCCCTGCATGGCTCACAAGTTTCATGACTTAATTTGTCTTACCGTAGGATCTTGTATAATTTATGATCAGCTAGTTAAAGGTATGTAGACACTTATTACAGTGTGTATTATCCCATGCTGGTGAATACATGTTTTCTGTGGAAACTGTCCCAGCATACAGGCCTATAGTGTCTCTTTTCCACCTGTTTTATTTGTTTTGGGTCTGTGTGTTGATATATACAAGCAGTCAAAAGTGTGTCTGTTTACTATAACAAGACAACATGGCTGAAGGTACAATATATCACATGTTCAAACATTTCCAATCAAGGAAGGAAAATCTACTTCTCATAAAAAAAGATTATATTACATTTATTGCTGTCAGTCACCATCATGACTTATAACAAGAATGCAGGATGCTATAATAATATTAGTATTTATTTATTTTTTTCATCCCACTGATTGCACCTGGTGCATCTTATTTTCTACTGTGTATACATGTGGGTACTGTTTCGGAAGGAAAGCTTTGTAGATACCATTATATCTCCAGGGAGAACACTGTATTCGTATATACCATACCATGCCAGGTGAAGAATGGGCATCTTAATTATTGATTTATTGAGTACTGGTGTATGTAACATCTGGAGAGGCGTCTCTGGCAGTTAGTGTTAATACACAGCTGTGACACCAGTCTTTCAAGTGTCAACACCAGGTGCCGAGTCTGGGATCAGTATCATCCTGTCTATCCTCCTGTCTACTAGGAGCCAAGCTGTAGCCAGACTGTTCTTAGTATCATCCTGTCTATCCTCCCCGTCTACTAGGAGCCAAGCTGTAGCCAGACTGGTCTTAGTATAATCCTGTCTATCCTCCCCGTCTGCTAGGAGCCAAGCTGTAGCCAAACTGGTCTTAGTATCATCCTGTCTATCCTCCTGTCTACAAGGAGCCAAGCTGTAGCCAGACTGGTCTTAGTATCATCCTGTCTATCCTCCCCATCTACTAGGAGCCAAGCTGTAGCCAGACTGGTCTTAGTATCATCCTGTCTATCCTCCCTGTCTACTAGGAGCCAAGCTGTAGCCAGACTGGTTTTAGTATCATCCTGTTTATCCTCCCTGTCTGCTAGGAGCCAAGCTGTAGCCAAACTGGTCTTAGTATCATCCTGTCTATCCTCCTGTCTACTAGGAGCCAAGCTGTAGCCAGACTGGTCTTAGTATCATCCTGTCTATCCTCCCCGTCTGCTAGGAGCCAAGCTGTAGCCAAACTGGTCTTAGTATCATCCTGTCTATCCTCCCCGTCTGCTAGGAGCCAAGCTGTAGCCAAACTGGTCTTAGTATCATCCTGTCTATCCTCCCTGTCTACTAGGGGCCAAGCTGTAGCCAGACTGGTCTTAGTATCATCCTGTCTATCCTCCCCGTCTACTAGGAGCCAAGCTGTAGCCAAACTGGTCTTAGTATCATCATGTCTATCCTCCCCATCTACTAGGAGCCAAGCTGTAGCCAGACTGGTCTAAGTATCATCCTGTCTATCCTCCCCGTCTACTAGGAGCCAAGCTGTAGCCAAACTGGTCTTAGTATCATCCTGTCTATCCTCCCCGTCTACTAGGAGCCAAGCTGTAGCCAGACTGGTCTTAGTATCATCCTGTCTAATCTCCCCGTCTACTAGGAGCCAAGCTGTAGCCAAACTGGTCTTAGTATCATCCTGTCTATCCTCCCCGTCTACTAGGAGCCAAGCTGTAGCCAGACTGGTCTTAGTATCATCCTGTCTATCCTCCCCGTCTGCTAGGAGCCAAGCTGTAGCCAAACTGGTCTTATTATCATCCTGTCTATCCTCCTGTCTACTAGGAGCCAAGCTGTAGCCAGAATGGTCTTAATAACTGAACTATTAACAAATGGATGTCAGATCACAGACAAGTCTTGTGTGTGATCTCCTGATGTATGACTTGGCAGATCTTAATGAGGGAATTGACTAATTACCTGATGATTTGGAACTATTCATGTCTCAGTGTGGTTTGTGTGTGTGTGACGCGCATATTAAATGCTGCAGGGTCATCAGCTATGAGGGCTTAATTCAGAGTAATTTACATGAATGTGAACATTCCATGAGCTAGTTAACTATCCATTCCTTTCATAATTGTGAGCATTATAGGTCTTTTAAGGCTTTTTATCCTTTTTTTTCAAACATGGGAATGTTGTTAACTTGCCTGGTGCATTACAAGCCTTGTTATCGTCACCATGGTTTAAAATGTAGTTTCATTACTTACTGAGTGACTGACAGGCTGCATGTGTTAATTGTGTATGTGTGTGTATATACAGTGTGTGGTTCAGTCTGTAAATACAGCTTGTGATACCAGTTTTGAGATAAAAAAAATCCATTTTAGTAGGACTTTGTTTTGAGCAGATAACTCCATTCAGATATGAGATGTGATGTATGTTTTATGTTTGTGAGGCTTCATTAGTGTGTGTGTATATATGTAACAGGTGTGTGTATATGGGGGGATGTTTGTATGTATGTGTAAATACAGGATGTTATACCAGTTTTGAGATAAAAATGTGAGGATAACAGTGAGTGCAGATCAATACTCGTCAGCCTCTGAGTTAATGTAGCATTCGGGAGGATGGGGGCCCCTCTGGAAGGTATCCAGGGGATGCTGATATACCGCCATGTCTATAACAGTGTATTGCAAATATTGATGCTGGTTTTGATGTTCGTGTAGCAATGTACGGGGTGTACAGCCAGTGTTGAAGATGTTCCTGTGCTGCTCCATGGCCAATATTTACTCTAAATAATTATATAAGACCTCAAACCCACCCCACCAAGTGTTATAGAGTAAAAAAAGGATAAATAAAGATACAATTAAAAATTGTGAAATCTAAATCAAGTATTATTTTTAGATATTTATTGTTTTGCAGATTTATTTTTGTGGCAAAAAATAAATAAACATTTGTATGCATGATGTGGTGTTATCTGACAACATTGAGATTTATGATGATGCAATTGAGAATTATGAATTAACTTTTATATTAAGATATATATGTTATATTGGCAATGTATAGAAATATAAACTTATAACAAAAATTGATGTGATAAAAAAATGAGGATCTAATTCAAATATTTGTTAATTATTTTCCTGCCTCAGCAGAATTAGAGATCAGGCTTTGTTTGCCCTGTATGTGTATGCAGAAGTGTTGTTAATCCTACCATCTTCGCCCCCCCCCCCCCCCCCCCCCCCCCCCCCGCCCACTGCCATTGATTCCTGTGCACTGGGACATTAGTTTTTGTTGCAAATGTGTAAAATTTATTTAATTAAAAATATAATAGGATCAGAAAAAATATATGAAAAAACATATTGTTTCCTGAGGAGAATGGAACATAAAGTGATCAACTCTGTCCATCATCTCTCTGTTATCATTAAATATATATTAATTATGAAATTTTTCCAATAAGCACTGTTGAAATAACTTTCATATGCTGTATGTGTTTGGAATTAAGCTATTTAAGTCTGAAATTTGAAAGCAAATTATATAGTTAGTTGTGTATTATTGCAGATGTAAAACTTTAAAAAAATTGGTATAATGAAAAATTAGGAAATAATTGTAACTTCATATATTATCAGCTTTGTTTGTCTACCAGTCTGTCTGTTCTGTTTTAAGTATTAAGTTATTTGGAATGAACTCTTTTATCATGTAAGCATTTTTGTATTAAGTGAAAATCCTATATATATACACTATAATATTACAGATATATTGTAATTCCCACCATTCCACACCCCCCCCCCCCCCCACCACCAAGTCCTTTCATCTGTGGACATCAGTTATGTTACAACTGTATGTATTTCATAAAATAAAAAAAAAAATAATATATTTAATAATATATATTATAAAAAAAATAGATTCAATTGAACAAATGTGTAAACTACTGAAATGTCAACAGTTAATCAAAAGCCAACTAATGATCATGGTAGTTGTACAGATCATTTATTCACAAACTGCTCACATGCTTCAGTTTCAACATTAGGAACCACATGGTCAGGTCACAAAATATTATTTGCAACAATTTCTTGCACATCAATATAAACCAATCATATAAAACAAACAATGGCCTATATTACCTGTTCCTCTTACACTTGATATTATTTTAGATTTTTACCTTCAAGGTCAACTTCAGCTGAGCATAGTGACCCACGGGTCCCTTTTTTCAGTGCTAGCTTAACTAACTTGTATCAAATGCAGATTTCCATTCTAATTAGAGGGCAGTAGCATATGCTGTCATTCATTTTATATCTTAGCTGGTGTCAACCAGGCCCGGTGACTGTGCACCTGCAGGCCTGTTTGTATAATTCTCCCTAATGAGGGACCCATAATCCTCGCGTGTATGTAAGTGAAACATGGCCTAGGGGCACAGCTTTCCCATCAAGTCTCCAGAGCATTGACCCTGGTTTAGGGCTGACTGTGAAAAATCTCACTGCCTTGGCTGAGATTTAAACTCATGATCTCCCAATCGCTGGACCAAAGTAGCTGGTCATTTGTAATTACTTCTTCCGTTGGTCACAGCCCCACACAGTCTCTTTGAAATTTATTGAGAAAGTTTTGAGATAATGCAGACAGAAGAATGAGACAGTCTTTTTCCTGCTCAGACCCAGTTCTTAATAATTAATCCATCCTGTATTAAATTCATTTCAGCGGCTACCTTCTTGAAAAAAAATATAAAAAAAAAAAAACTGTTCAGCTGAGCCTGAGATTTGGCTCCAAGGAAAATGCGCAGTTCTGGTAATAAACCAGTTAACATACCCACGTACTAACAAACACGACCAAAGACATAACCTCATCGGCAGAGGTAAATATTTTAGTGAAGGGTACATTGCCTGTGCCTTGGGGAGGTTTTGGCTGGGATGGCTGTTACAGAGCTGAGGGGAGGAGGGGGGAAGGGGGTAAACAGTTTGGCCAGGTGGGTTATCAAAAGAGCGGCTCACACAGCCCTGCCACAGTAAGGTAGTGGATGCCAGCTACCTGTTGTGTCTGATAGCGTCTGTTTTTGTCTAAGTAAACGAGGAAACAGACAGCACCTGTCTGCTGTGGGGGGGTCAGGCTCCGGGTCACCTATGATTATACATCCCTAATTGATGTGACATGCCTTCGTTTTTGTCACATGGTGTGTGCATGTAAAACCGACTGCTAACTCAGTGTATCAGTGTTTGTAATTTTACTTACCTCAATGTTTATCATCTGACCTTCCGACTAGGGAACAGCAGAGTTATGTTGCTAAAACTTTACAGCTTGTTAGGCTTAGTATTTTACAAGAGCTCCGTCCGTTTTTTTTTTATCATCTTGAAACCTCCTTTACCAAATTTCCTCTTGCATATCTTGTATTTTTCAGTATCTTTCATCTCTTAATGTTATTTTATTTGTACATACATGAATCCCTCAGAGCACCAGTGAACCAACTAACTTGCCTGACAAGCCAGCTTAGTTTAAGAATGAGCTGACTTGATCAACATTTCCGATCTGGCTATATGGTGGTCAAGAAAGCAACATGTAAAATAATAATGAGAAAATGAGTCTGTCAAACAGTGTCAACTATATAGAGGTGGCCACTTTTTTGAGGTGCCCACTAGAAAAGGTTCCTCTGTATAAACATACACACACATAGAAACACAGCACTTCATGTCATAGTATATCAGTGCATATACCTGTGTATTGTTACAGCCCTAATTAGTTGAATATCTCTATTATTATTAAATTCTTTGCAGGTTCAGCTAGATGACTTAGTGCGGGGAGACCACTGCGGCCACATGACCAGCATATTTGTGATGGGTGACAGCTCCACTGCTACATTCACTACCCAGGGCCATTTCAAAGGTTTGTCATACCGTTCTACAAGTCTCCTATTACATTTCACACTTAAGAGGACGTTAAATTTCTGTTGTCCAACAGTTTAAATGATATGCAAATTTTGACCACATGTACATTACATGAATGGTACAATGTCATGAAATGTAGTGACAGAAAGATATTATCTACCAGACTTGGGTGTATGTATACCTGTACTTCTTTATAATACATCAAGTCTGTGGCAGCAATGCCTTCACAGACCTTGATTCAGCAAGCCACTCTGGCATATATTTCATGAATAATAAACAAGCCTGAAAGTGTTTGAGCTGAAAGAAAATCAACCAATCAAATTTAACAAACAAAATGTAAACACTACACTGTTCATGCCTTGTCTGAACAAGAACACTTGTGCACCAGAAACAGACAGATTTATAATTCTTTATTTGATTGGTCAAATTATTCATGCCCTTCCAGCATTGCAACGTATTTGGTGTAGAACTAGCATCATAAGTGCTCCGACAGCTGCGGAAACAAGTTTTTGAAAGTCATTTGATTGGTTCAATTGTCTTGTTGAATATTCATGAAATAGACACCTGCAGTGGGGCTTGATGAAGCAATGTATGTGAAAGCATGGCTGCCAGATATGAAGTTAGTTTGAACAGAAATGGGAACCGTGTTTAACCTGCGTGGGTGATTTTATCATTTAGAATGTATAAATTAATGTGTGGTGAAAGTATAATTCTAAAAAATTATAAAGGTTTAAAGGAACACTGTTGTTTTGGTTTGAGTTGCTGATAAAAAAGTTGGGGATAAAGAAAAAAAACATACACACATTGACTGTGTGTCTGTCTGTGATCCCTGTGGCTTACAAACCCATACCAAAATCCATTTGTTCCCCATCATGGCTATGAGAGTGGATGGTAATGGCCCATCCAAGGCCAGTGGTTCCCTCTGGGTTCTTAGGCATCCTCAACCTCTCTATGATGTTCAGTATTGATGGCTGGCAATTATCAGAAGGAGAATAAGATTAGTGGTCTTATTAGACAGGTGGACTTATTAGATGGGTGGTCTTTTAAATCGGTTCCACCATACTTTGACTATTAACTTGTTTTGGATCTGCAGCAATAGCAGATTTTAAGCTTTCCAGAATTAAAAATCATTCATCTTCATATTAAAATAAAATTGATTGTGTATGAATTAATGATCGTCATGTTTCATATTTTGTCTCAAGCTGATCATGTGGAGAAAAAATTAGTGGATCTACCCAAGCAGTTGGAGTCCGTGCCGAGAGCAAAGGAATTTCCCACAGAAAGGCATCGCTGGAACACAAACGAGGTCAGGGTCACTGTCAGTCATTTTATTAAATGTCTAGGTTCATTTAAAAAAAGTGTCATCACTTAAAAATGTTTGTTTGATCCGTATATAAAGACTGAATGATATACAAATGTCAGTTTAACAGGATGTGCTTTTCAGCTTGGCCTGCTTATCTAGGTAAAGTTTAGCCGATATTGAAACTAAAGTTATACAATATTTATATAAATATATACCATTATATATATGTATATATATATATATATATGTTAAGGCCCAGATCCTGAACTTGACCAATCTTTGATAGGTACAGACCAGATACTGACCTTGATTTAGTCTGGCCTAAAACCCGATAGGGATTTGGCCTTCACCTTTTGTCCAGACCCAGTCCTGATTTTGATTCTAACCAGTTCAATAGGTTTTAGAAATGTTTTTTATCCACAGGAAGTAGCTGGTATTCTCATTGCTCTAGAGCGCCATGATGCCTGGCAGAAAACGGAAGTCCAAGTGCGGTAAGAACATTTTCATCATCAAATCAAATCGGCAAATACAGTATAACCTTGATGAACACAGACTGGACCTGAGTGTTCACAAGTGGTAGGAATTGGATGTAAAAACATAATTGATGTTTAAAGAAAAAGAGTGATCAACAATTGATTATCAGTTTATTAATGAAGCATTATCTAGTCGCATAAAAATTAGCTGTACCCATCACATGCACCTTTTTTTTCATCGTATTTAGTTTATATCCCCAAGTAAACCTAGTATCTGAATTAATAGTCATGACAGTTCACCCTGACTGCTATTTTCATGACCTGGTGTGGCAACAGGATAAGTGGCTCCAGTATAATACTTTGTCATTTTCAACAGCTATTTTGTCGTTTCTAAGTGCGTTTGTATAAACCATGACATAGCTGATCTTGAGGTGCTATTTCGTGTGTAAACAACAGATTACTTGCCTCTGATGCATAGACGAACTACAGTACAAACACATTATTTTATGAAAGATCGCTGTAAAGGACAGCTTGTTGACACTTGGTAGCTGTACATATTAAAGCTGTCTGCTACTTTGTCCTATCTATCTTATATTTCTGATGGAAGGGAATATATTTTATTTGGAATGTATAATTTATTTGCATTTGCATACATAATCGTTTATGATCAGTTATGCAAAAATACTACTAAATTATTTGATAATGAAAGAAACTTTAGGACCAAGAATTGATGTAATTGATTAAATGGCAAACCACTAGTGTTCACTCAGATTTCCATGTTCGAATTACTTGCACAGATGGTCCTAAAACATGTTTTGTGATATCGGTAAAATGGTTATATTGTATTCTTATCTGCTTTATCAATTATATATAACGGTTGTGGAGATCACGTGGCTAACATGGAGGCATGAGATGTGTCGTTTAGGGTCTCCGCATAAATATAAGTTTGTAGCCTGGAAAGAATAGCAGAATGCCACCCAGACAACAACGAAAAGCCAAAGGGGCAGAAAAGGTCAGTGAAAGTGGAACCCCTGACACTATAGAGTCATATTTCTCTAGAGAAAGTGAACTCCAGTTACCTGATACACCATCCACAGTGGAGATGGCTGAGGTGAGCAATGCTAGCTTCAGTGCGCTGGAGAAACGGTTGACAAGTTTGAATACTACAGTGGCCGACAGTATTGAACAAATTTGTACAGAACTGGGTGAACATATTAGAAATAGCCCACAGAATTTACAAGAAAGTTTAGAAATCACCCAGCAAGAAGTTAAAGACTTGAAAGAAGACAAAATAAAATTAGAAAACAGAGTGAAAGAGCTGGAGGTGAAATTGGATGAAAGTAAAACAGAGTTGAAATCATTTAAACAAGAAATGAACCAACTAGGGAGACACAGCCGCGAATATAACATACGAGTGAAAGGGGTGAAGGAGGAGAAGGGAGAAAATACACGTCAAACTGTGATAAAAATGTTAGAACGACAAGGTGCTGGAAGAGCCGAGTTACTGAATGAAGAGACAGAGGTGGCACACAGAACTGGACAATGGAAAGACAATAGAGACAGGCAGATCATAGTCAGGTTATACAGCAGGGAAGACAGAAGGGAAATACTGAAGAAAACGAAGAGGACAGGACCAGAAGGGCGAAATATGGTAGTTGAGGATTTTACAAAAGCAGATTGGGAGCTGAGAAAAAAAGCTCTCCCTCAAATGAAGAGGGCGCATAACGATGGGCTGAAGGTTACATTCCACAAAGGAAAACTGGTTGTGAACGGAAAGGTCGTGGATATTGAATAGAGAACACTGAAGCCGAGGATTACAGACCTCGGAATGCATAAAGGATATTTAAACGATGTGGTCAGTTGAAACCGCAAACAGAATAATAGAACTTGACTTGCACAACACAATACAGACTTATAAATACTTGTTGTTAACCAATCAGCGTCTAAAACAGGGACAGTGCCATCTGCAGGAAATATGAATAACTAGTACAAACTTTTCGAGCAAGAAGCACCATCTGACGCTCATGTTTGGTTACTCTGGATGGTAAAGACTTATCAATGTTTATGAGAGACTTGTTGATACCCAGCTTAATGTGTGAACCTAACCTGTAACCAAGTATGGAAATATATAAACATAATATGAGTTTAAACCTGTTACTAATGTTAGATGGAAGGATTTACTGGTGAGTATATAATATTCTTAAAATGCAATGTAAAGAATCAGTCAAAATTTAAATAAGGCATGGTAAGAGCAAGTTTTGTACAATGCAATGTAATATTATTAGTTTTGATTCCAGGCGAGTTGCCATTTTTCGTGCTGTCCGTGTTGACACTGTTGGTAAAAAGTATGTTTTGAAAAATAATTATTAAATACTGAACTTGTATTGTTAATAATTATATAAAAAAAACTCATATTTGGGTTTGCATATATTGGTTGTCGTGAGATATATAATATTTGAGCGGTTTGTAAGATGGGCTGAAAATCTGTATTGTCAATACTATTTTCAATTTGATAAATAAGAGCATACTTTTCATAGGTGTAGGGTCACTGAGTGTAAATGTGTTTTTTAATAAGGTAAGATATATATACATGTATTAAACTTTATAATTTATAGACGGATACTTCGCGAAAATTAAGATTATATTTTTCAGTGGGAATTAATAGTTGAACCAAGGGACACACCCACGCACAAGCTTTGAAAATGTTGTATGGAGATCTTGGTCAATTACATTTTAATATATTTATATCGATGTTTTAATATATATATTTATATGAAAAGTAGAGAAAAAAAGTCTGTCATAATTTCAAAACATAAAAAAAAGTAAAAATAGATACATAATTAAAATTGGAGACCATTATTGTTAGTCACATAAAATCATCGAGCAAAGGAAAGTGGTCTGCAGCTCGATGATAAGAATTCATATCCAAGGATTTCAAAGAGAGAATAAAAATGAAAAATTAGTGGAATATATTATTATATCCATAGATGGTAAATTAGACAGGACAGGACTTTCTATCCTGATAGTTTTTGGTAGATCTAGAAATCTGGTACAATATAGGAATAATGTACAGATATTCATCCACTTATATATGCATCTGTATGTCTCTATCAATCAAAATGTAGATCTAAACAAATTCATTAACTCTGTTACCCAGTGTAGTATTTCTGCTTTTAAGTGCAACTGTTTAACAAATTTTACAAAGAAAGAAAAAACTTTATATGTCAGATATTAAACTACTAAGTTTAAATGTGAGAGGTTTAAGAAACTTCAAAAAGAGAAGGTCCATCTTCACTTGGGCCAGAAAACATAAAGCAAGCTTACTTTTAATACAGGAAACCTACAGTGAGCCAGGGGATGAAATTACTTGGAAAAATGAATGGGGATGATATGTTATAATGAGTCATTGAAGTCAACATAGTCGAGGGGTAGCTTGTTTCATATCGGGAAATTTAAAGGGTGAATATAAAGAGACCTATAAAGATGAGGAGGGAAGATTAATTATTTTGCAATTAGAAGTTAATGAAACAACATTCATAATCATAAATATATACTCTCCAAATGATGAGTGTAAGCAAGTTGTGTTTTTCAAAGAAATTATTAAAAAATTAGAATTATTCAATGTGAAACAAGAGGATAATATACTGATGGGAGGAGATTGGAATACAGCTCTTACTTGAGATGATAAAAAAGGTGGATCAGTCATCCTTAAAACAAGAGCAATAAATGAAATAATCAATATAAAAGGAAGATTAGACTTACAAGATATCTGGAGAATCAAACACCCTTATTTAAATAAATATACATGGAGACAAACTTCTAAGAAAATTTTAACCTGAATAGATTATTTTCTTACATCTTCAGAACTACAAGACAGAGTGTCAGATGTTCAAATAATTCCTGCTTTTAAATCAGATCATTCTGGAGTAATGCTTTCTTTAAAAGAAGATATATCAGAGAGAAGGGGAAAAGGTTACTGGAAATTTAATAATAAGCTCTTACAGGACAGGGTTTACTTAGACTTGATGTTTTCAAAGCTAGATGAATGGTTAAGGGATGATAATGATGATAATCCAAACCTACGCTGGGAGTTTCTAAAATACAAAATCAGAAAAGAAACCATAAGTTATGCAAAAACTAAATGTAGGGAGACACGAGAGAGAGAACTGTGTTTGATCAGGGAAATACAAGAGAAAGAAGATAAAGAGGAGAAAATAGAAAGACACAAACAACTCAATTATGAATTACAGGATTTATATGATGCAAAAACTGAAGGAATAATAACCAGGGCAAAAATAAGATGTATTGAACAAGGAGAAAAAAGTACAAAGTATTTTTATAATCTAGATAAAAGAAATGGAAATAAGAAACAAATTAAGAAATTAATAGATGAGGATGGACACATTATAATAGGAACTAAGAATATTTTAGAGGAAGAAAAAAGATTCTTTGAAAATCTGTATGCCTCAAAACAATGTTCAAAAGAAAATTTGGTCTTTAATGATTTTTTTAGGAATAAATACATTCCAAACGTTTCACCTGAAGAACAGGGCATGTGTGAGGGATATTTGTCTTTGGAGGAATGTTTTAAAGCATTATAAACCTTTAAAAAGAATAAATCTCCAGGTAATGATGGTTTGTCAGCAGAATATATTATACATTTTTGGGAAAAACTAGGATTGGTGATGGTTAATAGCTTTAATTATTCTTTGGACACTGGTAGTTTGACAGCATCACAGAAACAAGCAGTTATCACTCTGGTTGAAAAGAAAGACAAAGATAAGACTAAAATTAAAAACTGGCTTCCTATTTCTTTATTAAATATTGATTATAAGATTATGACAAAAGCTTTATCATTTAGATTAAAAACAGTCCTATCAAAACTAATTCATGAAAATCAACATGGCTTTATGAAAAATACATCCATAACAGAGGCAGTTAGAACTATTTTGGATGCTGTTTATTATACAAATCAAAGAAATTTGGATGGTATACTTCTCACAATAGACCTAGAAAAGGCTTTTGACACATTAGATTAGAAATATATTTTTGCAACACTTAAACGATTTAATTTTGGTGTCAGCTTTATTAAATCGGCGAAATTTTTATACAGTAATGTTGAGGCATGTATACTAAATAATGGTTTTTCATAAGGTTATTTTAAGATTGAAAGAGGAGTGAGACAGGGAGATCCCCTTTCACCATACCTTTTTATTTTGTGCTTGGAGATATTGGCTGTATCAATTCAAAGTAATCCAGATATAAGTGGTATACAGATTAAAAACAATGAATTAAAATTAGTGCTTTATGCAGATGATACTACTGTTATAGTTAAAGATACAGATTCAGCTAAAAATGTATTAGATATATTTAAAAAATTTGCAAAATACTCGGGTTTAAATATAAATAGAGAAAAAAACAGGAGCTATGTGGTTGGGGTAATTTAAGGATAGTACAAATAAACCATTGGGGCTTAGATGGCAAAACCATGTAAAAGTGTTAGGTACCTATGTGACAAATAACCTTGCCCAAATGGACAAATATAATTTGGAACAAAAAATTCAAAATTTATATGAAATAACAAATTTATGGAGACAGAGGAATTTAAGTTTATATGGTAGGATACTAATTGTAAAAACTCTGTGTTTTCTCCAAACTTGCACATTTAACTGCAAACATTCCATTAACAAAAGAGTATAAGGATAGACTTAATAAAATAATATGGGCTTTTATATGGAAAGGGAAGAAAAGGGGTAAAGTGAGAAGAGAAATATTGATAAAGCCAATATCAGAAGGTGGTATGAATATGTTAGATATAGAGAGTTTCATTGAGACTCAACATGTTGTGTGGCTGAAGAAATATTTAGATAAATCTAAGAGAGAGTGGAAGATGTTCTTTGAACTTTTCTGACAATATTTTGGAACAATAGAGTTATTAATGGAATGTGAGTATGATGCTAAATTATTAAAAAATAAATTACCAGAAATATACATCAGTGCTCTGATAGCATGGGAAAAAATCCTTTATCAAACCTTTTCTAGCCCCATTATCTGGAATAATATAAACATATTATCAGAGGGTAAATCTTTGTTTTGTAAATCATTGTATGAAGCAGGGCTTTTGTATACAAACCAGATGTACAGAGAAAATGGAGATATTGTAAGTTTTTGTCATTTGGCTAATCAAGGGGAGTTGATTACCTTGTGTATAGAACAATAATATGTCAGATAAAGAGAACAAAGTCTGAGAGACAAACATGTATTGAGGGAGACTATCTTCACCACAACTGTAACACTAAACAAGGAAATATAACGATTAGTAATTTATTAAATCCAAGCAAACTTATGATAATTTTGTGAGTCTGTAAAAAATTGTAAAGAAAAATACAGTCTAAAGTATGATATTGTAGAAAATGATTGGAATGTTATGTACAGCATTGGGTTTGTAATATGTAGAGATAAAAAGATAATTGAATTCCAATACAAAATATTATAAGGATATTTATTTTTAAATGAAAAACTGTATAAATGTGGTATTGTTGGAGATCCACACTGTAGATATTGCCAATTAGACATGGAAAATATTGCACATTTGTTCTTCAAGTGTCCATTAGTTCAGCAATTTTTCACAGCCATCAGTAATTCATTTTGTATACCAATAGATTTAGTTACAGAAGAAATATTATTCTTGGAATATCAGACAATTTGAAGAAGAGAGAAAATAAGATTATTTTACATGCAAAATATTATATTTATACTATGAATGAATCGCATACATTGAACACTGATAAATTTAAAGAATATTTGAGGTACCAGAAAAGAATTGAATAAGGAGGTAAAGAAGAAAATTTGTTTAAATGGATATCACTTTGGGAATGTATTTTAGATTAAAAACATAGCACAAGTAAATTATCGATAATCTGGATCCAAAAGTTAAAGAAAATGAAATACATTAGTAGTAAATTACACCATAAAGGAACTTTGTTATTCCAACTGATAAATATAGTATATGGATTTGCTTTCTTTACATTTCTATGTATATGTGTAGTGTTATGACTGTGGTGTTAAATTTTGAATTTCATGTACTGTCTTTTCTTGTCATGTCTTATTATATATGTACTGTATTGTTTTGGTAGTGTAAATAGAAAAAAAAAAAAATATAACGGTTGTCCTTTATTTTTATCCTTCTTCTCCTTGATATAGAGATCTTATTGTATTCATGAATTTCTCTGACTTCATTATTTACTGTATCATTATCTGAGTTGTATCTGGTATAGCGAGTATTCAGTGTGGTCTTGTCTGCTTCCTTATTGAGATGCCAAAACATACATAATATCAGGTTTATCTAATGCAAAAGTATTCTTTAAACAACATATGCACCTTATTATTAATTTAAAATTTAATTTCAAATTAAATTAATCAACTGCCTCATGCCAGGGTTCCCAGCTGTTCAGCTGGTCCCAGTTGAAATGAAACATGAAAAAGGGAATTTGAGAAAAAATGTTCTAAATCAGGAAAAAAGCTGTGGATTTTATAGGAGCAAAAGAGAACATGGTGTGTTTGTTATATTTTTCCCTTGTACATAAACAACCAGCAGAGTCATAACCAAGAATTTTGATTTCTATGCCCTGGCTCATGACATCTGAGTTTTAGTGGATACACAAAATTGCCGCTGCAAGAGCGGTTTTGAGAATCTGGGAGAAGGGTACCTGTAAGGATTTGATAAGGGATAAAGGAAGCTACATGAAAGTACTCCAAAGACAGCATGCACCCAGGCCAGAATCTCTCTGTGCAGAGAGTTTGGTGTTAAAGGGATGTCTATCAGCAAAGTTTAGAGCGGTATAACACATTTTTGTGACCACATCCAAAACCACAATATACAGTATAGGATGTATTTATCTGCTTGATTGTTTTCAGTCATGAGCTTTTTGTATGGAAATCCCTGAAATACTGATATATCCCTCATATATCCCTGTGAGTCCAAATAATCATCCTAGAATTTTTAGAATTCATCAGGAAAAATCAGGGAAGTTGTTTTGTCTGGAACCCTGGAGGTTTATTTCTTATGTGTGATGCTCGTCTAATATGAAACATAATATGAGGTCATTGGATACACATGTATAATATATCCTTGTGACTACTGGCTCAACCATCCAGCCGTGCTAACAGCCAAAATCCTTCTGGCATGTGACTGATTATATGACATAAGAGATGTCTTATATAACACCAGTGTGTTGTCAGTGCTGGGCTTGTGCTGGCAGCCTTCCCTGTCAGGTGCTGAATGATCAGTTTCACCTGCTATCTTACACATCCTCTAAGAATTTGTGTTTATATACGTATAATTTTTTAATTAAGAAATAAATAATTTGCGTTGACTCCAGGATACAAGATAATTTTCTTGAATATTCAGTATTGCCATGTATAACCTCAATCAGTTCTTTATGCTTCTGTCAGGAGGGCATGTGTGCATCCTTGTTCATCTGTGTGTTTGTGTTATTGTGTGTTTGTTCAAAACATAACTCAAGCAATCACAAATGGAATCTCTTGAAATTTTCAGGGCCAATGAAGAATCTATAAGATTATCTGGATTCAGGAATGTCATCAAGGAATTTTCACAAATGTACAGTAACTTATGCACGAATGAACCTAGGAAATGGGCCAAATAAGTGAAAGCAAACACATGGTGGAGGCTTGCATTCATTAGTATGCAGATCTATTTCTTGTTTCAAATGTGGACATGGTTGTCATTTATGTAACTTGTTTGCATATTTTAAATTCTAGTTGATCAGAAACATTTGTAGTTAGGAAGAAAGGACTTTTTTAACAGCCTTTGCTGCTCATGAAAATAATTAGGGAAAAATTGATCACACCATATTTTGTAATTTTGATAGAAAATATCCTCATTAGAAAAAAATCTCACCATATTAGTAAAAGGAGAAATTCGAGAAACATGAGGTGTTTAGATTTATGGAATATCATGCTTGCCTGAGTGTGCAGGACTTATGTCTATAGCCAAGGCTGGAGGCCTTTACGGAGACAGACGGTATGGTTGTCACATCTCTCTGATGTTAAGCACAAACTTTTCATGAATAAAAATTGATTCCCAAATAGACTGGCTACTGTGGGGAGACTGGCTACTGTAGGGCGGGGGGCCTGTGTGTGACTGGTCTGCTCTACTACAATCATTACAGGGGAGATATGGCATAGGCAAAAATCACAAAGGAAAAAATGGCTAGGAGCAAAAATGGCACATGCAAAAAATGACACAGGCAAAAATTGCACAAACAAAAATTGACACAGGCAAAAATGGCATAGCAAAAAATAGTGCAGGCAGAAATGGCACAGGCAGAATTGATACAGGCAAAAATGGAAAAGGCAAAAGTGACACAGGCAAAAATGACACAGGCAAAAATGGCAGGGCAAAAAATGACACAGGCTAAAATGACACAGGCAAAAATGGCACAGGCAAAAATGGCAGGGGCAAAAATAACACATGCAAAAATGACACAGGCAGAAATGACACAGGCAGAAATAACACAGGCAAAAATGAGACAGGCAAAAATTGCACAAACAAAAATTGACACAGGCAAAAATGGCATAGCAAAAAATAATGCAGGCAGAAATGGCACAGGCAGAATTGATACAGGCAAAAATGGCACAGGCAAAAGTGACACAGGCAAAAATGACACAGGCAAAAATGGCAGGGCAAAAAATGACACAGGCTAAAATGACTCAGGCAAAAATGGCACAGGCAAAAATGGCAGGGGCAAAAATAACACATGCAAAAATGACACAGGCAGAAATGACACAGGCAAAAATGAGACAGGCTAAAATTGCACAAACAAAAATTGACACAGGCAAAAATGACATAGCAAAAAATAGTGCAGGCAGAAATGGCACAGGCAGAATTGATACAGGCAAAAATGGCTAGGAGCAAAAATGGCACATGCAAAAAATGACACAGGCAAAAATTGCAGGGCAAAAAATGACACAGGCTAAAATGACACAGGCAAAAATGGCACAGGCAAAAATGGCAGGGGCAAAAATAACACATGCAAAAATGACACAGGCAGAAATGACACAGGCAAAAATGAGACAGGCAAAAATTGCACAAACAAAAATTGACACAGGCAAAAATGGCATAGCAAAAAATAGTGCAGGCAGAAATGGCACAGGCAGAATTGATACAGGCAAAAATGGCACAGGCAAAAGTGACACAGGCAAAAATGACACAGGCAAAAATGGCAGGGCAAAAAATGACACAGGCTAAAATGACACAGGCAAAAATGGCACAGGCAAAAATGGCAGGGGCAAAAATAACACATGCAAAAATGACACAGGCAGAAATGACACAGGCAAAAATGACACAGGCAAAAATTGACACAGGCTAAAATGGCATAGCAAAAAATGATGCAGGCAAAAATGGCACAGGCAAAAGTGACACAGGCAAAAATGACTCAGCAATAATGGCACAAGCAAAAAATGACACTCGCAAAATGGTACAGGCAAAATTGACAAAGGAAAAAATTTCATAGACCAAAATGGCAGAGGCAATAAAGGCACCAATGGAAAAGAAACCTAGGCAAAAATGACAAAGAAAGTAGCATGGACAATAGATTAAAAACATCCTTAAATTTACTACTTATTAAAATTTGTAAAGTTGTATATTCAACTGGTACATTAGAGGTAGTTGCAAATATATTTCACTTTTGCAGCCTAAGTCTATGTTTACAGAATTATGAATCAGATGAGATATTTATACCTGCTCGTTTCCTAACTTTTGCTGCATGTAACGTTGTTTCTTTTTTTGACGAGACACATTTTTTTCCAATCCATTCTTTTGTCCACCTGCTTTGACTTGTTTTACCACGTCTCTTTTTTTACCATGCATCATAAACAGGACATTTTTTTTGGTGCCGTTTTTTCATCCCTCCCTTGAGACTTGCAGCTAGAGCACTCAGTGACCTGGCCCTGCTGCTACAGAGGCTGGCAGACTGACGAGCTGGGACATCAATGTTAATACCTGGTCTTTATAGATGTACTGATGACATAACCACCCTCTGTGTCTGACTGATACTGTATTGACAGGTTTTACTTTCATCACATCTGCTGTCATCATCTGGGGAAGACGTATTGATTTTGTAGGCTCCTTTCTTTGGCTCCTTTCTCTGTTGTATGGGCAGAGTTCAGTTCTTGAAGCCAGAAGAGTGCGAGTTCAAATCTCAGCTGTGATTGGACATGGTCAGCCCTACCCAGGGTGAACCCAGTGCAGGCTTAATGGGAAGTATGTGCCCCACTGCTGTGTTTTGCTCACAAATAAGTGCACATTATGGAGGGCCCTGGTGGTATGACCCAACAAAGGGGATGATTACACACCCAGAACTTGCAAATGAGATTGTCACTGGGCCTGGTTTATACCAGGGTATAAATAAAAGCGTGTGCCACCACACTAAAGTTTGAAGTTTGAAACTAAAATGGAATTCTGCATGTTGCCTCCACCAAAAAAAAATTAAATGCTTGACAGAGGTTATGTATTCCCTATGTCTGATTGTCTCTCTATTTGTATGTCAAGAAGCCTTCAGAACAAATGCTCTTATGTTTGCATTTGAAAATGTTGCATTTGCATTAAAGAACAGGGCTACCAGTAACTCTGTATTTATATTTAAGCCTCCCACCACCCTTCCTGTAGGACAGGGAGGCTCATATCAGTTTATTTCTATGTTCATATTTGTGTAAACATTTTTTGTTACCTACTTAGGTGCCTCCAAGTGTAAAACCATACATTTCAATTTTTTTTTCTTCCACAGTTTACCTTTGTGCTAGATCTCCAGTATGGCTTATTTTCAAGAGCTGAAATTTGGGCACAATATTTGTACTAGGTCACAGGTGTGCATCTGATATTTATTTTTGACCTTATTCCCACTGTCATACACTCCATTACCGATCCCCGATTATGGCCCAGTTTCAGGCCATTTTAGAGAGGCTTTCCGTGATTGCATATTTGTAGTTTCACTTGCTTTGGGTGTGAGAAAGTAGCAGTTCTGAAAGCTTGTTTAAAGTCCAGTATTTATAAAGTGTACCTAATATACTTTCACAGCAACATTTTGTTATAAAATATTTCTATAAAATTTGGGTAAACAGAGTCAGGTATTAACTATTATATTATCCAAAAAATTTTAACTGCAAAAGCATAAATTTGCATTGGGTAATACACACATTGCATTTGCATTTTGTAATATCAAATATTGCATTTTATATATTAAACACATTTTTATTTGAACTCAACATTGGTATAAAGTGTGCCATAAAGCACTCCCATATTTTGTCAGGATTCTTCCCTGGTAGCTATATGTTTATTAAATCATTACACCTGCATCTTAAAGTCTATATAATATTAGATCCGTATTAGTTCGCCAAGTTCGTCAGCTGAGCATCATGACCCATGGGTCACTTGCTCTGTTCTCTACTTTAGCTTATAATACATGTATTTAGTTCAATGCATCATAAATTTTCTTGTTTTGGCTCCCATAATTGTTTATCATTTATCCAGATGTTGAGAACAGCTCTGTGTATTTTACAGTGGGTCCATCAAGTTTATTGTCACTGTTAAGGTATAATAATTCTCTGCCTGCTCCCCTCTGATAAGAGTCATCAATCCTGGATATGTATTGACTAATTATTACACAAATAAAATGATGTTAATACAGGTACATGGGTTCTAAACTGACCATGTAATGTGCAGGTTGTGACTGACAAGGTCAAATCTTCTGAAATATGATTTTTATGAAACCCATAACTTTTGAAGCACTGCATAGTTGGATAAATTTGATACACCAATTGTTTTACCTAAGTGATTGGACAAGTCCAAAAACTTGTGATCTTGATTTTCAAGTGCAGATCCGCATATAAAATTATAGGATATTTTTTGGACCACATCACTTTTGAAGGACTGCATGTTTTCCCTACAAATTTAACACACCTATTGTTTCAACCAATTTCTGTGATGAGTCCAAAAACTGATGACCTTGATCTTGATCTTCAGGGTCAAACTGCAGAAATTAAAAAAATTGTGAACCCAATGATTCTTGAATTATTGCATGCTTTTCCTTCAAATCTGATACACCTCTCATTTCAACAATGTTTTCAGAGACCTAGACCTTGATCTTCAAGGTCAAATTTTTGGAAATATTGGATATTTGTAAAGCCTGTAACTATGGTAGTGACCTTGACCATGTAAGATGTCAGTATATGTTTAAGAAGGAGATATTTTAAAGGGGTTATGTTCAATGACTGGTTAGGGATATTACAGGATCTCCAATGCCAGAAAATTACAGTTTTTACACACATAAGCATACACTCTCCTGGATTTAATCATATCAGTTGACTGGTCAGTGACTTACAGAACAGGTCATGCAAGATGTGCAGATAGTGAACTCCAGGATTATACAGTAAATCATGCCTTGTACTGCATGCTCTGTGACTTTTATTATATTTCAAAACAGAGTTTCTGAGCTGTGACATGCTATGATAAGCTATGTTTGTTAAAGAAAACGGGGAAATATTTAAAAATTGCATTGTGGTCTGACTTCTCATGAGCTAGGGATACCAGGGATTGTCTACTGGTAGTGTGTGATAAATAGCAGCCCTTCATAATAATTGAAGACTTAACTCATCTACAGTTAACTCATATAAAATCACATATATATTGCTACATCCTACAATTGTCCAGAGATGTATAAAATTTCCTACCATAATATTTACTGTAGTGTCTTAATTTTCAGTATAAAATTTCCTACCATTATTATATTTCCCCCCTTCAGGGGAGACATGTTGTTTTCAGTGCCATCGACTATCATCGTGTGTCCTCTGTAGGATATCATGTGAACGTGATAATTTTTGAAGGGCTGCATATTTTCCTCCATATTTAAATTTTAAACACTATTCTACCAAATTCTCAGAGGAGTTCGAAACTAGGTGACCTTGACCTTCATCTTCAAGATTAAATCTGCCAAAATGTAAAGTTTTATGTGAACCCCATAACTTTTGAAGTATTTCTTATTTTGTCCTCAAATTTGACAAACCAGTTCTTTCTGCCAAAATCACATTGGTCAAATCTGATTAAATCTTGAATGTTTTGAGATATATTTTACCCCTTATTTTTGGGACGGCCCATAATATTTTCTGTGGTGTTTTAATGTTCAGTATAAAATTTCCTACTATTATGTATTCTGTGGTGTCTGATGGGAACATTTCCTGCGACTTATTATGATATGTCAGTGCAGGTGTACTTATATGTATAGACTTGTACGTGCCTCTTTTTTTCTCTTCAGACCAGCTAGTGGCACCATGTTGCTGTACAGCCGTAAGAAGGTGCGGTACCGCAAAGACGGGTACTGCTGGAAGAAACGAAAGGACGGCAAAACAACACGAGAAGATCACATGAAACTGAAAGTTCAGGGCGTGGAGTGTATCTACGGCTGTTACGTTCATTCCTCTATCCTCCCCACGTTTCATAGACGCTGCTACTGGCTCTTACAGGTAATGTCACCGCCATCTGGATAGAGATGGACTGTACAAAAATTTAAGTGCTCATAGAGAGACTAATTATAAGAAATGGTAGTTCTGCTGAAATGCTGATGTTCCATCAGCTTTAATTTAATTGTTTACCAACAAATTTTCTTTTTAAATTTTAATTGCCGAGATATATTAGGATTAATTAATCCAGCTAAGTTTAAGGCCTGCTTCTGTGGTCTGGCTGTAGATTGCAAGACTCAAAGCTAGGAGATTGTGAGTTCGAATCTCAGCCAAGAAGTGGTAAGATTTTTTCGCAGTCAAACCCAACCCACGGTGAGAGTTCTGCAGGTTTAATAGGAAATAAGTGCCCCACAGCCATGTATTACTCACAAACAAATGCTCCTATGGGGGTCTGCAGAGTTTTAACCAAGCAGTAGGGTTGATTACACACCTAGGACCTACAAGTGCAGTAGTCACCGGGCCTGGTTAACACCATGATATACTTGAAAGGGAGTATGTGCTGCTGGCTTGAAAAAAGTACAAACTGAAATGGAATTCTGCAGATGTACATAGCTTCGATTAAGACTTCTTTCAAAATGTAGGCGGTTACCTACAACCAAAAAAATTATTAAAAAATAATAAATAAAGTTTTAACTTTTAGGTGAATATTGATCAGATTCAAGAAATGGATCCAGGATAATAATTGCTGATTTGCAACAATTGAGGATTAAAGAATTTGGTATTGATGGTTTCAGAAATGTACTTTTCTCGTACTTATTATCCCTTTGTGTCTCTGAAAAAGTTACTGGTTTTTTCAACAAACTTTGTTATGTGTGGATATAATGCAAGAAAACTGATCAAAACTGGGGTGTGAGGCATCCTTTTCATGAAAGCATTAACTTATTTGTCCTTTGCAAAGGTTTTCTCATAGTTAGTTAATCAGTTTCTTTCATTGTGACTTAATCTTAATATAAAGTGAAGGTTATATCTTATCATATTTCAGAATCCTGATATTGTCCTTGTGCACTACCTGAATGTCCCGTACACTGACGACAACAAAATGGCGATGCCCAGCCTCATCTACTGCCCTGAAAAGAAAGAATGGACACGGGAGGAACTCATCTGCCAGCTCCTCCCTATGTGTAAGTTATAAGAGGAGAAATAAACATTCAATTGATATCCATTATACAATACTAGAGGTACACCCATAATTTCCACATGCCACCTGTGACGTCCGAGTTTTGGTGTGTACACAGAATGGCAGCCTCAATAAGCAGTTTCAAGAAAGTGGGATAAATAACTCTGCCAAGGTTTTGGTAAAGGCACAGGGATGCAAAATGAAAGAACTATGAAAACTGCATCCGGGCAAGATTAAGTTACCCACTGCCAACTTATGTCAAAAAGTTCCATTTTTCTGTCTGCTTCATTTTACTCGGTTAATTTTTTTTTTCAAATTCCCTTTCGGCTGACTGCTTTGTTTTGTGTTGTCCATGTGTCAGGGTACCTTGTTTTCATAGCATTATCCTAAAATTAGCACAATCAGTTGAGAATTCACAGTGATGACTGCATTATTTCTCGTAGACTTCCTTTGTTTTATAGAACCAGTGGTGCAATCATACCCCCCCCCCTTCCCCCAGGGCAGACATATAATTTTCAGTTTCATCATCTGTGTTTGTTGCTGTTAGTCATAGCCTGTAGGATGTCTTGTGAACATGATAACTTTTGAAGCACTGCATATTTTTTTCCTGAAATTTGACCTTGAACCTTGAGGTCAAATCCATAAAAATGTAAAATTATTTGGAACCCCCTTACCTGTTGAATACTTTCCTTCATATTTGACACACAAGTTGTTTTCACAAAATTCATAGACAAGTTTGACTACTTTTGACCATGAGCTTGATTTTCTGTGGAATTCTGTGATTATCGTGATCTGCAGTCATAGAACTTGCTTATTTTGTTTTATTTGTTTAAATTAGAGCTATATCAATTCTTAAGAATTTTCAGCCAAAATTTCTTGTTGCATGAAATGTAATAATCCTTTCTTATTTCACACAAAATATTCATGGTGGGAGTATAAAGCAACTCTCTCTGTTTTAGATTAGGACATATGCTGATTTATGCAAATGATGGTTGTTTTGTAGATGCTAGTGCAGGACGTGGAAACAACCACAGCTTAACAGAACAAATGGTATGTGTATATACATACATATATAAATATTAATAGACAAGATTAAGAAAAGAAAGATAACAGGCCAATAATGATGGAATATTTCAATAGATTTCTTTCATATGACTCTCCAAATGAATATGATAACTCTGTTCTTTGAAACATATTTGTTGGATTTTCCAGTCTGGCTAGTGAATTTCACACATAGTTTGCAAGCAAATCAAGCTTTCCTTCCCCAATTGCTGATTTGTAAGCTCAAAACAATGCTTATGGATAATTATTGGGAATGCGTAACTTAAGTTTCTGGTCAGTGCATACTTGACAAAATCTATTGTATTGACATCTGGATGAAAATATGATTTTCTTGCAGACGGAAGAAGCAATTGGATCAATTGTCGATCAGTTGATGGAGCAGCAGCTTCAACGCAATTCACAGACACAGGTGCAAGAATGTGGTTGCTTTCGTGGCATCCATGACAAAGCATGCAAATTAGCACGCCAGCGGATAATCACTCCGAAATCTGTACATCCCCACGCAACTGGTCAGCTCCCAAAAGCCTCAATCTCTATCATTCCACAGTCAAAATCAACACCTCCTGCATCGCACCACCAGGTGGCGACACCCCCTTCGCAAGTTCCAGTAGTGGATAACGCGAGCATGAACAAAGGAACAACCCATCACCTTGGTAACATGCCGACTCCGACCACGCACACCACTCCTTTGATTCTGAGTCTGTCTCAGCTCCATGGTAACAATGGTTTCATTATTCTGAGCTCGCAAACGGCTGGTCCCATCTCAGTGGTGCCCAACTCCTTCCACCTTGCCCATATTTCTCAGGCAGCACCCAGCGCAACCGTGACGACCCCATCTGATAGTTATACAAATGCGCAGAAAATACCACAGGTGTCCAAAACAGAGAAGCTTGGAGAAGGAATCTCAGTGAACACTTTAAATAGCCAGAGTGAACATATTCCGCATACTTTTACTACTCTCCCACAAAACGGCCAAATAGATTCTGATATTAAACTGGAGACAGATCTCGTAGAGACGCTAAATGAACAATGTCATGTGTCAATGGAGCATGAAGCATCGTGCGGTGAAGCAAACCTACCGGACATGGGGCTCGGTGATTTTAACCTGCATACCCTTGGTCAGAACCTGCAGCTTACTAGCGAGGAGGTCCAGCGAACGTTGTCGGCAAACCTACCGGCCACAAGCACAGCTGATGCTCTGCCTGACACAAACTCGGAGGTGAACACAAGTATCGAGACTGTGAGAACCACAATGGTTTCTCCTGAGAGCACAGATCTGAACCTTGACACATTTGATTTACTAGATCTCCCTGATTTTGATTCAGAGACGCTGGCTAATTCTGTGGTGTCCTCTGACACAATGGTACAACCAACAGTGACTACGCCAAGTCCTGTTATGAAGATGTTTGTAGAACCGATTCATGATAAACCCATTGTGGGCCAGAAAGAGGATGATGGTCTCTACACTGTCTCCGATTTCTCGCCAGAGTGGGCGTTTACGGAAGTAAGTTCTTCACGTTACACATAATTTTGAAAACCATTTATACAGGTGCATGAAGCTGCTTTGAAAGCCATAAAACATACATACCTGAACTGAAAGATGTTTCAAGTAGCACACTTGCACAGTAGCACAGTAGATGTGTTGCAATATATATCAAAAAGACTGGACTGAGGTCACTTTAGGCAACATGACCCTATGTATGGACGATTTTACAAATATATGCACATATGTATGCATAATTTTGAAGTGTAAAAGGTCATGTCGACCTACATATATTTCCATTATAACATCTAAATGCTGTCATGTTTAGGTTGATGTTATGAAATGTTACAATTTTATTTTGGTGTAAAACTGTAATTACACTAAAACTTAAAACTAAACTTACTTTCAGACCTGCTTATCCATAGCAATGGGCCTTTGTCCTTCATTGTGTCATCTGGCCATCCAGTTGTCTGGTAAACCAAATAACTGTCCAACCATTTGACCATCTGACCTTGCTATCATCCATTATCATTGCACAAAGCTGAGCTGTTAGATCTGAAAATTTCTTGCTTAATAATCAGACAGGTCCCGGTAAAATCTAGTTGGGTGCACAAACTTATTTCACACATACATGTTGACAAATAATCTGTGAGCTGAGCAAAGAAAACACTGATTTTGGTCATTATGAAAATCAGACTATTAACTTTTAAAGGCTGTGGCACAAACATTTACCATGAAATCACAAAATTAAAATAATGTATTACACTTACAGTGGAACCTGTCTGAAAGACACCCTGTCTAATAAGACCACCTGAGAATTAAGACCACTTTTGGCCAGTCCCACTTGTGGTCATATTACATACATTACACTGTATTTACATCTTGTTTTTTTCTACAGGGAGGAACCAAGGTTTTGGTGACGGGCCCTTGGTATCAGATGAACTCCCAGTACTCAGTGTTGTTTGACGAGACAAGTGTGCAGGCCACGCTTGTCCAGGCTGGGGTGCTCCGCTGCTACTGTCCTGGTAAGGACCAACAAATGTTGAGTTCAAATCTGATCATGTTTAACTGGCATTTCTCCACCTATGATACAATAGTCTCATCTTCATACTACCAAGTCTGTGGCAGCCTCACATCCACAGATCCTGATTCAGTGAGCAGCTCTGGCGTCTAATTCATGAATGATGAACAAGCCTGCAAGTATTTCAGTTGAAATCAGAACTGCAAGTCAGTCTAACAAACAAAATGTAAACAAAGCACTGTTCACAGGCCGTCTGAAAAAGAGCAAGCGCTTCATTTGACAGATTTATAAGGCTTTATTTGATTGGTCAAACTCCTGATGCCTTCCCAGCAATGCCCATTGCATATAGTGCTTCTACAGCTTTGTAAAACAAGTTTACATGAGTCATTTGATTGGTTCAGTTGCCTTATTCATTATTCATGAACTAGACACCAGAGTGGGTCACTGAGTCAAGGTCTATAAAAATGGTTACTACTACAGAGTTGGTGGAGTAGTTCTTTCTTTGGACGACCCTTTCTTCCTAAGGAAATGGTTGGTGATTGCAGCTGGATGTTTGATCAAGGGATGTGATAATTGGTTTCAAATTACGTCATATTACTGTTTTATGAGTAAAAAATATAGCCAAAAATGGGGGTGTCTTAGCCATAATTTGAGTATTTATCAAATTATTGAGTACACAAGTGTTGTATTTTTTTATGCTATGTTAAACTTCACTTTTTTAGCTCAGATGACTGTAAGTCATATGAAGTATAGTGATCGCCCTTTTGTCTGTTGTCCGGCCATCAGTTAACAGGGCAAAAATTGTAACCATAAAGCTTAGAATCATGAACCTCTGCATCCTGAAAGGTTCTCAAAAGCTCTTCTCTGAAATCTGAAATTAGGTCACTGTGACCTGTATTTTTTAGTTACAGAGTGTGTTCAACCCCCCACCCCCCTCAGGAATGGCTTGATGTATTGTCATCAAATTTGGGGTGCTTATGGGTCTTCATGAACTGTAGCCACTTGGCATGAATGGTGGTGCCACCTGCATTATCTTAATTTTAAGAATTTTTTCCTATATTTTTGAGAATACTAGGGCTGTTAACAGGGCACAAATCATACCTGTAAAAAAAAGAATCATGAACCTCTGCATCCAGACAGTTCCCTAAAAGTTCTCCTCAGAAACATGAAATTAGGTCACTGTGACCTATATTCTCTAAGTTATGGGGAGTGTTTGATCACCCCTTAAATATTGTAACAGGTATATACAAATTATCAGATTTCTCAGGAAAGGCTGGATGGCTTGTTATTTAATTTGGTGTGCATATGGGTCTCTATGAACTTAGCTAATATGCATGAATGATGATGCCACCTACATTATCTTAATTAGTTGCTTGTGCAAGGACATTTTATCAACATGTCATTCGGCTGAGCGTCATGACCCATGGGTCACTGGTTTTTATTCAGAAATGATATTCACCAATATTTTCCCCTTACAAGTTGTAAGTTGATGATTGTTAGAGTTGATTTGCTAATAAAATACATGAGGATTAAGTTTTTGCCAGAAGATGGCCCTTTGTACTGAAACAGCCATACCATGCAGTGCATATCAGAGTACGAAATACTTTTTTATGGTAAGGTGCACCTGTGCACCACAGCCAATACAACTAGGTGCAAGAAGTAATTTCAAGGTGCACAAATACATCAATGTCATAACAGGTATTTTTATTACAGATGAGATATATTATAATTCATACACATATTTCAGTGCAGTAAAATATAAGCTAAGGGGGTAAACCTGGTCAGAATGGAACCTTGAATAATATCCATCTAAAGAAAAGCTCTGATCGCTGGATCTATATACATGTAGAATCTAGTGTGATGTCATGTTTAGTGTTTATTTGTCCTTGTTTGATCATCTGGACTGTCAGATGTGCATGTGCCTAACGGTCCTGCAGATCTGTCCTAGTTACCAATCTCAGGTGCACACTGTGCACCTTGCAGTGATACAGTGGGTGCACAAAACTGTCTTTTTGGTGCATCTGTGGACCTAGGCACCCAGTATTTCGAACACTGCATATTGGGAGTGCCAACAATATCATCTATTGCCAGTTGCAATCACCACTAAAAACAAGGAATGTCATTATCACATATTATCTTTTGCTGATATGTGGGTTGTGGTCAGGTGGTGTAGAAAATGGTTTAACAAGGCAGGTAGAAATTGTGATTTTTACCAAAATTTGGCAGACGTAGGTTGCATATGACGGGTAGTTGCTTGATTGAGATACATTTTAACTGTAAAACTATCTTTTTAAGGGAAAAGCTGTCATTAACAGTTGGTGGTAATTTGATTTGGGAGTTGCTGGAGGGACTACTGTACTAAACTTATAATTAATGGATCTAACAGTAGTTGTACACCTTTTAAATGTCCTATAATTTATATGAAAGTTTAATGGTTACATAAACTTTAAAAACAATTGAATTTAGAATAGTCTTTAAGAAGTGAATAAAAGACACTTTAAATAAAAGTTCATTAATATTCTGACATCATTGTTAAAACTAAATGCTATAGGACATACTGTCAAAGTGAAAGGTCTGGCTCTTTGTACAGTCCTCACACAGTTATTTTACACCGCTGTCTTCTAGGACTCCTTCGCTTTAACCGCTGCTTTATATAGCAAGATTCTCTGGGTTTCCCCACCAGGGGAAGTGACCAATGAGAGAGTGGTATCACATTGTGCATCCAACTCCCAAGTTTCAAACCTGAGACACAGCACAATGATTGGTTAATGAACAATGCGATACCACCTGCTCAGATCACCGGTGTGATTACAGTTCTTGGCCATGTGCCAAGCCTGCTGTAAATATCTGGCATAACTTGCTATACAAAGCAGCATTCAAAGGGAAGGGGGTCTGTAATGACTGCTGTGTATACCCGCTGTGTAGGGAGTGTATACTGGGTGTAGCATGCAACTGTTATGAATTCTGACATTAACACATATTGCTTTCTGTTTTCAGCACACTTTTCAGTGCTTTTCTTGTAGCTAGTGGTGCGTAATAGTGACAGTGTCTGGCAGTAACATTTTGTCCTCTGTTTTTCAGCTCACTCCTCAGGTCTCGTTTGGAGTAGCCTGTGACAGTTACAGTGTCTGTCAGTAATGTTTCGTCTTCTGTTTTTCAGCGCACTCCTCAGGGCTGGTCTCGCTGCGAGTAGCCTGTGACAGTGTGGTGATCTCCCACCCCTGTATGTTCGAGTATAAACCTGGAGACTCCAACGTGTCTCCTCTGCAGAATCTGCGCGAGTGGTTTAAGGTCCCAGGTAAGTCAGCAGTTGACCCCGGAGCTGTGTAAGCTACACAAATGCAGCAGGCATGGACAAAAAGCTGACTCAGCTTACAAAAATTTCAGCTGCCTTAAACTGACATGAAAGCCTATTCATTTGACGATGTTACAAAGTACCTGTTTTATTAGCTCAGCTGACTTTCAGCCATGCTGGGCTATAGCGATGGGTCTTTGTCCGTCGTCCTTCCGTCTGTCCGGCCGGCCGGCCGTCCGTCCGTTAGCAGGGCACAAATCATAACCGTAGGGGCTAGGGCCATGAACCCTATGCAGTCTTAGAGGTTATAAAAAGATCTCCTTGCAAACCTGAAATTAGGTCACTGCGACCTATATTCTCGAAGTTATGGGGTGTGTTTGCACCCCCCAGAAATAACTCTTTGAGACAAAATTTTCATCCCAAACCTTCCATCTTTCACATACAGCTCACCTACCAACAGGGGAAGAACCATATTTTTTTTTAGGTCAAAAGGTCAAAGGTCAAGGTCACAGGAGCCTCTTCTTTGAAAAGCCTGTGGATGCATTTTAAGCCAACCCTTTCATCCCAATTCTTTGATTTTTCACATATAGCTCACCTACTAAGTTGGAGAAGAATCCTATACATTTTGAGGTCACAAGGTCAAAGGTCAGGGTCACAGGATCCACTTCTTTGAAAAGGCTGTGGACACATTTCAAGCTAGACTTTTCATTCCAAACCTTCCAGCACTGATATCGCTTCTCTGCCAACAGGGGAAAAGACCTGTTGATTTTGAGGTCAAAGGTCAAGTTCACAGCACCCACTTTTTGGGTGGAGTCATTTTCAGGCAAACTTTTCAATCTGTACCTTCCATCTGTCATATATGGCTTACCTACCAGTAAGGGAAGAAGCCTATTGATGTTGAGGTCAAAAAGTCAAAGGTCAAGGTCACAATATTTAATTGTTCTAAATGCTTGTGAGCATATTTCAAGTGTAACTGTTCAACCCAAACCTTCAGTCTTTCACATATGCCACATCTATGCATCACTCAGTTTGACTCAAACTTCATATTTATGGGTCTTTTTGCTTGAATAAATAACTTCTTGATTTTGGGGTCAGCTGGTCAGCAGGTTAAAGGTTGCAGGTCAAAGTTATTCACCCATTGGTTGCCAAGTAATTACACCAGATTTAAGTGGTTAGTAGTTACCCATCATTTAGAAAGAATCCAGTTGATATATGGGCAAAAGGCCAAGGTCATAGGTCAGGGATGTTCACAATTACTTATTTTATAGACCATCTCTATTTTTCTTGTATATATAACCATCCCACTCCAGCTGGTATATCTCCCTGTGTGGCTGTAATTGTGAGTGACACTGGTGACATATGACTCCCTTTTGTATCAGCCTATTAAGTGATAAGGCTCAGTGATAAGTACCTCGTTACTTCATAACAAAAACACTATTGTCAGAATGCTTCAGCCAGGCATTAAGACTATGAGAGTATAGTATTAAGGTTTAGCTACTGATTTATAAGATGATGGGAACATTTTGCAGTTTATTTTATGGAATCCTAGCAATAAACTTAGTTTCCTTGATATCTGAATATTTTAATATATATCACCACATATAAAAGCAAGTGTTTGTTCTCATAATATGTGGATGTGTACCTTGATTTAGGATGGCTTTTTGTTTTATTTCAAGACTCTTAGTCATGCTTTCTGCATTTCTTTTCTTTCAGGTTTGGCAGTTTACCTACCCTGCTGACCCCATTGAAAAGCAGAGTGATCATAAAAAATATTGGACTTACACTTTTTACAATTGCATATCTATAAATCTGATATGAGGGCCTGGACATGCCTTTTGAATTATTTTGGGCATTCATTACTGGATAATTTGCCCAAGTTTGGTCTCTTATTGGAGAATGTGGGATATCAAATGTCATACTTGTCAGAAATCCATAATGTCTGCCAGTTAGCCACCTTAGAAATTCTTTCTTCAGTGCAGTTTCAGTAATTTTTCTTTAATGTTTGGTCCGATTTAGAGAATGTTTGTTGTCTGATTTCAGACTTGTTAGAAGTCCAATATGGCCACCAGGCAACCATCTTTTAATTCCTTTTGATCATATTATCTCAAGAACAGTTAAAGTGAATGCAGTTGGATGTATATTTATGTAATCTTGTAAAAGGATTGGGTCAAATATTTCTGAATAAATATTACCATCATTTATAAAAGTGCAGTACAGTTGGCTTGTATTGAATAAAAATTCATACAGAAGCACCTGTTTCTCAATATTTCTTGCATGTTTTTTCTTGATTTTTGCTATATATTTTGATCTTATATTTTCCCTTTGTGGTGTTCCTTTGAGACTGACAGGTTTCAAGCAAGCTGTTGGAATAGTTCCTGATAGCTTAACAATCATGTATTTTCCTCAGACCATCAATTCACTGTGTTTTAACCAGACATAGGTGATATATATTTCTGTTGTCATAGAAAATTTTCAACAAATTGGCAAATTGGTTCTTCAAAATTTGACTGGAAGTTGTGAATCTCAGTCCATGATGTCACAGGTCATGCTTGGCAGCTGAGCGTCATGACCCATGGGTCACTTGTTAAAGCAAGTTATCTATATTTAGTGTGACATATCGCATCCATTTTTCATTTAACTAGTTTGTGATTAAATATCGAGTAAAGTTTATCCTGGTGGTTACATAAGCCAACACTTTCAAACTAAAACAGTCACACTGTTTCCTATCTGTAAGTGTTGAAGAAACAAAAATAACAAAACCTGAACATTTTTATTTTTACAAGATTTATCTTTTTGTATTAATTTTTTTCTCAAGCCAAACTGAGCTGCACAAAATCTGCTCACTTGGGCTTGATGAAATATGGGTGGCGCCTCCTGATAAACTCAGCTTGGCTGGATTTAATTTTGATCATTATTTGGGTTTTATGATGAAGTATTTTATTTTCAGATGATCATTTAGGTTCGCTTTGACAGAAAGACTCTAGGATATAGAGAAGCGCTTGGCTGCTGTATTTGCAATTGATATTTTTGGAATTATTTGGGATTATGATGAAGTATTTTATTTTCAGACAATCAGTTGAAGCTAGGTTTGACAGAGAGACTTCAGGAGATAGAGAAGCGCTTGGCTGCTGTATTTGCAATTTATATTTTTGGAATTATTTGGGATTATGATGAAGTATTTTATTTTCAGACAATCAGTTGAAGCTAGGTTTGACAGAGAGACTTCAGGAGATAGAGAAGCGCTTGGCTGCTGTATTTGCAATTTATATTTTTGGAATTATTTGGGATTATGATGAAGTATTTTATTTTCAGACAATCAGTTGAAGCTAGGTTTGACAGAGA
Source organism: Sipunculus nudus (assembly GCA_026874595.1). Classification (NCBI taxonomy): domain Eukaryota; kingdom Metazoa; phylum Annelida; class Sipuncula; order Golfingiida; family Sipunculidae; genus Sipunculus; species Sipunculus nudus. Next base: position 62,192,755 of record CM049320.1, on the reverse strand, counting down.
GACTTCAGGAGATAGAGAAGCGCTTGGCTGCTGTATTTGCAATTTATATTTTTGGAATTATTTGGGATTATGATGAAGTATTTTATTTTCAGACAATCAGTTGAAGCTAGGTTTGACAGAGAGACTTCAGGAGATAGAGAAGCGCTTGGCTGCTGTATTTGCAATTTATATTTTTGGAATTATTTGGGATTATGATGAAGTATTTTATTTTCAGACAATCAGTTGAAGCTAGGTTTGACAGAGAGACTTCAGGAGATAGAGAAGCGCTTGGCTGCTGTATTTGCAATTTATATTTTTGGAATTATTTGGGATTATGATGAAGTATTTTATTTTCAGACAATCAGTTGAAGCTAGGTTTGACAGAGAGACTTCAGGAGATAGAGAAGCGCTTGGCTGCTGGTCAGCCAAGCCTGTCAGAACCGCTACAGGTCAGTGCATTTATACAGACTACCATATAAATGGTTTATTATTAGTTTCAGTTCTGATCAATAGATGGCACTGCAAGTTCACAATAACGCCTTCACAATGTAAAATCACATTTTTCTGTATTTATGAAAAAATATGGAAGAGGATTTTATCCTATATCATTCAAATTAAGGGCAGTGACTGCTCTAATACATATCTTGGTTGGGATTGGTTATGGAGTGTCTGTAAGAAAATTTATTATCACCAGCTCCAAAACAATTTCCCCGTTTGTTCCCTATTCACAAAAAAATTATGACATTTGGAGACATCTTCAGGGGAAAATCAAAACTAAAACATATTGAGATGGCAAAAGGGGGACAACAAGAGGTGGAAGCAAGGGACATAAATTCCACCAATTTGCTTGTTTACTCATATCTTGAACAAGCTTGCTTTTATCACATTCATTGAGTGATATTTGGTTCTATCAGTCTATTTTCCATGATCATGTGGCATATTTCTAGCCAGGATACCTAAAAATAAAAGTAAGCATTTCAGTGTCATTAAGCATCTGACAGTATCAAACTATGTGCACACATATTTAAAGGCGGAACTGATCAGGACTGAATTATGAGGGATTGTAAAGTTTCCTTTTATTTTTTTCTAACAGTTTGTAATTTATTCCTTTAATTAAGGGTTTAAGGTTAATCAACATTTAATTAGGTGAAGGCCCTAAAGTAAGGAAATCAAATTTTTCTTCATTTTACAAATGTTATAGACATAGGATTATGTTTTCATTTTGGAAATTGCAAAAACTGGGAAATTTGTTTAGTTATTTCTTGGTCCTTTTTAATATGTTAAGTTTTAAATGTTTGTTAGTCATGTAACCACTCCTTCCACTCTTCCAGTTCCTCCCCCCCCCCCAAAAAAAATACACTATGGCTTAGATCAAATACCAAGCATATAAACTTGGCAAGTATTGCTTATAGTGGAACAGATATCTAATTTTAATCTGACATATTAGTGCTGTTTTGAGATAATGTTGCTGCTTCATTTTCCTAAATAAAATGAAAAAAAAAAATAATTTAAAAAAATTGTACTGTTTCATTTCCTTTAGCTGTAATATGTCATGTAAATTTGCAGGTTTCGCGTTCAAAAAATTGTCAAGACACATTTGAAGAGCGTATGGTTGAGTATGTCTACCAGCTTCGACGGCTCGTGTGGGCGAGAGGAAGTGATCTCATTCGCAGCGTGTCATCCAGAATGACACTGCTCCACCTAGCGGCGGCATTGGGTTATACACAACTGATTTCAGCTCTCATTCAATGGAGGTAAAATATACCAGACATATGTATCTATCTAATCTATCTAATCTGTCTATCTATCTACCTACCTACATACATACATACATTGTCTTTTGGTAATTTGCAACTCTCATTCAGTGGAGGTAAAATAAGCCAGTCACAAGATGAAGTGTGTAAAGGCTCCACTATCATGTTGTACACATCTTATTTTGGCTCTTATTCAGTGGAGGTAAAATACTCCAGTCATATGATTAAATCAGTAGACACTCCCGTCATCTGGTTATACAACTAAGCTTTTACTCTCTCTCAGTGGAGGTAAAATATGCTTGTCACATGATAAAAGTGTTTCTGCTTCATCTCTGGGTTAAATGCAACTGATTCAGTTTGTAAATATCAACAAATAAATCAGCTCAAATATATGTTTGTATTCATTGAAGCTTTGTTAAAGATTAAAGAAATAAATATATGCACAGACTATTATTCCTTTTTGAACATTTGTTTACCAATATTTGTATCTGCCAAAACAATTTTTGCGGATACTATGTTTTTGACCGGGTTCCACCGCCGCCGCCGCGTTCGTTTCCAGAGAACTCCTCTGAGACTACTGGGTGGATTTTTCCGAAACTTACACCAGTTATCGGGTCACATGTGAACTGGTGCCTCACCAATTGGCCTTGACCTCTGACCTTTCCTCTCTGCCCAGTGCCCGTTTGTGCGTCCGTTTCCACACATAAACCCACATATCTCGGGAACAGTTTGACTGATCAGTAAAAATTTTTTACACAAATGTAGCCCTTGGATAGCTTTATAACATACACAAAAAATGGTGGCGCCACCTGCAGCCATTTTTGCCTAGTGTCCATCTGTTCATCTACATATCACACATATCTCTGCAGTGGTTTGACTAATTCACCTGAAATTCGGCATGGGTATACATCGTAGATAGCTTTCTTGATTTTATGACAGATGGCGCCACCTACATTCACGTTCACGTTGCAGACATTCAAGCTTGTATCTCGGGAACCGTTTGACCAATCAGGAAAATTTTTTTACACAGATGTAGCCCTTGGATAGCTTTATAATGTACACAAAATTGGTGGCGCCACCTGCAGCCATTTTCGCACACTGTCCATCTGTTTGTCTGCCTTGGGTTAAAATCACTCATATTTCTGCAGTGGTTTGATCAAATTACTTGAAATTCAGCATGCGTATACATCGTAGATAGCTTTCTTGATTTTATGACAGGTGGCGCCACCTACATTCATGCTCACGCTGTAGACATCCATGCTTATATCTCTGGACTCGTTCGACCAATCAGGAAAAAAAATTTACACAAATGTAGCCCTTGGATAGCTATATAACATACACAAAAATGGTGGAGCCACCTGCAGCCATTTTCGCACAGAGTCCATCTGTTTGTCTGCCTTGGGTTAAAATCACTCATATCTCTGCAGTGGTTTGACCAAATTACCTGTAATTCGGCATGCGTATACATCATGGATAGCTTTCTTAATTTTATGACAGGTGGCGCCAGCTTCATTCACGTTCACGCTGCAGACATTAATGCTTATATCTCTGGAATCTTTTGACTAATCAGGGAAAAATTTGACACAAATGTAACCCTTGGATAGCTTTATAAGATACACAAAAATGTTTGCTCCTCCTGCAGCCATTTTTGCAGAGTGTCCATCTGTTTGTCTGCTGTGGGATAAAATCACTCGTATCTCTGCAGTGGTTTGACGTTTCAACCTGAAATTTTGTATGTGTATACATCTTGGATAGTTTCTCGTTCAAATAACAGGTGGCGCCACCTACAATCATGTTTACTTGGCAGACATTCATTCTAATATGTAACACATGTAACTCTATTTCCCCTTGCCTATCAATCCATGCCTCACTTAACCCGTCCTACTCTGATTTTGGTGGATACATGTAGTCGCTTGTCGACTACCTGTATTCTAGTTTCCATGTCATTTTATTCCAGAATATGCATTCTGCACCGTTGCTTTTTCTGAAAAAAAAAATCAATAAATACTTATCTGAGAACTTAGAAATCCTTAATTACTGTATGTGTTCAGATTTCATATGTAATGCTGTATCCTCTTCGAATATAGAATTCATATTAAAAACTGTAAAGAAAATATTTTATTTTTATATTTTGTGGCGTAGAGAGGAGAACCCAAGTCTTCTGTTGGAGTATGAAGTGGATGCTCTGAGCATCGATGACCAAGCATGCACACCTATGGTAAGTACCACAAATTGGACGTGAAATAATAGTAGGGTTTTGAAAATAACAATATATGGGATTATCTAAATACCCAACAGTCACAGTGCTCATGTCATTAACTTCCCTGCTTTTGTGATATAGTGATATGCATTTCTTCCACAGTTCAGGTAAACAAACATGTCCTATTTGTATTATTACCTGAAGATAATGGCATCATCCATTGACATTTTGGCAGTCTTTCAGCCTTGTAAACATGCAAACGATTTTCAATGCAGCAAGAAAATATTTTGGAAATAATGCTTCCATGTATAATACACACCAAGGATTTTACTTTCTATTTGTCGATGAGTGAATGTGAATTATCTGTGGTGAAAAACATGAGATATCACCAGCATAAAACCCATGATTACATGTAGCCAGGTCTGTACGTCTTGGGCTGTGTTTGTCCGGGATGGGTTTTCCATGGGTTAAGTTCAGCCAGTGTCCACTGTCATAATTTCTGCTAAATGGTACTGTGGTAGACTCCTTGCAAATAACCCAAATAAAGTGACATTCTTCAGGATATATTTGAAATTTGTAAAGTGACCCCCCTTAGGACACATTTGGCTCAAGGCCAAAAATGGTCATTTCTGAGGTGTGGTGACAGAGGAGTTGTGTGACAGTGATAAAGTGCCACAACATTCAGTTATAATACAGATAGACAAGCACAGAGGATAAAGCCTATTGAAATTTGAGTTTGTTTGTATGACAGATTTTATTGAAAAAGTCAAATGCAATAAGAATACAATGATCAAGATACAAGTTTACATGCCATGTATCAAAGGGATTTGGGCTTAGATTTGTCCGTTCCAATGCAATACAGACAAATAGTAATTTTCAAAAGGTTGCAAAGTTGATATAGCATATAACAACAGTTAAAAGCAGATGTTAATGGTTATTGATTAGTTTTATATTGAACATGATGGCAGTGAAGTGGGTGACTTGAGACAGAGGAGGAGATTAAGTTTGGTAGGGAGAATGTGGAGTTAGTGGAGTGTGATATAATCAGATGAAGCTGTTAGTAAGTGAAGTCATGTGCAGAGTTTGGCAAGAGATTATTTATCCTGTTTGTTTGTGTCTATACTGTTTCCTGAAATGATTTGTCTTAAAAATAAATAAGAAGAATTGTTCAAATAAATATGAAATTTGGGTCATGACCTTTACTATGAGAGTGGCCCTGACCTTGAATATTTTTACATTTGGTGAAAAACGAAAAAAGACATTATACATCTCAAATGTTTGGGTGTATTGTTCTGTTCAACAAACTGAAAGATATCAGATAGCAAGTTGTTGGATGAGTTTGAAAAACAGTGACTTGACTGTAATCTTCATGGTCAAATCAGCATGGTGAACCCCATAACTTTTGAAGCACTGACATTTTTCCTTCAACACAAATTCTTTTTTTGGTAAGGTCTCGAACGTGTTTGAAAACTTGGGAGCTTGACCTTGGTTTTTTGGGGGAAATCTGCGGAAACATTGCAATTTTGTCAAGCCCATAACTTTGAAATACTGCATATTTTTTTCTTCAAAATTTGACACACATTGTTTCAAACAAGCATTTGGACCAGATGAAAAAAAAATGTGACCTTGACCCCGTTGATCTTGATCCTGTCTAGTGTCAGTTTATGCTTCCAAACAGGAAGGGAGGGGGATTTTAAAGGGGCCCAATCGCGTATAAAGCATGTTGAATTAACACAAAAAATAGCTTCATCCCTTTAAAATAAATTTGTACCTGCCAAAACATTACCCTGAATCCTTTTGCTTATTTCTATAAACAAATGTTAAAAACAGTGCATCGGGCGCGATCGCAGATGTCAACATAAACAGCCTGTGTACCGCTCAGGCCAAACACATGTCAATAAAGAGATGCTCTGAATGACTTTGCCCAAAAAATGAAATACATGTTCCTGCTGGCTGAAACTTTGCATATTGTGGCTCACAATCGGGCCTCCGGTCACAAGGCCTTGTTATGGTAAACAGACACACTTGGACTGTGTTAACCAACACGCAGAGTCACAACAAGGTGTTAAGCAGCCGTATGCGAGGTACTGAGACTGTGTACTGGGCTGGTTTTGCTAGGAAACTTTTGTATAAGGCAAAATTGAACTGATAGTGTGAAAGAATAGGCATAATATTGCCCGTGATTATGTCCCTTTAAAAGCGGTATGCCCAGTCTGGAGATACTACAGCATCTCCTATGCCAGAAATGCCTAGTTATTATTATACCCTGGCGAAGAAGGGTTGCATTATGGTATAGGCACCGTCTGTCTGTTAACTTTTAGTGTCACCATAATAACTTACCAGAGATGTGGTGGATTTTCGTTAAACACACTATACATATTAACCTATGTAGCATTTTGGCCAAGTTTGATTCTTTGCAAAACCCATGCATATTTATGAGGTCACCAGATTTTGGTGTTGCCATGATGACTTTGCAGGTATTTGCTTGATTTACACAAAACTTACTATAAATATTAACCAATAAAGTTTCTCACCTGATTTAAATGCTTGGCTAAATATGCAAATATTTAATGAGGTCAAAGGTCACAGGACATACTACATACAATCTCTTTTTATTTACAGATGTGGGCTTGCGCTAAAGGGAAGCTTGAGACTGTGGTTGTTCTCCACCAGTGGAACTCGAGTGCCCTGAACGTTTGTAATAATAATGGTCTGGTACCAGTCCATGTCGCACTGAGTCACTCTCACCATGATGTCGCTCAGTACTTAGATCAGGTGTCTACTAGTCAAAACCAGGTCAAACCACCTTCCAGCCTCACTCAGCCGCTGTCAGCGTCGTTAGTCAACGCGTCATCGCTCCCTAGTCAAACCTCAATGTTCATGAACCACCAAATAATGCCAAGTGTAACCTCACCTTTAATAGACAATGCCTCCCAACCCTGGCATAACATCTCAATAGAGATACCACCACCTCCGCCATATCCAGGAAACACCAAAGTTCTGCACAGGAAAGACAGCACTGCGTCAGCGCCACCTATGAGCTCACCAGTGCTGGCCCTAGGGGAGGACTCGCTTGCAGCGAGACGTGCTCGACTTCAAAAACGAATCTCTGTGGACGTTTTACCAAATTTTCCAAAAGCCATTATTGACAGTAAATGCCCCAAACAGGACAGCTACTTCACATCGGATATCAGGAGTCAAAGGTCACACTCATTGGTGGAAGGATGCCGAGGGTTGCATTCCGATCCGAACTTGACCCTCCAGGGTCGGGAGGAATATCACATTGTAGCTAATGATGTCAGCGATGTCACGATGCATGCAGTGGATTATTCTTCACATGTGAGGGCCTACATGGATGACAATGTTGCCATGGATACAGGTAATGTCATCTTCACTAGTCATTTAATTTGGTCCATAAACAGAGTTGTGTTGACTGAGATGTTGAGAACAGTTCACTTTGATTGAAATTTCCTACTACCAAATTTTTACATAGCCATACTATCATAACTGTTGTACTGGTATATCATCAGTTTTCAATATAGAGAATTTGATCAAACTGCAAAATTTATTAAATCTAAAGTTTAAAACTTGGATCATTTGTTTAAGACTTGCTTTCTTGGTATTATACACTCTAATTTGACCTGCATGTATAACAGATAGTGGAAGTCCATTCATAGATGTGGAAGGCCTGACCCCTGGTGACGATGACCAACAACTCCGGGATGCCAGCGCTGACGGAGCTCAACACCAGATGGTTACATTAGCCAATCAGATCATAGCTGCCATGCCAGAGCGTATAAAGTCCTCGCCTGGACGGCTAGACGACCCGGAGGAGGTCGTGGTTAAGCGAGAACGCAGCAGTTCTCACAGTTCTTATGGATCTCATAGTCCCTGCGTGACGCCCCCGTGCCAGGCTGATGATTCCGGGATCTCTACCCCTCTTGGGGAGGGTATACCCTCTTTTGATGAATACAGGTGAGGAGATGCACCCTATATTGTATTGTATTTGGCTTTGTAACTACGTGCTAGACCTGGGAATTTTGTCCATGGTTCAAGAATATATGAATGAACTGTACCTGCTAAATTATATTTCATTGGTCTGTGAGTAAAACGTGTTTTTTATGAGTGTATTTAGGGTATATACTAAAAATTGCATGGTTATAATATAACAATTCAGTGTTTTTTCTTAAAAGCTGTTACCTAGCACATAAAATCCTTGAATAGTCTTAAAATTCTATGTTTAGAGAATCTGACAAATTAAGGTGAAAGGGGAGGTGAATAAATGTGAATAAATGTGCATATCCTGGTAAATGTTGCTGAGAAAGAACTAGTGAATAAACTGTGTATACAAACCTTGCAATAAAGCAATGTGTTATATCTGTGCTTGTAGGTATACGGATTTGGGCACGCCTGCCTCGTCACTGAGTCCAGCCTCAACCTCGTGTCTCCAGAGTCCGTACAGCTTCACGATGGACTCGCCTCCTCCGACCACTGCTGAGTTCAATGAGTACTTTAACGCCCCGACGACCTACATGGAAAAAGACTTCTCAAAACTCACACTGTCTGGTGAGCCACGTCCCCATAGATCAATAATTGATATAAAGTCATACATCATAAAAAATGAATAAACTCATACATCATAATAAATAAACAAAGTCTCCAGATTGATTAGAATTATGAGGGGTCCTCCGAGTACATTGGTTTTTAATATTCTGATGATATAAATAAGAGTTTATACGCTCACCTAAAATTGGTCATATTATGGTATGGACACTGTCCGTTCATCTGTTAACTTGTAGTGTTGCCGTGAAAACTTGGCAGGGATATGATGAAACTCAAAATAATTATTTACCAATAGATTATCTCACTTGAGTTAGATTCTATACAAAATCAATGCATATTTAATGAGGTCAGAGGTCATCATGCTTCTTCACGGTGTCACTAAGGTTTATACTAATTAATATATTTTAATGAGAAAAATGGAACCCTTGCAAAATACTACAAATACAACAGTCACAAAAATTTAACTCAGTGAGTATGAAACTCACCCATGTATACGATATTAACATATTTCTTGCACCAAGGGGCTTTCAACTAATAATGATTTTATTATGGTTTATATAAGATCAGATCTATAGGAACCACAGGTATCTCCTTGGCTTTCTGCTAATTTGTTAATTTGTTATTCGCCAGCTGTTGATCACTTTATTTTTCTGACAGACCAGGAACAGAGGAATCTGTACAAGGCAGCCAGGATCATACAGCACTGTTACAGACGCTACAAAGACAAGCAGCAGCAACAGACGCAGAAACAGAAAGAGATAGAGGCTGCCATTCTTATACAGAGCTACTACAGACGCTACAAACAGGTGAGATACAGAGATACTACAGACGCCACAAACAGGTGAGATACAGGGCTACTACAGACACTACAAACAGATGAGATACAGAGATACTACAGACACAACAAACAGGTGAGATACAGAGCTACTACAGACACTACAAGCAGGTGAGATACAGAGCTGCTACAGATGCTACAAACAGGTGAGATACAGAGCTACTACAGACACTACAATCAGGTGAGATACAGAGCTACTACAGACACTACAAACAGGTGAGATACAGAGCTACTACAGACACTACAAACAGGTGAGATACAGAGCTACTACAGACACTACAAACAGGTGAGATACAAAGCTACAACAGACACTACAAACAGTTGAGATATTAAGCTACTAGAAGTGCTTTAAACAGGTAACATACTGTTTTCATATATTTTCAGTATGCGTATTACAAGAAGATGTGCCATGCTGCGGTCTTGATTCAGAGTCAGTTCAGGAGTTACTACGCCCAGAAACGCTTCAAGAGAAGTCGAGAGGCAGCCACCGTCATCCAGAACCAGTACAGAGCTTACAAGGAACATGAACGTTTCAAGAAGAGCCGCAACGCTGCCGTTATTATCCAGCAGAGGTTCAGGTTAGTCAACACCAGGGGGCACTGACGTTATATTCTCATCATCATTGATAGTGTAATCTTATAAACTTGATTTTTTTTAAAGAATTTTTATTTTTTGGGGATAACCAGCTTCGTTTTTTTATGCTTGCTGAACTATGAACTGTGAACATCTACAGAATTCTTACTATGTGACAGGGGGTTACACACTAATATCATGGCAGATACAGGAATCAACTAGGTCCAGGATGTGTCATCATCCCCATTGCTACATCATAACACAAAGGAACATCCTAAGAAGAGTAAGACATACTCTTTTGTAAGTGATACATGGCTGCAGGGCACATCAGAGCACTCACCCTGGGTTAGAGCTGATGTTAAAAAATCTCACCGCTCGGCTGAGATTTGCCCTACCCCTAAACCACAGGACTCTTGCTCTTGAAAAAATTTGAATCTACTGTGACTATGTGTGTGTGCCGGTATAAAATGGTTGTTTGTTTATTTGAAGGAGTCACTATCAGAGGAAACGAAACCAAGTGGAGTCGAGCAAGAGGCAGGACCAGACAGTGGAGGCCTCACTCAGGTGAGAAAACAGCAAAATATCAGGTCATGATGGTAACTGTAAAAGATAACAGCCACCAATAGGGTAAAACTATGGGCTGTTTCACTGCATGGTGCTCCCTACTGAATTATGGCAGATTTTTATAAATCAACAGTTATTAGCCAGAAATTTAATCTCTTAAAGGGAAAGACTTTTTGAACTGATGGGAAACTTAAGTAGAAATCACAGAAAATTAAAATCCTACAAGAACAGTAGTCTCATTTATCTGAACAGCTCAGAGGACAAGGTTTTTATTCAGATAAACAAATGTTCAGATATATAATTATGTATTAGATTGCACCAGGACTGCCATCCTGCCACTGCTTTCAGCTTTTGAAAATCATCCATATTGGAGGAATCGTGCAATTAGAAAATGACAGGAGATAGAAAAAAAAAGAAAAAATAATATGAATCAATGGTTTTGCACTTGGGCGACCTTAGTAATTTCAAAAATAAATAAACTCAGCAACTCTTATAAAGAGAGAGAACCGTGCAATAAAGCCAGGCCTTATCGCTGTTTTCATATCATGTTAAAGCATCCCTCCCTCATTAAAGTTAATGCAGTAAATTACGTAAAGATGTAGGATAAATTTTGCCTGATTCTGGGGGCACCGATAGAGTGAAACACGCCATGGTTAATCATGATCTGTGGTTGCCTTTTGCTGCCTGAGGTTTTAGATTCTTGGTTGCCTTCCTTTCTGTGCATGTAAATTGGTAACTAAACAACACAAGTGTGGACTGGTACCCAGCTATATAAATCAGGCTGTTACCATTGCAGCAGAGTACAAGTCTATACCAAGGAAAGTGGAGGGAAGTTCCTAAAGGATACAGCAATTATTTCAGCAAATACCAGGCATTTGTTATAGTTTGTGAACACATTACAAAACCTGTATATGTATTTGTAGTAAATGAGTGTTCATAAATGAGAAAATAATTTCTTCAGCTGACTTTAGGGGTTTTTTTTTATTACAAAGACATGGATGTTAACTCCTTTATATATGATATTTATCTGTGGAGAGCATAGTTTTTATTTGAAATATACTGTAAAATTTAGTGAGCTAAAAATCTGAAAAGCATCATTTTGTTAATGAAAAAGAATGAAAGTCAACCTGTTTCTGAAATGTTAATATTCTTACAAGGCATGCCCTTCCAAACTCATTCCATGGAAATTTTTATCTTGCAAAAGCTTTGCAATAGAATCACGAAAAAAGTGTGATCTTTGATTCCATATATTAAAATCTACAGCATGCAGTAGTACTGCATGAGAACTGATATGACTTTTTATGTTGGAATTTCAAAATATTTATGATGGTAGTTTTATAATGTTATTTTTTTACATGAATATTCATTGAGGGTTTGCGATATGATTTTCAGTAAAGTGGTCTGTGTATGAACATTAATTAAAGGTTTATGATTGATATTATTTGCAGATTTTGATTCATGAATATTCATTGTAGGGTTTGCACATGAATATTCATATTATAATTAGAATGTTACATGAATGTTCAAGATACAGTGCCTGTGTTTTCTTTGCTCCAGTGGTGAGACACCTGATACGGTGTGTATGATATTATAATAATGCAAGAACAAGCAGGGGTTCTGTATTTGTAATCTGTATGTGCTGACTCACTCTTGTCCTTGTTTTATTAATGCTACCAGAGGGGTTTATGATGTGGTTCTGCTAACCAGAAAACCTGTAAGTCATTGGTCACCTAATCTTCCTCATGCATATTCATAATTTTTCTTCTCATGCATAATCATAATTTTTCTTTTCATAAATATTCATAATTTTTCTTCTCATAAATATTTATAATTCTCCTCTCATAAATATCCATAATTTTTCTTCTCATAAATATTCATACTTATGCTATATGTATATTGTGCACTGGTGATGTTGTCTGTATCCCCCCCCCCCCTGCTCTCTGACACAGACTAAAGCAATTTCTATCATGATAAGAATATTTTAAATTTTTTCTTCACAATTTTGAAATAAAGTCAAAACATTGCTTAAATTATGTGCATATTTTTCTGCTTTTATTTTAATCTTCATGTTCTAAAGCTTTCAGTATAAAGATCTGATACCTTAACATTCCAGTAAACTCCCTATAGTGTACCGGTATACCTGTACCCAACACTACACAGATTTCTTGCCCATAGGTTGCAAGATCTGTTATACTGACTGACCAAGTGAATATAATGCCTTGCGTCGTAGCTAATTTGTATTAGACAAATAATCCAAAATGTAACAAAACTAGATTAAAACAATCCATTCCAGTTGTTGACATCAGTTAATGCAAAGTCAGTGTAACCAAGCAATGTGAGGTCTTTGTGAAGTCGCTATTGTCTTATAAATAGCTCTCAAAACCATAGATTAGAAGGCCTTCTGTGTTGGAATGTACTGTCTTATTGTACCTGAAAGATGCTATCCACCATCTGTGGAAATAAAGAATGCAACAGACACACACCCTGGGACTGACTGTAGATGGCTTTGGTTGGATGATTCCTCAGTTTGATGTTTCATAATTGATAATGCTCAGACCAACAGTAAACACACAGATATCTGTTTTTGCACAGCACTTGTGGTTTATAGAGGTATTTTAGGAATGTGTAGATTTAGTGTTCTGTTAGGTTATAATTCATCTGACAAGTATTTTAAAATTTAGCTTGAGGCAAATACCAAATATATTACTGATAGTAGGTTTAAATAAGAACGTGGATTTTCTTTATTTTACTGCAGTGGCAAAACAGCAAATGGTATATTTTAATTGAAGAAATAATATTTCTGTAGATCTTTTTGAAAAAGTTTACATGCAGTTGTCACTGATACTTGATTAAAACCTGCCTGCATATTTCTTCTCTTTATTTATTGATGGACAATGTACAGAGACTATTCTAATATTCGTACATGCAACACTCAAATCACTCGTTATTTATGTGAACCACAACCAACCCCTGCACATTAAGTTCTTTAACAGCTGTTAGTTAACCTATACATATGATGATGCACTGGTCAAAATGTCAGCTTCACCAAAGTAAAAAAAAATTTAGTATTAATTCTGAAGTATTTTGTAAAAGATGGTTTGGTGCACATTTTTACTAATTTGTTCAGTATACGTATGTTGTCTTGTCATGTTATACATATATATATCACTTTAGAGTTAGAGATGTGCATGCAAATGTATACACATTATATACACAAAAATATGTATCAACAGATACCCATGTGTTTACGCCTCTCAGGAGCTGTTGAAAATGTTGTTTATCCATTCTTTATGTCCAGTATAAGAACATCTTTATTAACTACCAAATTAACTGGATGTGGTAAATGTGTTACTTCTTGTGGTGCCATCTTCATATTTCATACATTTATATGCATGTTTTTGTTGTTTTTAAACAAGAGAAAATGTTGTACATGCGACAGTTTAGTGGTATCATGCAGCCAAGTAGTCAAAGAAGTACATAGATAAACTCCTGCTGTGCAGGTCTTGGGTTTCATCCATATTTTGCTTCATATTTTCAAAGACATCATTAAAGAGTTATTATACTTTTGTAAAGCCAGTAAACTACTGACAGTGCTTCAAAGCATTTTGTTTAAGACATTGGGATTTATGCATCAAGATTTGAAGAAGACTTCAGTAGCAAAAAGTTATGTCACAAAATAGTAGTTTGCATTAAAACTAGTATGGCGCTCAGAGCAAATCTGTCCAGTGCCAAGCAATTCAAGTATATCAGCTCCTTCATTCAGATCCTGGCAAAAATTTTAACACAGCACTTCCTGATTCATGTCAATCCTGGCTGTACACAAAGATGAAAGACTTTTTTGAGGGGATTTTGCATCAAACAAACTAACACAGGTGACAACATAAACTCCTTGGTGGAGGCTCTTCATCTGACTAAATTAGAAGTATTAACAAGCTGTTTCTCTGGTAACGTTGACTCATCTCTGGTGCAATTGATAGTAATTTCTTCTGAGCAGGGTTTCTACGGGTCCTTGAAAAGCTGGGAAGTCCTTGAAATTTTAGCCTTTCACCTTTAGCCTTTTAGCACAATCAAAATGTGACATTTATGGGGATCAAATCCACAAAATTTCATATATGCTTATCAGGCCTTAAATATGACAAAATATTGCCATCCTCTTTAAGTTCTCTGACAGGCAGAAAAACATTAGACTGAAGTATGTGGTTTTGCTGTTTGCATATCCACAAGGCTAGGATGTAAACTTAAATTATCAGTCATTAAGTCATAAAATTTATCATTAAGTTTGAAACAAAATTTTATTCGTAACATGAACCTTGAACATTTTCCATTAATTTCTTGAAAGTCCTGGAAAATTGTGCAGTTTTCTTGGCTTGATTTGCATACCCAGCATGTGACGCTGGATATCAGAAAGCATCTTAACTGGAAGAGATTTTATTTTGTTTGAAGGATAGTAACACGTGTTAGGCTAGTGAAACCAGTCCTTACCAGTAGTATTGGGACCAATGATCTATTGTAATTGATGATTGGTCGTCTGATGCAAATGATCCCATGATTAATCTTGCATTTGCCATAATTGATTACAGAGTGTTTTACAAAGGTTAGGCTTAGTGATGGCATAAGGTGGACTTTATTAAAGAGGCTTCATCAAAGTGCAAAGCACTCGTGACATGAATATAACCTAGTGTCCTGTTCTCACGAATTACAGTCTAAAATGCTTATTTTGTTCTACAGGGCTTGTTGTTACATACTAACCCTGTTTGAAAATGACAAAATAGCCGTTCAAAATGGCGAAAATCATGGTGTATGCTGATAATATTGTCTTACAGCTGGTTCTGTTTCAAGCATACAAGTTGCATAGTCATGAAAAATATGTCAGACACATGGTTTTCTAGCAGAGTTAGATCAAGTAAGGCACCTTTGATAGGTATGTTTAATTCTCACAGCAAGTCAAGAATAATCTTTTAAAAATATGCAAACAAACTTTAGAAGGATTTGTGTTTACTTATAGATTCATGACTAAGTTTACCACATACACATGTAGGCTATAGATTTATTGGATAAATTACCCAATATTAGGCCTATATATCAATTTAAAGGATGTACAGGTTTATATTTGATCAGAAATATCATACTTCTAGAGGTCTAACAATTTTTAGCTCAGCTGACTATAAGTCATCTGAGCTATAGTCATGGTCCATTGTCCGTCGTCCGTCCGTCTGGATGTCTATCTGTAAGACTGGCACGTTTCGACACCATTGGACCTACGAATCTGAAATTTGGCATACAGTTAGATGTCCCCAAAATCTCCTACCATGCCGAAAATTGGGTCAATAGGATTTCGTTCCTTCGAGATATTAAGGAAAAACTTCAATTTTTTATTAGAAATCTATTTTTACTTACTTAGGACTGGCTAATATCAAAACCACTTATCTGGTTTTCTTCATATTTACCATAAATATTCCTCTATATAGTTCCTATGAACATGCCAGAAATTAAGTCAGTATTATTTCATTTAAAAAAGTTATAGGCCCAAACATAATGGACTTTGGAAAAAAAATCAGGAAAGATATTTGGTCACTTAAGACCAAAAGTGTTAAAGGTAGGGACTTTTTTCAGTAATACAACTTTAATTAATCAAAATTTAATTGTATACCAAAAATTAGATCAAAATCTGTTAATTTTTTTTCAAATATTGGCAAAAATATAAAATTGGTACCTTAAATTTTGGCCAAGGCACGTTTTTTTCCTGTAAGTACTGTGGATTTAATTTTCACAGCATGTACACATAAGGATTTAATCTGTTAAAATCTGAAATTTTAAAATAAAAGCTGCAAAATTAGGCTAGTTATTGAATTTTTTTGGAGGCTCTTGTTGTATTCCCTTACATTGTCAAGCAGTCTACTTTGATGACTAGGACATTCAGTGCACATCTCTATGCTCCCCAGGCTGTTGGCATTATGTTAGATGTCCCCAAAATCTCCTACCATACCGAAAATTGGGTCATTAGGACTTTGTTCCTTCAAGATATTAAGGAAAAACCTCCATTTTCCATAAAAAAACCATTGTTACACTTCAAGGCTGCCTAATATCTAAACCACTGATCTGTTTTTGATCATATTTAGTATTCACATTCTTTCATAAATTTTCTATGAACATACCAAAAATTAGGTCAGTATTGAGTATTATTTTGAAGTTATTGGCCAAAATATAATGCAATTTTTAAAAAATTAGGAAATATATTTACTCACCTAACATGAGAATGTTTAACCTAGAGACTTTTTTTTCAGGAATATAACTTTATTCAATCATGATTCAATTGTTTACCCAAAATTAGATCTGAATTTTGCAAATTTTTCAAGTTATTAGCATAAATAAAAAATCAATACCTTAAATTTTATCCAACTTTGGCAATGGCACATTTTTTCCCTGTAAGCACTGTTAACTATAAGCACTATAAACTTAAATGCATTATTCCCTTGAAAGTGAAATAAAGGTATTAGTCCATTCTGTCCACTTGCCTGTCCATCTGTAAATTTTCATATGCATCACAGTATCTCAGAACTTTTACTGTTTTTCTTCATGACAGTCTTGTCAGAGTATTAGTTTACTATCATATATTTAGAACTTTACTATAACCAAGTAGGAGGGCCCCTTTCCCTTTAGCTTTTCATATTCTTATATAAATGAAACACATTACAATAGAATATTTCTACATCCACCTTCGTGCTGCCCTCACTTTTCCTTCTCCGAACCCCATCCCAAAGTCAGCCTCAGCAAGCAAGAACAAGATGAATCAGATATATTCATACTTTAATATTTTGTATAACTATTCGTCCATAGGTACCTATGTACATGCCAGAAATTATGTCAATATTGTGTAATATGTAGACATAGTGGGCATCACAATAATGTACCTTGTCAAGACTAAAGAGATATTGTGTCATACAGTCACAAATTCATAAATCACTTCATCAGCATAGTTAATCATAACATCATATCTGTCAAATTGAAAGCTTGCAGACTACCATACACTTTAGATCCTTCAACAAACAGCCTTATCATCATTCTACTACTGCTTATTACTGCTGTCATTGCATTCATATTTGCTCAAATATATCACAATTTTCAACCCCTCCTAAATAAATGAAAAATAAACCACTATATTTTACTCTATTAATCCATCAGTCAGGTAATTTCATTTATCATTTACTCACATATTACATTACATTCCTTTATAATAGCCCAACATGTCCATGATATTCATAAGCTTTATTGACTCGATATAGTATCACAGTGGAGAAACATTTATAGTCCAATCACGATCAGCTGAGCGCCGTGACCCATGGGGCCCTTGTTACTGATGACTGATCATTAAATTACAACTGATATGCAACACTACTGAAAGGACTAATAATCAATCATCGGTTGCTGATATGTTGTTAATGATCCATTATGATCAAGAGAGCGACTTTCAACACCAGTTACAAGGACCTGTGTATTGTAGACCGTGGAGGGGATGAGTTGACCATATGTCCAAATCTAAATAGGTCAAGTCCCTTATGAACAAATCCCAGAAATATTACTGTTGAGTCTTATTTAACCAAACACTGTTTATCTGAAAAAAACCTGTTTATATGAATTTTAAACTGAGAACTGAAAATATGATTGTATGTCTGAGTTCTGACCAATGGAACAAATCCAGAAGTGGATATGTGATTGTCTGATCTCAAGCAAGCTATGGATAATGAGAATTAAGATACATTGGTCAATACTGATTTGTTCTGATTTCTTAGAGCCATTAAGCAATTATTTTAATGCATTTTCAAGATACGCTGATTAAAATGATAAAAAATGTAACAAAAAAGTTTATAAAAGGCTAGCTTCAGTGCCTGGTTATGTATGGTAATTGGCAGTATTGGATTTCATGGTGAATCCTAGAAAATTATTCATTTGAAAGATTGTTTATTTAAACAAAAACTGGTCCCCTGGGCTCTTTGGATAAATGATACTCTACTATATGTGTGTGTGTGCGTGTATATATATATATATATATATATATATATATATACACATACATACATATATATACATATACATATATATATATATTTATATTTATTTTTATTTATATATATGGGGCCACATAGGTATTTCTCTTGAATGACATATATTTAAGAGTGTTCATATTTTTATTTTTTTTTATATTCATGAGTTAGATTATTAGTATTGACACTATTTGACTCTGAAAGTTTTATTTAACTGGGGTTTGTTTAATATGGTTGTAGCTTTGATTTCACCCCTTAATATAAAAGTTAAGAAGACAATGGCAGGGTAATATCAAAGAAAAAAATTCAGTAGCAATTAGCATTAATTTCATATGAACATCATAATGAATAGTTTGTGGAACACAAAAAGAGAGTCGCATGTTATCTGTTAAATACTTTATGCTGCATGTAGCAAAAAAATGTAAACTTCCTGCCTGTATCCTTTGTTTTATAATTAAACATAATTAATTAATTATTCAAACCATTATTATTGGCCTTACATTTATAATATTTTTTGTGAACTACCTTTCCATAAATCCTTAATTTTGAGCCTGTCTCATACTTTTATCTTACTTTAAATACATCTTATATTTTTATCTCTTGCAGCGAGGACCCCGAAGGCCACGCAGAAGCAGTACACCAATCTACTGACAGCCAATCAGATACCAGCACAAGTGGTCATGTGACTTCAAGGTCAACAGAAAATGAAGGTCAAAGGTCACAAGAAAAAGGTCACACTGATAATGTATGACATAATTATGGGTCAGGATGTATGTTTTCTCCACTAGATGGCAGCAAAGATGGCATAACGAATTTGTCACATTTGCTTGAAAATAGACTTAAATTTAATTCTTTTAAGAATAATATGGACATATTGCACAAGATTGTTTCATCAGGAAGCCTGGTTTTTATTTATAGAATTTATTGTATAATGTTAAACATTGATTTTAAACATAGTTTAAATATCAGAAATTAGGTGCAAGTATTGTTTACAGCATTAGTTTTTGAAAGAAGAAATGTGATAAAACATATCTTAGGGAAAATATGAAGTATATATTTATATGAATGTGATATGAAGATGAATTTGATGATAACCAGCTTGTAATGGGATTAGGACGGAGGTTTAACGTTTACCTGATGTTCACAGAATCTTGTGTTCACGATGAAAGCTTATTTTGTGGCGGTGTTAACATTTCAGTTGCATTGGATATTTCTAGAGGAGGTACTTAACTGAAGCAGTTAACGACAGGCAGTTCTTAGTATGACTAATCAAGAGATGGCGCTACTGGGCGTGTGCCCCGTATAACAAGTACAGTTAGTATATGATATTATCTGTTTACATATAACTCATTTTTTCATTGCATTTTGTAAATTTTTGAATTCTAAGGCTCCAGTATGTTTGTGATTTTTTCTGTCCTTTTTGCATTCTTATAAATATTGTGAAGTTTTTTGGAAGGTTGATGTTCTAACTTTTAATACGGGTCTTTTGTCTCCGTGTGCTGTGTTTTTTATATCTATTGCCTCGCAGTATTGTGTCTGACCAGCTGTGGCTCATACCAATATTGTAGACCTTGTGATCAAAGTTTAAACGATATCGTTTATATGTTATATCTCAGTCAGTTCTTTAGTGATCCTTATTAACTTACTAACCAGTGTATTGGACAATATATTCACCACAAGTTGTTGGAGGGGAATGTGCTCTTTGTTCGGGAATTATATGTGGTGTAGATAACTGCCACCAGGGGGTCTTTAGCCAGCAATTGTCAAATTCTGTCACCAGGGGGAGCACCAGGTTGCTGTTACTCTTGTGTAATGGAGAATATTGTTACCAAGGAATTTTTAACATCAGTACAGATTAATGCCACCAGAGGGGATTTGATCTGTGTAGTAGATGTCATTGTTAATGTAGCATAGCTTATAAAAACCTCTTCAGTCGAAATCAATATTAGATACATAATGTATGGATCATTTTAAACCTAGTGTGGTGCTCTTTCTAATGGCATTTGTATTAATGACATTCACATAATTCATATGATATTCTTATAATTTGTTTTTTCTGTATCATGTTTCTTTCTAACTTAGAAAGATTTTTTAAATTTTGATTCAATAAAAAAATAAAATTTAATTTTTAAATTTTTAGAAAAGAAAGAAACATAGAGAAAAACATAATTGAGATGTTTCCATGTAGTTTGAAATTGACCCACCAAAGAGTAGTATGTTTTCACTAGTTCCTTACAATCAAGTATCTTATTAAAATATTAAATTTTCAAAAATATGAAATATTATAAAAAAATGAAGGTGAATATCATAATACATTAACCATCAGACAGAACTGAGCACTAGGTTTAAAATGATATACACTTTATGGAGTCTAAAATATGCATTAGAAAGCATTAGAAACAACTTTTGGATTGGTATAAATTGAGGAGTTTTGCCGGGGATGCCACCTTTAACAAATGGTGCAGAAAATGCTGCTAGAGACAGTTAGCTCATGTATATAAAACAAGATGTGGCCCAGTTGGTTAAACCATTCAAAATCTCAAACCAAAACAGTTCTCTTCAGATGACTGTTTTATTGTATCCCCATACAAAGTTGGGATACTACGGTTTAATGACGCTCCCGCCACTACCACCGTTTGTGCCGCAGAGATTTCATTTGGACGTGATAACTCAAAAAATATTTATGGATCTTTACCAAACTTGACGTGTGCATAGATATGGGTGAGAGGACGAAGCTTATTTAAAATGGGGTCATGACCTTTACTAGGAGAGTGACCTTGACCTTAAATAGGTCCATTTTGGGTGAAGAACACAAATTCTTAAATATTTCAAATATTTGATTGAAAATCATCTTGACCAAAGATCTTGGATAATGATTTTATATACCGGAAACTGGTAGTGCCACCTGTTATCCTTTTCTTGTTTTCGTGCCTTTTAATTCCCCATCATTGCCACTAAACAGTACTGTGAGCATTATAAGTCAAAAACTGATAGACAGATTTCTTTCATATTATGCATATACATAAACATTGGTTATGGGATGATGTATATTTAAATTGGGGTCATTACCTTTTCTATGAGACTGGCCTTGACCTTGAATATTGCCATATATGGTGAAAATCACACAAACTCATAAATATCTCAATAATGGATGCATTGATTGGTCCAAAAATCAAATTGATGGAGGATCTTGGATAGCTTTGTCTTCTTTTCTTGTTTTCATGCCTTTTAATACCCCATCATTGCCACTTGACAGTACTGTGAGTATTTTAAGTATAAAACTAATGGATGGAATGGGCTGAAATTGTGCATGTCCATTGATCTTGAATACCTACATCTTTTTTTGTGGCAATAGTAATTTTGTGGCATCCATCTGTACATTTGCTTTTGGTGAAAATTGCTCATATCTCCGGAGTGGTTCAAGGTATTGGTCTGAAATTTGGCATGTCCATCCATCTTGAAAAGTTTTCTAGTAAACAAGACAAGTCACGCCACCTACCTTCCTGTTTTTGTAGAATAAATTAATGCCCTTTTTTGAGGAGTAATTTGCCCTATTGGCCTGAAATTGTGCATATCAATAGATCTTGGAATCCTCCATCTTGTACTCAAGACTGGTGGTGCCACCTGCAATCGTTTTAGTGTGGCATCCATCTGTACATGTGCTTTGGATGAAAATTTCTAGTTTTTCCGGAGTGGTTCAGGGTATAGGTCTGAAATTTGGCATGTCCATCCATCTTGGAAAGTTTTCTCATAAACTAGAAAGGTGGCACCACCTACCTTCCCATTTTTGTATAAAAAATTAATGCTCTTTTCCAAGCAGTGATTAGACCTATTGGCCTGAAAATGTGCATATCCATAGATCTTGGACTCCTCCATCTTGTACTTAAGACTCATGGCGCCATCAGCAATCATTTTGGCGTGGCATCCATCTGTACATGTGCTCTTGGTGAAAATTGTTTATATCTCCGGAATGGTTCAGGGTATAGGTCTGAAATTCGGCATGTCTACCCATCTTGGAAAATTTTCTCTTAAACCTGACAGGTGGTGCCACCTACCTTCCCATTTCCGTAAAATATATTAATGCTCTTTTCTCAAGAGAGATTGAACATATTGGCCCCCATATTTGGTGAAAAATATTGTTTCTTAAGTTGATAGTTGGAAGAAACCATAGTCGCTTGCCAAGTGTCAGTATATGCTGCTGAAGATTGAGGGCCTGTTCTTAAAGGGGGAGGGGGGATTTATTCTATGGCACTTGAGGTGCCAAGAATTATCTAGTTTACTACTAACATTATGAGACAGATGGTCTTATTAGACAGGTGGTCTTACTAGACAGGTGGTCTTATTAGACAGGAGGTCTTATTAGACAGATGATCTTATAAGACAGACAGTCTTAACAGACTGATGGTCTTATTAGACAGGTGGTCTTATTAGACAGATGATCTTATTAGACAGGTAGTCTTATTAGACAAGTGGTCTTATTAGACAGATGATCTTATTAGACAGGTGGTTTCATTAGACAGGTGGTCATATTAGACAGATGATCTTATTAGACAGATGGTCTTATTAGTCAGGTGGTCTTAATAGACTGGTGGTCTTATTAGATTGGTGGTCTTTCAGACAGGTTTCACCATATGTCAGTCTCTGCTCAAAAGGACTTATAATTTTAGTACTTTGCCATTGAGTTTTACCATTGTCAGCCTTGTTTTATCTTCCACTTTAACATGTTTCTCTACAAAGAGTTTTATATGTTTGTCATCAGACACATTATGCCTTTTATTAATATATCCATATAATGCCTTTGTTTCAAATCAGTCAACTTTTGATTTGTACTCTAATATAAAAACTTATCATAATTTGTATTATGTGTCAGCACTGTTTGATTATTTTGCTAAGAAAATTGAGATTGTATAAACACAGAACTCAACATGAGACTTCACATTCAGGTGCTACACTGATTATAATGACCTCTGCCTTCACAGGCCATTAGTACACTCTTTTTTAGTTTAAGAATTCTGGGAGCAAATTTTAAAAATGGAACATAATTATCAGTCTCCATCTTTATCTAATACTATGTATTCCATCTGGAGACAATGGTGAGATCTTGCAGCATTGGAGGTTACTGACTCTTCCATCTTGTGGAGGCTGTAATATACAGATATATAATATACAGATTTGAAAAGACAGTGAAAGTTGCAAGATTTTTTTCAGTTTACTCCAGATTGAAAATATTAATTTTATCTCAGCTTGTTTGAATGAATTTATCATATTTCTGAATAAAAAACTTATTTGTTGTCCAAAAAGATTCTTTAAGTATGTATTTATTTATCTGTCAAATAATTATATGTCTAAATGGGCATTTATTATAACAGAAGAGATTCATTACTTTAGCATTTGACTTATTTTAGATTGAGTGAATATGATAGGTGACTTCACAATGTCAATAGCTAATCAGTCCAATGTGAGATATATATCTGCCAATCAGCCAGCATACAAAAAATGCACTAGATACAATTAATAAGCATACTCATGTTTTTACTGCTCTGTTTATATAGAATATGTATATTCATATTTCAGTAGCAACAGTATTTTTTTAGATTTAAAGTTTAAACTGTTTGTTTTCCTTATACAAGACAGGGTCCTCTTTTTTACTGCCATAAGTGACAGGCTGGTAGTACTTTATGGTATGATAGCAACAAGTAGTACTGTAGTGTTATATATGGTTACATAGTAAAATAGCAGTAAATAGTAGGGCAAGCATATGTTCTTATCATTAACACAGATTTGTTGATCAGTATTTGATAAGATAGAAATATTTTTTCAGTGGGAATTTGAAAATTTTAAGTGGATGAATTCTACATTTGGTGTTCGGCATCATGAGTAAGAGAGAAGATGACTTGTTATGGGCAAGTGGAACTTGTTGGCTCATACAGCATACCAGTATTTTTAGCATGTGGTGAAAGAGAACTGATATTTGTAATTCTGACTTGGTGAGATCAGCTGAGGTGACAAGGAAGGGGTTTATTGTTTATTCCCTAGTCCGTGTTAAGATGTGCAATCTTGATTCATTATCATCATGTGACAGCAACAGAAAAAAAATGAGAAACTCAGAAACTCTTTTCAAGATCTGGTAAAGTCCGGTGCCTGGAAGCAGATTGGCAATCATTGTGAATTGTGCAGAACCGTTTATTGGATTGATCGTCTATCCAAACACAAACCCTGTTCCTCAGCATTTTGATAAATGACTTACTACTGTGACATCTAGTTCCTAATTGCCTGAAGGGGAAGTTTGGGACTTTTACAAAATCCATAATTGCATCCTTGAACACATCGTTTGATCCACGTCATTGTTTGCATGTGCTTTGGCATTTTAGAAATTAAATCATGTTTAAAGTTTTGTTTGTGAAATATGCCATGTGGTTCTATATTTGACATATAAACGTACACGTATAATTCAAGATCAGGAGGTTATATCAGATGGAAAAGGTTAAGAAAGTTTAAGGTTAACTGACACTTAGTTTCTGTGTTGAATCCACTTGCCCAGTAAGACAAATCAGATGTGTCTTTGTTTAACCCTGCCTCAATTTCTAGGCATTTTTACTTGCCCAGGGAAAGTGGTATACTGTTTATATTAACCCTGCTGTATACTGATATTGACTCCTGCCAGAGCCATTGATAATCATACTTGACATTGGGTATTGATTGATACATTGATATGTTGGTATCTCATGCCTGCCATATTTTGTAGTATTATAGTATAATATATGACTTAGGCCAGATTTTAAAATTTTTTTTTTGGTTTATGAATCCTTTAACCGCAAAATCCCTTATTTAAAAAAAATTGGAATTATTCTCACTGACTTGCTGTCATTTAAAGAGTATTACGAGTTCACATATCCATGTGATAAAAAATGACTTGGCCTCTGGGGCCACAGTAATATACCAACTGTCATTCTAAGCAAAAAATACTTAGGCTTGTTCCCTGCTCTGTTTCAAGAGAAAATATATATTTTTACCTGTACACAGTATATATAAGCAGGTTATAAGACTACAGCCCTAAAGCAATTCATGTTTGTGTCTGTTACAGCTTTTACTATTGCTGGCTTGAGATGCAGCTGAGCTTTTAGACTCATTATTCTATTGTTTCAGAGCTGCCATTTTTGTATGGTTATATTTATGATTTGCATTGCAATTTAACATGATATAATATTTTTGTTTGACAGTTCAAACTTTATTTGAATTTATTTCAGTTCTCGTACCCTCAGCTACTCAACTAGATGTTCATAAACCAAAACATTTAAATAAAGTCTGGCCTGATTTGTTGTATGATATATGTCTAGCTTACTGTGATGATAAATGTTTACACTATTTCAAACTGTTGTATGTGTGAGTTAGAGTAAAGCTAGTATTCCATTTGTGTGATGCAGTACATGTGTTACGTATTCATATGCAGCTAGAAATTGCGCACACTATTTTCTCTTGAATGGTTTCCATTTATGCGTATATATATATGCGTATGCAGCACATTTTGATCGCTCAGGGTAGCAATTGAAACTGTATAGGCATCGTAAAAACTGGTAAAAGATGGGGGAATTTCTCCTTTGATGTCATTGATAGTTTAGTCCTCTATTAGGTAACTTCCCTACCTGTGCAGCTCTATACTAAAGGCCCGATTTTGCAGCATATTTACTGCATACCCATACATATTAATAGAATCACATACCGTATTTATTCCAATTTGGCGACCACTTTAAAATAATTAATTTTCTCAGAGGTTGAGATAATGGAGGATATTTGAAAATTATTTCAGAATTTGCGGTGGTCGAGATTTTAGAGGCATGCGGTTGTATAACCATCCCTAGAGACGCCGAGCCACTCTGACACCCGAGCGGCCGTATGGATTGAGTGATAATATGGGTGTTTATAAGTTTGTTTTGTTAGCTTAACAGTATTTCCTACAAACGGGCTTCCAACCGTCACATGAATTATACGGAGTCCGCAAATGATTAATCAAACTGAGCTCAGTCACTTTACAAAATGATCACAACTTCGGTTATAGGTACGATCACTTGACATTGACGGCAACTCATGAAACTACAAGTTGTATAAAGTTTACCCACCAGGCGGCGATATCGGCGGCCCGAAAAGGGACAAGCAGCTGCACGGAAGTTGGAAGAAGACTTTATAAAAAATAACTGCCTATTATCAGAAAAATTTTTATTTGCATAATACGTAATAAATAAGGAAAGTAAAGGCGCGTTAAAATATAAACGACCTGATATGGTTCTAGCCCTTGGTCGGGCCCTGTGTTGTACGTGCGGTCACCCATCCAAAAAGTCACCGGGGTCGTTTAAGCTTAAGTATGATAACTGTTCCAACTGTGTTACCGTTGTTCCACCACGCGTGCTACCTCGTATTTAGTAAATATTATTGCTAAATATCCCACGTGAATTGCACACGAGGCACGTGCGTACCAGGAATGGTACACGAGTTTGCTTCGTCACGGACACCCATTTGGAACTTGAACGATTCATCATGTTTATATATTATGAAAAACGCATCTTTGTATCCTCAAAAACTTTATTGCAAACAAGTTTGATGCGAATGCTCAGTGTAATAAGAAGCTAGTCAGATACAAACTGCGGTGCTCGTGAGAGACGGAGGCATTTCATCTAAACATTGTCGACAGAAAACATTGTCGGCAGTCGCGAAATTAGAGTAATTTTAGAAATTATGCTTGCAAAATATTTTTTGGGGGTCGAGAAATAAGAGGGATTGCCAAATTGGAATAAATACGGTATACGTTCGTTTTCTAGCTGCATTACTCATATATACTGTATATTCATACCTACCACATACACTTATATGGAATGCTAGCTTCAGACATACAGTGCTGAGTGACTATCATTTCAAAATTTTCTATTCGTTTATTTATATTATTGTAAATTTTCTAATCCAGTCTTAGGTGATTATTTATTGTAGTGTTTATGGTAGTGTTACTAATCATTCTCCTATCATACTTTTATTACCATTTTTTGTAAAAGTTAATGAATCATGACTGGTATGATGATCTCGATGAATCTACCTGAGCCATAAAACATATACAGTAAAACCTTCCTATTATGGACACCAGCAGGTCTGATATAAAGAGCAAAAATAAATTGGGACCTGGAAAAAATGGTCATTATTTTAAGGTGGTCACTAAACTGAGGTGGTCGTTAGTTGAGGTGTCACTGGTCATCCATTTTGACTCTTCATGTCACAGGGCCAAGCATCCGTAATAGAAATTAGGTTTGGGGTGATATCAGATTTTCATATCACAATATTTATAATGGAAACTTTCAGATTTTTCCATGCTGTTGACTAAAATATCATATTCGACTTGGATATTTCCTCATTTTTTGTTAAAGATCCACAGGGAAAAAATAATTAATTTTATCTGCTTCTGATTTTTATTAATTTTTTTTTATTTGAGATTATTATTATAGAACTGTAACAACAAGTCTGTAATTAGAATCTACTAAATCTACAATATTTAGATGATTTTGATGAATTTGTCAGTGTTTTTTTATGGTATATTGAATGATGTATCTACTCCCAGTGGCAATATCATAGTGACAGCTGGAATTAACACTTGGAAATAATTATAGACCTAAATTGTAGGGTTGCATCATTATGGCAGTTTTAGCTATGTCTGATACCAGGTACAGGAAATGAATGTTAGTAATAACTGTGTTTGATACTAGGTACAGACATAATTAATATCAACTGTAGCTGTCTGATACTAGGTACAGACATTAATAATGTCAGTTGTAGCTATGTCTGATACTAGGTACAGACTTGATTAATAATGTCAGTTGTAGCTATGTTTGATAATAGGTACAAACATTAATGATGTCATTGTTGCTATAATAACTCTGTTTGATGCTGGGTATTCAACTGATTAGAACCTGATTATGGATACAATTAAACTATGTCAGAGATTAATAATTAGCTTTCTGATACTGGTTATTATTTATGATATATTGTTGTCAATTACTTGGTATAGACATTGATAAGAACAGTCAAAGATATCCATTTTAGATTTTAATTGATATTAATGACAAGTGATCAGCTTTATTCATGTGTATTACTGAAACATTGGTATAAGCACTGTCAATTATAACTATTTCAGAAGTTTATCAAGACTTAACTCATGGTTCAGTTCTGTCTGATGCCAATTTTCAAATCTGTGCCTGTTTAAGCTGTTGTTTTCATCTATGGCTACTATAGATCTTGATGTTATCTATGGCTACTATGGCAGTATATTATGTATGGCTACTATGGCTCTGGATATTATCTATGGCTTTTGTGGCTTGGGATATAATATATACCTTTTGTGGCCCAGGATATTATCTAAGACAAATACAGCTGGATATCAATGGCTATACTGTGCCTCTGATTATTATCTATGACTGCTTTGGCTCTGGATGTTATCTATGGCTACTGTGGCTCTAGATATTATCTATCTCTAATGTGGTCCTAGATATTATCTTAGACTAATTTGGCTCTGGATGTCATTTATGGCTAGTGTGGCTCTAGATATTATCTATGGCTACTGTGGCTCTAGATATTATCTATCTCTACTGTGGTGCTAGATATTTTCTGTGGCGACTGTGGCTCTAGATATTATCTATTGCTACTGTGGCTCTAGATACTTCTATGGCTACGATGGCCCTAGATATTATCTTTGACTAATTTGGCTCTGGGTGTCATTTATGGCTAGTGTGGCTCTAGATATTATCTATGGCTACTGTGGCTGTAGATATTATCTATGGCTATTGTGGCTGTAGATATTATCTATGGCTACTGTGGCCCTAGATATTATCTTTGACTACATTGGCTCTGGATATCATATATGGCTACTGTGGCTCTAGATATCGTCTATGGCTACTGTGGCTCTAGATTTTATCTATGGCTACTGTGGCTCTAGATACTTCTATGGCTTCTATGGCCCTAGATATTATCTTTGACTAATTTGGCTCTGGATGTCATTTATGGCTAGTGTAGCTCTAGATATCTATCGCTACTGTGGCTCTAGATATTATCTATCTCTACTGTGGCGCTAGATATTATCTGTGGCGACTGTGGCTCTAGATATTTTCTATGGCTACTGTGGCTCTAGATACTTCTATGGCTATTATGGCCCTAGATATTATCTTTGACTAATTTGGCTCTGGGTGTCATTTATGGCTACTGTGGCTGTAGATATTATCTATGGCTACTGTGGCCCTAGATATTATCTTTGACTACATTGGCTCTGGATATCATATATGGCTACTGTGGCTCTAGATATCGTCTATGGCTACTGTGGCTCTAGATATTATCTATGGCTACTGTGGCTCTAGATACTTCTATGGCTACTATGGCCCTAGATATTATCTTTGACTAATTTGGCTCTGGATGTCATTTATGGCTAGTGTGGCTCTAGATATTATCTATTGCTACTGTGGCTCTAGATATTATCTATCTCTACTGTGGCGCTAGATATTATCTGTGGCGACTGTGGCTCTAGATATTTTCTATGGCTACTGTGGCTCTAGATACTTCTATGGCTACTATGGCCCTAGATATTATCTTTGACTAATTTGGCTCTGGATGTCATTTATGGCTAGTGTGGCTCTAGATATTATCTATGGCTACTGTGGCTCTAGATATTATCTATCTCTACTGTGGCGCTAGATATTATCTGTGGCGACTGTGGCTCTAGATATTTTCTATGGCAACTGTGGCTCTAGATACTTCTTTGGCTACTATGGCCCTAGATATTATCTTTGACTAATTTGGCTCTGGGTGTCATTTATGGCTACTGTGGCAGTAGATATTATCTATGGCTACTGTGGCTGTAGATATTATCTATCTCTAATGTGGCCCTAGATATTATCTTTGACTAATTTGGCTCTGGATGTCATTTATGGCTAGTGTGGCTCTAGATATTATCTATTGCTACTGTGGCTCTAGATATTATCTATCTCTACTGTGGCGCTAGATATTATCTGTGGCGACTGTGGCTCTAGATATTTTCTATGGCTACTGTGGCTCTAGATACTTCTGTGGCTACTATGGCCCTAGATATTATCTTTGACTAATTTGGCTCTGGATGTCATTTATGGCTAGTGTGGCTCTAGATATTATCTATGGCTACTGTGGCTCTAGATATTATCTATCTCTACTGTGGCGCTAGATATTATCTGTGGCGACTGTGGCTCTAGATATTTTCTATGGCAACTGTGGCTCTAGATACTTCTTTGGCTACTATGGCCCTAGATATTATCTTTGACTAATTTGGCTCTGGGTGTCATTTATGGCTACTGTGGCAGTAGATATTATCTATGGCTACTGTGGCTGTAGATATTATCTTTGGCTACTGTAGCCCTAGATATTATCTTTGACTACATTTGCTCTGGATATCATATATGGCTACTGTGGCTCTAGATATCCTCTATGGCTACTGTGGCTCTAGATATTTTCTATGGCTACTGTGGCTCTAGATATTTTCTATGGCTATGACGGCCCTAGATATTATCAATGACTACCATGACTTGTGTTATCTTTGGCTACTGTGGCTCTAGATGTTATCTATGGCTACTATGGCTCTAGATATTATCTATTGCTACTGTGGCCCTAGATATTATCTTTGACAACATTGGCTCTGGATATCATATATGGCTACTGTGGCTCTAGATATCGTCTATGGCTACTGTGGCTATAGATATTGTCTATGGCTACTGTGGCTCTAGATATTTGCTATGGCTATGACGGCCCTAGATATTATCAATGACTACCATGACTCATGTTATCTTTGGCTACTGTGGCTCTAGATGTTATCTATGGCTACTATGGCTCTAGATATTATATATGGCCACTGTGGATGATTCCAGTTTTCATTCATGCCCAATTGTGCTCTGGGTATTATTTTTGGCTACTATGGCTGTGGATATTATCTATGGCTACTATAACTCAGCAAATTATTTAGGACCATTATGGCTGTAGGTATAATAATATATGGCTCATTGGATCTAGATCAAATCTTTTGTTAATATGGCGCTCGATATAATGTATAGATACGTTGGCTCTGTTTTATTAATTGCTGTTGAAATTATCTGTTGCTGATGTTGCTCCAGATAATATCTGTTGCCCCAAATATTTACCATAGTTCGACATCTGTTCATAACCCATGACTTCTGTGGCTTAGGGATTTATTTAAAGCCACTATGGCTTTGGGTATTTCCTGTGGCTACTATGGCCAAGTTACTAAGGGGTTTCTCAATGGACATATGGCTTTGACCATCATCTGTGACTGAAGCAAAAAATGGGCAATAGCTCTAATTACCGCTTGTGACTGTTTGTGGATATTAGTTGTTGCCATGTCTACTGCTAATTAATGATATTAGTTTAAATTATACTTAGCGCTGGTTATGGATATTATCGTTCATCATACTCCCATATCTGTGATACATTTTGTAAGTGTTCTGTCCCCTCCCAACGCCAAACCTGTGGTTCCACTTTCTGCCACCAGGGTGTGCTGGTGCTTTGAACATTTTGTTAGTCCCCTTTATTCTTGTGCACAAATATTATGTAATCTTTCTGGTGTGAAGCACACAAACACGTGTAAGAGAGGTGTATAATTTACAGGTGAGCGGACACACAGAAACTTTCTAAATCCAGCTTCTTGGTTTACAGTGTAATGTTTAAAATTCTGCATTAAGGATAAATAGTTTAATAAACACTGAAATCTTAGGTTATTATTAAGTTAAGGGACCCCACTGAAAAAAAAGTATATATTATGTATACATAGAGATCCAATATGAATAACATATTTTCATTGGGAAAAATAGATTTTGTTGATCTAAAGCAGAAATAACAGAATTGTGAATGATCCGTGACCTTTGGAATAAACTTGACCTAGACTGGTACCGAGTACTTAAGGATGAGAAATTTGACAGACTGGTATACAGCACAATTAAATCCCTGCACTCGTTTCTTTTGCTCAGCCTATTTCGGTATCTAGACATGGTAAATTATACATGAGATTTTATTTTGCGGGGGGGGGGGGGGGGTTATCTTACCGTGATATAATACATTTGATTTATAGAGGTCTGGATTTGGAAGCTTTCTGTGTTTCCCGGATGTGTATGTGTGTGTGGATGTGTGTATTTCTACATCTAATGAATATGCATGAAGTGTTTTTTTTTCATTGTTACTCACCCGTCCCTCCAGCCCATGTGCCGGATGGCTGTCTGACCCCCGGGCTGGTTGGTTTAACTTATTACATCTATCAATGTTAACAAATAAAATTTTCAAACTATGTTTATTACTTTGTTTCATTATTCAGTATATTATTGATGCATAACAATTACATCTTGGGCCTTAATATGTTAGAAAAAGTCTTTGAAGACCGTGATCGGCTTCAGTGGTCTAGGGGTACAGCACAGGAGATCGTGAGTTCAAATCTCAGCCGAGGCGCGTGAGATTTTTGACAGTCGAGACTACGACTCAGGATGAGGGCTCTGCGGGCACAACGTGACGGTTGTTTCACTCACAAACGAGTGCGACTTTCAGGGGTTCTTCAGTGGTATGACCCAGCGATGGGGAATATTACACATCTAGGAGCCGCTTGGCCAGGATATAAAATGAGAGGAAGCCTGTGCTACTATACTGCCCCGTCTTGTAGTCCAACCCCGGAATGAAAAATCTGCAGATGCATATCCTTTGGATTTTAATTGCCGCGGGAAGGACAAACCTGCGTTGATCTAAGTCCCGTGAGGAGAGAGAGAGAGAGAGAGAGAGAGAGAGAGAGAGAGAAATATGCCTCTTTGCAGTTAGAGCGCAGCTGACCAAAGCAACTGAACTGTAGCGATTACTTTGCAACAGTCAGTCCATCCATTTTATTCCAATCATTATACAGAATGACAAATTGCAGCAGAAATTATTTTGTCACCATTCGTCTCGGAAATGGTTTGGGTGCACATATTAATATATATGGCAAAATATTATGAATGAACAATGCTTAATTTGCATAATCCAATATGGCCGCCAGGTGCAGTTTCTGACTCATAATGACTACTTTTAGCGGTCCTTCAATAGGGCACAAATCGTAAAAGCTGAACCTAGGAACTTTCAAAATCCACAAAATTAGGTCATGGTGATATATATTCTGCGAGCTAAATGTCAAAAACATGATTTGAGCACCCTGAAAGCCAGACGCAAATATTTTGTGCTGGTTTATAAAATTGAAATATTGTGCCCCATTTAAACCTTTATGGCAGTCAGCATGCAAACTAAGAACAGAGTTGAACCTGCATTTTCCGAGTTATGAGGCGAAAAAATATTTAAAGAACCAGACGCTTGCCAGTAAAATACATACATACATAGGTTTCTCAATAAAAATGCTAGCTGTCATCACAAAGGTTACCGACATATTGTTCATAGGACCAATATTCAAAATACACTTTTAATGGCGCCACCTATGTGTCTCACTTAATGCAATCCAAAATAATTCTTTCAGGTCAGCTTTATTGTCATAATTAATTAAAGCCCTGGTTAACATACAGTTATAGGGTCTGTCTATTTGTTCTTTGGTTCATACCGCCACACTGACTGTCCTGTAATAATATTTTATTTTATCAGAAGTCTAGTACTATAAAATGATGTGTGCTATAATATTTCAAACCAATAAAAAAAAGCAGTGGGTTAGCTTGCAGCGATTCGAGATTCCTTTCGCGTACATTATTTCAAGAGCTCTAAGAGTCATTGCTATAATATTTTATATAATGATTGGTCGGATACACGTAGTCGCTTGTCGACTACCCGTATTCTAGTTAAAATCAGTAACCATAGAGATCTGCAAGAACATGACTAACAATTATGATATTTCAGCCCAGTTGATACCATTTCCCGCAGAAGCTTCAATTTTCCTATAATTATTAAATGAGTTGATCTGAATATTGATATGTATGTTGATTTATCATAGATAACTTTATCAATTGTCTGATACCGGTGGTATCGTCTTATTGGTTTCTCTTTCAGCCTCTTTATTTATTATGTTTAGCCATATATATATATATATATATATATATATATATTGGTTTCTCTTTCAGCCTCTTTATTTATTATGTTTAGCCATATATATATATATATATATATATATATATATATATATATATATATATATATATATATATATATATATATATATATATATATATTAGTCATGTTACAGTATTAGCTTCTTTTAGCTCACCAATCATATATACTTGCCCCTGGTCTACAAGTAATGCGATAACGTACTTTACAAGACCTTTGTATTTCTCTCAATCCACAAAGTGTGAACAAAGTTGGGTATGTCACTCACAGGTCATGTTTTTCAGCACCCTCTAAGAGCAGTGACCCCGATACACCTGCCGGGAAAAACATGAACTACTAAATTGTACAAAAAGAAAAGACCCCTCAGACAAGAAAAGAAAACATCTCTCAGAGT
This sequence comes from Sipunculus nudus, assembly GCA_026874595.1. NCBI lineage: Eukaryota > Metazoa > Annelida > Sipuncula > Golfingiida > Sipunculidae > Sipunculus > Sipunculus nudus. Next base: position 62,157,729 of record CM049320.1, on the reverse strand, counting down.
GCAGTGAGGCTATATCACATTCAGTCAATAAATTGTCTCAATAGCCAAGTCCTCAGAAATAAATATATATTCGCTTATTGTAGTATTTGATATTTGATTTTACCTACAGTTTGTAGTGTGCTTTACCGAACATGGATCATGTGACTTTTACGAGTAAATAAACTACAGATGGCACCATTTATGTTTACCTTTCTTCTGCGAGCAAAATCAGTACAGTTTTAGTTTTTTTTATATGTAGCTTACCGATCATGATGGACTACAGCTGAAATGGTATTTCATAGATTCACCCTCTATTGTCCCATCATTATTCGCGATTATGAACAATTTAAAAAGATAATGTAAGACTTTTGTGTTTCTTTTTGTTTATGACAGACTGCAATTATATCAGTGTGATATATATCAAGGCACAACTAGTAATCGCTAGACCTGGGATGTTCAGACGTTGTGTAAACAGGTTCTCTTAAAATCTCCATAGTAGTTAAGAATTAAATCTTAGTTAAGTTAAACATTTAAAATCAACAGAAGAGAAAACAGAATGTAATGTATTTAAGATGTAGAATTTGTTTACTTATGTAAAGTTTCACTGTTCAGCGTGAATATTTGCAGTATGATACAGACTCCTTAAAGAATTGTTTGTTACATTGATTATTTCACAACTAGGCTCTTGTGTATTTTGAACTTCCATATCACAAAATAAAACTAAGTAATATTCAAAGTTAGGTTTAAAGGGAATATAAGCAATATCAGTTTATAAGTTCATAATCTTATAAATATGCAATCGCTTTCTGACAGAAAAAAACACCACATCTGATGTGATGAGTTCTATTTTGCATGGTTTGGAAGATAACATCGAGTGGAATATGAAAATAATTTTTTTTATTTTGGATTATCACCGGGACTTTTATAAGTTTCATATATCTTCTGGTAATTTCAAGCCTGGCTACCTTCCCAAATGAAGTCATAAGGAATTTAGCACTTGCAAGAAATTAAAATAGAAATCACCGGAAGAATGACAAATCAGTTATTTTTATGTTTATTATCATGTGTGTTTTTAGTTAAAATTTTAAATAAAAGAATATAATATAAAAAAAAAAATTTAGAATATGTATCTCCTTTTTGTGATCTAACAGTTACTATCATATCCTAGTAAGCGAGAAATGATATTCTCTTAAGGGCAAAACCATAAACCCTATTGATATTATAATTGTTCGGCCAGTACAACAGTCAGTGATTAACATGATCTCCTTTAAACCTGGGGAATGACAGAACCACAAGTTGCTTTGACCGTTTAGTGAAAAATTGCATTTTTAGGATCAAACAAACGGATCTTAATGGTACTCTATAGTGCAATTCCATAGCCCAAGGCGAACCATGTATGTCTTCCAAACCGGTAAAGTTAGTTGACACTGGACGGCTAGGGTTTTGTTTGAGACATAGTCCATAAACTCCTGAGTCAAAGCAGGTTAGAATTAAATTTGATTTGTTCAGCAACTAATTTTTTTAATTTAGGCTAATCACTAGCAGATTTTTTGTATTGAAAATTTATAAAATTTGTTAAAATAAAATAAAGCAATATGATAAAATTAATTCAATATATATATAAATCCTTATTTTTCTACCAAAAATGGACACGCTGAAAAATAGGGTTTAATATAAATTTAAAACCATTTTTAACCTGCCTCAGCAGAACGTGAAGAAAAGGTTACCAGTCGTTCCTGTAAACCTGTCTGTCCATCTGTAAATATTTCATATTATCAGAGTATTAGTTTGGCAATGAATATTTAGTTCATGTATTTTATTTTCACCAAGTTGCAGGGCCGTTTCCTCTGCTTTTATATATATATATATATATATATATATATATATATATATATATATATATATATATATATATATATATATAAAACACAACAATAACAATAGAAAATAGTATATTTTGCATTCTCTGAAACTTAACAAAATTCAGCTGAGCTCTGTGACCTATGGGTCCCTTATTTTTGTAAGTAAACAAGGGCTATCAATGTCGCCAACTAAACATGGGCCTAGAGTCTCACTTGGTTACAGTACTGTGTTTAAATATAAGATTATGCCATCAGTTGCATTATAATAGTTAATACCCCGGAACACTGGCAAAGACCAAATTTAATTCAAAGTACTAGTTGAGTGTATAATAAAATGGATGATTACCTTTCTTGCTCTCCAGGCGACATTGTTTTAAAATGGCAATGATGGGGATGTAAACAAAAGAGGCTGCAAATATTGTTCGTGATAACTTGTAAACGAATATTGAAATTAAAAATACCATTTCAGCCAGAACAGGTGCATAGCTGTCATTAATGTTACCAAGAAAGATACCTGTAAAATATTAAACTAACAGAATCTGGGATAAATGGTAACATACTTTACATTAAGTATGCATGCAAACACATGAAATCCGTGTTGTGGTTGGTAACGTGTACTAGTATGGGATGTCATTTGAAAATAAATCTTTCATGTCATCTCCATTCAATTTCCCAAATCTCTTGTTCTAAGATACGATTCAAGATTAAATGAAAGCTAAAATAAAGATATTAACAAAGCAATTACATAATAAGCAGAAAAAAATTCCCTTTCAACTCATTATGTGTTGGCCACCGCAGATGGCGCCACCGGCATCAGAATGTCACTCAGCTGCTAAATGACCAATATGTGTGCTAAGTTTGGCAGTGGTAGGGGCAGCCGTTTATGAGAGAAAGGGAAACCGATTTTGCATAATATACAAAGCAGCAAACATGTTAAATAATAAAATTTCACGGTCAGCAAAAAGTCCTCTGAAAACAATTCTACAGAGGTAATGTCATGTCAGAGCAACAAGTCTCCCAAATTTGATTAGACCTACGTTTATTTTAGCGGTCTATTAAATTTAAGTTATTTGCACCATATATGCAAACAAGTGACAACATAAAAATCTGATAGCAGTACAAAATCGGGATCCTGTGGAAACAATATTAAACTTATTCCATTCTATTCAATATTAATTGACCCCCCCCCCCCCCATTGGAATAATTGTGTATTATTTGACGGTTGAAATATTTTAATAGAATATACTGACTTATCTTAAGACATGTAGGAAAGACAGTTTTTTAATTGCAAGAATTAGTTCAACTACAAAATGAAATACAGTGCCATTAATATATATATACGTACATATATTTATATGGGCATGCATGTACCAGACTTATTGTTTCTGAACTGAGAGAATAATGAAGGCTTCGGTTTATACCAATTATCCGTTTACTGGGACATTCTGTACTTTGGGCACCGCTTTCGCGCCATACTTGACAGCTCCTAATTGGGGACAAAAATCCAGCGGTCCGCAGTTAATACTTTATAATTAGTTATAAGTACAGGGATACAATGCAGAGTTATTCATACCTTCAGGCCATAAAGGCTTCTGTAGTACGGAAACTATTTCGCGGCAAAAAAATATTTAGATTTAAGCTAGTAGACCACGCTTATATTGAAATAAATTTCAGTGCTACTGCAACAACTGATCAATCAGTTTATCTGTAGAGATATGACGATGCTTGTCCTGACCATCTTTTTTCTACCTTCCCTGATTACAGGTGAGTAACCTTATAAGATAACCACTATTTTGCATTAAAAAAAACTTTACATATACATTCGGTGACCGGATTTCTCTTAACGATCGCCTCTTCTCCCAAATCACGTTTTCCCTCCACCCACCAATACAAAACCCTGCATAATCTATTACCATATGGACTGACTCATTGCAGACTCACGCAAAACGTTAAAGCCAGATAGTCACTTGCCTTATTTATAGAAGATATGGAATTTCTTATTAGCCGTTACAGAGGGCCGAAATATCACCACCAAACATGCACAAAAAACTTATACAGCAAAATACAAGATAAATTTTCTTGCCCCATTCCCTAAAATCTCTTACAAAAAGAATAAGAATCTTGTAGTAAGAATTCTTTCTTTGGAGTGAGACAAGAGAAGTTTTCTTGTAATAGAAAGTTTTGTTATATTTTTTCTCTTCTGATAAGATAATTTCTTAATATCAGAAAAAAAGATATCTTTAATATGGTAAGAAATAATATCATACGTCCATATAATGCATGTGCTAGCACATAACAAAATATATTTCTTTCGATAAAAAAAAACTTATCACACAAATGTTTTCGTGCGGGTAAGAATTTTTTGTCTTACACTGGTCAAGAAAATATTTTTTTCTGACAAGATAATATATGTTGTCTCAAGAAAATCAAGATAAATTTTCTTATAGAGTTCTTGTAAGAAGAATTTTTTCCAAGTAATTTTATCTTAACAAGAAAATATTTTTAGCAGAGATATGCATGACATGCCAACGAATCTTCTGAAAAATAACTGCTCACCTGTGTTTGTATTGCGTTTTTTTTTCACTTAAAAGGGCTTCAAATGCATGAACATTGCTCCGCTTACCCGGGCCAAGTTATTTTTTTAAATAGTTGTACGGCAACCAAAAGTCAGCTACTGCCTGTCCGGCAGGGCAAGTGGGTCCATTATAAACCTTTTCACAAAAGCCTGTATCTTAACTTATCTTAAGTCAATTCCCTTACGTGGAGAAATGAAAATCATGTTACAGTCTCATCCTACAGATAAATATTAATGTAAAGATGTCACATCGATTAATAACTTGATCCTTTTGCATACAAATGCATTCTTAAAGCGATCTTTTCTAATTAGTGGCAATTAGGCTAACTTTATTTCTGATCGCAAAAATTTAAAAAATTCCATACAAGGGGTGAGATGCCCGACTGGTCAAGCACTTCCAAAAGTTTATGTCGAGCCCTGACTAAGCTATAATTATCACACTTAACTCCCTGTCGTGATTATCGTGAACTTGAAGCCACCCGTTAACCAAAGTATTCTCTCACACAGCGACCAGCTACAACGACTCCTGCGTCAGTTCTTGCGTGGGATGGTCAGACACGTCACGGTCATGCTGCACAAGATCATGTCCCCTGGACTCAGACTCCTTCAAAAACATCATCAGATTGATCACTATGGCTGGCTCTGTGAGACAAGTCAATCCACAAGACGCATGCGGTAAGTAATTAATTAGTCTTCTATAGAAGTATGTACACGTATACTAGAAGCATACCCTTAATTCCGACATGCGACTTGCGACATCCGGTTTTGTGTCTGTAGCAAAATGGCAGCTCCCATAAGCAGTTACGAAATTTTTGCGAGGTCTGGGTTTGATATAGGCACGGAAATGCAACATGACATTACTCTAAAAGCAGTCTTAACGTTAGAATTCATCAGCGTAGAAAGAGTTTGGTGACCTATGTCTTCCAAGTAGAAACCGGAGGAACGATTAGGATTAGAATACTGGGTGAAGAGAATCACAGAGAAAACTCCCATTACTTGTGGAAAGATATTAAGTCCATCGTCGGAAATAACTGAGGTTTATGTGATCAGCGTAGTCTCTATGTTGGTTTGTTTGTTAGTTCTTTTCGGGTTATTTAAAGAATTCTTTATTAAGGTGGTCGAAATCTAGCAAACAAATTCTCATCTCTTCCCAACCAAAATATTTCTTCTGTCAGAAGATCTGATGAATTTAATATATTGAAGTCTCTGAAACTGAGATTTACAATGCAATTTTATCGCTAAAAGATGGCTCTTGCTTAGACATAATTGACATAGACTGTCGATTGATTCGCGTGCAGCTGATATAATAGAGCCATCTTTGACTCGTATGTTTAATAACTCAATTATCACTGGATTCTTGCCATTTGATTGGAAAATGGCTCGGATCACACCTGCGTACAACGGTAAAGGTAAGCATAGTGAGATGACCAATTATAGATGGAAAGCGATCATTTCACACCTAGCAGAGGTGTTTTAGAAACTTGTAAAAGATCAAGTAATGAAATTCCGTATTCATAAACCAATTTTATTTCTGATTGTCAACATCCATATATGCAAAACAAATCTACCATCATCGCTCTGCATACTTTCATTCATGATGTCTACCTACATATGGATAAAGGGCACCTTACTGGTGCATGCTATCTCGATCTAGCGAAAGGTTTCGATACAATTAATCATTAACTATTACTAGGTAAACTTGACAGGATAGATTTTTCTAGAAGAACCGTAGACTGGTTTTCTTCTTACTTTAAGAATTGTCTCCAAATCGTCCGATGCAATGGGAAATTATCTAGACCTAGAATAATGTATATTCAAGGCTTTATAACAGGACCAGTATTGTTTATTATCTACATTAATGACTTATTTTTTCCAACTACAATCAGCTAAATGTGTTGTTATGTGGGTGATACCTCTTTATAATGTTCTGGTACTTCAGTATCAAAATAACAAACTGTAAACTTTGTCTGCGAATGGTTTGCCGCTAATCGATTGACGATTCATGTAGTTAAAACTAATGTAATGTTACTAGGAAGGAAAACTCGCGTAAATTGTCATACACTAAGCATAATGGCTAACAGTGTACCTCCACAACAACTTTATGAAACTAAACTATTTGGTTTAACTGTTGTTGCCAGTCTACCCCGGTTACCCGCATGAACAATTACTTTCAATAAATTATCACCTAAGCTTGCATTACTTAACACGTCTCTCTAAATACTTATCTAGGGATCCATTATCATAACACGATTATACAGCCTCATATAGACTATGCCATACGTGTAAGGAGAGATAGACTAACAAAGCTGGATAAGGACACGGAACAAATAATAAAAAATCGGGCAGCCCGTATCATTACTGGATGTTTTAATCTCGATGTTTGTAGTGCAACATTAATACAAAAATTGAACTGGATGTCTATATCAAAACGGTGTGAATATTTTACAACCCTTCTTATGCATAAGTTGCAACGCATACAGAATGATTGTCATTTGTCAAAAACTCTCATGATTACTCAACAAGACCTGCAACTAATAATTTAATTGCCCTTCTTAAGCCGTGAACGGAATATTATAGATCAAGTTTTATTAATGCTGGTCCGTTGTTATGGAATACGTTACCATATGAGATAAGATCAGTAAACTCTTCAGCCACTTTTAAGCATAGCGCTAAATTCTTCCTTTTAAGTTCTTAATTTCATACTCTATAGTATTTTAGATTTTATCTTTGACCTTTCATGGTTGATAGTAACCTAATTACTCGCAAAGTATCTAAAAACACCTGTTCCTTTATTCACAAAAGATTTGCAGTGAACGCGATGTTTTTATGCTATAATTTTATAATTTTATTTGTGCATAATATGCATGATTTTTTTATTATCATACGTTTGTCAGATTTAATGTGTATATACATGTATGTATATGATCTTATGTATTTTAATGTTAATGTATTTTATATGTACAACTTTCACAGGGCCTAGTGGAAGAACAGAATTACTTCTGAACAAGTTACCCTGTATAAATATATTGAAATAATAAAAATAATAATAAATAATAATTTAACGGAATAGAGTTCGGAAATACTGTATGAAGCATGGGCCAAGGAACAGTGGCTGAATTCTGGGACTGATAAGACATTAATTAATTAACTCAAAACGTACAAAAACTCGGCAAAAACATGAGAAAACGCTGAGGTGTGAGGGCCGCTTTACCCTTGGTTCGGTTCTTGTTTGGAATTTGCTGGTTGAAAGGATGTGGACACATTCGGGTCCGGTCTGTATTTAACATTTTTAGGACCGGAATGGCAGAGGAAATAGTGGTGACGGACTGTACAGGATTCTCAAAGGAAATAGTGGTGACGGACTGAACAGATCTCGACTCACCCGCTCTGTATTGGGCCAGCAGCACAGTATCCGTATACGGTTTATTTTGTGTGTGACGTCATCAGTCTCACTTGCAAATTACATGTTCTCGTGCCAGGACAGATGAACAGGTACACAATACGGGGGACGAGTTCACCATGGGCCGAGTTTAGTTCCTGAAAACACACAGCTGGTGCAATAGACCTCTCTCGAAATTTTTCGATTTCCTCAGTATTTATGGGAAACATGGACATACAGAGCCTTGAGCAAATAATAGTTTTTTTTAAGTTTGGCTAGCTCTGATTGGCTCTAGCCATTAGTGCATTGTGTCAAATTGTGTTAAACACATTGTGACGTTTTATGTGTTTATGATAAACTGAACCAGAATTGACTATGTTGGTCTATTATTTTCATGTTATCCATATATCTATATATCGCAATGCGCTGAATCGCATATTTCATATCACGATAAGGTATTCAAATATCGATATTTCTGGATACATTTGTATTTTCGATATTTTGTTAAACATATATAAAACTATTTTTTTGTAGTAAAACTAATGTTTCTGTTACAAATTTAGACACCCAAATCGGCTGGGATTAATGATACGCTTAAAGTGAAAGCTCCTGTCTTCTAAAAAATTGTTCCAGTAGACCCAATATACCATAGATCAAAGGTCCGTCCCATTACATAAGTATACATGCCCGAACACTTATTTGATAACGAGACGTTTTCGCGTTCGACAAAAAGAAGAAAGGCTGAACACTGTCATATTTATTGATCATTCATCGAAATTCTCTCCTCATATCTTATGATAACTGCAGGAAGATCAAGTATTAAGTTAGCAGTATTAATGTTTAAGAACGGCAGCCTTGCGATGTGGTACATGGCTATGATTTTGGTACACCATCTATCCCTCTCTGTGCTAAACTACAATCCAGAATTGTCTAAGTTCGTATTGAACCAAAACTGAGTTGTATTATCATTTCAGAATCTGAATGTGGACCAGAATTTGTGCACAAGCTGATCCACGTGAACAAAAATGGCTACGTCACAGCGTCCTGCTACAGGTTCTACTCAGCCCTACAGTTTTACCCAGCAGCCGTCCGCAGGTGCCGGAGAATACAAGGAAACCTTGTTGCCATAGAATCGGAAGAGGAATTTTCTCACCTGAAGAACATAATAAAGGAATACCCAGCGACAGGTAGACCATGACATATCTGTCATTCTTTAATGGTAGCTTTTTAAAATTTTCATGCTTTAACTATAAATTGTTCGTTTTTTGTGGGCTCCCTTTCCGTGTGCGCCAGTCTTCGCCTTCCTGTATGGTGCGCTGGGACGTCATTCATACGATGAGCACCGCGCCCGCGCCGCACCAGCAGCTGGTTTAACACATTAAAAAGCCATTAGATCTTCCCGAAGATACTTCCCGTACTTATCGCACAGACAGTCGTCTTCGGTCCCCGAATGACGTATCCACCCACGGCCCCGATAAGGCTGGGGCCAGTCCGATATCAGAAAGCTGAGCACCCCGGTATCTCCCAAATTATTTTAAGACTCTGGGTGAAGGTCCGGCATAGGAATACACCTGCCGCAGTCAGGCTCGAACCCACACCTCCCACTACACCGGCTAGTAGTCATACACGCTAACCACTTGACCACCGGGACTGGTTTAATGGTAGCTTAACCAAGTATATCATGTGCAGACTTCTATTCCGGTTTCGGATTACATGACAGGCAAGTATTTTTTTATCCTGGTGTTAACCAGGCCCGGTGATTACTGTACCTGCGGGCCCTGGGTTTGTAATTGTCCTTTTGCCTGGTCATTATCAAAATGAATAAGGGCATTCATTTTAAGGCTTAATGGTCTATGTTTACATTTCATATATTCATATAAGATATTTACAGTTTATTTATTTGATATCAAAACTGAAAACAGAGTAGTCAGGGTGCTAATTTCTTTAGGGGCTAAGATGAACGAAAACTTTCAACATACGATCGAACCGGATCCAATTTTACCCAAGGGGTCTATGAACATGTCTGGGCACAGAGGATATATATATATATATATATATATATATATATATATATATATATATATAAGGTAAATATATAAAAAAATATGATAGATAGATATGTATATTTATGCATGTAATTTATATATCGAATATGGTCATGCACTTATTTTGGTTTCGGGCCCTCTCTGCAGAAAGTTTAGATGATGTAGAATACAGTAAACTCCATCTCCCGACTTTTCAGCATTTTGACACCTCAGTTTGTACTTTGTGTCAATATATTACAGGAACAATCAAGCAGGGCTACTGGACGGCTGGTGAAAAATACCTTGTGGGTTGGAGATGGTCAACCTCCGGTTGGGCAATCAGCGACACCTGGTGGGCGCCGAACGAACCAAGCGGCATGCTTACTGAGGAACATGTATATATTGAAACGGAGTCGCTAAGGCTAAGAGACACTTCCACAATTTCTGCTTTTAACGTCATTTGTGAACAGAAATATCCTGCAAATGATTACACACAGCATGGTGCGGACCCATGAATATAATCATTTCAAGAAATAGCACTCACCCCCACATAGTGAAGGGGTGTCCTGAGCATTATAACCAAGCTTGATTTGGACTGTCGATCCAGACTTATGTTTAATGGCTTTTATTTTGGTGGTCAGTTTGGAACTGATATCTGGGCAATCATATTTTTGTTTAGGTGTTACTCGTAAAAAAGGGTCATGAAGTCATGGCCATGGAGTCACATTTAATGCTAATGCGCTAATAAGTAGGCACCGTCAAACTATAAAGTCAGGGAGTCACCGTGAGTCCACCTGAGCGTCCCCCGTAACGGTACGTTATATTATAATGTAATGTATTTTAATATTTGCATATTTTAATACTTGTAAATTACAATATAATATAATATAATATAATATAATATAATATAATATAATATGTGATTTCTATATGGTGTTACAATTATGTTTCAAGTTGTGATATTGGAAATCTGTGCCAGGGACAAATATTGACTATAATGTTACATTATTGGCCTTCTGAAGTTCACATACATTTTTAGAGGGGTGGACCACGTAAAACAATTGCTTAACATTTTATTTTTGGCCATAAAGTGAAATAAGAACAGTAGAAACTATGAGGGTGTCTGTCCGACTCGTATCAATACATGACGGTAAGAATGACTTTGTTAAATAATTTGTCGCCAGATGGCAGGCTATATCATGTTCTCGTCGGTTACGTTCGTCTGAAGTCAGGTCACGCCGTCATCAGTCCGTGCACGTCTGTTATTTAATATAATTTATTTAAATGGGTTAGTTTTATTACAAAGATTACGTCAGTTGTTCAGTGATTTATAATAATATATTCGATTGAGTGAGGAAACTAGTACGTAAGGCATCACATCTGATCATTACACCAAAAAAGGGGGAAATAATCTAGTCACAAGCGTCATCGTCCTGTACCTGATTAAAATATATTCAAGACCTTAAGTTATGTAGGACGTATATACAAGGTCTACTGACAAAATTAAATAGATGATTGGTTACAGTTCATGTTCCACTCCAGCCTTAACAACACTGGACCGGACACGCTGGGCACGATTCGGCGCTGAGGGTCCGGGAGTTTTTTTTTGCAGTATTTTGTTTAATGTTACATGGTCCTATTTATTCAAATGACCCCAGGGTCACAACGCCATGAACCTGAAACAGTGAAGTGAATGTTTTGGTTGACCCTTATTGGCTATAGCCATTATGCCAGGTGGCATTAAAACCCCTATTGTATGGTTTTTATATATTGTTATGCATTATTTCAAAACAACATTGACAGTATCAGTCAGATATTTTAAATAAGTGTTTGGCAAATCAAATTCATGTTGTCCAAATGCATTCGGACCAGTATTGCGATAAAGCACAACCCCTGGTTTTCTTGGCCTTGTTTGACTGTAGAAATAACAAACTCTCGGGTAAAAACGTATAATGTCAGGATTTATTTTTAAAGTTGTACAAAAGTTGTAGATGTTAAATAGGAAAAATAAATACAGCCACGTATTCTTAAACACTGACTGAAACTTATGTATTGAGTTCATAGGCCAACGTATGCCGGCCTTGTTGGTTATAACGAAGTGGCCATAATGTCATAGGAGTTCAACAGAGCTGATAAAAGTGGTAGCGGAATACAGACAAATGTGACATACAGATGTTATGCAAGAACGTTGGATCTGTTTTGTGTGATGAAGTAGGAGTTCAGTTGAGGTCATTTAGTATATATGGCTTATTCTTAGGTTTAAAAGTCTGATTTAGGGCGATTCTCAACCCACGCCTTGATTTTGGGCAGATCGCCTACTCTCTTGCAATGGGCATGTAAGTTCTGGCAGCCGAGGGAGACAAGCATGTCGGGATTTCCACTCCGTGCAATAACTCCTGATACCACATCGTACACGTACAGGTCGGCCCAGGTAACCTGTAACATATAAACGAGGACAGGTATTTAATGTGATCCTAAAGCACACGGACACAAAACAAAATATTAAATAAGGTATAAAAACAAATGCCACAAATCCACCAAAAATATAGATATTATAGGTCAAGTATAATATGACACGAACTAACCCCACGGAAATCATTTACAATGGTTCAAGTTTAAAAAGAGACGGCACGAATCCACGGAAATCTTAAACAACATAAATCTTACACAGCTTAACAATATAACCAGACATCGCAACACAATCACCACGGAACGCAAGACGGAACCAACAAAACTTTACTTTCTAAAAAATTCATTCTCGCACTTCTTTTGTCAATTTATAATAAGGACGACACAATGAAGTGATAACAGTATATAAATCATTATGGTTCTCAATTCATTTGAAGAAACTATTTGTCTCAGATACGTTTTACCACTTTTATCCCTCACTGTGTATATGTTCGTGTGAGTATATTAGTGCCACTATGTTAATAAAATCATTTGGATATATAGATCTTGCATTACTGCTTTAGGGGAAAAAATGTGTTTACACGAGTTTGTCTTTTTGTTCGTTAGACTGTTAGCAGAAGTACAGCGACACCTCGTGAGTGACTTTAAAAACGAAAAGTGATAGATGAAGGAAGAATCTGTAAAACTTTAGCCCTGGCACCCATAAAACAGCGGATCCACCAGCGTTGTTTTGCATTAGCGGAGATATGCTCTCAAAGGGGCATATACCGATATCTGACGTATATTAACTATAGACAATCCCTTGAAACTTTACTTTAAAAATAGGCCGGAAAACGCCGATGCCACCGCAAACACGCTGTGTTTATATCTATGTGTTTATAACGTGAGGAAGGTCCGCCAAATTAATCCAAATATAATAACAAGGGCATCTTGCGCCAAATCAGACGAACCGGAGTTTTGCAGCTAGTGAACTTCCGCAAAAATGGAACCAACCACCTAATGTTACATGGTTTTACTGTTTGTCAACATTAGCGCCTGGACCGTGTTTACTTACAACTTGACGATACACACACTCATACATTATTCACAAAGGTGTTATAATAACTTTTCTGAACCGAAATTACCCACGGTTCATTAATATAATCAGAGTAAGTCAGAAATCATATAAATTCTACAGAAAAGGCAGTTGAGTAGCTGGCTTCATGGGAGTTGCACTCTAATGTAGCCATGACAACATGACTCTAAGGCCTTCTATATTAAACTGATAGGGGCCTACAAGTCATGATGCAAGTCATAATAGAACACCCATTCTAAACGTTTGATCAAAATACTTGCTGTGTGATAGGATTTAACATCAGAGGTCGTGTTATATTTGTTAAATAATGAAAAAAAAACATGTCGTGACACAAAATTCATTCCATTAATTGCTTTCTCTCTTCTCTATGGCACCGATTCATAGGAAGCTGTCGAGCCGCCATGACGGACAGACAGACAAACTTTCCGAGTAAAACCAGCCTCGTTATTAATAACTGCTCCAAAAATACACGTAATTCAACAATGAATGTAATTATTGCCCCAACATAGTAACAGCACTGTATTTCTTACCTAGGAAAAATGAAAGTTCGACAAGCAGATAAATATGAAAAAGTACTGTTAGAAATGCATGACGTGCACATTTGCATATACTAGAATTGATGCGAACCCAATATCTTGTACTGCCACCCCAACGTCTTCAGGTAATTAAAAATTGACGTATGGGTGGCACGCTGCCGCTAACTCTAATGTTGCCTATGGAATCCTCATGAAAATATAAGGATAAATAATTGACTTACGCCGCTTCCGACGAAGAATCCTTTTCCTCCATTGTTACTGGTCAGGAACTTTTCCAGATTCCCCAGAACTTTTGGTAGAGTCTCCTCCTTAAATTTCTTTTCCAGCTTGGCCTGTAAGAGAAATTACGGTTAACATTCCTACGTTGTCACTAACCGAGGACACCCAGACGCAATACCATGGGTCCTGGCTTTCCATGAAAACAATATTCCCTTGTTTTACCCCTGAGATGTCCACACTGAATTTACAAATATCTTCCGGGAACATTTTCATAAGTAGGCCTTGTAGGCTTGCAGGTCTGAGGTTTTCACCATTCTGCTTCCTCCCAATAACCTTTTCCAATAAGGCACTGCTGGACGGCCAGGACTACTTGTTCCAAATGTAAAACGTTACAATCATAATCTGTTACCTTTCAAGGAAACACCTACAGTTGACATTTCACATCCACATGCTTACAAAATATTACTTATTCTGCCAGGACCTTACTACAAAAGCATCTGTGTTTATGTAACGTACCTTGAACCAATTCTTATCCAGATAATTTGACCGGATTGCATTACTCTCTTCACAATTTTATACCCCGGGGGTTTGGATTTCAATCCCCATAATCCCTAACCGGCAGAGTCGTACTCTATGTACAGGGATTGAGTGACGTGGGTTTTACCGGAAACGATCAAAGCCACTCACCTTGATTTCTTCGTCCTTTTCAAACATGGCGGCGATGGCAGCAGTGGGAATATCGGTTGTTGCATCAACGACGGAATCTACCTTGGCCTGCTCAAAGCTGTTTTTACCTGCCAGGTCTACAGGAAAGGGAAACTATATGTATATCTTCCCCAAGAGATCACTGGAGACCCCCCCCCCCCCCCCCCCACGAGCCTGCAACATTCTGATAATTGAGGATAGGCTAATCAGTGTGCGACCTTGGGAAAAGGTCATGGTCACCAATAAATATCAAGTGAAAAGTCGTGATCTATGACTGAAATTGTGCCCTAATTTCAGATTTTGAAAATCAGACATATTGAAAATTTAACACTGTAATCAGGAGGTATTTTATAATCTACAATAAATTTATCAACCGTGAATTCAATAACGTTTCAGGTTTGTTTTATTCCCCTTAAAGGCGAGTGAACAATATAACTAGGCGATAGAGCTTGATTGTGGCGCCACCTACCGTGTTTCTTCGCAGCGTATCTTGCAATAGCCAGGCTTTGTCCGAGGACTTTACCGTCAACTGTTAGTATGGGCAGACTTCCCCATGGCGTATCTGAGACAAACAGAAGTCATTATTCAAGTAACTGATCAGCTGCTTTTCTGTTATTGATTGATACCAATTCATTTTATAGTTTGACTTATTAAGTGTTATGTGTTATGGTTCGCGTGCGAAAGGAGA
The DNA here is from genome assembly GCA_026874595.1 of Sipunculus nudus. NCBI lineage: Eukaryota > Metazoa > Annelida > Sipuncula > Golfingiida > Sipunculidae > Sipunculus > Sipunculus nudus. The sequence goes on along the minus strand of CM049320.1, from coordinate 62,142,278 downwards.
TTAATTGATGTGCTACTTCCTATGCTAAAAATATTTAACCGCTTAGTGACGTCACAGAAATGATTGGACCACTAGTCTAAGAATTCGATACACCATCCAGGAGCGTATTCGGGATTTGAACTGACCTGTAGACGGAAAGCGTGGAAGGGATGGAGGTGATCTACTATGTATATACAGTGGAACCCTACAATTACGACCACCCTGGGGACTGAGCAAAGTGGTCGTAATTTGGGGGTGGTCGTATTTGTGAAACTCTTACCTTGGTCGCATATATCACGGCGATGTTTAATGTGTATCAGTTTGTATATATTGCATATCTTTAATGTGAATTATAACAAAATATTTTACCAAGCGGAGAACCCTTATTAGGAATGTTTTATTTTGTGTAGCTGAAAAAAAAATTGTTTCATATACTTATTCATGATAAAAATATATATACATGTACACATACGTAGTGACTGATGATTAACACATAATTACACTAGAGACAATACGAAGATAACCTACTTGAACATATTGAACATAATACGTGGCTGTCATATATTTAATCCTCCCCCTGAGTATATATTGCGTGCACTTGAGTTAAATACCGACGCTTTACTGCTGAGCCAGTTGGCGCTGACTGCATCCTGGTGTTTCCGCCTTGATTAACACCACTTTCTCCTTCAAGGAGCGCTCTTTCCGAGGCATGGTCGCACAACAACAAACAATTTAAACGCAAAATGAACCAGTAGAGAAATAAACTGACTGCGATTTATCTGATAAGGCAAGACAACGTATTTGCCCCTATGCAAGCTTTGTATTTATACATTTGACTGACTACTCAATACTCAGTGTGAGTAAGGTATGAGCACATTTAGGATTAATTAGATCATTACTTTGACCAATGAGGATCGAACATTATGTGATGAGTAAAAATATTCTCACCCCCGCACTTTTGGTAGCTGAAAAAGAGGTGATCACTGAGGGGCAATTAGCATCGCTAGCCCAAGACCCCAGGGCAGTTAGCCAGGCAGACCGGCTCATTAAGTAATCAGCCGATAGTTACCCTCTTTGATCTACAACTTACACCTCAACCAGTCTCAGCGCGGACACCGAGTCAGGAAGGGTTACACTAGGGTAGGGAACCCTTGTTACCCGTTTGATCTTTCGTTAAGGCGCCTGTGACAAGGTGCAGCCATTGACTCGTGACAAAAGTTGTTTCAGTACTTCTCGGCGTTGGTCGCATTAGCGGGGTCGCATTAGCGCTGGGGTCAGGATATCTGGTCGTAATTCTGAATTTAGGGGTGGTCGTAATTTTGAGTCATTTTTAAGCATAAATAAACTAAAAAAAAATTCGGGACCAAGCAAAGTGGTCGTAATTGTGGGGTGGTCGGAAGGCGGGGTTCCACTGTACATACATACATTTATACTGGCATGTTATTGATTTCGGTATTAACAAAACCAATCCATGATGTATATATATATATATATATATATATATATATGTGTGTGTGTGTGTGTGTGTGTGTGTGTGTGTGTGTGTGTGTATGCGTATATATGCATCGAATACGCAAATTAGGTGAAGCAAATCATGTTTACTGAAAAGAATTTTGTAGAAAATATCATTCTTGGCCGAAATATCTATGAGTTTTCTGTGAGTTTAGAGAGTATAACACGTTTCAATAGCTAACTGTCATAAATATTGTGACTATTGAATACGTCCCTACGTCAACCCTTCTTGTTCACATTAACGGCGTATATTAATTTGCCGATGACGAACTCACTTGGTTTGAGTGTTGGCCACTGTTCTCCCGTTATACGTTCGTCTTCGTACTTCACGCCGGCTTGGGCGAAGATAAGGCGCGTTATCTCTGCGCGACCTCTAGCGGGGAAATACGTAAGCTTGACGTTAGGCATGATGGCGTCCAAATGTGGGATCCTAAATGTACAACAAAGATGTCCTCATTAGTGAAACAGGTACTTCTTTATACATGTTTTGCATATTTTATTGAAAAGGTCATAAAATACCTATTTCATATATTTTGTATACAATCACATCAAATATAGTGTACATTGTAACCTGTGTAAACAGACTATATTTATGGCTCGGTCACAGCCGCATGGTCTTATTAGACAGGTCAGTTAAAATCAACGTGAATGTTTTCGGTTAACTCAAGAGTGGTCTTAATAGAGAGGTGGTCTTTCAGAAAGGCTCCACTGTATACATTTTATACAGATCACATTTCCTGGATATTATGTCAATTACAATTAAATAATTCAAAACATGTACATTGCACTTGAAATAAATACACATATTCTCGTGGTCCAATCAGAATAAAATATTTTCCCCATCTTTTAACTTTTTTTATATTAAAAAAAGTTACTCTCTGTTATAATGTTCCCCTTATTTTGTCTCATTAAATGTGCTGTAATTTCACATTTCTCTTTTTTGCAAATACATACATATTCTTTCTATATATATATATCATATCTGTAATTTTTAGCTCAGCTGACTGAAAGTCATCTGAGCTATAGCGATCACTCTTTGTCCGTCGTCCGTCTGTCTGTCTGTCCGTCTGTCCGTTAACCAGGCACAAATCGTAACCGCTAGAACTGGAATCTTCTTACTTGACATCCCGGGAGGTCCATGAAAAATCTCCTTTGAAACCAGAAATTAGGTCTCTGTTACCCATATCCTTCGAGCTATGGGGCCCCTAAGTACCCCCCAGAAAAGTCCAAAATTTCATACAAAAACTTCAATATCTCATTAACTACTTGACTGATGGTCATGATTTTTGGCATACATATTGATCATGAGAGGTTCCATCAGTTCCTGGAGACTGGTGGCGCCACCTGTATTTTTCGATTTTTTACGAATTTTTTTCTCTATTTTTGAGACATTTAAAAATGTGAACATCTGTTAACAAGGCACAAATCGTAATGACTGGACTTAGAATCTTCATTCTCGACACACTAAGAGACCTATGAACAGTCTCCATGGAAACCAGAAATTAGGTCTCTGTTACCCATATCCTTCCAGCTATGGGGCCCCAAACTACTCCCCAGAAAAGTATAAAATTTCAAACAAAAACTTCAATATCTCATTAAATACTTGACTGATGGTCATGGTTTTTGTCATACATATTGATCATGAGATGTTCCATCACTTCCTGCAGACTGGTGGCGCCACCTGTATCGTTTAATTTTTTACGAATTTTTTTCTCTATTTTTGAGACCTTTCAAAATGTAAACATCTGTTAACAAGGCACAAATCGTAAAGACTGGACCTAGAATCTTCATTCTTGACACACTGAGAGACCTATGAAGAGTCTCCATTGAAACCAGAAATTAGGTCTCTGTTACCCATATTCTTCGAGCTATGGAGCCCTAAAGTACCCCCAAGAAAAGTAAAAAATTTCATACAAAAACTTCAATATCTCATTAACTACTTGAATGATGGTCATGATTTGTGGCATAACTATTGATCATGAGATGTGTCATCTGTTCCTGCAGACTGGTGGCGCCACCTGTATCGTTCGATTTTTTTACGATTTTTTCCTCTATTTTTGAGACCTTTAAGGATGCTGTCATCTGTTAGCATGGCACAAATAGTAACGACTGGACCTAGAATCTTCATTCTCAACACACTAGAAGACCTATGAAAAGTCTCCATGGAAACCAGAAATTAGGTCTCTGTTACCCATATCCTTCGAGCTATGGGGCCCCAAAGTACCCCCCCCCCGAGTAGTCAAAAATTTCATACAAAAACTTCAATATCTCAATAACTACATCACTGATGGTCATGATTTTTGGCATACATATTGATTATGAGATGTTCCATCAGTTCCTGCAGACTGGTGGCGCCACCTATGTTATCTATCAAGAGGGTACAAATTGCAACAACTGGACCTAGAAACTTCATTCTTGTCATGCAAGGAGGCCCATGAAGAGTGCCTGTGGAAACTTGAAATTAGGTCTCTGTTACCCATATCCTTCAAGCTATAGGACTCTTAAGTATCCCTCAGAATAATGGACAATTTGATACAAAAGCTCAAGTATCTAAACAACTATTGCAGTGATCACCATGATACTTTGCATGGATATTGATCATGGAATGTGTCATCAGTTTCTGCAGTATGGTGGCGCCACCTGTATTTTTTTTTATTTTTACGAATTTTTTTCTCTTATTTTTGAGACCTCATAAGATGCGGTCATCTGTTAACATGGCACAAATCGTAACAACTGGACCTAGAATCTTCTCTCTTGACATGCTGAGAGGCCCATGAAAAGTTTCCATAAAAACTTGAAATTAGGTCTCTGTTACCCATAACCTCTGAGCTATGGGGCTCCGAAGTACCCCCCAGAATAATGGAAAATTTGATACAAAAGCTCAAGTATCTGAACAATTATTATATTGATCACCATGATTCTTTGCATGGATATTGATCATGAAATGTTTCATCAGTTTCTGCATTCTGGTGGCGCCACCTGTATTTTTCAATTTTTAGCTCAGCTGACTGAAAGTCATCTGAGCTTTATGAATCACCTTTTGTCCGTCGTCCGTCCGGCCATCCAGGCGTCTGTCTGTTAACAGGGCACAAATCGTATCCGCTAGACCGGGAATCTTCTTACTTAAAATCCTGGAAGGTCTATGGAAATTCTCCTTGTAAACCTGAAATTAGGTCACTGTGACCTATATTCTTCGAGCTATGGGGTTCTGAAGTACCCCCCAGAATAATGCAAAATTTAATACAAAAGCTCAAGTATCTCAACAACTTATGCATTAATCACCATGATTCTTTGCATGGATATTGATCATGGAGTGTTTCATCAATTTCTGGAGATTGGTGGCGCCATCTATATTTTTTTTTATTTTTTACGATTTTTTTTTCTCTACTTTTGTGATCTTTAAACATTTGGTCATCTGTAAACAGGGTACAAATCATAATGACTGGACCTAGAATCTTCTGTCCTCACCTCCAGGGAAGCCCATAAAAGGTCTACATGGAAACCCGAAATAAGGTCCCTGTTACCCATATTCTGTGAGCTATGGGGCTCTGAAGTACCCCCCAGAATAAAGATTTGGTCATATATTAACAGGGCACAAATCATAATGACTGGACCTAGAATCTTCTGTCCTCACCTCCAGGGAAGCCCATAAAAGGTCTACATGGAAACCCGAAATAAGGTCCCTGTTACCCATATTCTGTGAGCTATGGGGCTCTGAAGTACCCCCCAGAATAAAGATTTGGTCATATATTAACAGGGCACAAATCATAATGACTGGACCTAAAATCTTCTTTCTTGACATGCAGGGAGGCCTTTGGAAAGTCTCTTTGGAAATCTGAAATTAGGTCTCTGTTACTCATATCCTTCATGCTATGGGGCTCCGAAGTACTCCCCAGAATAAAGATTTGGTCATCTGTTAACAGAGCACAAATTATAATGACTTGACCTAGAATCTCGATCCTTTCTAGATATGCTGGGAGGCCCCTGAAAAGTCTCCTTGTGCACCTTAAATTACATCTCTGTTACCCATATCCTTCATCCTATGCGGCTTTGAAATACCCCCCAAAATAAACATTTGGTCATCTGTTAACAGGGCACAAATCATAATAACTGGACCTAGAATTTTATTTTTTGACATGCTGGGAGACCCCTGAAAAGTCATCTTGTAAACCTTGAAAATAGGTGTCTGTTATCCCTATCCTTCATGCTACAGAGCTCCATAGTACCCCAATGAATATTGGATGATTTTATACAAAAGGTCAAGTTTGGAAAAAGTATTTCATTCAAATTTGACATTCAGATGATAAAATTACTTTTGTCAATGTCTTTCTGGTCAGCTGAGCGTCATGACCCCTGGGTCACTTGTTAATGTTTGAACTTCTAAAAGAGAGGGTTAATTTCGTGGATGAGCCGCAATACGTCAGTCGGAGTATGTAGGAATACGATTTTCAATTTAGGGGTTTTAGGATGACCGGGCCTACTTGTCATAACTGTCAAACCTCAATATAAAATTTGTTACATTTCAGGAAAAAAGCGTTTTATTAACATAGCACATGCCAATGCTAACCTGAAATCACTTATTCCGTTAAATTATTCTCCCCAAAAACATTCATGCTCACCTAACTAGCCTTGAAACAATTTTGATCCAACATAATTTAATGGACTTCGTCTAATCCTTCATTGCATATTATTTCTGCGCCATTGGTGTAGAAACCCAAATGCATTGTGGGAAAGGATTTATTTACCTACAGTCTCTAACTAGCAGTGGCATACTCTTAATTGTGAATACGATATTGCGCGGTTTGGCTATGTAGATGCCTACCTTGAAAATCAGGTAAGGTCCAAATTAAATATGAGGTACCAATCTGTCACCTGTGGCAATTACTATTACAAATGTTAATTTGGAAATATCTATTATCACGCGCAAAAAAATTGACCTCATATGGACCTGAGAAACACCCCCCCCCCTCGAAAATCTAGAGACTTAAATATACCAATAACAGATTTCCAGGATAATATTTACCTCATAGTTTAATATGAGCACTTATATTTGTAGCTTCACTGCTGTTGTAATCCTACTTCATTTTTTATAATCCGAAATTTTGGGCGTGGCCCAAGAACAGCGTTATACCGCCCAGTCTTTTTCCGATACACGTCCCTTGCAACCTCTCTACTTATAGAATATGAAAGATTATCGCCTGGACGATGCCCTCGGACTACTTTCATGTTGCATCCAAGCGCAACACTGATCTGAGAGGATTATTTGTAATTATTTTAGAAACGCTCTTGAGGCTGCAAGTTTTGCGTACATGCTAAAATCCGGATGTCACAGGTAGCATGTCGAAATTATGAGTATACAACTAGTTAATACTAAATTCGATGTTTAGTTGTAACAATAAATCTACAAAGCACAAGCTTGGAGGATTACTTATATAAGGAGCAAAGAGCGCATTCTACTTTATCTCTTGTCGAAAACTGCCTGTAATTATCCAATATGGCTTGGTTTGGGGAAACCGAGACCTGCGCAAAAGATGGTTTCCCTGAAAGCACTTTTGATTAAGCGTTTGCGATTTTGGTTTAGTTATTGGTTTAGTTATTATGGAGTAAGCAGTTACTCGCAGCCAAAACAAGTTTCCTTTTTAAAGAGGGTCATCTATATGCAAGTGTAACATAAAAGTCCAAAAGATTTAATTTTAATTCTTTCTTACGTCGATAAAAGAAGGGCACAAGTCTATTATTTCCTTTCCGGATGAAATATTGTTCATTCATTATTTTCAGGTATCGTTTGTCGCCAAAAAAATCTTTATGCGATCCAAAAAGTCAGGAATCATTTTATGTTAAACAATAATTTAATATTATACTATACCAAATTATAATTATTATAATTAATTTTATCTTTTCAAATGTATAATTAAACCCTCTTTACACGTAATGACTGACAGATACAAGATACAATACTTACCTCTGGGTATGGTCAGGTCAGTGTGTTAAAGGGCTGTACAGCGGAGCTTTTAAAGATTCTGAGGATAAAGCTGACTCACTGTGAGTCGCGCAGTATTATATTTGACCGGTCAGCGGTGAAAACAGAGCCTGTGATCGACTGTCCTGGTTACTCTGAGTCTTGTACATACATACACGGTCTATTAATACTGGTGTCACGTGGTATTGAACTGGATGAGAGAGTTCCGGACTATAAGACCAGTGTGCGCTTTACACATTAAATTATAAATGTATATAAATATAGGCGAGAGCACTACATACACGGAAAACGAGTACACATGCGGCACCCCCCTGGGAGGGGCCCTTGCAAATATTGTGGGTTTACACAACCGCGTTCGGAATTAACAGGCTAAAGGTGACAGTTAAAAGCGGATAAAATGAATACGTTTGATACAATCTACGCGAAATATGGGAAAAACTGTAACCTAACAGACCACTATATATGTCATACCAATTACCAATATTCATTTGACCGATAGATCTGTTTAATTATAGTATATGTTATATATTCACGAGTTGGTAAATGCCATAGCAGATGTAACGGGTTTAAAAACAATCTATGTAAAATATAGAGCTCATCTCATTTAATGTGTAAAAGGATCAATATCTGCTACCCTAGAATACTTTAGGAGAGATTGTATCATTTAACAAGAGGTAACATTGAGTATGCGATAAGGTTTATGGATCCCCTTGCCTTTCACTTTTATAGCATACATGCTGTTATGACATTTGACATATTTAACCGGAAAAACGGTAATTTCGGATAAATGTCTCCTTGAAATACATGCGAAATTTACGGTATATAAAACTTAGATCATGGAAACCAAGAGTGCTTGTAAGTACAACCTGCCCCCCACTCCCGCATCGCAGTTAAAAACTAGGCCTGTCGTATGGCAGGGACCAGAATAAATTGAATATATATATATATATATATATATATATATATATATATATATATATATATATATATATATATTAGTTGATATGACGGTTATTTATCTGGCTTGTGCATGAGTGGAAATATACATGTACAGTTATCTGCTGATACCACGCCTTGATGATTGTCGGTTGTCATGACAACCAAAAATGAAATACTTCATGTCCTTATTTTCAGATGATATACTTGGATATTTGATTAATAATATACGGAAGTAACAAGTGAACATGGCTCATTCACTTTTGTATATTTTATTTTATCTCAAATATTTCGAGCATTCACTTTCTTATTTTCTCCTTCATTTGTGAATCCTATACATATATATATACATATGGTAGGTTTTTGTGTAATCATAATTTGTATGCATATGTAAGTACGTATTTAATCTATATAGTTTTAGTTACTGACCTGTGCGCTACCTGTGTCACCAGTAGAGCTCTTAAAGAAGAGTGATTTTTGCTGAGTAACGCTGTCGTCTGCTGAGGCACCGGGCTGTGACCTCGTCCGTTACCTCACCGTAACCCATGGATGCGCGAAAACAGTCAATACACTGATCAGCGCCCGCCTCACTAGACCAAGTATACGGTAAACATAGAGATCTGTACAAGGGTTCAGCTAACCCGTGTTTCGCCCATGAAGTAAACCAACCCCGCCTACTTGTGTAACTTTGAAATCACAGACGCCAGTTTTACTCTGGTTCTGCACGTAATTTTAGAAACCGTTTACATGTAGGGCCCACAATTAATAGTGCCATCTTGATTTTTCATTATTATGTCATTGCATGGACAGCTTTTTAAGATTTCAATGTGGGCATGGCACAGCAGGTATTGATGAATGAACGTATCGCAGCAAATGATGAACAATAACTAATGTGGGTGGCTCTTTGATCGATTTTAAGATTCGCAATGTTACCGCGAAAATAATACCTTCGAGATTATGACGTTTAATCTACACACGTGACCACATACCGCTTATATACTCACTGGAATCTCACGCATAATAATACAGCGTCAATTTGAATATATTTTTATATATTGCCGAAAATCTAAGAGTGATTTTATAAGTAGTGTATCAATTTTTTGCTTGCCGGATATCTTCGATTTCGGCAAGCATGTTGGTCAATTTCGTAAGTGTTTTTGTTTGTCTGTCTGTAACCATCCTAAAATGCACAGTTTTGCAGCGATCGCTTTCAAACTGATGTAAAACCAGTTGATGTAAATCCAAAAGTCCCCAAAGCCTACTGATTTTTTTCATGATCGATCAAAGGTCAAGGTCATCGAAAAACGACAAAAGTTTATTTTCGTCATAACTTCGTCAATATTAGACCTATTGTCACAAACTTAGGCCCAATTTCTTCCTCAAGGTTTGTTTCCATTACCTGGTTTAGACGACTGGCCTCAATCTTGTGTTGCTTTGGCAGTAAGCCTGTCTGTTTGTCAGTTGCCCTCAATTTTGCATGTTTGCTGGTTCCTGCATCTTACATTTAGCAATCTACAGTTTTGCAGGTATCCTTTGAAAATGGTACATCTTGTGTCTTATACTTAAATCTCAAAATGATTTTTTTTCATTTTCATGATATGGCCGCTAGGGGGCGCTGCACTGGATCCTCCACAACATATGATTTTTTGGCCATATCCCCAACACTATAACCTCCATTAGATATATTATAGCTTATTTTCTTTCTCTGAGACTTCTCTATAACTTGGTGAGACCATCCGGCCTCAATCTTGTGCCGTTTTGTCAGTAATTCTGTCTGTTTGTCAGTTGCCCTCAATTTCACATGTTTGCTGGTTCCTGCATATAACATTTAGCAATCTACAGGCCACAGTTTTGCAGAAATCCTTTGAAACTACGTCTTATGTCTAACACGTATACCTCGAAATGTTTTTTCATCTCATGATATGGCCGCTAGAAGACGCTGCACTAGATCCTCCACAACATAAAAAATTTGGGCCATATCTCTAAAGTATAAATCTACAGTTTTTATTCTAGAAAAGAGGCCACAGGCCAAAAGTTCCTGCAATACAATAAACGGAAAGATCACAACTGTAAACAATGTCGATTAAATAAAAATCAATAGACATTCATTCTTAAAATACAATACATGAATAGAATAAATAATTAATTAGCACAGATGCTTTATGTAAACATAGAACTGGCTTCCGATCTGATTACCAACCTCAGTGGCCATTTGGCGATTTGTACATCTTAACTTGGCTAATGCAGTTCTAACCCTATATTGGAACACATTAAATATCTTTCTAATGTTAACATTTGCTTAAAAACCCCGTATGCATATACTTTATTACATTTGCATACATCACTATGCCATTCCTGTAGTGCCACATCGGTCAATCGTTGTTTAATGCAGTTAAGAAAATTATTCTGATCTCCAACTGTTTGGGCCATCCAAATGTAACATAAACCGGTTTGAAATAATAAGGATCTAACGTGGGATACCCATGTTGTTTTTCCTTTAAAATCAAGCTGAAATAACATTTTATAAATTTGTGTAGGGTATCTATTTTCATTCATGGATAGTAATCTTATCCAATACTTTAAACAACAAAGAAAATATTTCAGAAACAAAGAGAGACGCCCACATTCTCCTAAAGCTGCAGCATTTAGTGTATTACTAATAACTTAAAGAACATACTTGCATAATTTATATTGAACTCTCTCAATTATCTTTACTCTGTTAAAACCCCACAGTTCACTACCATACAAAAGATTTGGCACAACCATAGCATCAAAAGGATAGAATAATTGTTTAACACTTATATGTTCACATCTTTTACTAAAATTGTTGATAATACATTTGACTTTAATAGCTTGGATTGTTTGCAGTTTTTTGTGTTTTTGTCCATGAAGCTCTATTAATAAAAACAATGCCCAGGTACTTATAGTAAGGCACCTCATCTAACTTTTACCTTCTAAATGCCATTTTTCTGGGTTTTTTTCTGGTGGTGCCACCACGTCTATATACCATAAATTTAGTCTTATTCAAATTAACTTTCATTCCATATTCCTTACAATATTTTTCAACTTGGGAAATATGTCTCTGGAGTCTTCCAGGTGTATCTGAAAAAGTCACTTTGTCATCAGCAAACATTAAAGTAATAAGATTAGGAAGATATTCATTTGTATAAATCCCTTGGCATCCAGTGTCATGCAAAAGTGTATACAATTCATTTACAAAAATGGAAAATAATAATGGACATACCATGCACCCTTGTCTTGTTCCTATATTACAATTAAAATATTCTGTAGTCCCATTCTCTGTAAGGATACATGATTTCATTTTGGAATACATAGACCTAATTACTTTTAATATTCTCCCATTAATACCCTGTTTCAATAAAACAAACCATAAAACATCATGTTAAATGCAGTCAAACGCCTTGGAAAAATCTAGATAAATACAGAAAAATCTTCCTCTTTTCTGAATAAGATATTTTTGAATTGATCCATACAGAACAAAAGCGTTATCAATAGTACAAAACCCTTTCCTATAACCAGCCTGAGCTTCTAAAAGTATACCCAAATCGTCCACATAATTTAATAGCCTGTTGTTTATAGTTTTATTTAATACTTTTCCCAAAACATTCAATAAAGTTTTTATTTTGTACTTGATGGTTCAGTAGACTTTACATTATGTGTCTGTTGTACATAATTATTAAATTTTAATTTCAAGGTACGCATTACTGGAAAATGATCAGAAATATCACGTGTTTAGACTGCAAATGACTGTACAACACTATAAAGTTTTGTACTTAATATTATATAATCAACTACACTTTGCCCTGCATGAGTTATACAGGTAAACTCCCCAACTCAATCAGGGGCAACTCTGCCGTTGAGTATATGTACATTGAATGAGCAGCACAAGTTTTGTAAAGAAAATCCAAAATTATTGATTTTACCATTTCAAGAGTTTCTGCTTATACTAAAGCTATCTGTTGGATAGTCATCCCTAATGCTACTATACTCTAATTCATTATTTTAAAATAAAAATCTGGCAAATGGCCAATTCTGGCATTTAAATCACCAATTAATACTTAAGTATACAAGATGGGAATTGATTTCTGTTATAATATTTTCTCATCTTAAAATACCATCACTTTCTTCGATTTCATTATAAACTGGAGAGCCTTCTGGGGCAATATATGCACACACCAACAATATTTACCTAAATTTAATGAATTTCCATCAATAGTGAGTTCAATAATATCTATGTATTTATGCACTTTTATACAAAGTGTATAAATATAAATCTTAATAATATACTGAAGCTTATTTTCTTCCTCTTGGTCTTCTCCATAACCTTGTCAAGTCATCTGGTCTCAACCTTGTGTCACATTGTCAGTATGTCTGTCTGTTCGTCAGTTATCTTCAATTTCACCTTCTTGCTGGTTCCTGTGTATGGCATATAGCATTCTACTGGCCACAATTAAGCAGGGATAACATTTTACACTTTAACATCTCGTAAATAGGGACGATTTATGGAAACAGTATGTGTATTAATTATGTAGGCCAAAGATCAAGATCAAGGTCATCAAAACATGTCAAATTCTTATTTCCTTCATAAATTTGTCAATATTGGATCTATCCGAAAAAATATGTTTCTTTTTCTCTCTCTTTGTCATTGCTAATTAATTCGACTGTTTCCACATCATTTCCGGCAAGCGCTCGACCTCTGGTCGTCTAGTTTGTATATCTATATAACTATTCAGGAACTTTTTCGATATTTCCTAAGGACATTGTAAAATTGTTAAGGGTGCATATAAGGTATTTGATATAACAATTGTTATATAATTCTAAGTTAATGTAAGGTAATTTCGTGAAAATAAAACCCTCGCGTAACATTGAGGAAATAGAAGTCGCGAATGTTTAACCCCGCGAATAAGGAGCCAATCACAGTATTTTTTGTCATTATTTCTCTCATTTCTGTTCAGGTAACCTTGTTAAAGTAAAATTATACATAAAGTATCCTGTATGTCGTGGGAAAATCTGAAATTAACCCAAAATTACCAATGAAAAATGAAATATGTCCAACAACACCTTAAATATACCAACTGACTAGGAAAAAAAAACATTACTTATACATGCCGTCTCGGTCTGGAGAATAATATAGATATTAACGTAAATAACCGAGGGAAAAGTGTCAAAAAATTAACAAAATGCTTGTTACTAGGTAAGGAAGGCCAGATGCCATTCATTCAACGAACATCCAGGCTTCCGAAATCAATCGGGAAGACAACACCATCCTTGGTTCGTGCTGATGTTCCTTTGCATATTGGTTTAGGCAGGATAAACTTTATATCCTTTTTCTTGGTGGATGCTATGTCTGCAACATTTGGCTTTACAAACTTGTTTTATCTTTTGACTCTTTCTAAGGAACTCTATTTCACAGTCACTGTCGCAGTCAAACTCGCTCAATATTTTCCCAACGTAGTAAACTGGGCATTTCTTCTGCTGATGGACCTCCACTTAGACATAGCTGTCTATGTTTACATCTGCAAAATTAACAGTTCCCATCTGCAATCCTTCGATTACTCCCTCATCATCTGTAGCATCTGTTACATCCTCTTCTGATGAGGATGAACTGTCCTCTTTCTGTGCAGAGCCAGATCGTTCTTTGCAGAGCTTTTTTTTACACATAAGCTTTTTTCTAACTTTCTTTAAAGATTCTCTTCGATCTTTCTTGGCCGCACGAAGGAGAGACTCTTCCTTCAATCGTTTAAGCTTTGGTGTTGATGTAGCTATCATTGTCTTCCCTCTTTTCCTTCCACCTGTGTTCTTCTGTTTTCTTGCCTGAGCCTATAATGATATATATATATATATATATATATATATATATATATATATATGAATAGCCAGGCTGGTTCAATGTATATAGATGGAAAGGGTATACATAGAAAAGGCGGTTCACTGCCGGTGGGAACAGAATTTCTCTCTCTCTCTATGTATATTAAATTACTTCCAACAGAAAAATAGATATGCCTTCACCAAGTTCTGCCTATTTATTTATTTTAACAATTTTGAAAGGGAAAATGTATTTTAAACACTAGAAAATCACAAAGAGAGCGCAGACCCCCACCAAGATAGCTCAATGCTCCCTGTGGCATTGTCAGAAATGCAGCATTTTTCCTATATATAAAAAATATCTGACCCAGATGGCTATCCAGATCACCCCCAAAGCATAATCAGTTGTTCCTTGTATCATTGCAAAGCATCAAAGTCTGTAATGTTGCTAATAGACAAACAAAGCAATTAACCTCCGCCCTGTAATGGAGGGGGTAAAAACATGAAATGGAAATTAGTATTTCTTCATTTACTAAGATAATTTACTATAAGAATTATCAGTACCTTTGGATATCCCAACAGACGTTCTAGGGTGATAAAACCAAGACTTGAAGAGGTGGCAGTAGCATTTATATTCGTGACTCAGAAGTACCTGGTGAACCAGGTTGTTCTGGTGGTTCGAGTTCCTGTTTACTGTGGATTCTGAACGATCTGTTACGGAGGATGGAAGGAATTCCTCTTCTCCAAAGACCTCCCGATCCATTTGGCCATATGCCAGAGATTCGAAAACGAGAGACTATGTTGTTTGGACAGGCCGCTTTCATCCATGCAGCTCTGACAAGCTGTGCTATTTGGTAAATGAAGACTCTTCCCCGGATTTTTCATCATCCAGCTGTTCATCTCTCCGTTGAAACAGGCTTTCATTGGTCCAAAAACAGATCAGTCTAATGGTTGTGTTTTATGGCTTGTATGTGGAGGAAGTGTCACAATGTTGACACCATGCTCTTTGGCATATTCTAATGTGCTCACAGCTACGTGGCTTTCATGGTTGTCTATGATCAAATAATTGGGTTTTCATTGGATGAATGAGTTTGCTTCACCACGTGCTCCATGAATTTATGAAACAGATCGCTAATCATCAAGCCAGAATCTGTAGCCAACCCAAGGGACGCCTCTCGAGATCCTGTCAGAAAATGTCCCGGTAGTTTTTTTCGAGGAAATACGAACACAGGTGGTAACCCTGTTCCAGATGCTGCGACTATAGCGCAAACCGTTACAAGTTCTCTTCTCTCACGGGAGGTAACTTGACCAACCTGCTTCTGACCTTAAGTGGTTATAACTTTGGGCACTTTTTGAACGGTTGTGAAGCCAGATTCGTCTAAGTTGTAAATCCTTGTGCCATCAGTATTGTGTCTTTTAATCAGTATTTCCAAAAGATCAAAGAACTGATTGACTGTATGCTTACTGAACGCCGAGGCACGTGCCAGGGAGGTTGCTCCTGGGCTGAGAATGGAAAATTTTGGATGCCGTTTTAAAAACATTGTGAGCCAATCTCTTCCTGCAGTTTTATTTTCCATCCAATTCTGAGGATCTGTAAGTTGTTTTTTACTGCCATTTGATAAGCTAATTGTCTGATTTTGGCAGGATGTTAGTCCATGGAACATTTTGAGGTTGTTTCAATTTACTCTGCCAGAGTATCTTCCTGTGCATAAGTGAACACTTGGCTGTGAGTATAGTTTGGGATAAGGCTACAGTCTGGATCATCCCTATATTTATTAACATATCTGGCTAGTACAGTCTTTGATATACCTTTCTCTCCTGCTACTTTACGGATAGATTTGTTACCTTCTATTACAGTCTTTACAGCTTCAAACATTTCACTGTGTGGAACAAGCCCCATTTCTGTTATAATAACGTGGCATACTTGAGATTATCTGAAAGCAAACATACATATCTAACACTTGGTTCAACATATGTTAAAAATCTTTATTTATTAATGTGAACAGACTTAAAAATAAATATGCGGGAGAGATGGGACACCAATTGGTAGACCTGGGACATATGTCTCACTTCTCCCTGGACCAATGTTCAAGAAAAAAATGGCGGCTGTAGAAATCTCTGTTAAAACAAAAAAGGACATTTCTTCAGTAAATATGTACATGATGTGCATATTTTAAATGATGGAGCTTAACGCATTATTACATCAGCTATAAGAAATCTAAGAAAACATTTCTTACATGTGTAAAAAGAACATTTTCTGCCCTTATATATTTTCACGTTTAAACGTGACTGCACATTTGTGAATATTCCTGGACGTCCTTCCGCACGTGGCAGGTTTCTCTCGCGAATGGTGACCTTGGGACACCGGATGGCCTCAGGCCACCAGCCCACGCTGTGCTCAATTATCGATCTGTTTCCTTCCGACAATATCGTAAATAGTTCGATGAAATAACACCGATTTAAGACTATAATATTTTGTTAGTATACTACTTTCACTCAAGAATACCACAGGTATCTATGATTCTGTATACCCTGGTGGCCCAAGGACACCACATGTTCTTATGACACCACAGGTATGATGCTGTATATCCGGGAGGCCTAGGGATACCCTAGGTATGATGTTTGTATCCTGGTGGCCCAAGGACACCACATGTATAATGCTGTGTATACCGGTGGCCTATTGACGGAAGGACACAGATCGAGAAGGGGGCAAAGCGGACTGGTGGTCTGAGGCCTCCCGGTGTCCCAAGGCCACCTTTCGCGATAGTAATCTGCCACTTGCCGTCCTTCCTTGATCCCGATTTTGAACCAGGCGTCCACCTAAATCGATTCTTCATTGGCCCATTCCCGAGACTCCTTGAAAATGTCATGGGATTTCGTTCATTATTGCGTGAGTTATGTTGTGAAACACACACACACGACAGGGAAATGAACGCAGAGCACCACCTAGTGTCTGTTTAAGAGACTAACTAACTGCATATGATCTAGTATCAGACTGGTCAAGCTTACACATTATATGGACTTTTCCCAGCCTCGACATAACAGGTGTCTATACTAATTGTAATAGCATTATATTTATTTATATAATTATTATAATAACAATAATTAATTTTATACCCTAATTTTGTCATCAAATACATACTCAGGTTCTGAAATTTTCTTCTAATCCAGATCAGACTTAAAGCGATTACAATGTAATAAATTATGATTACTTTAAAATCATGTGATTACTATTACAATTACTACCAAATATGGAATTGATCGATTAGGGTTACGATTAGGTTAAAAAGTAACCATGATTACAAACATAATTACAAATCTGAATGCAGTCCAAATTTAAGCACATAAATTACATATTTTGTTTTATACAAGTGTAAACACGATTTGAAATAAAATTAAAAAAATCGAAGCATCAATCTTAAAGCTCTGGTGTCATACCATAGAGCACTAGCAGTTTTTTTTGCAGTAAACCATTATATTAATATATATATAACTAGATCTGGATAAGAGAAAGCTCAATGAATTAATTTCTGAATTAACCCTTTACTGTTTACAAGCCACTAAAGAGCACTCAAAATGGGCAACTATAATGCCATGATATGTATAGATCCTTTCAGGACAAAAATATTGCATATTAAGTTTCAATGATTTTCAATAATCTTCAGCAAACCCTCTTAATGGGAACTGTTGAAAATTTGATAAAGGTACAAAAAAAGCATGAAAAGATATGGCTGTTAGTGTAAATATAAACAGTGTCAGAATTTGTCGGAAATCTAAAATAAATGTAAACAGTAAAGGGTTTTAAAGTATCCTGATCAGATTTTGTTTAGTGTATAAAATCATTTTAAAGTACATAAAAACTTATTACTTATTAAAGTGAATTTATATATAGATACATAATAAGTACAACATACAAAAATAAGTCAGAATACAAAAACAATCGCATTAAATAATGACCTAAGCTTAACAGAATGCCTTTACTACCGCAAATAATCTTTAAAATAACTGTACATCAAAGCAACCATTATCGAATTTATGAATAACCTCGGGGTAAATCGATAAAAGCCGATCAAATCTGAAAGCGACATATTTTTTACTTTACACCCTTCGATTTATGTTACCTTGACACAAGCAAAAAACCTGCAATACACAAAACAAAGCAAAACGAAAAAAAAAGTTATGCCACATGTTAATTGCAAGTCTGACTGAAAAGAAAATAAAAGATTCACTCACGTTTTCGGTATCCATAAAAGTGACATTCCATATAAGCGTATACAACATATATATATATATGAGGTTGCCACCGCAACCTTTTTTAAGGCTTTCGGACCTCACCTTTTTTTCGGAATTGGTTACGCCATGGGTCCTGGGTTGGACCCCTCCTTTTCCTAAATCATGGATCCGCCCCTGGCGTCCTATACTAGTATATGAAATGCTATATATAGCCTTGGTCGTCCCCAAATGCTGATAAACAAATAAATTAAATACATGTAAATACATATGTGTGTAGTTTGCTATATATATGTACTTTTATGTGTATCTGCATGAGGTCAGCAATATGTATACGTCATTTGTATGTGTGCGTGATTGATATATATATATATATATATATATATATATATATATATATATATTTATATATTTATATTTAAATGCATTGATTATTTAATTAATCAGTTTAATTTTGATAACTTTACATGTGTATGTGTCGATGTGGTATTCATCTGCATGTATGGATATATAAATAGTTCAGTTTAGAACATATCCTCATGCACCATATCCCCGTATATGATTTTTTTTCAGGAGCAAAGATGTGATATACGGGTATATATATACCATATATATATAGTGAATGGTCATCCTTAGTTTACACTCTTTTGCTAGCACAACAATATTTGATGTTATCATGTGCTCACACAGCGATGGTTCTATATAAATATTTACATATATACTAACAGGTGTAACCTATGCGAACAAGAAAAACTACAAATCATGACGTACAAAAGAACACCAATTCTTAATAAACGAAGTGAATACTTTAACACTTGCAGGCATCATACAGCAAAAAACTCGTAATAATCCCGCACACGCACCCATACATTAATTAACACAAACCAGCACCATTCAGTCACCTGATGAGTATCTCGCAGTGCGCACGAAACCTGCGGGTAGTAACATAAATGCATTGATGCATTTTTATGAACTCATATATATATATATATATGTATATAATTTCTTATATTTGCGAAATAACGGCGTTTGGCAACAATAGTACGTGTAAATATGATTTAAAAACACATTGTTATTAATACCTTCCACAGGAAAAAGGATTCACATTGGATGTGTGTGTGCACCCAGTTAACTATATATTTATAGCTAAATAAAAAATATTACAAATTGATATATATATATATATATATATATATATATATACATTATAGACATTATGAATTACTATTACGAAAAATAATATATGGTCATACAACCACGTGAATGATTAATATATTAGAGTGAGTGTTCAAACTTTCCACATGGGCATATTGTCTAAATATCAGATACGCCCGCCGGAAAATACCATGGTATTACGTATGTACCGTGACCCCCTGAGACAATTTAATGGGCGCCGAAAAAATTTTAACCCGAAATTGAGGCGCTTAAGTTGCGACATCACCGCAAAAGAATGAAGAATTTATTCTAAAATAACGGTTCCTTTTGACAGAAATCTTATGGGAAACACGTGCGTTTCAAAGAGACGCGAGCCGAAAGAAGCATCGCCAGCCATGTAAATAGGGTCAAACGCTCAACGGCATTCATTACGTCATCACAGAACGGCTCGCATCAAACCGAGCGCACCTGGGCAAAAGTAGCGTCTTGTTAAAAACAGCAATCACTTGATGAACATATCGAGAGCCGGGCACAAAGCCCCGAGTGGTCAGTCGGTAAACGGCACTTTTACTTTAATCTTGGGTGATCTGTGTACTCAGCCTATATGAGTCGGTTGTAATTTAGGGGTAATGAATGTGTATCAACCCTGTGAGGGTCGTTTTCACCCCCTGATCCGCCGGAGATACGTCATACTTAGAGGATGATAATTTAATCACCGGGATTGAAACTGAATGTCAGAGGTGACGCGTTTTAAGTGATTGTACTCGTTTGAAAGGTGCCGCGTCGTTTACTCGCGATAATTTAACAGAAGCAATTGCACTTAATAACTATGTCAAGGTATCGAGAAAGGTAACAGTAAAATGGTATACTAATTGGACGGACGCATGTGCAAGGATATTTAAAACTGTCGTAAATGAGCCCAGGAGTTCAAACCTTATGTAAATAAGCCATCGCTATAAGTGCCTCTCTATTATACTTTGCATCCCGTAAAAGGATCACAGTACAGATCTGCAAGATATAGAGTCACAGAGGCGCAAGTTCCATTCGAAATAGGAGTTGTGCAGGCACCCCCCGCCCACTCTACACACATATCATTATTGTAACGGGGTATCCAAGATTCTAACATCCCCATACTTTCTCATGCAATATATTGTTGTTATAATAATTATGTTATGAATGGTAGATTGAAAAACCCGCCATACGGATGGGGGGGGGGGGGCAGGTATTTGCATGATATAGCGACTGTCGAGTGTGTAGGTGACACCCGGACGGTGGGGGTCGGGGGGGGGGGGGGGGTTCAATAATGCAGTAAAGGAAATGTGAAAAAAAAAAATAACCAACATTTAAGAAATATTAAAGAAATTTGAGAAAAGACTAACACGAAATAGTAAACCAGCAAGAAATAAAAATGTTTCCGCAAAAATTCTAATCAATGATTTGTTTTTCATTTGAACGTTTATTGGCCGGGTACCATATATAGTGTCGTGAAAACATAGAAAGCATATCATATTAACAGTCATTTTCCTATGTTATTCATTTCTGAAACACTGGTGTTCATTTATACTTGAGGAAATTTTCGGCATTGTGACACAGTTTTTTTTAACAACGTGTGTATTTTACTAATTGCAGTTAGAGCCTACATTTAATGACAAAGTTTCATCCATTTAAAAGTTGAGAAAGGGGGTGGGGGTGGAGGGGATAACTAGCCGTGACAACCCGACTCAGTAGGCAATCGGATAATTGGACTGGTAAGCCTACTCGAGTCGTGATACTAGTAATATGGAGGAATGTATCGCAGTGGTCTTGCATCAGGTTGCATTCATATTGTGGTAAATGGCCCATAATTTCAATATCATGCTAAGAATGATGAATAATCACAATAGTATACATGTGAGCTCACAACCCAAACTGAAACACCGTCTCCATGGACACGGGTCATTTCCTGTGTCGCCTGCAAGTTGCCTGCGTCCTGTAACCCGTGCGAGCCATGCTTGTGTTCATGCGGTCATAAATTCAACAAACATACCGAGGGGTTTACCAATGTGCTGGGTTAACAAGGAACTTTCTCGCTCATATTTGGTATTATTAGAAAGTACACAGTGTACATACAGTACAGGTGTATGTTGATTTAAAGTGTACGTATAGGAGATGAAGCGTTGTCAGAAATGACGAAAATATTTGCATTTTCATAAGGCCTTATAATGCGTTCTTCAGACTTAGATGTAAAGGCATTCTGGCGCCAGTAATCTGGTCGTAATGCCAGAGGGTTGATATGACGCTAGGATATAATTTATAAGATGGTAAGTCTCCAATGGTTGAAAGAAGGGGGCGGGGGGCAAGTCCTCCACCAAATCGCGCCCATGTATAAGCATGACTGACATGACTTCATTGCTCGGTCTTAAACACCAGACTGACAAAAAAAAAAAAAAAACTTTAACGAAAGAACACTCTTTTCAGTTAAATTTATCAGATAATACGTGAATTTTATCTCTCTTTGTCTATGCTGACGTTAAAGAAAAATGCTAATATATTTCATACATGTTAACCTTTAATTGAATCTACATTTATATGTTCCAGCATGTATGTAGTATTTAACAAAATAAAGCACATACATGAACATTACCTTATTAAATTATTTCATATTGCTTACACAGAATACAGATTTAAAATCAATATTTGCCAACACAACAATAATAATTAAATCTGAATTATCCGTTTCGTGGACTATAGCCCCAACCATAGAACAATATTGTTATAAATGGAATCTTTATGAGGGTGGGCCGATCGACTTGAAAAGGTTATAAAAAGGACAACATGCTATTGTTAACTTTTCCAAAATGTTACTTTTCGTTTCGATAGGGATGGCAGATTTGTTGGACGTCATTTCTCATTTTTCAGTTATCACCATGGAGATCACGTGAACACGGCCTCATCGGATGGGTGTCTAATTGACCCTCCGCCTTAAATAACCACGTAGTCCTATAACAAAACAAACTCTACAATGCCATCTTCAATTCTGGGCGTCAATCATTTTACTGTTGATGTTGGTCGAGTAAACAGTGATTGCGATTGATGTGATACGAAGCGACTAATTTTCTGATTTCCCTGTGATTGTATCATTAATATAATTTCTCCCTGTTCTCAAATTGATCTGTGATATCATATGTGATCGTTGTGAACTGTTATTCAATCTATTAATAATCTCTGACTTTTTCGATTTTGCGTTGGTCGACAGTGGGAGGGTTTACAATCACCGGTGGATGGATACAACAGCCTGCAGTGTTTAAGGTAGCACCGTCGTCTGGAAACCCTAAAATTATTATTGTTTAAATGGGATTACTTATAGGTCATTTGCTTCCCAATATAATTGTGGAAAGGTCAATCCAGTGACATTGTGAATTGTCACCATAAACTTAATCAATTAATTTCCAAAACAACATGCACACATCCGGGAAGGCTGTGTACTGACAGAGGCAGTGTGTAGTGATTAGACAGACCCCATCAAACCCTCCCGTGACTGACAGATGCATGTGAAACCAATAAAGCGCTTTCAGCTTAAATGGTACTAGAAATTTTGATTATACGTTTTGACGTCGGGGTCAGGGGTGACCGGGAAGGGGGCTGCATTTTTTTTCGATATATCCTGTTGCGGGCACTGTCCATTTAATCTTTGTTATAATTGACGGTTGTGGCACTAAGTCCGGCAACTCTTCAATAGACACGCCTAGGAAATCAAGTGTCGGGAACGATGTTTCCGAGGGAGAATTTTTTTATGAATTTCCATAAATATGATATTCTTTGGGATGTCCTCCGCCTATACCACTAGGCGATGTCCTACGCCTTAACCATCTGGTTATCTATTACGCATTAACAACTATGATGTAAACTACCATTTAATTATTAGGCTATGTCCTACGCTTTAACAACTAAACTATATACACTATATTATGCCATACGGCTTAATCACTAGGCTATGCCTTTCCCCTTAACAACTAGGCTAAATCATCTGCCTTAACCACTAGACTATGCACTATGCTCTCACAACTAGGCTATAAGTCCTAAGCCTTAATCACTACGCTATGCCATACGGATTGACCACTAGTCTGTGTCATACGCATTAATCACTGGGTTCTGTCCTACGCAATAAACACATGAATATGAGTCTCGCCTTAATCACTGGTCCATGTCCGACACCTTATATATGTCACTGTAAATCTATGGCTTTCATTAAGTCTTTCAAGCAAGGCGTGTCAGTCCGGCGCCTTTCACATGGGTATATGCTGCACTTTTTATATAAGGCTATCCCGGGGATACTTATCACTCAAATTGTACTTACAGGCACCTGGTCACTCTTGGCCTCAATAAATAAAGTACACCGCAGAAGCGTCCAATAACACCAACTTTTTAACTAAATGGTCTATTTCTTGGTAAAACACACACAAAATGTACATTTGCAATTATACCTAAAGATGGACCGTAGTTGTGCTGATCCTCAACAGATAGCGACACTTGTTTGTACGTTGTCCTTTAATGCTCCGACCACCCTGGTTGATGATAATGGTGATGTTAAAAATATCTGTATATCACGTCCTATAACCCTGTCTCTTGCTACAGGAATTTTGTTTCTTAGACATAACCTTGTTTCTTGTACAGCATCCATTTGATGGGAAGATGGGATCATTAATGGCGATAGACTAGGCATGCAGAAAAAATTGCAATCCCGTATGCTATTTTGTATATGTAAGAACGAATATTTGGCAGAAGGAATCTTTCCCAAAAACACAATAAAATATTTTGGTATTTATCTTAAGGTGACGGTAAAATGCATATCCCCTACCTTCCCCAGAACAACGTTAAAAACTTTTCCCTGCATCTTTAAGTTAAACTATATAAACCAAGAATATCTGGCGCATTTAGCCACAGTATAATGGTTTAGGTAAGTGAAAGAAGGAAAAAAACTAGGCTATCAGGGTTAAAAAATTAAACAAAATTAATTGGTCAAATTCACGCCAAAATTAAGAGGATTGACGTTTGAAGGTATACTGAACAATATGTCCCTCTGAAGTGAGCATCAACGGAAGAAAAGGTCGAAATTTCGATCTCCAGGTATGAATTATATCTCAGTACTTGTCCCTCTGTGGTTTTCTCCAAGATATACAGATATACTAATGTAGTCTATGAAGTCCTTTTAATGGACAAACAGAGAAAGTCACAGAAACCAGCCAACCAAAGCTCTTGGTTTTGATCACACTGCGCAGACTCGGACTCAAAAGAGTACGACTATCCTGTTCAGGTTAGAGTGGTCCTTTTTCTACCAAAAAGTATTTGAGAGTGTAATCCGTGTTTATAGCAGGTAGGTGATAGGAGAAATTCAATAAATAAGAAAATATAGTTGGTATTTTATTTCGTTTATATTTGAGTTGATAGAAAGTTGAATATGGGTCTCTGTGAAAATGCTTGACAGGTGGCGACATCTGGTGGCCAGTTTATAAAGCTGCCATATTTCGTAAAAAATGATATAACACTCCCCCCCCCCCCCCCCCGTTTTCCGGGAACAAATTTATATTGCACGAGTTGAGCTTGTTAATGATGCATCAAATGATGCCAAACACGCGATAGAAAAAAAATTCCCAAATGCCCCGACATTTGCACTTTAAATGATAAGAGATACGTCCCTCTAACCTTAAGGGATTGTTGGAGACAAAATCTGACATCCACAATACACCGAAGCTTATAAATACACCATTGGCGTTGGTATAAAGGAAGTTAAGAAGAAAATATAGTCCGTTCCAGTGTGATGGATAAATTTTTTTTGGAGGTTAACTACATAAACAAGGGTGCTTAAATGGTAAGTACTTTCCTGAATAAGTAATATTTTGTAAGAAAACGCATGTGAAATGTAAATAGAATTTGTTTCCTTGATATGTAACAAATTTCGATTTTTAAGTTTTACAGTTAAGACACATAGTCCCGGCTGTTCCACAGTGTTCAAACAGTAGAGATTCGTTTCGGGTGGAAACTCCTCTGGTGGATTTCGGGTTTTGATTCGTTTTAAAAGTCAATAGATGGCGGTAAAATCTTTTACTGTAACACGTGTGTAGCGAGATTATTGTTTGCCATGAAAACGTCTTTCAGGGCCTCTGTACATCAGGGACTTTGAAGTATGAATTACTAAATTTGATATCAACAAAATTAGGAAAAAAACAGTGTTGTAGTCGAGTTACCAAACTCCGAGGCCAAGGCCGAGTCCGAGTCACAACCGTCCGAGGCCAAGGCCGAGGCACCGCCATCCGAGGCCAAGGCCGAGGCCGAGGCCGAGTCACCAATGAGGCCGCATCACCGCGATCTACCAGTTTAACTGCCTATATTTAAGAAGGCAAATATTTCATTCATAAAAGTACAATATATATGCCTATATAGCGTATATATGCCTAGATATAGCGGATAAAACTTTTTTGTGGTTCATCTGGACCATTCCGAGAAATGCTGCACGTATTTTAGGCCTATCTTCCTGCCAGCAATTTTTTTACATCGACGATATTTTTAATAACGTTAAACATCGCCCCAATGCACATTTTGGGCCACAATAGTCTGTATATGAGTATATGCTTTTTTAGTGATGGTCTTATAAGTCGTGATGTGTCCCGGATCCATAAGTTACAAAGTATACAAAACTGTACTAAGTTATGCTGATAAAACGCAATTTGACCCAGAAGGGTAGTATGTTTCTCCACAGTTTCCAAAGGATACTCCGTGCCTTGCATGTACACTCCAAAAGCAGCGATTATGCTGTGCCCATGCATTCGCTCTGCTCACACGCGTAACCCAACCCAGTTCAAGTTTTCTGTCCACACAGTGTTTGCGCCGGCTAACAGGAAAATCACGGGGCATGGTCACAAATAAGTGACATTTCCGGGGAATTCCCGCTTGGAAAACATCCCGCTAAAAAAAACTCATGCACAAATAATTATTTATTAATGATTAATAACAGTTAATAATAGAACATCTTCGAGGAGATAATTAACAGTTGCAAATGTTCATGATAAAGGTTTGTTTTGGTGAAAAACAAATACATCCCAAAATTCCGCATACTTCTGATAGTTCCCATACTGTAGATTGAAACGTCTTGTTTTTTTTTGCTTGCGGGACAAAGGCCACTGTCTAGTGATGGTCATTAATAATAACCGTTAATTTATGGGGCATTTCTGAGAAAAATCAGAAAAAAAGGCTTGAAAATTTACAGGCCAGTCGGCCATGTGTAACGCTGGTTTCACAGGTCCGCCAGAAAAATACAGGCCCGTATATTTTTTAAATAAAAAAAATAGTAAAAAGATTAAATATAATTAACTACATATGTACTCTTTGTATATCGTTCACTGCCTCGATGGCATAATTTTTTTATTTGGTTTTGATTTAAAAACATGATCACCGAATAGGTGCACAATGCGCCCGTTTTCTGTCTCGGGACCTCTTTAATATGCCATGCATGGTGCCACCAAAGTCTGGTGACTCGCTGACCTCACTGATTATGGATGGATTTTGTTGGAAATCTATAGGTGAGATATTATGTTGAATAATTTTTCTGTTGAGTTTTATCAAAATCGATCGTATTCCACGCAAGTTATCGCGGCGATACCACACAGCAGCCTAGTGACCTCTGACCTTATCAAATATGCGTGGATTTTGTCCAGAATGGAACTCAGGCGAGATAATATTACTCTCACGGACAATTAGACTGATTTCTCGATCTATTTTCCAAGCCTGTTAATTTAATTGTCATTTTCTTTATTTTGGAAAATCCACTTAACTATAGTCACCCGGGCAAAATACGTTATAATAAAAATAATGTTAAATAACGTAACAGCATATAAACTAGAAAAAATAATAAAATTAAACGACAGGCACGGCGCTGCCTAGTGTTGATTATATTTTATTTTTCTTTAATTAATGACTTAGCAAATAATGTTGACCTTCTGCATGTATCCTTTCAACGTCTCCACATGAAACGCCGCACGGCTGGGAAATATCTTTCTTTTTTCTTATTTAAATCAAACAAGGTTCCAGGTTTATTTTAAACGCTATTAATCAAATGAAATAAATTGACGTAAACAAAGGCAGTTAAATCGAAACATTACAAAACGTATACGGTATACACAGTCGCTTAAATTAATCAAATCAGTTATGGATGGTATAGGGACGATTCGCTAGAAACCGTCTGCTGCAAAACCCTGTTATGATCGTTACAGAACCGGGAAAATTGCACAATTCTTGCAATTACAAACATCTGATTTGTGGAGATCGTGCACCAGACATCGTCAGTTGCAGGTTCCATTATAGCCCTGCGTCATTTGCTTTAAATACTCGCGGTGCCGCCAGGATCTTAGCTAGAAAAACAAACACTAAAAAACAACCGAAGGCGAAGCGATGTCAGTGAACATTTTCCCGCCAAAATTGCCATGAATGAAGTCACATTGGGTGGATTTTACTACGAACCTCTTATTGACTCTCTATCTATGACACTTTTTATCTCTCCGCCAATCACAAGAACGTATGCGTGCACTGGCTAGGCACGGATCTATGCAAATCAACTGCATGTTTGGCAACGTGCCATATATGGTTTAAATGCCAACATGGCCGGTTGACAGTATGAATGTCGAGAGAACTCATTTAATGCGACAACGATGAACTTGCGCTTTATTTGTAATCCAACGAGAATGGTTTCTTATTGCTCAATGTGTCCTTTTACACGATCCCCCCTTTTTTATTACGTTTGTGCATGTTAATAAGTCAGTTCATGGAGCTTTTCACTCTTGCAAGTTTTGAAACTTTGGAAGCGGTTTACCGGCAGTTTTTCTCCTCTCACCGGCGTACGAGAGTGTACCGATCGTTCTTTGTATGTAGGCACAATCAGACTAATTTAAAAGGCTAAAATTAAATGATCGGCTACGTCGGGTAATACCTGTCAATGGCTTTCATTATGGAATTTAAGAATATCTACATGGAGACTGAGGGAGATTAAAAATAGAAGGGCTATATGTCTAGCACCTGAAGGCAGATTTTTACGGGCCAAACAAGCTTGCACCTTCACATTTCACGGAAGTGAGCCAAAAAATACGGGTGATTGGCCCGCGGGCCCCCTAAAATTCGAATCCTGTTCACAAATGCAAGCTGAGTACATTCAAAAAAAGGTCAAACGTGCGCGGCCTCGGACCCGTCTGTCCCGAGTCACCGAGGCCGGAGGGCTCGAGGCCGAGTCCGAGTCATGGCCTTCAGTATTGCTGGTGGAAATAGAGATAGTTGTGGTGGTTATGGTATTGTTGATGGCTTTAGAGATGGTTGTGGTGATTCTAATTCTGTTGGTGGTAATGGAGATGGTTGTGGTGGTGGTAGTATTGTTGGTGGTTATAGAGATGGTTGTGGTGATTCCAGTTTTGGTGGTTGTAACACTTGTGGTGGTGTTGTATTGGTGTTTGTAATAGAGGTGTTCGTGGTGGTTCTAGTATTACTAGTGTTAATAGAGATGGTTGTGGTAGTGGTGGTTGTAAATGAGATGGTTCTGGTGGTTCTTGTGGAAGTCAGTGGTGGTTTGGGCAGTATATTATGAGAAATATGTTGTTATTATAAACCAAAGCAATCAAGTGCCATTTACCTTCTCAGTGACCCTATCAAAAACCTTGACTCAGTGGCTCTGTTATTTTAGTGTTAAGGTCTCGAAAAACATACTTACAAAGCAAATATACCAGTGTCAAAATGATTTTAATCAATAACGAAACATCTATATAAACAATTAATATATTGGTTATTGATTTTATTTACAATGTCATCACAGATGAGTTATTTTTATCAGAACAGGACCAATATATATATAAAATTCTTATTGCATCTTTCCTACAAAATATACATATGTGTTCCTTGCACCTTCCTTTTTAAGGTAATTAATTTAGCCCATATATTAATACACCATAAGGTTAGTTGCCGCGGTTTACAACATTATTGAAACAAGTACATGCCAATTGAAGACAATTCTATTTACAACAGTATGGAGCAAGATATGACAGGCTGTTCTGATGACAGAATGCTGTAAGAACTGTTCAGTGTATAATCTTGAGATAAAAATGAGTTTCTATGACGACTGGCCTGGCTGCTGATACTCTCAAGTGTTTATTGGTTGAAAATGTATTAAAACAATTATAAACTGGATGGAATTAATCTCTGAGTATAAACTGATGTATAGACAGAGTGTTTTGTTGTACAAATAATTATTTGTTTTTTAAACAGCGTTTCTTGATGCGTCTGATATTTACATTACCTGCATGGAATAAATATATAAATATAAATTGAAAGGTAAACTGGTATCAACCTTGGACAGAGTGTCCTACAGAGTACACAAAGATAAATCACTCACGAATATCCATACCTCAGAACAAAATAAAGTATGTTTACAGATTTTAAAAGAAAACGTACAGTTCAGGATTGTTTCTTAAATCAATGACATCATGATCTCATCGAAGTTATTTGGAACTCTTCACATATGATAATTAAAAATAAAATAAAAAATCAAGATTCCTGATTGGTGACCAAATATACCAATTTTAATCAAATCTAATTTTTACCAGGATAGATCTCTTATCACAGTTTCACTGAATTTGTCTGCAAGGTAAAACGGTGGAAAAAAAATCATTGTTCTGCGGGATTGGCTGTCCTAATTTTTCTTGGAGCAATTTTATTGCGACTGATCACGAACCAATCTATATTTATGAGGCAATTTATTGTTCTAGCCTCAACGAAATATATATCGTGAATTAATATTTGCAGTCATTTTTTTCCAGTCATAAAGGAAATAGTAAAAATGGATATGTGCTGATCAAAGCACAATTCAAAACTTGCGCACATTTGTTTATAGTTTGGTTCCTATTTGCATTTTGTCATGGTTTCCCTCTATTTACTCTCAAAGGGTGAGATTTGCAAAAAAAAAAAAAAAAAAAATAAATAAAAAATATACCAATCTATATTTATGAGGCAATTTATTGTTCAAGCCTCAACGAAATATTTATCGTGAATTAATATTTGCAGTCATTTTTTTCCAGTCATAAAGGAAATAGTAAAAATGGATATGTGCTGATCAAAGCACAATTCAAAACTTGCGCACATTTGTTTATAGTTTGGTTCCTATTTGCATTTTGTCATGGTTTCCCTCTGTTTACTCTCAAAGGGTGAGATTTGCAAAAAAAAAAAAATAAATAAATAAAAAATATGTTAGGCGGGACTCCCTATAACAACAAAATTGTAATTATTTTTTCTATAAACGATATTGACTGAAATGATGCATCCATCACTTTACCCACAAGAACAAATAATCACACAATCTCTGACGAATACATAACCTCCGCCTTAGATAACGAAACTGACATTTTGAGTGAGCAGAACTCTGTACCAGCTAGTTGACCCCCCCCCCTCCCCTTGGTGTAAAATTAACAGCGACAATGTGCGGCAGCTCTTACCGGCTAATTTGTCTGTGTGTCGTCTATTTCCGGGAGCAGTCAAAATTAAATTTCTTTCTTTTTTTTCACATTATTAAAATAATGTCCCAGTAAACTGTCAGTATTCCTTAGTTAATGGTTTAGACCTGATCCTACACACCTAGTAGACTTGCATAAAAACAAATATATAATATATATATATTATTATATAAAATTTATATTTATATATTTGTATATATACATTTGTATATATATGAGACCGATGAATAACATTTTCACAATTAGTCAAGACGCCACGTTTAATATAATAAATTAGTCGCTACGAATCTTAATATATACATGCATCAAATAAACCTGTCCACAAATCATAGTACATATTACTATTATTAGCAAAGACTCTCTTCAATTATTTAAATTACAAATATTTTTCAGCTTTAAAAAAATGAGTATTTACAAATTAAAATTGACACTTCCATGTTTGCCTTACCTTTAGAAATATTCTTTATGATTTAAAAGTCTGGTCACCGTCTGTTTACACTGTTTTCCCTGTCAGATATCTTATCAATTTGTTCAACAACGAACGCCTTTAAAGCTTGTTTGCCAGCCTTGTATGATTTGTCGTCGTACATCAGTATGAGATCAGGGATGGTCTTTTTACATGACCTCGCCAGTCTCTGCATCACCTCGGCCGGTACAGCTGTACCCCGACACAAGAGAAAACGGAGGGACCGTAAGTGTAAAATATGTCTAGACTCTGACAGCCGTGAGAAATGTGTAAAACCATTGTTACAAATGTCTAACAGACGCAGTGAGTCGGGCAGACTTTGTAAGATCTGCCACAGTCCCTGTGATGTTATATTACAGTTCCTGATGGTAAGCCATGACAGATGGTTAAGGTTTGACACAGCCTCAGCCACTCGGTCCTCCACACCAGATATATCATTACCGTCCATGTCCAGCCAGAGGAGGCGCGGACATTGACCAGGCAGGGCGGCACATAATGACGTCATCTGCTGACGGGTCACGTGAGTGTTGTCGATTACAAGCCGAGCCAGATGTTGAGAAGTGACGAGTGACGTCACGCGCGGACCAAGCAGTGACAGGTCAGTGTCTGATACATCTAGCGACACTAAATGTTTTAATGTCCCCGTGAGTTCTGATAATAAATCAGCCCCACGAGGACTCAGATGGAAATAGTTCAGTGATAATCTAACAAGCGGTGTGGTTTGTGGGATCGCCGCCAGGATGCGCTCACTGTCATTATCTGTCAAGGATTGTATCTCCAGAACCAGAACTTCCAGGTTGGTCATTTTATTAAAACTGGCTGCTAGTGCTGCCGTGTCCTCTATACAATGCAAGGTTAAATAAAGCTGTATGAGCTCATGTGGCAGTATTACTGATGTTGTTGTATCCCATATATCTCTACTGAGATCACCATTCTTTATTGAAATAGATATAACTTGTGATTTTGACTTGTTGTGTCTGAACATCGTTAATATTGCATTTGTCTCCGGCTGAGAGAGATCTAGTGTTATACGGTCTGGTAAAGGAATGTCACACCTGTCTTGGTGTTCATACTCAGCCACGCACTGAGCGACGAAATAACTTATGTTTCGGGACATGTTTGTTTCAGCCTTCCAGTCAACCTTCCCTGAGTGCCAGGCGTCGGGGTTAAAGTATGGACACTGATGAGCGGTCGGTCTATCCTTGCTGTTTCGGACAAGTCTGACAGCGTGTGAGAGCAGCTCGTTCCCGCACTGCTCAGACATACCACAACAAAATTTAATTACATTGCGGCAGTCGTGTAGTCGGAATATGTCACTCAAATATGATATAAATAATTGTCTCTGTGCTTTATTGTGGATGATGGCATAACTAGCCACGAATTCTTGTACTGACAAATGAATGAATGTGTAAAGCTTTTTGTCTCCCAAATGTTCAGGTTGCACAGGAATAATCAATCCAAGTTGAGAACCCTTTTCTATAATATGGGTTTTCTGATCAATATTTCCAGGACTTCTCGTTAATGAAAACCGACCTTGATCATCTAAAAAGAGAGCAAGTGCTGCAGTGCCACATTCTACCAGTTCTTCGTGGTATGGGTCAAGGTTATCTAGATTATTGGATTCTGGGCGGGCTGATTTTGATTTATTAACGTCCAGGGTATATTTGATAAACTGAATGTACAGCGGAGTTGTGGTTTTGCTCAGTTTTGCGCCCGCCTCAGCCATTTGACACATAAAGCAAAGATGAAGAGGGGTACCACATAGTGATATCATATTGGCTATGTTTTCATAGAGAGCATCTTGGGGTGCCTTCTTGGAGGTGCTCGGCACTGATGCCGACGAAACCTTTGCGTTTGACATCATTTTGTACCTGCTTATATATTCTAAAATCCTACTTTCATCAAATCCATTCAGTTCAGCTTGTTTTTCATAGAACTGTACCAGTTTGGCCGAAGGACTGTCTGCATGTGTTTGACGGGATGTGACAATCCGTGATACTTTTGGCAGAAGCTTCCCTTCAAGGAATGAAGTGATATCAGACGATGTGTCAGGATTGTACTCATCCAACCCGTCACATATAAATAATACACGTGATGGGTTGGTCTTGATGAACTCTGTGACCTCTGTATGACAGTCACACCAGATCTGATCCCTGATCGTTTCCTGTAAGGTGGCCCCCGGTTTGACGTATCTAAGAAATACGCAGATAATGAGGTCATACATAAAATCATCTGCACTGGGGACCTGGGATTCATCACTCGTTCTTTCCTTTTTGGCCTTGTCCAGTACCTGTTTTGCCCACGATGATAAGCCCCAGTTAACCACCGTTGATTTTCCCATGCCTGGACTTCCTATCAGAAAGGTACGGCATAAATCCCCTGTCTGGAAATAATAAGTGGAAAATATACTTGGTAAAATTCTTTCTATATTTTAATGGACATTCATAGACCAATTATATATATATATGTGTGTGTGTGTGTGTGTATCACTTACACAATTACATCTGCACAACAATAGTGCTTGATGGGGGAAAAGGCAAGAGTGCATGCATGAACCACCAGTCTAATGGCAAAATCATTATTTAGCGAGAATTTTTCCTGGAAATTTGTAAATTTGTCATCCATCTGAATATATTAATTAAGTGCATAAAAAGATTCCCATCTAAACAGACAGCACATAATTATCATCATACTTACATTGTGAAATAAACTGCGGACATTGATGTCTTTAGTCTCAGTTCCCAGTTCTCGATGACTGACAGAACATGTGGGTTGTATATAGAGCTGGTCCAGGTTCACATGTTTCTTGTAAGGACCGTACGGACACACTGGAATGTGGTTGTTGTACCTCTGGTAGTGCTTGGCGACGTCTGCCTGCCAAGGTCCTAAATATCTTAAAGGTCGCACACCTGTGTCTGAAATGTGTAAAAGGATATATATATATATACATATATATATATATATATATATATATATAAGAGATTCCCTCTGATGCTGTATATTACCCAAAATGCAGTACTGAATATTACACTTGAAGAATTACAGAAATACCTCAGCTATGAGACGCATGCTTTAATTTGACCCAAGAACTGATGAGACAGTTGATGTCTTCCTTTTCAATTTTTGATAATTTACTCGCACGCTTGTAGGACCATAAGACAGATCTGAACATGTTTTTTGGCGAGAAGCAAAATAACCATGTCATTCTTGTGTTCTGTAAATGTGAAAGTTCATTGATAAAGTATAAAGTACTTAAGCAGTTTACTTAAGCACTTTTCTTTAATATACTTAAAACTGTGGTGAAATGTATACAGATATTGTTATGTGATATTATATCACAGAATATTAAAACTAAGTTAGTTTAAAGTCAAGACTGGTCCGAGACCTCTTTGCTGTAGAATAAGGAATTCCTATCATCAACATCGTCTTGAAACATAGTCAGCCATGAGAGGCAGATCCAGGATTTAGGAAAAAAAAGGGGGGGGGGGGGGGTCCAACCCAGGAGAACTAATGAAAAGCATAAAAAAAAGGTCCCCAGGTCCAGAAGCTGCTGGACCCCCCCCCCCCCCCCCCAGGTCCGCTTCTGGCCATGCGTATAGGTGACTACCTGTGAAATGAGTAGGACTATCCTCATCCAGCTCATATCACAATGGTGGAGAGTTATATGAGGTAGAATGAGGAATGGCCTACAAATTTTACCTCCTCCGTGGTGTTTTGGTGATGACGTGGATGGTTCAACATCGTCCAATTCTTCAAGCTTTCACGCAAACAAAAAGAAAAAATGTTTAAAAAATTATCAATTAGGTAATCAGAACGTAAATAAAATACTTTTCATACTTATTATTCAGATTCTAATACAAATCCTTTAGCTATGTTCCATTACAAGATGGTTACTTTTGCTGTATTGTTTTTTATCATTTTAATGTTTCATTAGGGTATATTTCTTTTATCCAGAAAATGGAATAATATGAATAATTATATGAATGCTGAATATCATTTGACTTTGATCAGTGGACATTTGTAATCCCATTTTTGAAAGTAATGAAACTAGTGATTTCTCAGACGACGAACCTTTTTGCCTGCCAGTATATTGGACAGATGTGGCTGATTGGTTTTATTCAAGGCACCAATGAATTTACAGAAGGCGTCATCTGGTTTGCGTTGTAGCAGTTGAACCACAGCAAGGGTTCTGCCTTGATCAGTGACATTCTCACCCTGAAAAGATTGTAGCATTGCAAGCGTTTCAGAAATGTAGATAAAACCTTTTCTTAGGAAGCTGGCAGTTTTCAAACCCAGTCCTCACTGGTGCTTGTGTGATTTAATTTATAATGTTTGAATCAGTGGTGATAAAATCCTGTTAGGTACTCATAGGTCAAACATGAACAATTTCTTTTAATATCAATCCTCAGGGTCGTGGATTTGAAAGGATCCTGTCAGCTCGCCATGACCTAAAGCCATTCTGAGTCAAAGTGAAGCAAACATTTGTCTTAAATTTTTAGCGAACCTGTGAGCTTATGCAATGGTGTGGTGTCGTCCATCAACTGTAGGATAACCTATACTATTTGAAAAGATAGTTAGCATTACGCAATTTTATGCAAAAAATTAGTCATCTAAACAAGGGACCCATGGGTCACTGCGCTCAGCTGATCATGATTGGACTATAAATGTTTCTCCACTGTCATACTATATCGAGTCAATAAAGCTTATGAATATCATGGACATGTTGGGCTATTATAAAGGAATGTAATGTAATGTGTGAGTAAATGATAAATGAAATTTTAACTGACTGATGGATTAATAGAGTCAAATACAGTGGTTTATTTTTTATTTATTTAGGAGGGGTTGAAAAGTGTGATATATTTGAGCAAATATGAATGCAATGACAGCATTAATAAGCAGTAGTAGAATGATGATAAGGCTATTTGTTGAAGGATCTAAAGTGTATGGTAGTCTGCAAGCTTTCAATTTGACAGATATGATGTTATATTAACTATGCTGATGAAGTGATTTATGAATTTGTGACTATATGACACAATATCTCTTTAGTCTTGACAAGGTACATTATTGTGATGCCCACTATGTCTACGTATTACACAATATTGACATAACTTCTGGCATGTACATAGGTACCTATGGACGAATAGTTATACAAAACATTAAAGTATGAATATATCTGATTCATCTTGTTCTTGCTTACTGAGGCTGACTTTGGGATGTGGTTCGGAGAAGGGAAAAGTGAGGGAAGCACGAAGGTGGATGTAGAAATATTCTATTGTAATGCTTTTCATTTATATAAGAATATGAAAAGCTAAGAGGAAAGGGGCCCTCCTACTTGGTTATAGTAAAGTTCTAAATATATGATTGTAAACTAATACTCTGACAAGACTGTCATGAAGAAAAACAGTAAAAGTTTTGAGATACTGTGATGCATATGAAAATTTACAGATCAGGGCTTGAAATTAGCGCCGGACCACCGGAAATTTCCGGTAAAAATCACGGAGGTCCGGCAGAATGTCTACCGCCGCCGGACCTCCAGTCCGGCGAACTCCTTGGCCTCCAGGGCTCGTCAAGCTAATGGTTCCCCTACCAATTTGTCGTCATGCCACGCAAGAAAAAAAATGCCTGTGAAACGGTAAATCGCACGATCGACTGACGCTTTTGTTTAACCATCATTTAGCCTTGACCTTAATACATACTGGTACCGCGATCTATTAAATCACAGTGGGCGATAATATAATGCACACAGCGGGCAAAAAAAAGAGCGGCGTACCAGACTAAGGACGAACATACTCGGTCAAGATTGGACTCTGGAAGCCAAGATCGCATCGCTTTTTCGAATTTTAATCTGTGAGGTATGTACAAAAATCTAAGTTGCAACGTAAATCAATTAATTATTTTGAAAAATGTCCTAAAAAAAGATATTTATTTTTAAATATGTGAATTATTGAGCAGCCTGGTATTAAAAAAAATTGAATAAGCCAAAGTTTCTTAAAACTTTCCGGTAATTTGCGCCATTTGATGACGTAAACACCAAAATCCCGCTGGAAGCATGGTCTTTTCACATACGTTTGGGAATCAAACATGGCAAAACAAATGAAATTGGACAATTTCCTTGGCCCTAAAGGCAAAGGATTAGAGAAAACTAAAAGTCACAAACGACGTGATTTCAAAGAATATGAAACAAAGAGACAGAAGAGAACTTTTCAGGTACATTTGTATTTTTTCTAAATTAAAAAAATAAGTTGTAATACTGATAGTTTTCCAATATTAGTTTCATAGTAATTTATTTGAATTAAAATTGGCAATTTAATGTTTAAATAAGTTGGACCAAGCCTTGACCAAGCCCCGGAGTTTAATTACTGGCTGCTGCATAATTTGATAACTTAGTATTTTATGGCCTCATCGCCCTTAGAAGTGCATTTTGTCCATATTTATTTAAGCCTTAGGGTTAAATTATCCCCAAGTTATCATGAAAATAATATCAATAGTAATTTTTCATTATGTCAAACCTGAGTTTTAAAGATTATATTGTTTAATCCAAACAATCACTTCCTTCATAAAGGTTATTTTTTCCATTAACTGATTCAGTGATTAACTAGCAAAAACTTTAAAAATCATTTAAACATTTAAAATTTTTACATCATACCTACCTGTCATGACCTATTAAAATTAATGGAAGTCTTTAGCTTCTCATTCAGAAGTCACACCAGTGACTAGTATTTGTCTTTTTTCCCCCATTCAGAGTAACTGGAAGGAGGAGTTCCCTTGGATAAATCTGGAGAGCACACCAGATGAGGATGAGAAACTGTACTGTGTCATCTGTAGGGAGACGCCTTCACTGGCAGACCAACAGTCACCCTTCTTTATTGGCACTAGCAAACAGTGGAAAACCACTGCTTTTCGGGATCATGCAAAATCTAAACGCCATATGAGATGCAAAGATGCCCAAGAAACTGCAAAATTAAAACCAGGGACTAGTGCTGCGGAGAAAGCACTAGACCAGATAGCAAAAGCAGAAAAGCAAAGAGTTCTGAAGTTGATAAGCTCAGCACATGCAATTGCCATGCACAATCGCCCATTCACAGACTTTCTTTGGATAGTTGAACTGCAAAAGAAGAATGGAATAGATTTGGGGAACTCTTATCAGAACAACAAGGAATGTATCCAGTTTACTCAGTGTATTGCTGATGTTGCAAAAGGAGAAATTATCAAGTGGCTTGATGGGGCACATTTCTATAGTGTCCTTTGTGATGGGTCCACAAATACTGCAGTTAGAGAAGTTGAACTGTTTTACATTAGAGCTTCACGGCAGGGTGTTGTAAGAGTATTTTTTGTTGCCTGCAAGGTGGTTGATAGACCAAATTCTGAGAGTATTCTAAATGCAATGCTAGAGGCCCTTGGAGAACTTAATATATCAGAGGAGCTTTTTTTCCAGAAAGTTGTAGGATTTTCTGCAGACGGAGCTGCTGTAAATTTTGGTTCACGAACTGGTATAGCTACTAGGCTTCTTGAAAAAGCTAGCTGGCTCATTGCAGTACACTGTGTTGCCCATCGGACTGAGCTAGCCATCAAAGATGTGACCAAAGAGGTTTCTTTCCAGAATAAGTGTGATGACCTTTTGTTTGGTCTCTATCTATACTACCACAATTCCTCAGTGGCTAGAGCAGGACTGATTGGGTCCAGGGATAAGCTTAACACCGAAATGCGTTTACCAACAAGAGTGAAAGGCACCAGATGGGTTCAGCACACACATACAGCCATAGATAATCTCTTAAAAGTATATCCGGCCATTGTAGCCCACTTGGTTGCAGTTACAGAGGATGGCAGTGCAAGTGCCACTGCAAAAGGCAAAGCACAGGGCTTTCTTAAGATGTTGAACTCTCGCAGGATGATCCTGTACTTACATCTAATGCTTGATGTTACAGCTACTTTACAGAGATATTCCAAACTTGTTCAAAAACAAGACTGTTTATTGAGTGATGTATCTGAAAACCTATCTGCTACCCTGGAGGTATTGCGGCAATACCAGATGTCCACATCACCGTCTCTGGTCACACTGATGGGCAGCAAAACTGAAACAGACTTTGAATTTCATGACATAGATCACCTACATTCAGATCAAGGCAGTTTCACTGCAGACAAGCAGAAGGTACTGAGTGGCTTAATAAAACATCTGGAACTTAGGTTTACTGACCTTGAGAAGCCCTGCATCTCTGCTCTATCAATATGCAATATTAACACTTGGCCCATCAATGATAAAAGTCTAATGCAGGTGTTTGGAAACGTAGAGGTTAGACTTCTCCTTGACCATTTCAAACCACTCCTCAATCAGATTGAGGAGTTCAGTGAAAATGAAGTATTGAATGAGTGGCAACTGATAAAACATTCTATTGGGCAGGTGGTCAAGAGACAGACTGACAACAGCAACAAGAAGGTTAATAACCTTATAGTTTGGCAAGAGATGTGGAGGAGAGAAGGATTTGAGAATTTTCTCTTGTTGACTGACCTTGTTTTTAGCATGCAGTCACAAAGTGCTGAAGTTGAAAGAGGCTTTAGCCTATATAAAATGATACATACCAATCTAAGGAATGGCTTGCTTCCTAATACTATTACAGACCTTATGCGAATAAGGTTACACACAGCTGGGGTACAAGAGTATGATCCAGAGCCTGCCTTCCAGCACTGGAGGGCTTCTGGCTGTCGAAGCAAAAGACCATCTACACAGCCCTATGGTCCCAGAAAAAGACACACTGAGGACCAATTAGAAACTATGGACTTGTGTCCTGATCTTCCAGATTCTGATTCTGATCAAGATTCTGATTGAGATTCTGATAAGTGATGACTTAGATTTTCTAATACTGATAATCAGTGAAAACTCAGTTTGAGATGGTGACTGAATAAAGGTTCTAACCTTGATTGGTGCGAGTTTGCCTTTTAATTTTCAATACAACAAAATAAACTATCAATGAAACAAAAAATGTGAAAAAGAGCTTTTATTTTAAGATATAGGATTACAACAGACATGCTGCAGACATGACCCTTTCCTTATCTGTATAATTTGTATGTAAAACCATTAAAAAAATTATTAGATCCTTTATTAGACATGATAAACATTGCATGCTATATTCAATTTCAGAATTAAAAATGTTCATTTTTATATGGAGTTTTTTCTTAATGACCAAAGCCCAAAATTTGAAGAATTTAACATTAGATAAATAAGAGGTCCGGCAATTTTTTTGGAGGTCTGGTAAAAACAAAAATCTGCCAGACCTCCAGTCTGGTAGCTGAATTTCTTAATTTCCTGCCCTGCAGATGGACAAGCAAGTGGACAGAATGGACTAATACCTTTATTTCACCCTTCAAGGGAATAATGCATTTAAGTTTATATATAATCCTATTTTTTTTAAGCATATCCACTTTTTCCATTAAGAAGTTTTTATCTGAATCATTTTTTTATTTACAGGTTTTATAAATTTTTAATAAAAAAAAACCCTGAAAATATATGTTAAAATATTAGAATTGTTGCAAAAGTTGCAATCATTATATATACAGAGTAAAAAACTGAAACTATAAGTTAAAATATTAGAATTGTTGCAAAAGTTGCAATCATTATATATCCAGAGTGTATCTCATATTGGGTCATATTATGCATACACATATATTTTATTATTTTTAAATCATAAATGTTTAAACTGAATTTAAAAGAAAATAATGCCACAACATGGCATCTACAAGAATATTCCTTGAATCACTATTAAAAAGTTTTGCACATTGAAGTTTTCAGTACATGCTTAATTTTATTCACCAAAATAAAATAAAAGATTAAGTAAATTTGATAAAATAAAACATCTTTTCAAATAAAGTATACACACTGTTGGTTGAATGAGGGACAAACAATATCATTGTGCTAATTACTATCCCAGTTTTAATTTATTACTGGAATTAATAGTCAATTTCACACCTGGTGAAGTTTTTACTCTTCTGAAGTAAGGAATTACTCATCTCATGAACATCCACACTTTCATAGCAATACACCATTTTGTGGACACAATTAAATACAGTACACTATCCCTGGTGGTACAATACAAAATGTAGCATAGCCTAGAATAAGAATGAATCAAATACAGAAAATAATAACATTCATCTAGTTTATGCACCATCGGGGGGGGGGGGGGGTGTGCAGGGCAGAGGGGAAGCCTGCTGGTAGTGGCCAAGCTGACCCAAGGCAAGCTGCCTGGGGTGGGTTACATAATGCAAGGCTGTACTACTAGGTGGGCTAGATGTAAACAACACTTGAAATGGTGTATGAAAACATGAATAAAAGCTATTCTTCCAAATCAATTTCTTTGAAATTTCAGATTTTAAAAGATTAAATCCTTATGTATATATGCTGTGAAAATTAAATCAACAGTGCCAAAGTTGGACAAAATTTAAGGTATTGATTTTTTATTTATGCTAATAACTTGATAAATTTGCAAAATTCAGATCTAATTTTGGGTAAACAATTGAATCTTGATTAAATAAAGTTATATTCCTGGAAAAAAAGTCTCTAGGTTCAGCAATTCTCATGTTAGGTGAGTAAATATATTTCCTGATTTTTAAAAAAATTTCATTATGTTTTGCCCATAACTTCAAAATAATACCCAATACTGACCTAATTTTTGGTATGTTCATAGAAAATGTATGAAAGAATGTGAATACTAAATACGATCAAAAACAGATCAGTGGTTTATATTAGGCAGCCTTGAAGTGTAACAATGGCTTTTTTTAATGGAAAACAGAGTTTTTTTCCTTAATATCTCAAAGGAACGAAGTCGTAATGACCCATTTTTCAGTATGGTAGGAGATTTTGGGGACATCTAAAATTATGCCAACAGCCTGGGGAGCATAGAGATGTGCACTGAATGACCTACAGTCATCAAAGTGGACTGCTTGACAATGTAAGGGAATACAACCAGAGCCTTCAAAAAATTCAATAACTAGCCTAATTTTGCAGCTTTTATTTTTAAATTTCAGATTTAAACAGATTAAATCCTTATGTATACATGCTGTGAAAATTAAAATCCACAGTCCTTACAGGAAAAAAATGTGCCGTGGCCAAAGTTTGGCAAAATTTAAGGTACCAATTTTATATTTTACCCAATATTTAAAAAAATTTAACAGATTTTGATCTAATTTTTGGTATACAATTAAATTTTGATTAATTAAAGTTGTTTTACTGGAAAAAAGTCCCTACCTTTAACACTTTTGGTCTTAAGTGACCAAATATCTTCCTGATTTTTTTACAAAGTCCATTATGTTTGGGCCCATAACTTTTTAAAATTATATAATACTGACTTAATATCTGGCATGTACATACGGACTATATAGAGGAATATTTATGGTAAATATGAAGAAAACCAGATGAGTGGTTTTGATATTAGGCAGTCCTGAAGTGTGAAAATAGATTTCTAATAAAAAATTGAGGTTTTTCCTTAATATCTTGAAGGAACGAAGTCCTATTGACCCAATTTTCGGCATGGTAGGAGATTTTGGGGACATCTAACTGTATGCCGAATTTCAGATTCGTAGGTCCACCGGTGTCAAAACGTGCCAGTCTTACGGACGGACATCCAGACGGACAGACGGACGGACAGACGACGGACAATGGACCACGACTATAGCTCAGATGACTTATAGTCAGCTGAGCTAAAAACTCTATCAGATTTTGCTTATTTTTGGCTAATTGCATTTTCTTAGATTTTATAGGGAAAAACCTAAAAAAGCTTTAAAAATCTTCTTCTCCAAAACCGTTCAGCCAATTGTCCAATATTTCACAGAAATGATTCCTGGAACAATCTCTCTCAAGTTTGTTCAAATGGTTTAAGTTCGGTAATTTCTTGCCAAGTTACTGGAAGTTGAACTTAGCCAATGTTGGTCACATGAGTCATATCTAAAATTGAGGTATTGGTGGCGCCACCTGCATCGGCTTTTTGTGTACGTGGGTTATCAATGCCTGTATCATACTGACTGCTACAAAAGACTTCTTCTCTGAAACCATTTGGCCAAATTGCTTAATATCGCACAGAAATGATCCTAGGGTAGTGCTTTCTGAAATTTGTTAAAATGGTCTCAGTTCAGTGACTTTTGGCTGAGTTATGGAAGCTGAATTTAGTCATATGCCATAGCAGCAAATTTTAGCTCAGTGGCTACAAAGATCTTCTACTCAAAAACCACTGGGCCAAATTCTTAAATCTCACACATAAATTATCCTTACATGTTGATAATTTAAGTTTGTTCAAATGGTTTTGGTTCAGTAATTTTTGGCTGAGTTATGGGAGGCTTAACTTAGCCATTTTGCTGTATTTTCCCATATGAACTATAAACCTGCAAAACGTTTTTTGACTGAGGCCACTGAGGCCAATTTGTTTAATATTTTACAAGAATAATCCCATGAATAATTCTTATAATAATTGTCTTGTATGGTTCCAATGAATGAATTTTGGCTGAATTATAAAGATTGAATTGAGTCATCTTACCATATATGAAAGCTGTGTGAAGCAGATACATCTAGCCTGGCACCTGTTTATCCGCATCCATTACATCATGCCTCTAGACATTTAGATTTCAGGTTATCTATGGTTAATATTGACAAGAATGTTTTTTTTTAAAGCTTTTAAAAATGTAGATTTATGATTTTAGATATTCCTAATGCCGGGCAGTGTTTACAACCGCAGGTATACAGCTCTCTGTGGGTATATAAAGACGGCTGTACATGGCTGTACATGGATTATAAATAATTGGTATCCATATTCAACTTTATTCAAGATTTTGCCATCAGTGAGATGTATCTGTATTATAATTTTGCATTCAATATGCATCTTAAGTAATTTTTAGCAAACCTGTGAGCTTATGCGATGATTTGGCATCATCTGTCATCGTTAACCCATACTATTTTGAAACAACTGGAGCTAGTATCATGCAATTTAATAAAAAAATTAGTCATCTGAAAAACTGCACTTTCTTGGATTTTATAGAGAAAAAGCTAAAAAACCTTTAAAAATCTTCTCCTCCAAAACAGTCAAGCCAAATTGTTCAATATTTCACAGAAATAATCTTTTATACCATCTCTCTCACGTTGGTTCTAATGGTTCAAGTTCGGTGAATTTTGGCCAAGTTACAGGAAGTTAAACTCAGCTAACTGTAAAAAAAAAGCATACTAAAATGACA
The DNA here is from genome assembly GCA_026874595.1 of Sipunculus nudus. NCBI lineage: Eukaryota > Metazoa > Annelida > Sipuncula > Golfingiida > Sipunculidae > Sipunculus > Sipunculus nudus. Next base: position 62,097,466 of record CM049320.1, on the reverse strand, counting down.
ATCTCAGAAATGGCCGGAGCTATCATCACCAAATTTTATGCCAGTGTTGGTCACATGAGTCATATATGAAATTCAGGTATTGGTGGCGCCACCTGCATTGACCTTTTTTTTGTACGGGGGTCATTGGTCATCTGTACATTAACCCATAATTTCTCAGGAAATAGCAGGAGCTACCATCCCTAGATTTTATGCAATAATCTGTCACATATCAAATGTTGTGGGATTCAACTTATTTTTTTTGCTATCTGGATTATTTAGATTTTATAGGGAACAAGCTGAAAAACCTTTAAAAGTCTTCTTCTTGTAAACGGTCCAGCCAAATTGTTACATATTTTACAAAAATGATCCCAGAGACAAGCCCTCTCAAGTTTGTTCAAATTGTTTGCATTTGATGAATTGAAGTGGTGTTACAGGAGTTTGAACAGTCATTTGGCCAATTAAGCATACTGACATAGGAATCTCGGAAATGGCAGAAGCTAGCATTACAAAGTATTGTGCAAATGTTGGTCACATGACTCATATTTGAAGTTACAGATTTATGGTGCCACCTACATTGACCTGTTTTTATGGGCAAAAACGTCATATTTTTAACCTCTTTCAGCTTAAAATGTTTATGATGAAACTGTCAAGTTGAATCTTTCAATTTTTCAAAAGAATTATCCTAGGACATGGTTCTTTCAATCATATCAGAAAAGCTTAAGTTGGTCTTATGGCTATTATTATGTCAATTTCAAACTGAGGACTGCAAAACTGTTCTTCTACAAAATTATTGTTTCAATTATAACTTCTGTAACATTGCACACAAATTATTCTTAGGTGGCCTTTGTTCAAGTTTACTTGAATGATTTTTGGCAGAAATATTGTACCTTTAACAATGAAAGAACTGCATCTTTTGTTATTTTAGATATTTTGATAAAAAGATTATGAATATGTCAGCTTGAAAAAAAAAGCATTTTAGCCAAAGTCTTTCAGTATGTGTAAATAGATTTACCAACAGGCAAAGATTGTGTTTGTATCTTTAAATAGATTGAGAAACTGCCAACAGTTTCAGATTTGGCAACAGATCAAGAGTTCATTCAGTGCAGCCAGATATAGGTCAAGAGTTCAGTCAGTGCAGCCAAGCACAAGGCATGTGATTACCTCATGGGTGACATGTGGACACCTCATGGCCACCATGTGATCACCTCATGTGTGTCATGCCCCTCAGGGCTGCATGTGGACTACCAACTGTGGCAGATTATGCAACAGGTCAAGAGTTGACTCAGTGTAGCCAGGTACAGGTCGAAAGGTCATTCAGTCTAGCCTGGTGCAGGTCATGAGTTCACTTAGTGCTAGCAAATTTGTCACAGTTCACTTGGGGCAACTGCCTTTCTCACCTAAGCCTTGTCAGACCCATGCATCAGACTCAAGGTAAGTTTGATATATTGGCCTGATATTTTGACCTGTCTATGTGTCTTTGATGGCTTTCTCGTTCACAAGACAGGTGTCGCCACCTACAATGACTTTTGCACAGTGTATGTGCCTGCTTATTTCTACAGAGGAACTTGATAAATCAGCCTGAAATTGGGCATATGTATATATGTCTGATAGCTTCGTTGTATAAAAGACTGGTGATGCCAGCTACAATTATTTTTGTGTTGTGTGCATCATGCTAGAATTTCAGCAGTGATGTTTGTGTAATTGTTTCTAATTTAAAATGTTTAGTATTTGCATTGTTCATATAAATGAGAAGTAATGGTCCAGCATTGAAGCATTATACCTGGTGTATATCCCAATGCACAGGTTCGCACTAGGCCTGTAGGCCTTGTTATTAAGTTTTATCATTTTATGTTTTATCTTCACCTATAATGACGCCACTGAGCACCATTGAGTGCTGAATATTGGCGCGGTATTAAATAAATATATATTATTATTTTTAACATAATCAAATAAACACAAGGTTAAATGACAATAAATCCATCAAAAGAAATTGGTCAACCACTGGCTAATTAGAAATGTACAAGGCAGTTCGGGAATGGGCTAGCAAAGAATCGATTAAATTTTGGTGTAAAACTGGCACATGATCCGGATTCAGGAATGTCATCAAGGAATATTCACAAATGTACAGTCACTTAAACATGAAAAAACCTGGGAATATGGGCTGAACAAATGAATGCAAGCATGCATTTGTTAGAATCCCATTTCAGGGACCCTCCTCACACGGCGGAGGCCTGCATTCTGTGGAATGCAGATTTCTGTTTGTAGTGATTAAAGCAGGCATACCTCAATCTGCTGTTGTTCTGTCGAGGTAAACACTTCTTCCTGGATCAGTGTCGCCCAAAATATCGGGCCAAGAGTCATATTTTCAACAAGTTCACTCAGATGCTTTTCCAGTGTTTGCTTGTGCTCTTGAGACATCAGTGTTTTCTTTGTATCGGCCATTTTTTATTCTGTAGAAAATTCTGATCATATGCTGTAAAACAATAAAAGAAGAACAACATAAAAAAAACACTTGAAATTTTTATGTGGGATGTTGAAAAAGATAACTTGGAGGAAAAGAGCTTGACATTAAAAACAAAATTTAACAAAAGTCCTACGTGATGAAAAGATGAAACATTTGATATCGACAAAAGGTTTTGGTTTGGTGAGCTGGTTAAAAATGGCTGGGGTGTAGGGCTGTCTACACATGATGCATTGTGTAACACAGCTGCCATTTTCACCCTAAAGTACAGTCAACTGCGGCAGAAGAGGAATCAGGATTTATTTTTAGCCTTCTTCCACCAATTACCTGCAAATATCCTTGACAACATGATGACAGCTACATTTCTTTGGGTCTGCATGTTTTTTTATTATCATTTTATTATTATTTTTATAAATCAATAATTTGTTATTACTTAATGTCCTTCCTCTTATCATTAGTATTATAATTTTGACAGGATATACAAATGATGATATACATGGTCAAAACATTTCTTTAGAATTTTTATATATATTGAAACTTGTCATAAACCACTTTATTCATATTATATTATTCTTGTATAAATTTTGGCCTAGGAATGTCCCTTATTTTTGTCGTAACAAATAAAATAAAAATTTATGATTAATTACAATTTTTATTAGGATGGCTACCCTCACAATGTCCTTTTTACACTGTTCTGTGTATATTCAAAAATTATCACAATATGGAAGATCTACACCCCATATATCCATATCATCCACCATATACCTATCATTAGCTTTAAAAACACATGACACATAAAATAACATTATTGATATAATATAGGCACATTGTGTTAAATTAAAAAAAATAACGAACTTTCATTATGTCCATGAACTTCCAACGCAGAATTAGCGCCATAGGTATAGGGACATATCGGCTGCCATTGATATCGGCCACTGGCCTCAAACCCACCATGTCGGCCGCTGTCTAATTAACCGTGTCGGCCTCGATGTAACCGGAAAGCACGATTTCGGCCGCCTTGCGCCTCTTTACTAAATGGATAAGCCTCAGTAGTTCATTGTTTCTAGTTTTCCCTGTTATTACTGAGATCATACCCTGACTAATTTTTAGATAGTTTCTCTCAGATATCTGCAAGATACCATGGTGTCTTTTCAGATACTGTGATGATTTTTTAGGGCATCATGCATATGTCATCAACGTACACATTTTTTATTATCATTTATTTTATCAAATGTGTATAAAGGGCCACGAATGAAGCCCATATGCTTCTGTTTGAGGGGGCTTGAGGTGGATTTTTAAATATATGTGAAATTTATGTAGTATACATGATATTAAAGTTGATACCTGTGAAAACTTCTTAAAGTTGTTATAGAAATGACAGAAAAAGTAAAATATTAGTATAACTAAGAATTCCATGTTTGATGAAAGTTTCGTGAAATTATAATGAATTCCCCCTCAGCTTGAGTTCTTTTATTTGCAGATGAAGGCCACGGGAGCCAAAAATTAGTAATTTTTATAGACGGGCTTGTAGTCACTGTAGGTGATGAGGGGCCCGGCGGCCGAAATGGTGCTCTCTGGTTCACGCCGCGGTCGATATGGTTGACAAGACAGTGACGGTGTCTAGCTAATTTGTCATTTGAGCTGGCGACGGATATATGTCCCAAGTTTTACACCCCCCCCCTCCGAAAAAAATGAATGTGATACTGTGGGCCGTCACTTTAAAACACAGCTTTAAAGTAGATCTTGACAAATAGTAACTTTTAAGAATTCTTTCCACATAAACAGGTGAACACCGATTAGTGGAAAAAAGTATAATACAGCAAGAATGTATAACGGAAACTTCCGGGTACCCACATTTTGACAGCCGGTCAGTCTCCCGGCGATCACCGGCTGTGGCCAGTTTTGCACGAACCACTATGAATCCTGGAGGTGGTGCCTTTAACAAACAGGGAAACCTTTTCACTTTATCTTCACCATTTTCTTGTGTGTTTCCGTTTGTGGATCTAAAAAGAAATATTTGGCAGCACTGCCATATAGAGCTATTTGTTCTGGCACGTTTCATGCGATGACGCTTGGAAATCCCCGAACGTTAGTTACGGGCTAAAATACGGACGTGGAAGGTCGGGTGTCAGTTGGGCGCTTGGTTGAAATTGATAATTACGAATATGTGCATAATGTGTGCGGATGGAGGGGGGGGGGGGGGGGGGTATCCTGCAAGTGTATCGAGCTCGAGGGTGCGTAAGCGGCCGAAGGTGGATGTGGAAGGGCCCAGAGGTCTGTGTCTTGAAATAAAAAAAAATAAAACAAAATATAGGCCTATGCATTTTTCAATGTAGTATATTCCCAGTTTTAATCATATGCTGCACAACACAAAGAAGTACCAACTATTAAAAATATATCCTGATAATTGATAATATACCATGATATACTCTTCTCCAAAGGTTAATAAAACTTCAGATCACATCACCGCATGTAGGCCTAGACTGATAAGGAATTAGTTTAATGGATTTTCCATGCAAACCGAAGGGATTCGCATCATCTTTCAAAGAAACGGCAAACAGACCCTAATTCATTAGCCTAACAGTCGACAGATCTGATCAGTCAGATCGTGGGAAAGAGTAGAAAAGTTGTGAGACATAAAATGGAGATTAATCTTAAAATTCTTGATAGTTTTTTTTGTTAAAAACATAATATTGTGAGAAAGCTATCTAAAATACAGGTGGACACAAGTTGGAGGAGTATGAATGTTGGCATAGGTCGAACATTGCACGGATGATGTTTCGAAAGGGAAAACTGTTGTTTAACATTACAGTAAATAATATAGTTGCTTTTATATTCACGGATTAAAATTTCGCGATTTTCTGTTTTTCTTTGTTTCCGAGTCGCGAGGGTTCGTTTTCGCTATGTTACCATAACCTAAATGACCCTACACAGAGTATATCAGTTATTATATGAATTAATTATATTAATTTAAATATGGGCAAGAAGGTATCAGCTGTACAACTGGAACAAATGGAACATCGGAGAACTAGAAATTAACATTAATTACTGGCAGATAGGTAATTGTGAAAGATAGGATGTCATTAAAATAACAGTCTTTGATTAACGGGTAACATGCAAGATAACAAGATCTATAATTATGTATGATATCATTCGTTTACCTTTTTAAGGTGTTTATTTCACGATAAATTACCTTTTAAGAATATCTCGAATTTGAAACCCTCCCGAACAAAAAGACGACCACGGTATGTAGAGCTTAGCTTATTTACATTTATTACACATGTACACATATTTATAGATATTCATCCATAATTATAATAAGAATTTGCATTTATGTTATGGCAAATGATACTGCTGTTTGCGGGAGTTCAATATGGCACGATCCCATGTCACCGGATTTGGCATCCGGCATCTCACATTTTAGTCATTCACGTGGGGAAAACCATTGGAAATCCCCGTGGAAAATTGGGACTGCCTATTTAAACGCGTGCATTCGTGCAGGCCTGCGTGCACGCACTTTCTCCTACCAAAGCAAGTGCCTAAAATCGTGCGGCCAGATTTTGCGGCGTTCGTCATGTGACCCCATTGCTTTTAGATTACCCCAAATATGCCAGGTCAACTTTACCGCGCAGTATAAAATAAAAGAGCTTAAAAAAGTAGCTCCAGTCCCATTAGTAATATTTAATAAACGAAACAGAAGGCAGTTTGCTGGATCGAGAAGAAAGAAAAATTATCAGTCACTTAAATTAAATCATTATACAATTAAGCTGGCCCGATTTTTAAATTCATATAAAGAATACAATTTATCACATAATATTTCTCGAGTGTTTTTATTCAGAGGAAGTGAACTGAAGGCACATAAAAAAACACAATGTATACACAGCAATCTGTCATACAAAACATATATAAAGAATACCATTTTTGTTATAACAAACAAAAATAAAACTAAAAGATAGATATTGTGACAAACCAGTTATTTAAACCTATACAAATACTTATCCTATTAAAACACTAGATAACCAAGAATAATTAAATATGGACTTGAATATAAAATTTGACTCATAAACACCATTATTCCAAAGCAAATTGTGTACACAATGTAACAACCAAGAAAACTGAAAAAAATTTTGCAGAACTTAAATGAGAAATACAATTTTATAAAACTGTACCCTTTTTAAATAGGTGACAAATCCACTTTTTTCTACCCGATACTGGATTACCAACTGCACATGAAAAGTAGAATCATTTGTCACAATGGTCACATAAAACAATGTTTAGCTATACATTATATATCGATATATCAAAGAATGTTGATTTAGTTAGTTAGGAAGTATAATGTGGAATAATTTTATAAAGATATATGGTAAAATTTCATATATTCTCCTGTTGCTTCAGGTTAGTAGATTAACAATCTAGGATTAATGGCACCCAAGTAAGAAAGTAATCATTGTAAACTGGTACCAGTCCTGTTGTACATAACTGGAGTAAAATTATTATAACATTTGAAAAATATTAATTCCTGTCTAAATTGGTAGGATAATAGTAGAAATATCAATCGATCAATTGCATTTGACAAAAAAAATAGTTTCTTTACAAAATGGTGTTGCTTGTCTTTTAGACTTTACATTTATTATTCTCTAAACGTATTGAACACATTAAATATGACACATGGTGTCATAATAAATAAGGAAAATAAAATGTAGCTTGTTATTACAAAAAGCTGTTTGCACGGCGTATACTAACCGGATCATTGCCTCCAGATTCAGTCATTTTCAGACATAATTTTAACATGTTTGACGATCTTTCCGCCATTTTGATTATGTATACAGATGTAATGTTCCTGTGAACATAGAGAAAGTATATTATTGATGTTATACCCGGCATAAATTATATTAAGTTCCAACAATCAAATTAACAAACACCAAACAAAATAATTTTTTTTTTTTGAAAGACGTTGTGGTCAGCAAAATCTGGCCGCACGCTATTTAGGGGGTGTATCTAAATCCCGCAGATCTCAGGTGGAGATCGAAGTAAAACCCAGAGATCGCAATATCTTAAATAATAAGGCAGCGATTCTCCATACGCTTTTTAATGACATCCGCATCGAACATGATACTTAATTTGCAAGTGCACAAAGTATTGAGTTATCCAAGGAAACCTCACGCGGAGACGACCCGGAGATCATCCGTGGACAGCCATATTGCCCGGAGATCCGATTCCCACCGATTCCCACGCGCCACCACAGGTGCCGCCAACCACATGTCTGACTGCCCCGCTGACATGTTATATCGTTTACGAGTCTGATTGATTGGAACTGACAAAAAAAGACGTATAGCTTCCAACTTGAATGTTAATTCATATAAATTTTATTTTCTGATATAAAATAAAATGATAAGATATTGATATGTATTTGATACGATATTGGTATATATATTTATTTACTATAATAAACTGTTTTAATAAACTAATTATATTTTCCAGCTGTGGGAAAACAGCGTATCCAGTTACAAAATGGTGTTGTGGCTAATTGGCACATGGAAACCTAAAGGGTACCTGCCTCATAGCCGCGATTTTTGTTTTAACTTTATAATAATTGCATTATATTCTATTTAGCGGACCTCTGTATTTCAGCTCTTGGATTGATTATTCATTATTTGTAGACGGTACATATAAAGACATAATCCTCCGATATATCTTCGAAGCTTCAGGTTCATTTGAACAAATATTATGCCACCATATATCACACATTGAACATGTTATCATATTTCCATAAAAATAGTCCGGATATTTGCATGGACAGTGTTATACTATCTCATGGTGCACATTTGTAACCTTGACAGGACGTTTTCGCTGAACTTTTGGATACTGTGTGAACATTTTTTGCTCTGAACAGTTTTTTAGATGGGTTCTCATTCTATATTCATCATATACCCAATCACTAATTTTATCATTTAACGAAATGTTCAGCCTATTGTTGGAACATTTAACCGCGTTGGCGATAGCATATACCCCACAATCTGAGTTATTGTTCTGTAACACGGCATTCATTACCGAAACATGTAATTAAGATTGCTCCTCGTTGTTGATTTGGCAAAGCTGTATTTCTGTTGAAGAAGAAAGACCCTTTGCAGCCCCACGCAAACTATTTATTACAAACACCACCCCCCCCCCCCCCCCCTCGTCCGGTCGGACAGATATAAGCCAATGTGAATGTCCGGTAAAATATATTTGTACTAATGCACGGGCCGTCGAGAATCTATATTTTTTAAACTTGTTTCAGGCACGATCCATTTGTTTCGTTCATCACTGAAGTAAGCTTAGAGTAGTATCTTGGAATCCGATGATTTCTGGATATTGTTCTTGTAAAATTATTTGCGCGGAAAGGATATGCTTATCAGAATGCAAGGAATCGTTTTCTAATTTTCTTTTGTTTTGAACTGTTAGTCCGAATTCATGTAGCCAATACCTCGCTCGGCACGTCTCTTTTTCAGGCGAATTATGTATTAAAATTGGCGATATCGGATTTGCCTTTCTCTTTTTAACTGAAACGTTGTTTTCTAATGTCGGCAATTTTTTTTCTGTTTAGCGAGAGTCGATTTCTTTTTTTTTTTTTTGGTGTTATCTTTGGTGTTTACTTTACGAATATCGCTCAGCTGCCGATTACATTCAACAACAAATGGAACACTACACCTGTTTAGGTAGGCGAAACTGCGTGTACGCAGGCGTGCACGCGTTTTAGGCAGTCCCTTGGGAAAATTCAGGCATTTGACTTTGTTCAATTATCATTCAGCAGTTGATTGTCATCAAAAAGTGAAAAGTTAAAGAAAAAAAATCAAGGTGGCCGGTGTTTTAACCTGTCCGGTTATTCAGTTGACAGTTTAAGTGAGCAGGGTAAGACATATACTAATTTGATTAACATTTAAACTGATAACCTTTCAAGGAGTTTTTATTTACTGCTTTGGAATATAACAATTTTACATTTTACAAAAAAAAAAAAAAAAACAATATGTATAGCCTTTATAAATCAGGTCAGTCTTCTATATAAATCATGTTAATATTGGCTTGATAATTACATGTATCTTAAATTTCATGCAAGTTTAAAAAAGGTTTACCCCATTGCCTTTCAGTAGGCTGATTCATACTTCCTACGAGATTACTCTTCAAGATGGATAGACATGCCAAATTTCAGACCAATACATTGAACCACTTCTAAAATATGAGCAATTTTCACCCGAAGCAGACACATGGACGAACACTACGCAAAAACGATTAAAGATGCCACCACCAGTTTTGATTACGAGATTGAGGTATCCAAGATTTATGGACATGAATAATATTAAGCCAAAACAGCAAAGTACTACTGAGAAAAAGGCATTATTGTATTCAGGGAAAACAGGAAGCTCTAGGTAGCTGGCGCCACCTGACTGGTCTGATGGAAACTCTCCAAGACGGATGGGCATACCAAATCATAGACCAATACAATGAACCACGTACTCCTGAGATATGAATAATTGTCACCCGAAGCCAACGAACAAATGGGTGCCACAGTCTTTAGTACGGGATGGTGGTATTGACGTGCACAGTTTCAGCCCAATAAATTGAACCAATCACTAAAATGGACAGATGGAAAACTCATGGGTGGCACCACTAGTCTCAAGTATGAGATGGAGATATTCAAGATCTATGGACATGCAAAATTTCAGCTCTATACATTGAACCACTCCTGAGATACGGGCTGTTATTCCTAAAACACCCAGATTCAGATTGCACAAATAGGAGTGCAGGTAGCGCCACGTGTCTTTGTTAGGCACAGAAACATGACATAGGTGAGCGAATAAATATGGTAGGTTTCAGAAAAGTCAGTCCAAGGCTCCCAGAGGAGTTCTCAGATAAAGAAGAGGTGGCCGCGGCGGAGCCCGCATGAAAACAATATCCGCAAAAGTATGTTTTGGCGGATACAATAATCTAAAACAAATAAAACTAGCTTAGCTGAAATGGCATAGCAAATTTCAGGGCAATCCATACATAAGTTACATGAGAAATTGGAATATCTACTGAATTGGGTCAATATGAATGGTGATCGGGAATTTTATTTGACAGACGTACTCTATTCCAGCTTTATGGCTTAAAATCAGAAAAAAATATGCAGAGTTTTAAAACGGTCTCAAAAGCAATCAGAAACTGACGAAAAAATTATTATAAATTATAGATGGCACCACTTGTCATATATAACAAACAAAGCTATCTGAAGAGTCGGAATTGTACATGTGAATTAAGACAATCCATGCATTGGATGCAAAGAAATAGGGGGGGGGGGGGGGGGTCAGCTTGTTGGCTCAACTTTGTTCAGTTGGAATGCTGACAGTGATATATGTGTAAATAAGGTACATTAATTTAACTTTGTAATCCCATATAAATTTTCATTCATTAACTATAAACATTCAGAAGAGAGCCGTTTCCATGGTATCGGTGATATAAAGCATGTTTCCGCTACACAGCTCCCACAATGTGTTACCGTGACCTAACTTATATATTTCATGAGGACACGGATGTTGAACAAGAGCTTTTCGCATTTAACAAACACCGTTTCGCCAGATTTCGTTTCTACTCAAAACGAATCTTTTCCTGTTAGACACCGTGAGACGGCCGGGATTACCTGTCTCAACAGTCAAACTTTAAGATGTAAACAAATCCTGTTGTCTTGTTACATCCCAAGCGTTCTACTGGATTCTGAAAAAAAGTAGAAATATGAGATAATACCACGCCTGGTCTGTAGCATTCACACACTGTTGTCATTATGTTCACGATGATTTCAAATTTGCGACATTTGTGAAAGGGAAATTATTACGAAAATAAAATCATCATGAAGTCCCACCATTGTATGTTAAAATAGCTATAACAAGCAAATTCGTGGAATTAATGTCCTCCGCTTCTACCTCTTGTTGTGCCCTTCTTGCCTTCTAAATATGTTTTATTATTATTTTTATTATTATAAATTGTTATTATTTTCTCTGAATATGTCTCCACATGTCATAGTGCCTGTGTTTAAGTTTTCATTGTCCCCTGATGATGTCCACACATATATGATTATAGTAAAGTTCTGAATATATGATTGCAAAACCAATACTCTGACAAGACTGCCATGAAGAAAAACAGTAAAGGTTTTGAGATACTGAGATGCATAAGAAAAATTTACAGATGGACAGCCAAATGGACAGAACGGACTTAAACCACTTTCAAGGGAATAATGCATTTAAGTTTATATATTTTATTAGCATATCCATTTTTTCCATTAATAGTTTTTATCAGATTCTTTTTTTATCTACAAGTTTTATAATTTGTTATAAAAAAGCTGAAAATATTAGTTAAAATATAAGAATTCTCAGTTGCAATCATTATTTATCCAGAGTGTAGCTCCTGTCGGATCATATTATGCATACAAATATATTTTATTATTTTTAAATCACAAATGTTTGAACTGAATTTTAAAGAAAATAATGCAACAACATGGCATCTTCAAGATTATTCCTTGAATCACTATTAACAAGTTTTGTACATTGGAGTTTTTGCATGATATTAACAACACTTGACATGGTGTATGAAAACTTAAATAAAAGCTACTCTTTTCAAACAATTGCTTTGAATTTTCAGATTTTAACAGATGGAATGCTCATGTATACATGCTGTAAAATTAAATCAACAGTGCTTACAAGCAACAAGGGAAGTCAAAATTCAGACCTCAATAGCTTAAATCAATACACATACAACAGCATAAAAAAGTTATTTCAACAATGCTTATAGGACAAATTTCATTATATACATATATATATATATATATATATATATATATATATATATATATATATATACATTTAATGATAATGGAGAGATGGTGAACAGACAGAGCTGATCACTTTATGTCCCTTTATCCTGAGGCAAGGACATGTTTCAATTAGATCTTATTTTATTCTAATCCAATTATTCTTTAAATTGAATAAATTGTACACATTTGCTATAACAAGTGACCCGTGTGTCATGAAGCTCAGCCAACTGACATTTGGAAAATGCATCCTTGCACAGACAACTAATTCAGATAGGTGGCATCATTGTTCATGCATATTAGCTTAAGTTCATCAAGACCCATAAGCACAAATTTGATGACAATCCAACCAGCCTTTCATGAGGAATCTGGCAGTTTGTGTGTATTTTGCATTATTTCTTGGGTGCTCAAACATACCCCAAAACTCTGAGAATATAGGTCACTGTGACCCAATTTCAGGTTTCTGGGGAGAACTTTTGAGGAACTCTCAGGATGTCAAATTAAAAGATTCTGGGCCCTACTTTTAGTTACGATTTGTGCCCTACTTTGGTATCAAATTTTCAATTATTCTGAGGGGTGCTTATAAGCCCCATAGCTCAGAAAATATGGGTAACAGAAAACTTAATTCAGGTTTCCAAGGAGACTTTTCACAGATCTCCCTGTATATCAAGTCTCTAGGACTAATGGTTACAATTTGAGCCCTGTTAAGCGACGACCGCACCTTTGAAGGTCTCATAGATAGAGAAAAAAAATGTTATTTTTTTTATTTTAGGTAGAGCCACCAGTCAGCAAGAACTGATGAAACACTCCATGATGAATAGAATGCAAAGAATCACGGTGATCAATGCAATAGTTCTTCAGATACTGGAGCTTTTGTATCAAATTTTTAGTTATTCTTGGAGGTACTTCGGAGCCCAAAAGCTGGAAGAATATGGGTAACAGCGACCTAATTCCAGGTTTCAAATATATGAGCACCAAGTGACGGGGATGCATACAGACCTGCAGCTGGAATATATGTTTTAGCATATAAAATTATAACTAAAATTACCCCACAGGGTAGGGTAAGTGTTAAGGGACCGGTATCCAGCGTCCCACTGTTAGTTACCTGAGTCAGGAAAGAGAAGATGTGAAAAGCCTGTGTGTGGCGTCAGGGGATGTTAAACATTTCCGTCTGCTCCAACACCGAAACGCTTCAGGTGTTACTTGTATTGCATTTACGTGACAAAATGAAATGCCTGCTCATATAAGAGCAGTCGTAGAAAAGCCAACTGTTCGTGAAATCAGTTTTTACAAGACCCCGCTGACCGATGTTGATATGCAGATGCTAAGGAAGTAGATTCCAAATTCAAACATATCTTCACTGGCTGCGTCTTCCTGTCCAATAGCTATTCATGAATTGGCGGTGCTGTTTAGTGCGCTGCCTCAGTGCCTTCACACAGTAGATGTGAGTCGCAATAATGTGGGAAATCGTACTCGGAGAGGACATGTATCAGCTCTCGCTGGTTCACGTTTACACGTCCTTGACATGTCAGATTCTGAGCTCAAGCCACTATCCCATTGTCCCGGAAACGTGGAATGAGCTTAACATAAGGGAAATCTGCCTTTTACAGAAAGGGGACGACTTGGTAATGCTGACAGAGCGGGCGACACGACTCGCTATCTTTACAAGACTGAAAATAAGAGGTAACAAAATGCCTAATGGAGTCACAATGAACATGAAACAAAAACTTACACAAATATGTCCAAATCTCGAAATCTTGACAGATAACGAGGATCCACCGGATGGTATAATTGATACCGCCATTAGCAAAAATAAAGCGGGATAACAAAGGAACTCGCTCTTCCTCTATGTTCTTTCTTTCTCTAATTTTAATAGAAACAATAGCTTTACACGTTTTCCTACAATAATCAGAATACTATTAAATTCCGCTTGTAGGGTGAGCCCTAGAGTATGGATATTTGGGTAGCAGTCCCAATATAATATGAAATAATAATGTAAAATATCCGAAATAGTTTCCTTTTTGCTCGGCAGATGGCGCTTGACATTTAAATATAAATGAACCTGAATTACCCCATTTTGTATCAGGTCTAACACGCCGTAATGGTGCATGTGGGACTCATGAGGTTGTGGGTTGGGATACAGAAAGTGACTACTTATTACATTCATTGACAAATCATGTTACAAAAACAAAGACGTCTAACGGAATATACATGAAATAAGTACGAGAAACAGGTTTTAACTTTCCAAAATCAGTGTAGACTGGATTATGACCACCTTAGTTTTCATTGTAGGCACCGGCGAAGTTTGTTTGTATGCCTGGGTGGAATAAACCCCCAGATCTAGGAAATCCAAGACCAATGATGACATCTGAATATATACTATTAACAGACTGCAAAAAATGTTCTAACCGACCAAAAGTAGATAAGTTCGTGTCAAGTGCTCCATCATTTCCAGACGCTTAACTGAAATGTTTATCTGGTGCCTAAGGATTAAGTGCGGGGCAGGTTTCACATACAAATACTGTGTTGTATACCGAAGAGCCAGGAAACCCACCTTCCGAATGATGGATATGAGACGTACCTACACGGGTCCGGGTTCGCGGGTAATATATATATATACATATATATGCCCTCATCTGTTAATTTTGTTTTATGTTCATCAGTATTTGCCCAATCAGTATTTAACTCAAATTGTGCTCAGATCAAATGGACTGGTGATTGAATATGATATTGACAACTAGCAAAGATATTAGTAAAGTGAAAGAGTTAAGTGATCATTTGAAAGCATTTTATTGAAGTTGTGATGTTATGTGAAACTTCGTGAATGTAAATCGTCGGTAAACGGGGCATATCGTCTGAATCTGTGCCGCCCGGCTGCCTTCATTGAAAATTGTCCAACCACTGTGAACCCCCGTTCGCACACAGGGTGATCACAAAGCGAGGCTCACCGTTTTTCTCGGTTCGGTTCCGTCGAGCTTCGATGACCCTTGGAATACATTAGGGGTAGGTTTAGGGGGACACAGTGCGCGCAATCATTCTATTCCTCTTGGAAATAGATTTATATTACCCGAAGAAAATGAGCGTCGGCTTTGCGCCTTATTCCGTTAGCTTCCTCATACTCTACGCAAACTTTTTACCTGTGCGAGGGTGTTGACCCCCTTTTTCTATGATTGTGTACCTGCCCCTGTCCATGCAGTTGTTAAAGTTAATGTTAAAACGTGTATGCAGTATGGGCACTACGATCTTCCCCAGTGTCACAACGACGGCAGCTGTCCGTCATTTAGGGACAAGATTTTACCTATCACTATGGATAGCCTCTTTGCTGGAACATATTAAAATATTCATTTGAGTGTTGTGCCAGTAATTCCATGTTGACAGCGAATCAGAACACTGCGACTGTCTCGGAGGTATACAGCGCAAACCGATTGTGATAGATCGAAAATATTACACGTCCTCAGCAATGTTAATAAGGATCTGCCACCTTTACTGAAGCTCATTTCACCATTAAAATATCCAGCACGTGCGGATCATAACAGATATATAGATATTAAACGCACAGTTACACGAAGGCAATACCAAGGTGAGAAATAGGTGAATTCTTTATAATCAAGACGGAGCGTATTATCATTTACGCCAAACATGGTTTTAACTTTAACAGCTGCATCCGCTTATCTGATCACCTTGCTGTTTACCTTGTCGTTGTGGTATCTGTTGTCAAGGCGAAGGAAAAAGCTTCCCCCGGGGCTTCCCAGTTTACCTCTGGTCGGAAGCCTACCTTTTATGGGCACTGATCTTCTTCAAACGTTTCACAAACTGAAGAAAAAATATGGCGACGTCTTTAGCTTTCAGTTCCAGGGTTCCACATCAGTAGTTCTATGCTCTCTGGACGTCATCAGGAAGTGCCATGTTGAGAAAGGTCATAAGTTGAACGCGAGACCCCGGGGAATCTATGCAGATATTTTACAGAACAGAGGTATGAATAATTTTATATTTACTTTACAATACTAGAATCACATACGGGTATAAATAAACATATGTTTTGCGAAATCAATTTTAAAAAGGGATGCTTACAATAAGGTATTCTAAAAAGGGGAATGTATTCAAAATCGAACACTACTTTGTCTTGCCAAGTCAAACACCTAGAGTAAAGCCAAACTTCCACCAGATGGAGTCATCCATGACTGGTCTGCATGGTCACTTTTATAAAAGATAAACGTAGATACTATCATCTTGTATCCACCAGGTCCATGATTTAATATGCTCCAGGAAGTCTTTTTATGTGAAATTGTGAACTTATTATGAAATTATTTCCACGAAACCCACAAGACACTCGTTAAAGTTTGACAGATGATTTTGCGTCGTTTGGTCTCTCTTTGCGCATCAAACTTTGCTTAAGTATCACCACGACAACGAATAAACCTAACATTCTTGTACAAATTTAAACAAAATAAATAAGAATATACTTTGTGCTCTATCCTGTAACAAATCACAAAATACGCATTATGTGGCCGGACGTACATGTATGTACATAATTCCTATGAATTTAGGCCAAAGATGTAGCCCTATCCAATGTATGTCATATGGAGGTGTGTTGGTAGATGTAACATATGTTAATGATTAATTTCTTTGTTTAAGGAATACTCGTTCGTAGAGGTAAAGATTTGAAAGATCTCCGTACTTTCTTCCTTATGGTTTTACGACAGTTCGGCGGACGATCCGCCATCATGGAACAACGGGTGAAAAAGGAAGTAATGTATCAGGCTGAAGAGATCGGACAATATGACGGCCGATCTTTCGACCCGTGGCGCCTCCTGTATTGCTCAGTAGCAAACGTGGTTTTTGCCATCGGTGTGGGGTCCCGCTATGACTCTGATGATGATGAATTTCAACAACTGCTTGACGACTTTGACCGATGTGCGGCCCTCCTAAGCCCTTCCGGGTTACTTTCCGTTTTCCCCTCTCTCCGATATGTACCAGGGGATATATTTGGTTACGTGTCGCTCAAGGTAATGTATATAATTCCATACCCGTTTCTCGTATATTCATTTTGGTATATCAAGATCTCTTACACAACTAATACTTGTATCTCAACCTCTCATGCAACTATAATACGCATATCTATTCTATCCATACCTTGCATCCGGAACTCCAAACCTCTTACATCCATATCCCTTACATCCATACATCTGAAATATTTTATCTGTGCCTTGGATAACAATACCTCGCTTGTCCATATATTTGAAGGAGTATCAGAAGACCTTTGCGTTTGTTCTAACTCTAGAGAGAAAGGAAACGATCTTAAAATATTACATACATTACATTCTTAGAAATGCACGACATTTGTGTGAGTCATGTATATATATATATATATATATATATATATATATATATTTCTATATATATATATATATATATATATATATATATATTTCTATATATATATATATATATATATTTCAGAAAACAATCTCAAAGATACAACGAGTATTTAAAAAACATATCCAGAGACAACGTTTATCCTTTGACCCCAACGATGTAAGGAATTTAATCGACATGTTCATTATACAGCAGCATAAGGAAGGAAACAAAAATCGGGAAATATTCACTGGTAAGATATGTCACCTGAACGATTTTTAATTTTATTTGTGAATATTATGTTTAGCATATGCAGTAGTGAATTCTGCCGTGATTAAAGTCTATACATCTATTTATGCCGTACATCTACATGATAAAATTGTAAATTACGGTTGCTTTAATCAGATATCATCACCAAACTCATCAAATCCCATTGACATATGGATATTTCTGCAAACTGATAAAATGATGTTATCTATGTCAGAGCGGCTTACCCCACCTATCAGCTGATTCTTTGTTTTCCTTATAGATGAGGAATTAAGCAGTGTTCTACTGGAGTTTGTGGTAGCCGGATCTGAAACCACGGCAACAACTCTGTACTGGATGGTATTGTTCCTGGTTCTGTATCCAGATGTGCAGAAGAAATTGTTCCACGAAACAGTTGCCATTGAAGAGGGAGACCTAACTTATTGTAAACGTATGGATATGCCCTACACGATGGCATTTATACAAGAAGCCCAGAGATTGGCAGACATCGCGCCTGTACCGATGCCTCGTTTTGCTTTGGACGACCTCGAAGTGAAGAATTATGTGATCCCTAAAGGGTCCACAGTCATGTCATTTGTAACACCCGTACTCAATGACCCAACCTTGTGGCCAGATCCTAAGCTGCTTAATCCTGAACGCCATATTGATATTGACGGGGATTTCATTCTTAGAGACGAGATCATTTCATTTGGATTGGGTAAGCTATCTTGTTTTTGCTTTATGTCAGATCATATCAATGTAAACCTAACTTTCTTACAGCCGTTATTAATACCTGTTTTGTTGCAGGTGCGCACTGCATATGTCCTTTACATGTCACTTATAGTATGCACAGAGGCCAAGTGTAGCGCAACGGTCCCCTTTAACTCACTTTGTGATAGTTAAAGGAAACAATATGAAAGTAGAACTGATATATATCCCATTGTCCCATACCTAGATTTCAGAAATATGTTTTGAATAAACATCCTGCTTTTCAGGACCCCGAGCTTGTGTAGGAGAGTCACTTGCCAGCATGGAACTGTTTTTCTACTTAACCGGACTAGTTCGGAGGTACGAAGTGTTACCGGTAGAGGGCGCCCCTCTCCCGACCACAGACGCCGACCCTGGATTAACACGAAAGCCTAAGCATTTCAAAGTGCGCTTTGTGCAACGTTGACTCGGCAGGAGCGTTAAACTAACTCTTTTATCTCAAAACCCAGTTCAATGATAAACTGTCTAAAAGAGGACTTCATTTTGCAGTATATATTTACCCGCTGATTATTCAGTCAAGGAATACAGATCCTAATTATATTTCTTACCTTTTGTTGTGGCTCTTAGTGCTAGAATGTGACATTTATATTTTCTATTGAGATCTATATGTTGTAGGATATGTTTTATTAGTTTAAACGAGAACGAACCAGCGTGCTATCACTGATTTAATGAAAGCGAACAATCTAACGACACAAATTATATTTCGGTATGAAGGTACAAGCAGAAATGTTATATTTTCATTTCATCTCACGAGTGATGCAGAAAATAATCCAAACAGGGTTTATCCTTAGATTACATTTAGATTCTGGAGAATAAGAATAAGATGAATTAAGACAAATTCTTTCCCGCAAGCCGGGTTTTGGCGGACCTAACCAGGCATTCAGATTGTATCCCCTCATCCTTTTTTATTAAAAAATTAACATATATTCTTGATTTTTCTTGAAGCATATAAAGTGATTAATAAATCTGACCTATCCATCACAGTAACACAAACAGCTTTTATCAATGGACATTGTAACTCGATTGATGGATTCTAAATTAAATTCCAATTTATTATAAAAATAATCTTCCAAACCCTGTATATTTGTACATTTATAGTTTTATAGTTCTCTTTTAAAGGCAATTATTCCGTAAAAGATGATGCAAAACATCATACCTCAAGAGTTTCCTGCTGTGTCACTGGCAATCCAACCCTTATATGGATGCGAATGTATCACTGCAGTTTAAGTTGAGGAATTGTTTACTCTTTTTTCATCACATGCGCATTGCGCACTGGTGGCGCCAGGATGTTGCAGTATATGTGTGTGTGTGTTTGCGTGCGTGAAATTTTGGCGTTTTTGTACAGGTGCGCCATTTGCACATCAAAGCTAATCCGTGAAAAAGAAAGGATTTAGAAATGATATATTTTGGTGATCTTGAAATATATCTCCAGCTGCGTTTATGACAAACACAGCTGATGATCGGCAGCTCTACATCGTACGATAATTTCCGCAAAGCGTGACATGTTATCTATTTAATCGTCGGATACTACTATACGCTAAAAAATCCATGTAATACATAACAAGTTGTAAAGGTAAAACTACTGTGAAATAAAATATATATACATATATGATAACACACACACACACAAACAGTCTTCTTAGATTTTATTAAGGCCCCCTACTTCCTTTTTGACGAGTCTAGTAGTGTTATAGTGCAGTTTCAAGCCTTGTGATTATATTGGATTAAAGCGTGCTTTACATAATCCAGCCCAGCTGTATTGTCATTATACTATGAACAACGTGACTCTTGATCCCTTTGGTATTCACTTGTTATGACGGTACAAAATTCTGGATAATCCCCCTTCATTTCAATAAAGTTGTCTTGTAACATAATGTTAAACTGGCCATAAAAGATCTCAATGGATAATTCACATTAATATATATTCAACAAGTCTAGAAATAGATGTATCATGTTAGATCACCAAGCAAACATGTGCATAAGTTTATGGCTACATTTACGATTCAGCGTTTTGGGTAGTTTTGACCCTCTATTTATTTTCTTTATATATTGGTTAATAAAGTAACCACAGCTAGTCTCAACATTTTAGAAATTAGGTTTTCGATAAAAGTCAAAGGGCTTTGGGACAACTGCTGTTGACTATAGTTTGTTTGCCCCGTACAACTCCACTGCAACGGAAATTACACCAACATCAGATTTTCTCACCCCCTGGTGATGCTTGGGAAATGGAAATGAAACCGCTATAATTATATATATATATATATATATATATATATATATATATATATATAAAACCAGATTCTAGAATCTGTAGGTAACATTGGAGTAAGCACTTGGAGTAACATTGGAGAAAGAGGTGAGAGGGGCGAAGAACCTCTGTGACACAGAATATACAGTAAATTTACCCAAGTTACTTTTCCCCATATTGTCAACGTTCATTTATCCACACGATCTTCTGCCGAAAATTCATGTTCACTCTTGATAATTAAAGAGAAGGCCAAGCAAACATTCCCTCTATCCCTATGACACTTTGCCGTGGTTCAATCTCTCGATGAGCTGTGGAACAAGGATACCCCAGTCCCTTTGAATGGCTGTTGCTTTCGAACCGGACAAAATGTATGTTATTGAATCGTTCGAGTGGATAAAATGATGTTGGTGGTTCAATTACCCCAAACCTAAAAATTAAATGTTCCCTGTGTAATTTGGCTTAGACAAACCAATCAAGTGTGGGATAAAATTGGAATATACCACCTCTCCTCATGGAAAGGCGTTTGTATGTGTTCACAACATAATTCACGCAATCATGACTAGATTGTGTTGTGGATCCAGCATATGATCCCGATTTAGAAACATCAGCATGGAATATTCATACATGTATAGCCACTTATGCACTAATAAACATTGAAATATGGGCCGAATAAGTGAATGCAAACACGGGTTGGGGAGTATCCACAATATATGGCATGCATCCCTTCTTTGCGTAGGATTGCATTCCTTAGCATAAAGATTTCCAGTTGTTTTAACTGATGTTTCCCGGTCATTGTTAAACTAGTTTTGTATTGAAGTATACTAAATTATACTGAACAACCAGTTTAAATAATATTGCCATTCTTGGAAAAATTGTATTTAAAAAAGAGTTAAGTAATGATGGTCAGTAATTTTGAGGTTTGAATTTAGTTAACATGATGTGAAGGTGACATATAAGACATGACTTACTTTATTCAATACTGCACACAGCTTTAAACCCAAATAAGTACACAGGATGATCATAAAGTGTGACTGACAAGGGCACTCATTCAGTGAAGTTGATTGTTTATGACCCCATGGCGGGAAGGACAGGTTTAATAGTCTTTACAAGTTTATACAGGTATGTGTACGAAATGTATATGTCAGACACGTAGACAGGAGTTGCCCATCATTTCACATTTGCGAGTAAGCTAATATTGTAATATTTTATGCACACGCATACGTAGACAGCATACCAAGGATAATTTTGTGTGTATTTCTCATCAACAAGACGGTTCATACGCTCATTTACGCCAAAAATGGATTTCGCTTTTACTTCAGCATCCGAGTATCTGGTCTTCTTGCTGATAACATTGTTGCTATATTATCTGTTGTCAAGGTCACCGAAGAAACTTCCACCTGGCCTTCCCAGTTTGCCTCTCTTCGGGAGTTTGCCTTTTATGGACACTAATCCTATTCAAGCGTTTTACGAAATGAAGAAAAAATATGAAGACGTCTTTAGCTTTCAGTTCCAGGGTTCAACGTCAGTAGTATTGTGCTCTTATGACGTCTTCAGAAAGTGCCAAGCTGAGCAAGGTCACAAGTTGAACGCGAGACCTTGCGGGATCCTTACAGAATATGTTTTAAAGAACAGGGGTATGTGGTTTTAAAATTCTGGCCAATACTTTTATAGCACAAAATAATACGTAATTATTCATTTACTTGCTAGCTGCCTATATTCTATATACCATCCTTAGAAATTACTATTAAACATCCATTTTCTGTGACTAATATATCTAATGTATCTCAAATGGAGTTGTGTTTGCACGAAGTAATAGGTGTAAAAATATATTTGTGTTTCAGGAATGATGGCCCGTGTAGGTAAAGAGTGGAAAGACCTCCGTACTCCCGTTAACACGGCTTTTCGATATTTCGGTGGACGGTCCGCTATCAGGGAACAACGTGTCAAACCGGAAGTGATGTATTTTGATGAAGCTATCCGACAACATGACGGCCGACCTTTTGACCCCTGGCGCCTACTGTCGTGCTATGTGGCAAACGTTGTGGCAGCGATGGGTGTGGGGTCCCGCTATGACTATGATGATAAAGTGTTTCAACAATTGCTTGGCTACGTCGATCAGGCGGCGGTTCATCTAATACCCTTCCGGGTTACTGTCCGTGTTCCCCTCACTCAGGTATGTACCGGGGAATATATTTGGCTTCGTGTCGCTTAAGGTGATGTTCCTACTCTAATATCGTGTATCCATTCATCGTTTATCTGAAACTCTTATAACAATACCTTTTATATAAGTGTACCTCATATCCATAAATCCTATATCCATAATTAATTAATCCGAAAGCCACAGAGAGAGAGAGGAATCGCATTTAAACAGAAACATATTTCTTTGAAAGAATGGTATATATATATATATATATATATATATATATATATATATATTAATATATGATATATATATATATATATATTTATAAATAAATATAAATGTATTTATATAATTATATATAAATCATACAACCATTTTCACATCGGCTGCATTTGCCCTGGTTTTTTTTTTGTCAACTCCGTATCGTATAATTACACCATGAATAAGAAAACAATAAGAATACATGTATATATATATATATATATATATATATATATATATATATATATATATATTTATAAATTTTTAGAGAAACATATCAAACATACGGCGGGTGTTCCAACGCACGTACAGAAACACCGAATGACATTTGACCCTAACGACATCAAAGAATTAGTTGACATTTTTATCATGCAGCAACAAAAGGAAGGAAACGCAAATCGAGAAATATATACTGGTGAGATAGGTCACGTGGTCCATTCTTTATTTAATCTGTGAATAAATCACGTGATGCACTTTCAGTTTGTTTTGTGGATATCACGTGATAAGTTGAAACTTTATTTGTGGATATATCAAGCAAACCATTTTTTATACTTTGTTGCCGATTGATCATGTCATCAATTATACATGATTTTTGTGAATATATATAGCGTAATGCATTATCAATTATATTTGATGATATAACAGGTTGATCCGTTTTATCAATATCTATTTAGTGATGTATCTTTTTTATTTTTATTGTGTGACCCAAAAAGGAGTCTTAATTAATTTCACGAAAAGTTGCCTATCGAATACACCTATAAGTTAAATGACCCATTTTAAGGCTTCCTTCATACTATGAAGGTACAAGTTATTACCGGTAGATGGCGCCCAACTACCTACCGCAGAGGCAGACTCTGGATTGACAAGGAAGCCCAAACATTTTAAATTTCGCTTTGTGTCACGTTGAATCGGTGGGTTCTCGAACATTACATTACAGTAAAGTGTATTTGAAAGCTCAGTCCAATAATAAAATATCTTCAGACTAGACCACGCTACTTTAAAATACCTTATATGCCTGCTGTAGTAGAGGGCTAAATATTTTTATTGCGATTAAATATTTTGTCCGCCTCTGCCACTGGTCATTTAACATGATACGACCATTTACACTGGAGATATGTTATAAGTATTAGTCTTATCCGGTCTTATATGTAATTAAAGTTCAGGTGCGTAATATCAGTCGAAGATAAATTTGTCGTTGCATTTGTATATAAAACTGAATCCGCCCTTAACTTGCTTTAGTGGTACCACGCAACATCAAGTAACGTCTGAAGCGAATGCCGTAACAACGAACATGATAGGCAAACCAAACTTGAGAGTTGAACGAGTTCCTAGTAAATCTACCAAAGTTAGAGTGGTATGTTTTATGGTCTAATGTGGAATAATGCACTTTTCCGTTCCAGGTGTCCTCGAAGGAAATAAATGTAATTATATTTCCTTGGTGATACGGAAGACATACTGTTCATTTGAAATCTATATTTTGAACAGAAATGATTTTGAAATATGCAAATCACGAACAACTCACACTCATTTAATGTTATTTCATTTAAAATATATTGTTTCAAGAAATTGAATTTGATAGCAACAATAATAATGTAATAAACAAGTTACATATATATAAATATATAACCGAACTTAAAAGTATGGAGCTTGTAATGCATTGAACAATAAGTGGATTACATATATTATTCAATAAACCTTACCTTATTTCTTTAAAATTTTCTCAAATTAAGTACAACCTTAGGGGGGGGAGAGGGGTTGTCATGCTAAACATTCTTATTCTGCCTGCTTATCGACTAATATTATCCTTGCCATGCCAAGAAATTCATCATAATACTGTTAAATCGGAAGGGACATTCTCTTTATATGACTTGTCACCCGGTGAGATCTCTTGAAAGCCATGGATCTGTTGGTCCTGTCACTGTAAATGTATAATCTGTTTTACACTATCACAGAGGTAGGTAGGTTTCATCTTAGCTTAATTATAGTTAATTGGGTTTATGACTTGCTGATGGAAGGATCTTGACATATCAATTACCACTGTCCCAGCGTTTTTTGTGTAACACCGTGATTACCAGTTAAAAAAGAAACTATATGTTAACGTTTTTATTCAGAGTGATCACGGACAATATCATTCCGCACTATTTGGCATGTGTATCAATTATCAGCTGGACCCGAAGACTGGGTATATATCTTGATATCCCGTAAAATAATTAACAGGTTAAAAAGAACTGGAGGCCAAATTAATTCCTTTGGACGTATACTTCTTTTCAGGTCCTTCTAGAACCTTCTATGTAAGCATCCGCACATGTGAAGTCAATTAATAGAACAACTAGCAGGTCTCGTTTTGATTTCAGGTTTCCAAGGAGATTTGCATAGAACCTTCCTGAATGTGACGTTGGAAGATTCTAGTCGTTACAGATTAGATTTTTACCCATCTGACATTCAGGAAGCTCATTTGACATCCTTTACCTATATGTCGTAAATATAGGTCAACTTGATCTTATTTTAAGTGTCCAAGGACATTTTCTGAGGACCTACCCAAATGTTATAATAAAAGCTTTTGGCCTATTAGATACAATTAGTGCCCCGTCTGTCTGAGTGGCCATATTACATATTTTACCCAAAAGGCGGGCCTATAATATAGGTCACTTTGATCCAATTTCCATTTTAAAGCACGTTTCCCCTGGACCAGAATGTTAAGTAAGAAGATTCTCGGCTTCATGTGGTGCCCCGTTGGACAGTCTGGGCGATAAAAATATAGCCAAGACCTCATTTCAAGTTTGCCTAGGACTTCCCTGATGTAGAGTTTCTAGGTCTTTCGGTTGCAATGTGTGCCCTGTAGAAGATATAAGGGTCGGGCGGCCAGACGGACGACGGGCAAATGACTCAGATGACTTACAGTCAGCCTAGCATAAAAAAATCAGTCATCCGTAAACAATTCGTAAATTAAACACCTTAATTCCCAGCATGCGTGCCTCGGACTTCTTTGTGTGTTAATTCCAAGGATATTCATCCTTTGAATGACTACGGCATTGTTCCATGTGATAATAACTAATATTCCGTAATTAAGACACCAGTTCTATAAGAAACCTTTCGGCCTATAGCGGGTTAACATGAGAAATCCGACTCGACCTATGTTTCATTCTTCCTTGTGTTTGACCCAGATTACATCTGTTAGTTTGATGTAACCTGTGTCTGTAAAAATAATTTTTCAGTATTTGTAAGCAAAACCGGGCCACGCTTAATCAACGCAATGAACTTGTAACAAGTTGAAGACACGCTTACAAATTCCCCTTAGGTAAACAAACACAAAGAGTAAAGCTGATTAGGAACCTTGTACAAATATTCAGCACAAACACGCTTCAGTGAACAACCAGATGTTCAATGTATAACCTCTCTAGTCATACCCTTCTGAAAAGTGCCGTATACAAAGGTACGAAACTAATAAGTAAACAGGATGCTTACAATCTTTTGATTCCTTACACATTATATATATATATATATATATATATTTATATGAATGAAAGAAGGAGGTAGTAGCATTATCATCTTCTTCAGATCAAAAGAGTGTTTTGTCGGAAGGGATGATTGAAATTAATATCAAACCCCAATATGCTTGTTCATGGCGCGTGGTTGGAAATTGATTTGCCTCTGGACTTGTGAACAAATGTTGTTGGTTTGTGTCCCGTTATGACCATCGTCGAGCAAACACTCCTAGACAAAGTTGTCACGGCAAGCGTTCTCCAAAAATGAGGGAATGGCTACTTGTCAGTGGCGGCTAGCAAATTTAGAAAGAAGAACCCTCTTGCGTATTTTATGGTTCCTTCAGTTGTATGCTCCTCCTGGGCTATAAAAATGAAATGCCCAAAAGATCTGGAAGCAAATTGTACAGTCGGAGGAGACTGACATCTTATTATATTGAGGATTCTAAATTGATCAGTAGTTCTTGAAGAATTCAAACACGCGGAGTAATCTGGTGGACCTTGCAATGATGAAACTGTTAGCTTGACATCCGTATAAATGTGTTTGACGGGTTAACTAGTTGTGTCTTTTACTAATTTCCTTTAACATATATAACTTTGTTGACATGTTCATAACAGCTTACAAGGACCTCTGCTTTAACACTGCCATTTTGGAAAGAATAATATACATCAGAAGTACATGCCAGATATATAGAGGAAGCCTGTGGGCAGTTCATGTTAATGGCCTTGAAATGGATACACAGAGAAATTTATTCTTTTCACGTTTTCCATGCTTTGCCAAAATTACAGCCCGTTTCTTTCAATGTACTTATACAACCAGAGGCATCGTAGATAATGCCTTTTCAATTTTCAATCAATTAATTAAAAATGAGAGCTCTGTCGCTGTACAGTTAACTAAAATTGCAGTTTCTCTGCATATCCAATGATTTAACTTTACAGATGTTGATGCCTATACAGGCATGACATCCAAATGACAACAATATACATATATATGCGGTTAACGTACGTTCTTTATAATCTGATGATACAAAATACAAAAAATGGACCACTTTCCAGACACACATGCCCATATACATACTCAGTGTCTTTCATCGGTTTCCGCAAATATTTATCACCTGTTAACATTAAACCATGCCCATTCGTTTATCAGTTATCTGTAAAATTTAGAAAAAAAGAAAGCAATTTAGTTGGAGTCTGTCTTTTTTTAGCTCTCCACCCAAAGGCAGACGTTTGGTAACTCGTCATCTTCTTCTTAATTTCTAATATAGGGAATAAAATTCCTGCTTTCATAGAAGTTTGTTGGGATTACTTATTTCATATTTCCCGGGTACTGATCTGTATGTAGATGATCGGGCGTTTGGAGGCAGAAACATGTTTTTGTAAATTTGCATCCCTACTACCAGTCGCTTGTGGTAAATAGAAACGAGCTGTGATGCAGGAATATATAATTCCTTGAAAGAACACGTTTAAGTTACTTGTTAATAGATATGTTGGAGGTTATACATTTTCAGCAGACTGTAATAGATAATTCAATCAAACAAACCATATTATCTCTTCTCCGGTCTTATTTTAACAAAGACAGTTAAGTTTTCAGGAAGAAAGAAGGGATAATTATCCAACTAAATGAAATTGTGTCCGTGCAGTATCAATTTTACCCCCTTTGCTTTAAAAAGATGAAAAACAATATTAGTTGTCATCAGAACACATAAGAAAATCGATTATAAGAAGGGAGCAGTATTGATACGATTATCAAACAAAGAACGAGGCCATAATGGAAGAGTGTTGACGCATACTTGTGACAAACAGGAGAGACGCTTGGTGGTGATCACTTCAGGTAACTGCTGAGAGATATAAATAAAATCAATCAACAGAATCCCGAGGCCTTACAGCTCTCGAATGCCGCCCCCCCCCCCCCCCCATACTAGTTGAAAACCAGTAAAGATATAATGCACCTAAAGGTTGTGTAGGCTCGGTTTCATGATAGAATATGTCGCATCTGTTATACAGCAGTTATGGAAAGAAGGTTGCTTGTCATTGATTTCCAAGGTCACAATAACGGTCCATCCGTGAAAACATAAAGAAAAAGAACGTTGTGCGACAACTACAGGCATAGCTCACTGTTGGGCAGCTCAGAACGATCACATCCCGCGTTTGACTAAAACAGACCATCCGCTACGCATGATACCAACACAGGTAAAGCCAAGCGGCTTCCGAAGCAACAAAGGTACTGTCGCTCTGGCAGTTCGAAAAAAATATAAGGCAAGTGCCAGAACCTCTACAACATATGAGTTAACCTGACGAACGCTTTTACTTCTTCAAGGTCATTCGGCTTTCCTGTCCAAACACTATCTTTACATCCTAGCCAGCTGTGGTCACCAGGCTCTTTATTATCAGCTCTTTTTCCGACAAGTTTCAAGTTTCAATCAATGATGAAACAAGGATACGTCCTAGTACTCACACTCTTGAGCGTTATGTCCGAATCCTTCTTGGTTCTCTGCCCTGTTCAAGGCCAATGGTGGTTCACTGTCCCTTAGAGGTATGAGTGACTTTTCATTTACCTTCGTGTCAAAATAGTAGCAGAAAAAGCTTTCCCAATATGCGAAAGGGTTATGAAATATCGTTCCAAATCTATTTTATTTCAAAACTGTCCATCGCCTCTTCAGTCGTACGTTTACCCTCAATTTGATGTCAAATTATTCGGCTCTCATTACAGGTTCATTTTGTCCTGTCTTTAGAAAACAAAATATAAAATTAAAATTATTTCCCCCCCTGTAGCAAAAGTTATGAATTTCTGAGTCGATTGAACCAATTACTTCGGCCTATGCAATCACTTAACCAAAGGAAACGAAAGACCTCCCCTTGGTGGCCGTCTTGGAATATTAAGGCTAAATTGGATGCTTGGCAAATAGGATATCTGAGATTTCAGTTATCGAGTGTTGACTGCATACACCTGCCTGCATAATTTGGTTTGCACTTGCTGACGCTATTTTTGATTGCCTTGGCTAAATTCCTGAATTGACAGGCATATGTTCCCTCCTTTTATAGTTTATGAGTGTAAGATAATTTAGTCTTGTCTGTCTGGATTTTATTTGATTCCCTTCAATAAATGTAAACGCAGGTCAACCATGTGAGCACGATATTTTAACAATGATTCTGGATCGGCTTTCGGATTATTCACAGTAATACCACTGACCATCAATCCCACTAACAAGAATGATAATAAAAAATATATTTCTCTCGGTTTACATATAAAACAGTTTCATTGCCTCTGGATATTATATATTTCTTGCAACTTAAGTAATTTCTACCGTAGTTAATTGCTTATCGATTAAAAGTCTATGCTTTACATATCAAAACATGAATATTTTGTTTTTAATGTCAAAGTCTATAACAGTTATTATGTGTCTTGTGTCAATGGAGGTAAAGAATTTAGTCGTCAGATAAATGTACTACACTGCTTCGAATATAACACCCATACGGTATGTTTTGTACACTAGACTCTCGTCACACGCTGAATTTTGAAAAAAAAACTGTATTGATTTTGACCCATTGTTAGACGCTGACAGGCTTTTCAGTCAATATATGTATTAGCTGCATTTTGGTAAGAGGATTATTAAAAATATCTTACAAATCGATGTACCGACAGGATGGACAGTATTCCTGGAACTAATAGGTCTATATTGCATTTCAGGAAACCCACTAAACAAAGTTCGTCTTAAATGTAAAGATAACCTTGGGAATTATGCAAGGTCACTGCAACAGTAAGAGATAACAATAAGCATATCAGTTGAATGTGTTAAAAGGAATTATTATACCTGTTGTATCTGCAGTATATTTATAAATGACATATTAATTCCGGACTGTCATATCAACATGCGTTTGCTAATGCAATTGACTTTGGGCTATACGGTAATGAAATGCATTGCATCACTTTCTTTGTGAACTTCTTCTTGACATAATATATAAAACAATATTACATCACTTTGTTTTCTTGTTAAATTATTTTTTAATTTTAGGTCCATCATTTGACATTGACAGTTCCCAAGAAGGCCTTGATTCTTGCCATTCTGTATTTTGGGTCCTCCAAAAAACAGACGTCACGGGACACTGAGGCATCCAGGCTGAATTAAAGATATCCATCAATAATGGCAGTCACAAGAACACTTATGCTGATTTTATGCCAGTTTGGTGAGTGGATTTCGTAATTACGTTTTCGTATTTTCAAACGGAATCAAAATTTCCCCGTCTATAATATATATATATATATATATATATATATATATATATATATATATATATGCAATATATTTCAACATTCGGTACACGAATGGATCTGGCTTCAACAACTGGTCAACTGTATGATATTTACACACGGTTATTATCAGAGAAAACAAAGCAGCGCTTATTCCATGTGCAGGTGTCACTTCGAAAAAGATGTGTGTTACAGCGTGCGGTAAACATGTTAACTGTACCTGCGCCAACCACTTCCAAAGGGGGATCTGTGAATTACTCCTGTCAGAAATTGATAGTTCTCAAAAGGTAACGAATTGCACGAATTTCTCAAAACATTTGGATAAATAAACAATCCTTCCTGTTGATTCAACAAATATTTGAAGAGTATCTTTATTATTTGAAACCAGTTTCATGCAAAACATTTTGTTAAAAATCTTTTTTTTTCCAAAAATAATTGCATTGACAATCCTTACAAGTTATTTAAAGAAAGTTGATAGTTTGTAAACAACGCAGAACAAAGTTCCATTTTTTCCATTAATAAAGATAAAAAGACTACGGTCGTGAACCAAAAAAGAATTGCGAAAATGAATGACAGATCCTCAGAACCCTCTTCACTTAACAGCATGCCTATGCAGAAATTCACGGAAACCACTTCTTTTGCTACAGGTAGCCCTTCAACATCTTGAAACACCCGTGAATGTTTGGTCTATAACAATTTTTCGTGCTTAGCATAAATCCTGTTTTCAATATATGTGTAGTTGGTACGTATTCGTATGCGTAATGCAGCTAGGAAACTGACGCCCATGTTTCCATTAAACCTAGCATTACATATATGCGTATTGGTTATGTATGCGTATGAATTACGCATGCGTAATGCAGCTAGGAAACAGACGCCTGTGATTCCATTAATATGTATGAGTATGCGGTATGTATGCAGCAAAATCGATCCAATAATAGTACAGAGCTGTATGAGGAGAGAAGTCGTCCGCCAGCAGAATACCCTATACCTTGTCAACTTTTGGAATTTTCCCGTCCGTTACCATGAATATGCGTTTTCATTCGCTAACCTAAGCGAGCTGTAATGCTGCATACATATTTTCGCATACCTAGCTTCATACGCATACGTAACTCATACGTACTGCATACGCACATATAGAATCCCACCTTTTAACGATACGTCTACATAGACTAGTGTCCTACAAGCTGTAAAGCTTCAAGTAATCTATGAGCACTTGACTAACGAATTGGTTGACTTGATTATATCATAATCATGTGTCTTTTTTGTTTTTGAGGAAGTATTTAAAAGAAATACAATGATATTCTTATTTTTATGCCTTTTCTAGCAAACAGTGACCAAATAAAAGCTGTCCTGTAAAACTTTCCAACTTACCATTTTGTATGATGCCATGGTTTATATTACAAATGGCAACTGAAAAATCCGATTAATTCAAAATACATGTATTTTGTTTTATATTTTAAAACGTTTAGGTTGCTAATACATCATGAATCGGTCTATTCTATATTCTATGCTCAGTCAGCGTGTTCATGATACAAAACATAACATTTTACATAGGCTCCTAATTACTTTGCTCAACCTTTATAATATAAAGTATTTTTATACTTTATAATACAAGACCCTTTTTCATGTTTTTTTTGCAATGCTATATTTTTCTATTTCAGAGACACGTTTTATCTTTGGACATCATTTCAAAAGCAATGGCAGAGTTTCATTCTATAATATGGACAGAAACTTCGTGGACTGGAAAACCGCCAGGAGAGAATGTTAAAAGAAAAACTCAGATCTTGTTTTCATAGAAACATTGGCGGAGCAGAATAATCTGTGGGAGTGGGTAACGGAAGGAACGCCTTTGACTATGAGAAGCAATGTATTCGGTATATTAAGACCTTACTAAAATTCTGACAACGATTAATGCTCTATGTGAAATAAATGATTACGGCAATTAAAACATAATTATTTCAATTTTATAAAGAGAACACTCACTGTTACAATTCTGAATCAACGAAAAAATCACAATCATAGCTCCTCTATATTACTGTAATATATATATATATATATATATATATATATATATATATGTGTGTATGTGAGAGAGAGAGAGAGAGAGGGGGGGGGGGGGGAGAGAGAAAAAAGGGAGAAGATATGTAAGAAAAGCAATGCTGCTTCATAAATACCTAGGAAGGTCGAAAGGTCATGGGTTCGTTCCCCATCGGCATTGAACCGAAAAAAGTGATACTGACTGTAAAATTGATATTGACTAAAGAATTAATACCATATATATCATGAGTTCTAACATTACACAAAGATTTCCCTAACTATATGAGATATACCAGTAGACCATATGTTATTACATTCTGCATGATGCACCTTCAAAAAAGAGGATATTATATTATTTTATAATACGTAATTTCAGATTACTCATACTGGATATCTTTGAGGTACCTGGTCGAAAGGAAGCGCTGGGTGTGAGCTGGAACGAATCAAGAACTTGCCGTACCCGACACGTTCACGAACTGGTACCCGGGTGAAGATAGTGACTTCTTGATATTCCAAAAGTGTGCAGCCATTAACCTACTGGATGGGATATGGTTCAGTCGGGAGTGCCGCTCGAACAGTATGTTTGTATGTGAAAAAGGTATAATAACCATATGATATGGGTAATATGTAGCGCTCAGACGATTCTTTGGGACATCATAACCTGCAAAAACATAAGTAAAACATCCCATCAATATCCTCAGATACCCATGTATCGAAAGATATTGGATATTTGACCATCGAACAGAAAATTAAACATATAACTAGCTACTCAAGATATTTTGATACAAAACAAATCGCATGCACACACCTTTTGTCTTCTCAAAACCTACATCCTCTAGTGTTGCATTATGGGATAGCTAGGACTACTTGTCTCAATTTAAAATCATTATTCGTTACATTTCAAGGAAACACCTTCTGTTTACATTTCACGTGCGCATTCTTACTAAACGTACCTTATTCAATAGGTTCTTTTCAGAAAAAATCCATGTTTATGCAATTTCCATGGAAACATTTATTACGAATAGCATCCAAACGGTTTGCATTATCCTGTTCACCGCATTTATGAATACCCGATCTGTGTATGTAGAAGCCAGGTTGCAATGTAAGCCGTAAATTAAAAAGCACGCAAACCCTAACCAGCTTGTTAGGCATAACATCATTGGCCAAAAATCAGTTATGCGGCATCTGATTGGCTAATCGCCTTACGATAAAACCAATTAAACGGGGCAACTCACTTCATATTTCCACAACCATTGAGGTAATAGCATGGAAATCGTGTTCTTCTTGCATTTGACTTTATCTATTGTGGCTCTGAATCTTAGGCACTCCTGGATCTTATCGTGAGTGAGATATTGCTTTACATTTGATATCGTTTTACAAGGATAGTAGATTGTAGTTGCCCGTCAAAGGTCGGTGGGTTTTTTTCCCACCCCTCCAGACAACCAAATGTCACCATCTGAGCCATAGAAATTGCCTTGCCTTAGTTATTATAGATAGTTGTACAATTCATGTAAAATTAATATGTTTATATTGATAATGTATCGTTGCAGCCCAAAACTATCATATGCTAACACAACACGAACTAAATTGCGCAAGCGAGGGGAGGAAAACTAGAAAACTATTCTCACATACGACCCAAATCATTGTTAATACATAACTTATGGATATGTATTAAGATGATCAACAGTACAGGTTTGCTCCTCTCTCTTACATATCCTGTCACGAAACAAGGCTTCTCTCCTGTGTTCTCATTTATATAAAAACAGGTTTATATAAACGTTCAAATGTTTCTTTTTGTATTGGTGTATATATCGCTGTATATTGTTGTATATATAACTAGTCCTGGAATACAGTAAGGTGGTGAATGATTTCTTATTTTGTTAAAGTCATTGAAATTCTGTAGCAACAGATTAAAATATTAATCGATTATAATTTTTGTTCTGTTTCCTTGTGATTACTCATCATATTTAGTGTGTCCTCCCGTGTTTTGTTTTCAGCATGCAAGAGTGCTGGTCAACTTCATTTATGTATGAAAAACATGATTACCCTCATAGTTAGCTAATAGTAATAAGTTTATATTTCACTTTTGTGATATAAACGCTCATTATTCTAATGTTATTAAATCTTGTGTGAATGCCTAACAGTAAATAACAGTACATTTTAAGCAAATACAACTTGGAAAAAACCTAATTCAAGTCACTTTGTAGCGCGCTAATATTTAACTGCATGACAATATCTCAATAGTGTTTTTTTTTCTGCTTTCCTACGTGGTAATTTTTAAATTTTGTTTTAAGGTAGAGATATGATAGAGTTAAAAACACAAAATAACTTCAGGTATTGTCATGTAATTTAATATAACCCCTATGTTGTTGGTATTTAAAATAGCGTATTATTTAGATATTGCTAAATATCATCGATAATGAATGAAAATTAAAAGAAAATGTGTGTATAATCAGAAAGAACATTGGACAAAAATCATATAATAAATACTCTGTTGGTCTTATATGGGTTAAAAAATGTTTGGACTGACTTTTGTTCTATCAGCACTATTCCCTGGTGCTAGACTCTTAATAAACAAAAATATCACATATACTTTAGGAATGTCTCAATATTTTCTGATTATTCGCCATATTTCGACAAATAAATTTATAGACATAACAATGTAAATCCAGTTCAACACAGTTATGGTTTGTACAAAATTCAGTAGACTGTACTGAATATAAGTCCTCAATTTATCACTCTTGTTAAACACTGAAACCTTCTTGATCTGCAGTTGAAAATGTCTTACATACCACCGGTTTTATAAGACCACCTGTCTAGTAAGACCACCATTTATTGGACAGAAAGCATTCACTCTGGTTATAACTGACCTATGTAGTATGACCTACTGTAAAGTAGGACAACTATTGGCCAATCCCACGGGTGCTCTTATTACACAGGATTTACTGTATAATGCTGTTGATCCGGAAGAAAGCATTGTAGTTTACGTATACCGTGGACTTAATAAAACTAAAGTTGTTTTTTGCAGTCAGTATATTCTTTTTCGCGCTGATATATGATTTAATGACACAGTATCTTATTAAAATAAATCATGTTTACCACGATTTCTTGAACTATATGTATGCATATGATACTACACTTCTTTTCTAACCTCTTCATTCCTTTGATCAAACAAGTGAAAAATATGTCGCCAGACAAATTATTTGCTTATCAATTTCCTAAATGCAATAACCTACCTACATTAAGATATTGCCTAATCGACTGCACTTTCAAACAATGTCGACAGATAAACAACATATCGATACAATTGTCCACCCTTCACTGTCCTTGCATTTATCTGTACTCCCTAGCGTATTGGAGAACCGATACCAGGTGATATTTCTTAGAAACTTCACATATTTTAATAGTGTAGGACATATAGTCCTTAATACTTTGTTCACTCAATTTTCTATCTTCCGTCACCAAGTTCATAATTCGCACGTTGGCTTAACACCAGTTTTCAACAGATATCAATTCAAGCCTGGGTTACCCAGGAGCATGTCTGATTATTAACTGAGTATCATTGTCATGATTTAATAAATGTTCCTAATATAACAGGCGGACACATAAACATACATATGTACATAATTTTTTCATTGGGAGAAACCAGGATATAAACAAGATTATAATTCAAACTCTCATACATTTCACACTGTGTATTAACCCGATGGGCGTTGAGAAGCACCCTTTGACCCTCCCTAGACTGTTTTTACAAAATTCTTCATCTTCTAATCAAAGTAGTATCTTTGCATGTTTGTTAAACGTGTTTGGGCTTTCTCATTTGTCCCTTAAGTGTAAAACTTTTCTTGCACCTGTGTTTGCGCTGGAACCTCAGCACGTTAACTATTCTTCAATTGTTATGTGATGCATATATAACTCGAAAGTTGAACAAACACGGTGTTTTAGTAAAAGTTTTATCTTATAAATCATGTTGAGCAGGTTCTTTTGTTTAAGATGTTAGAGTTAGGTTTAACATCAATAATGTACCATATATAATTAGCTTGTCGAAAAATAGTATGAAATCAAGATACCTTCGTATGGCTTATATATATGGCTAAGAATTTCGTTGTATCCAATCCATGGTCTGACTGTGTTTATTTGGGGAAGTGAGGTTTTCCCTCTTTCAAAGTCCATGGCTTGATAGGGTGATTTCAATGATGCCGGCATAACATTATTTATAAAGCTATAAAGGTAGGAGTCTTAAAATCCACATTAATTATCATGATTAGCTTAACGCGTGAACTAAGTATTCTGGATTGAATATTTCACTAGAACTATTAACTTTTTGTCTTTGTTGATTATAATTTTCTGTTTATATTTACTGTAGAACTATCGTAATATTGTGTTGTAGAGGTGCTATGAAGCAATCAGTGCAGATTTGATTGACTAGGAGGTATTGATTTTGTCTTTGTTGGTTGATCAATTGAAAGTTTGGTTGCCTTGTATATTAGCAACTTAAATATGTAAGCTCAAACGGCTAATCCCGCACGAAGGCGAGTCATTCACTTGCCTTTGGCGGAACAATGCATTACGATGCATTCACCAAGTCAATGTATCGTGACATGCATTTCACTGGTCTTGTTTTCATGATAGACCCTGGCTGAGGAATTTATGTGGTCTCTTACTGCTTTCTAGTAATTTAAATATCATGTCCTCAGTGTCTTTCCTCCTGCATACTGCCCACAAAGCGTCAGTTACCTGTCAGTTACATATAAACGTTATATCTATATGGAAATAAATATAACGCCTATGATGCGATGAGTTCTTCTATAAATTTATTTATAGACATAATAGTTCTCTGTAATGCTATTCATATACATCAATACATATGTCCAACGGGTGAATATGTCGGAAAAGATAATATAAGATATCATGTATTGCCAATAGGAATTTGGGTGCCAAGCGACTGATATGTGGCACGACTGAGAATACAATAGTAATAATAGTAATAATAGTAAATATATTAATAATAATAATAATAATAATAATAATAATAATAATAATAATAATACTGTGTAAAAGCATATGATTTACGAATAGAAAACGAATATTAAAACATTACATATGCTTTTTGAACTAACGCACTGCACTGGGCATGAATGAGTCAATGAAGCGAGTTTTTTGCACATGATGGACTGTATTCGTCTTCCGAATTTCTACCATCTGATTGCCCCACTCAACTTATGCAAACTAAAGCCAATGAAATAATTATAGCATATGCATTTTGTTTATCTTAGTGTTCATATACAGAATGTACTAGTGTCAATAGAAAGTCATCGACTTCTCTTCCTAGCCTAAAGCATACTTAATGGGGTCAATGAAAACACCCACATGTTGCTTGATGTTCTTAAGAACAATTTTTTTTAGACATTCCATGATGTTTGATAGTGAGAACTACCGGACTTTCGTCATTTAAAAAGAGGGTTTAGCCTTCTATGGAACTAGAACATTGGTTGATGTGTTCCATATTTCTTGTATAGTACATTCAATCATTAATTCTTATATATAGAGGTGTGTGCTTGTTTTTGTTGGAAATTGCTACTAAAGCCTGATCCCTTTAGGTACTTCAAAGCGTTGAAAGTTATCCAAATCGTGACATTTACGCCATTACAAGAATTAAAACAGAAGCTGTATTTTCATGGCAGGTTGACAAACTCCAAGTATTGTATCTGGATCTGTAAAAGAATATATTACGGGCTACGTAGAGCAATTATGTATAAATGTTACCATATCTGAAGAGTATGCACTTTCAATGTGAACTTAGTGGAATAAATCTATGATATTTTCCTATATTATTATCATTAGTAGTAGTAGTTCTTGTTGGAGTAGTAATAGTAGTGCTTTTTATTTATTTTTTGCAAACTTTCGTGGGAAATATATTTATAAATATATTAAACGCTCATGAAAGACAAATTTAGCTGTGTGATCTTAATTTGTTTTTCTAAATGAAAATGTTTCAACATTTTGCAGCACAGGATCTGCATTTTTTTATATTCTCAATATCAGTTTTGTGTCTGAAATACTCATGTCAAATGCAAAGACGAATTTATGAAATGAGATTTAATGTTTGGTATTCTAGAGGTGTAGGACTTCTTAACACGTGTTTATGGATATTTGAAACATGTTAAAGCAGAAACATGCCTAGAAATAATTCATTTGTGTAAGTAAAATACATGTTTAAGGATGGCACATGTGAATACTAAAACATTTTATTAACTTGAAACAAGTTTTAAATAATGTTAAATCATCACGCTTACATCATTCACTTGAAACATGTTTCACGCTGAAACGTGAATGCAAAGCAACACCATTTGATTTGAAACCTTATGACGCTTTTAAAGAATGGGACAAAATTGTGCTTTTCTTAACCATGAAAGGTGGTTCAAGTTTTCAGAGTGTACATAAGCTATGACCTGATGCCCTGCACTGTTAGTCATCAGTTAGCGTTTTTCCAATATAACAAATAGTACCTATAGTCCCTTGCCCAAATTTATAATCAATTTTTACAACCACAGTGATGTCTAGAATTGCTTACGATGACTGATTAGTTAAGAACACAAATACTCTTGGAAGCTCGGCATGTATTTTTCCAACAATTCCAGTATATTGCTTCTTAAAAATTATTCTGGTACCCGATCTTGTTCAGTAAATCAGTGGATGACGTGACATCGAAAAATTAAGGCATGCAAATAGCTGTATATAAACGCACGTTAATGTAAGGGTTACTGAACATGATTATTCATAATTCTGACTTTGAGATGCTTTTCCTTTAAACCCGCATAGCGCTCACCCTGGACCGTGCTTAATCGCACAACTTCGGCTGATATTCCATTGTGCTCTACTCCTGGGCGACAGAAGCAAGTGCTTTGTGTGGATTAAGAGAGGTTCAATTGCTTTGGGTAAGATCCTTATGTTGTTTAACTTCATTCATTTCTAAAATTTATTTTCTTTGGAAAAAGGTTCGTAAAAATAAAATTACTTTACCTTTTCCAATTAATGTACGCCATCTCTTCAATGCTATACCAATGTATGCCAATGTATACCAAACGTTTAATAAGCATTTTTATTAAAGGAGCATATTACGATATCTGACATTCATTAACTTAGGATAACCCATTGGAATTATTTAAAAAATAGGCCAGAAATACAGTATCCTATCTCACACAAGCAGTTCCCTTAGTTTTAAACATTATGCTGTGGTTCGCAAAAAAAAAATCAAAAGACATTCAACAAGGACATCTGGTTGCACGTACGACACACAAAGAGTTTTACAAACATGATTTTTCACTAGGGACATATAAATTTCTGCATGTTTGAAATCACGTTAAGGTTGAAACAAGCTAATGACTTTTCAGACGAATTGAAGGAGTGTATTAACTCAAATATGGCTTCGATTAAGCTGAACTGTTAAAACTAATGATGATGGTTCCCAGTGCGCTGCTATCAATCAAACCAATTCTGTCGTGAGAGAAGAGCTTGCTGTGTTACAGCAGTGGCTAAAGGAATCGGTCTATTCACTGACGTTCAAGTGACATTCAAGGTTAGAAAAATGATAATTTATTGAGAACATTAACCTTGTGCCTTCTGTTGTAGAGGAACAAATCGTAAGCAGGAGCAATGCTTCACAGATCCTTGTTCTCTATAATACTAGAAAGCTTAGGATTTAAATGGTTTAAGTAGAGGAATTGGATTATACTGGGATAATGGATAAACTGGTACAAGAGGGCAAGCTACATATGGACAAATTAACAGAATATCGGGCATATACTAAAATATTCGATTTTTTAGATTTTGAGCGTTCATCGGTACTGCAGAATGACCATTAATATCGATTTCAGATGGGATACCGATATCCGAACTCCTCAACCAAGCAAAAACAAAACATTGAGCAAAATGTCTACTTAATGGTTAAAAACATGTAAAAGTGGCACTAGTTAACCGCAACATACCATTCACCACAGCTATCTTCTCACAAAAATCGTGAATGTTTCCTTTAAATTCTTCCTTTCATGTTACATTTTAGTCAGCATGTCCTATGGCCATTTATGACATGCTGAGAAAAAGCAATCCTTTTCCTAAAACAAAGCATCGCAAGACACTCGGTATCCTTGGTGATTGCATGCTTCAAGTCAGGGGTCTCACTATATACTTGACATACCCCAAAGCAATACAATATAAAGAATGCCTAACTAACATAGCGTATGACCCAATCATTTTTTCAAGCTTGGTTAGATTAAATCCCAACTAACTTTGATAGCATTATCTAGTAAACAATATTTATGTGCTTCATTCCGTCGAGGGGGTGCTACTATCGACCTCTGTTTAAAGGTCCCACTAGAGATCATAAAGGCACAAGGGGACTGGCGTTCACTTGCTTACTTCCATTATGCTGATGGAACTTCTTGTGATGATAGGGCAAAGTTTATAAAACTCCTGCAGGCAAATTTCTAGGTTAGCTGACATTCTTTATGATGCTGGACGGTTCAATGCTTGCACACATCTGTATGATTTATTCAATAATCCTGGGTCAAAACCACACTTATCACCGAACGTTCTTTTGGTAACAGGTAACTAGCCATGTGGTATTTAAGAAAGGAAACAAGCCCAGGCGTGTTGCTACCGTTCAAACTTAGTTAGAAGCACGGAAGCACGCATATTAAAGGTGTGACAGACTTGTTTTATTGAAATCTTTATTGTAAAGGTAGATCATTTTTCGAAACACCAGATTCAACTGGTGATACAATTGGTGCATTTTAAATCGACTGTCTATGGTTTAAGTTAATCGAATGGTATGGTCTTAGTTGAAGCAGGCGACTACATTGACGAAACACACTGACGTAAGGTATTGCTTTAAATAGTATTTTTCCGTACCTTGAAACGGCCATAGACAATAATAATGCACAACACATACTCTGGTTGGCTTTATATTGACAAGGATGACGAGGCTGACATTTAGAATCATCAAAGTGTTACCTAAAGATGTACTTCTTAAAACCTACAAGGCCTTTTTCAGCCAAATATTGACTATGGCATGACGATATGGGGGATTTCAACTACTAAAACTTTTAAAAAATTAAGAAATTTCAGAATCCTGCCGTTCGTATTATTTGCTGTATATATGATTATTTATGTAATGTTACTGGACTTAGAAAAATGCTGAACATTCTGTCTTTGGTAGTTCGACGCAAATACCTCACTTACCTGTTGGTTTACAACTGTTTAATCAACCAGTGCCCCTCATACATGACTGACTAATTAAA
Source organism: Sipunculus nudus (assembly GCA_026874595.1). Taxonomy (NCBI): domain Eukaryota; kingdom Metazoa; phylum Annelida; class Sipuncula; order Golfingiida; family Sipunculidae; genus Sipunculus; species Sipunculus nudus. Next base: position 62,055,115 of record CM049320.1, on the reverse strand, counting down.
AAAAAAACACCCAGTGTCAATACATAATGCACCAGGTCACATTCAACCGGGGCACTCAGTTTACCGATGACCCCGACCGACCGATTTTGTGACATCTAGAATTTGAACTGAAATTATCTGATTCTTTAACATTTGTTAAAACTATTGTCATTTACAACATGGCCTTGTAGAGGATCAGGCTATGTCTGAAAATGTTATGGTGTAAATATATTCGCTATATAAAAAATAAATACCCATTTGTTCTAACACCTTTTCCTACCCTACTCAATAGACGGCATCCAGGGAGTAAATAATAATACCAAGAGTTTACTGCCGAAAATAATATTTTTATTATCAAATTAAATGAAACAAATGTGACATAAGACGTATATTTTACAACACGTCCTTTTAAGTATTACAAATAAGATAATGGGTCATTTGGTTGTTTACTTTTTAATCGCGTACCGAACGCTTGGAAGTCGTTTGCACCCCTGGACATTTGGATATCACCATACATTATAGAGGAACGAATGCATCAAACATGACACGTGGTTACTGGTAATAGCGGTCATTGGAGAAATTTTTTTTTTAAATTGTGTGGATAGAAAGTTTAACATAGAAACAGAGTCAAAAGAACAATATAATCGCATGATTAAAATTAATTTCCGCAAAACAATGTACATTTAGCAGTCCTTGGGTATGATAGATACAAATGGAAAGGTTGCGCTTTGTTAATACAAAAACTTCTAGTTATATTTATTTATTCTATCCTTGGATCGAATACTCTAAATATAAGTAAATATAGCCATAGTAAACCGGATTTAAATGATCATCTGTCTTTCAACTGCAAATCTGAATTCATTACTCCCGTCCTCACTGATCCTTGTTCCAAATGTCAAATTTAATGAGCCATGTCCCGTCTGTTTTTACCCACATCACCATGTACCTGGGGGAATTACAAATAAACAGCACAATGTAATACGATGCAATACTTATATGGAAATCAACATAGCTCTGATGATGATAAGGGTATATCTATAAATATGGTTCTATGTGATGTCATTCGTATATACCCATACAAAGGTCTAATGGGTTAATAGCTATATATAGCATATTTAATTCAGATGTAAAAAAATATACATAACGTTTATACTTACTAACCAACCCATTAAGTATATATTACAATGAAGATCTATAAATACATCGAATCAATTATGTGAAATTTGTTGATGAGAGATGAATTTCATTTATGAAATTTTTGTAAAGTCCCCCTTACTGTCTATATATTCCCTTGCCCCTAAATATTTTTAATTTGCTTTTCTCTAATTTCCCTATTGTGAAGAACCTGAGGAACAATATCTCATCCGCACTTCACCAAGAACAAAGGTATAATCTTTCGGAAACATCATTTTGAGAAACATTCACTCATTGAAGAGACATTCATTTAAAAACATTAATTTGAGGAGTATTAATTTTATGTCACCTTCCACTTTCGGCCACGCTGCCATCCTCGAGATATCCAGTATAATGACCACGTGACACGGCCATGTTCCCCTCTATCACGCTCTCGTCATTCCCCGACACGAAGCGCTTTGCATCAGACTTTGCATACAGGTCCTTTATACCTTGAATAAAAACAATGCTGAATCCTAAGATAATTGAAGCTTCTGTTTTCCGTGAATGATTATTTTGGTGCAAATGTACATGTTGCTTATTTGGCACGGTTGATTAAACAGGTCTAAAGTGTGTATTTATTCTTCAAACATTTTGAGAATTGAGGAAAACATTTTCTGGGTAAGATGTCATATATATATATGTATATATATATATATATATATATATATATATATATATATATATATATATATATATATTGATGACTGGGTGTTCAGGAACACAAACATGACGGGAAGCTTTGTATATTGCCCATAATGAATTTCCAGCATATGGGTCCTTAAAATACATTTTGGAACCGCTCTTGTACAGTGACGCAGTGAAAGGTACGCCAATAGAAAAAGCAGGCATGCAATATGCCTCTTCTAAATGCACGGTCATCTTAGGGTTCTTGAATATGAATATTCATAATTCTGATTTTAAGAACGGATATGCATAATTATATGTTTGAGCTATGACCTCTTCTCAAATGAATGAAAATCTTCAAGCCATGAAGTTTGAATATTCATGAATCTAAATTAAACTTTACCGGACTGGTGTACAATGGGTCCCTCTTGTGGCATGATGACGCAGTCCTGGCTGAAACACGTCTTTGCCATAACTTCATAATCCCCTTCGGCATAGAGTTTCATAAACAGATCGACCGCTTCGTCTAACTGCTGCCTGATCTCATCTGCTGAAGATAAAAAATAAACGAACCTGAAAGAAGAAGTAACCATACGACTCAGGAGCCATTTATATTGCACCTTCAAGCCTACTTAAATGGTCTGGTCAACTAATATAATAATTGATAAACAACCGTTGAATGTAGCCGTGGACATAATATTCAGGAGACATTTATATTTATATATATGTACATACATATATATATATATATATATATATATATATATATATATATATATATATATATATGAATAAACGTATAAATATTTGTCGAGTGTTGTTTTGCAATCTGGTTATATTATGCTGATGTATACTGAGGTATGTGGATGTTTGATGCGCGAGGAAGTGTTTACGCTAACTGTTCTCCGCTGCTTAAAATATTATATACACCATTAACCTTCAAGAAACTGCTAACATACCTTTTCAGTAGCGCGTCACAAAAGGTATATATTTATATATATGTAGCCTAAGTGAATGTTTAATGTATCAAGATTACAAGAAACTAAATTAAGGTAACCTCAGTGGTTATATTGCCAAAAAGACGAATAAGATATTTTAAATCAATCGGTCGAACGGAGGCGGGGTGTGGTGGGGGGCTAGTTTTTATAAAACATCTGCAGTTCAAGCCCTCGCTGTATCCAAATAACTAATCCGGCTTCCCTGGCTCAGGGGTAGAGCGCAGGACGCAAAGCCGAGAGATCGTGAGTTCGAACTTCAGCCGAGGCGGTGAGATTTTTCACGGTCGGCTCCCACCTGTGGTGAGCGCTCTGCAGGTTTAATGGGAAGGTCGTGGCAAACGGCCGTGTTTCACTCATAAACGAGTGCGCCTTTCGGGGGTCCTCGGTGGTATGATTACCACACCAGGGCCCGCAGGTGCAGTAGTCACCGGGCCTGGTTAACGCCAGGATATCAAATGAAAGGAAGCGTGTGATACTGCCCTGTCATGTAGTCCGAAACCAGAATGGAAATCTGCAGATGTTCATATAATTAGTTACGCTAGCATTAAAAAATGGAGGCGGTTACCTCCAACAAAATAAATATTAATAAAAAAATCGTGTTTTATTTTTTGCCTTATTACAACTGACGAAGCATATGAAGATAGTGATGCATTTTCATAATAGAAGAAAATATTTGCATTCTCGGTGAGATTCTTGCCATGCTTCAATATGCTATTCTGACAAGTTGATAGATTATTTTATGCCAAACGGGGAAATTGAAAGATAACATTACTTCATCTTGATAGTGCCATTAAGAAGAGGCACGTCTAATGTCTTTTGCGGTACATCTGCTTTGTTCAGATCATTAGATCCAGATCAGATCCAGCAAAGATAAATATTTATAACACAAAAATGAATCTTTGATAAAAAAAACAAGTAAAAATATAATCCATGGCAAAGATAACTTAAGAATCTAGGTGCCTATTTGGAACCAACGCATTGGTAACTCTTGTAATAAAAAGTCAAAATATGAGCTATGGCAAGAGTAGTTTAATTTCTTAGGTGCTATTTTGAACCAACCCAAACAAAAATATTTGTATTAACAAGTAAAAATATGAGCCATGGCAATCAAAGTATAATTTAATAGGTGAGAATTCGAACCAACAGAAATATAAACCTTTGTAATAAAATACGTTAAAATGAAAGCCATGACAAGATTTACTATGTTTTAGGTGCCTAATTTGAACCATCTGAAACATGAAGATTTTTAATGAAAAAAGAGTGAAAATTATAGGCATTTAAAGTATTGGCATAATTTGGGACCCGCTTAAATTTGCGAGTGTCCTTTTGTAATGACCCTGTCCGTCCGGGTGTCTGTCTCTCCGTCTGTACATCCACAAATTCGTTAGTGGATGAAAACTCAGTTTGGATTTATAAAAAGGATTCAAACTTTACATATGTACGGCCCACCATTGAAGCATAGGCCTTCTTGATGTAAAGGTTATGAGGTTAGTGGTGAAGGTCGCAGGTCCCACATTAAAAAAATATGGATACATTTTTTAGGCAGCCCTTTCATCCCAGACGTTGCATCTTGCACATACAGCTCACCTGCCGATTGGGAAAGATATATTGCGGTTACATGGCCGAAGGTCAAATTCACACGGGCTACAAATTGATTTTCGGATTATAACTCCAGGTTAGATTGACATATGAATTTCGAACTTGACTTATGCATGGCCGCCATTAAAGCAAGAACCTCTCGATTTGGGGGATCAAATTCATGTTCAATGTAAAAGGGGACTTTTCCTATATTTTACACCTATTTCTTGAAAAATAATCCCTGACCCATTCATTAATATAGTCCAGAAAACGCATATTCCATTGCACATATGCTGTTTGTTGCTTGCCGGAAATCTTCGATTTCGGCAAGCATGTTGGTCAGTTGGGTATGTCTTTCGTTTGTGTGTTTTTGAGTTTGTTTGTTTGTTTGATAGTACTCTCCTGGTTTCAATTTTGTAGCAATCGATCTGAATCTTTCAGGGTTTATTGAAAGTAAAAAGTCCTGGAAGCCTATAGTTTTTGGTCGGCCTATGTTAAAGGTCGAGGTCAAGGTCATCAAAAACTTCGAAATTTTATTTCCATCATAACATTGTCAATATTGGTCCTTTCTTCACAAACTTAGGCTCATTTTCTTCCTCTGTGTCTTTTTCATAGCATGGCCATAGCATCTTTTCTCAACTCAGTGTCACTTTGTCAATATGTCTGTCTGTCTGTCAGTTGACCTCAATTTCTTGCTGGTGCTTTTGCATACATAAAGCATTCTACAGGTCACAGTTTTGCAGGAATCATTTTGAAACTAGTGAATCTGATATCATACACTAATGTCTCAAAATTGATTTTTTATTTACAGGATATGTCCTCTAGGGGGCGCTGCACTCGAATTTCTTTAATATTTCATTTTTTTATAATAGCTCCGATACTATAAACCTGAATTACATAAACTATAGCTTAATTTCTTTCTCTGAGTCGCTTCCATTACTTGGTCAAGTCATCTTGTCTCAGTTTTGTGTCACTTTGTCAGTATGTCTGTCTGTTTATCTTTCAGTTGTTCTCGATTTCGCCTTCTTGGTAGTTCTTGCGTCTCTTATATAGCATTCTACAAGCCGGTGTTTTGCAGGAATCCTTTTGAAACTGATGAATCTAATGTCTTACACAAATATCTCAAAATCTATTTTTTTATTTTCGGTATATGTTTGCTAGGGGGCGCTGCACTCGAACTTCATCAACAATATCTCCGAAACTATAAACCTGAATTACATAAACTATAGCTAAATGTCTTCCTCTTTGTCTTCTGTATAACTTGGTCAATTCACCTGGTCTCAGCTTTGTGTCACTTTGTCAGTATATCTGTCTGTCTGTAAGTTGTCCTCAATTTTGTCTTCATGCTGGTTCTTGTGTAAAACATATAGCATACTACAGGCCACAGTTTTGCAGGAATCACTTTGAAACTGATACATCTTATGTCATACACTAATATCTAATAACCGCTCGGGGGCGTTGTAATCGAAACAATACAACATATCATTTCTAGCCACAATTCGGAAGCTAAAGCTTATTTTCTTTCTCTGGGTCTTCTTCATAACTTGATCAAGTCATCTGGTCTCAACTTTGTGTCACCTTGTCAGTATGTCGGTCACTTCAAAACACTTAAAATGCGTCTGCAACTACTCCAATATTACCTTTCGCACACAGGCAATCAATCACCTAATGTTATATGTTTTTTTTCAGATTTCCAACATTACTGTGAGCTTGTAGATAAACAAGACCATATGCCCGACAAAGATTCAATATTAGAACTTTTCTTAAAAGGAATTATACATAGAATTCGTCAAAAGGTATGCATATTAATCCAGAAATCAGGTAAATAATATATTAATGGTACGCGAATTGCTGGCTTAAAGAATTCCACTCAGTATAAACATATCTCCATAGGGAGCGTAAGTATCGCTCAGCAAGTGCGTAAATTTGCGTGAACTGGAGACATGGTATACTTCCGGTCTCTAGACGTAACGTTCTCATGGCTTAAGGCGCAAAAGCTTTGAACTGAAGCAAAATTACACTAATATCATTTATATAAGTAACAGGCTCTAAAGCCCCTTGATCTTACATTATGACCTCTAAGATATATTTGACAGTGATCTTACATAATGAAGCATTGTTTTTAGAGCTACGGTGCTGACTCGCACAATGATGCTGTGATTCTGGATAGTGACAGATACTGGTAATATTGATAGATATTTTATTCCAACTTATCAAAATATATATATTTCATGGGATATTTATAATATAAAACCGAATATACATGTATATATATATATATATATATATATATATATATGTATATATATATATATTTATATTTAAAATAAATAAAATATTAAAAAAATTATGTGTATGAAAATAATATATATATATATATATATATATATATATATATGAATACATACATACAAGCATGTATACTGTTTACACATATTTATAGATTAATATCAAATGGATACGACATATTTTGTATTCCATAATATATTACATTATAGTAATAGTAATATTAATAGTAGTAATAGACAAGAAATGCTGACCTGTAATGGTAACAGTAATATAAATAGAACCCTTAGTATCAGAATAATGGCAATACTTTAACTATTACAACCCCTTGACCAAAACATATTAGGGATGGATTGTTTGATTATATTGAAACGCAGGACAGGGCTAAAAATGTAGTGTGATTAGTTCATGCTAGATTCATGGTTCAGTGCACAGGGGGCATATCAGGCATTAGCTTGAGATGATTACCAACTAGACAAACCCTGCCGTTTGCTTGATTGCAGATCCAGTAACTAGGCTTGGTCAGTAGGCCTATAAAACGCAGTAGTGCTTGGTCAGTTTACACATGCATTCTGTGGGGCAAGTTATTGTCAATTGAAGTTATAAACAGTGCTATTGCAGTGTGCTGATGTTTGAGTACTTCAGAGGTAGACGGTCTGATAGTAGATAACCCCTGAAGAGTTAACGAGTGGTGCCACAGACAGTGAAAAAGGCCCTGTTTTCACTCAACAGTATTGCAGTCTAAGTACAATGGCTTGTACAAATCCTACCGAGTGTGTTTCTAACGTGTAATAAACACCTGCTCTAGATAAATTTAAATGGACCAATCTAAGGAGATGTAGTAAATAAGTGGTAGCCACAAAATTCTCAGTTTTCTGTGTTTTGATGAACATGAATAGGTTGAATTCGAATGCTACACGCAAGGAATTAAAAGCTATACAGATATAAATGTATTTTACTGGGTTTGTGTTTTGTTGAACTGGTACTTATAGTATTTAATTTTATTAAATTTAACCAAACATTACTTAAGTTGTTTTATATTTCATGATTATTTAAACCTCACTCTTTTTTTCTTTTAAAACTACTGAACATGAAGTTTTTTATTTTAGTTTTAGTTATTAAAGGTAAAAAATAGTGTCTTTAATCGTGGTGAATATGAATATACTGTAACTGGATTTATGTTGGCCTATCATCAACTTGCTAGAAATAATGCTGAGATTAGCCGAATGGTTGCAATTTAATCATACGAAAATATATTAAAGTATCATCACTAATGTATATAGGACAGCATATGTTGATATCACTATTTGAAAGTAAAGTTATGGTTGTAGTAACAGAAGCCAAGTAATAGTAATATTAATAGTAATAGATGGAAAAATGTTTTAGTAGTAATTGTAATAGATATATTAGGAAATAATAAATAATAGTTATAGTAATAGAACTTGTGTAATAGGACCCATCCCTTATATATATATATATATATATATATATATATATATATATATTATATTTTTCATACTTTTATATAAAATATATGATAATAAAGATTACGATATCATAGTGTCATAATTCTTACATAATATAAAATATACATACATAGTATATTGAATAAATTTAACTTAAATATATGTATATATATAAATATAAATGGATGTATTTTTTAATATTTTAAATTATGATTTCTATTTATTTATAAAATGTAATTAATTGTATATGATTACTTACCCATAGAATTTATCGGTTTTTGTTTAGTTTTTGATTTTTAATTATTTAATTTCAATTGGTTTACACATTTTATTTGTTTGATGATAATATGTTACTTTATTATTTTATGTTAATGTTCCTAATAAAATATAGGAACAATTATAATAATAATAATAATAATAATAATAATAATAATAATAATAATACTTTATTTATTAATATTGTTATTATTACAGTTATTAAAATTATTATTGTCGAATATAGCCGAGGGCTAGGCTATATGCATGATGGCTAACGGGCTTGCTCCGGAATCCAAGGACTGCGCATTTTGTTTAACAAATATCTATTTTTACCAATCCTTCATAACAGACTTTTAATCTCTGTAATCAACAATTACACAAAAATATAATATTCCATTCATATTCCATTGATAAAAGCATATGTTCAGGCCTATATATTTTAACCGATGGTTTGTTTACAAAGCAACGTCCTCTTAGTGCGGGCGTAGCCTTATTGAAACCGGGATCAAGCTAAACCAAGCATTAACAAGAGAAAGAATTGATAAACTGTATCCAAAAGTTTCAATATGACCATTCTCTTTATGTTACAGCAAGCTCAAACGGTTGGAATCGCTGTGTTCTGTAAAAAGCTGACCCCACAACACGTGAAGAGAGGTCCGCATAGCGTATGTTGCCATGAGGGTGTCTCCGGAAGTACTTTGGAACAGGCCTTTTCTACCTCTTTTCAATAGAGATAAACGAGACTTACGCTCCCTATTTCAGCATGACAGCTTTTATTACCTGAATGTCAATGACCCCGCTATGACGTAGAGAGAATATGTAACCAGGATGAGGCCCTCTTATGGGAGAATAGTAACAAAACAATCTGATGAATTTTATCCATACTGCGGAAATGTATGCCAATTTTTTTTAATTGTGAAACTGAAGATGAAAAAAATTAGACCGGCTTCCTGAGGTCTAGAGGTAGAGCACTTCACTCAAAGCCAGAAGACCATTGATATGAATTTAAACCGAGGTGGGAAACATTTTAAGGGTTTGCTCATACCAGGTCGAGTGCTCTGCAGTCTTAGTGGGAAGGCACACCGCTGTCCAACACTCCGAACGAGTGCGCCTTTCGTGGGTTCCTCGGTGGTATGACTCAGCAGTTGGAAGATTACACATCAGGGCGAGTAGATGCAGAGGTCACCGGACCTGGTTAACAGGAGGATATATAATGACAGGGAGCGTGTGCTTTCCCTCTCATGTAGTCCGAAAGTACAATTGATGCATGTTTAACAAAAAGATTAGCAGCGTAGATGGACCGTTCTTGGGCATTTCACATTGGTCATTTCACATTGGTCAATCGCTGCAATAAACCCTTCGCGAGGAAAAGAAGTAAAATATTTCAGGATTTATGTGAGAAAATATCCTCTTCAGGACAGGTCTACACTGGTCACGGGCCGTAAGCACAGACAATACCTGACATAGTTTATCACCATTAGTTGAATTATGGGTATAGTTACAAATAATGAAGAAAATATGCATAAAATAATGTATAAACTGATCCCCCATGTTAGATTAGGGTTTTCCAAAATAAAAAAGTGCACTGCATGTCAATTAATGCTGAAAGTGCCAAAACATATTTTTTTCCGACGACTTGTTTGATACAATAAAGTTATCTCGTTTTCACAGTCTATGCACCCGTGCTGCCGACAGCACACACACATACACCAGCCGACTGTTTTGTAACTTTGTACACATGTTAAATTTATATAAGTAAAACGATTTGTCCTAATTTGACATACCTTTAGGTTCGCTACATCTGTAAGTGATACTTTTTTATAAAAAAAGAACTTTCCGCAGCGGATTTACACTGAAGCCGTCCCAGATACCCTTTCGTGTAACCACTACCTTGTATGGCAAGGTTCTCTTGGCTTGGACACTAGGGTGCACAACGAGGGCATAATACACGAATCCAGAGTTCCATGCTGTCTAGTAAAGAAGGTTAAATTAGCAAATGGGGTATTAACCAGTGAGGATCATAAAAGCAACAAGGCGACAAGCAGTTAAAATGTGGTACGCATCGGGGGATATATTTTCTCAAAACTCTTGTTAAACATGAAAATCAACATTTATATGTTGGCCTTGTTTTCTCTTGGTTCACGTGCGTATGTTAATCATTGCTTCGTCACAAAATATACAATTTTTCCCCGGCCTAGACATTGTACACACTCAAGGGACACAGGCATTATGCGGTTAACCTGCCAGCGTGCATCAACTACCTGTCCCAACGGTACAACGTGATATATACATGCTTGTACATTTCCAGCATTCCATCTACCGGTATGTGACTGAAATGTATAAGCGTCTCTGTTATGACGTCACAGGTCAATCACTGCTTTGAAACACAGCGAATGGCACACTGCCAGTAGCCAGGCTGGTAAAACACACTACCAAATCAAAGCCGCCTCCTTCATCTTTATTTTCCTTTAACATCCCAAAGAAACGCTTTTCATATCGGGGCTTACAAATAAATGAAAATTAATTCAATACCATGCGAACCTCACTAAATTTTTTTTCCAAAATTCTGTCGTCCTCTAAATTTCCTGTCGTGCCTCATAATTATTTGCACTGCCACGGCCACGCTAATTGGAGAGAAACCCAGTCTGTTTCAGAAACATTGGTGGTATGGATACATACAGAATAAATAAAAATTCAATATCAGCAGGCGGAAATGAATTACATCAATATCCTTTGAATTATTGTACTAGAATCCGTGCTACGAACCACGATTACATAATCATCCTTTTCATTTGTTGTACTAGAGTCCGTGCTACCTACCACGTACGTATGAAATGACAGTATGAATTTTAAATATGCATATACAGATCCCAGTTTGAATTTTGTAAAAATTAATAATATATAAGCTCCGTATGGCATATTTAAGTTGTTATTTACAGGCGAGTACTCTCCTGCCATCTTGCTTTTTGCTCTACACTGGCAAAAGCGTAAATTTTATTTTTATATAAATATTCAAGAATTTACAGTAAGTAACGGAAAAAGGAGATGTGCGGACCCGCGTATTGTAATCAGACCGATCAGAATGTGGTTTTACACTCTGCATCAAGCCAAACATCTCAACATGCGACACCCGCTCTCATTGGACTGAAAATGCCTGTTTTGTTACACGATATCTGTAAAAATGCTTACCTTTAGGAATAAGACCCAACCTTGATTTTAACCTGCTTCTTTTCAGCGTACCACGCTAGTTGTATCTTCGGATATACGCCACTAATATATACCACGTTCGTACGCTTCATAAGAATGTTGTTATTATTAAAGAGTCCTATTCGGATATCTGACAACTCTTAATTAGAGATAACTATAGATAACCCCTGTGATCGTTAAATAAAGGAAATCCAGAAAACGATTATCCCTGCACACAAAGTTCGTTTGGTTTAGTATCAACATGTTTATGTTATTTGACGGACCTACCAAAATTTTTACAAACACATTCAACAAGCACAGCAAGCCAGTCCGATCAAAGTTTTTTCTGAATTTGCAATTTGCAAAACTAGAGTCATTTCAGCTTCCGCACATATGCAACCAATCACCTTCAGTTAGTAATATGGCGTTTCTTTTTGTCAACATTAGCGTATTTATCGTATTTACTAACACCTAGATAGGCAACGATTCCTTCTAAGAGGCATTATAAGAATGTTTTTACAGGATTTATCCATAGTTCGTTAATATTTTCCAATGTAAGCTAGAAATTCCACAGAGAAAGGCAGGAGAATAAATGACTTTATGCCGCATTACGTGCACATTACAACCGATAAAGACATTGTAAACCTAGGCGCAGAACAATACGTGTTTTGGGAAGAGATGATTATATTGTATACATAATACGATCAGTTCCAAAATTATTCAAACATTGTAAACAAAATGTTAATTCAAAGATAGCATTAGGGGACAATGTTGGAGACCTACCGGTAGCCATATCGTTTTCCAGTTGAACAAGTCAGGCTTCACGCGGTTCACAGTTCAGAGCAAGTGGCGCTAAAACACTGACAGAACAAGCATCGATGATTTATATAATTCGCTGAGCTATAAACGTCTCATTGGCTGACCTTACACTTGTACCCTGGGGTTGCACTCTATTTAAGAGCGACTCCAACGGCATGTTTATTGCGCATATAATAAATCAAAATTCCAAGCAACAAACAGATCCCCTGTTATTAACGTCTTTGCTTTCTATCCAAATGCCCTACCCGTAATATGCATAATGAATGCATAACTCCCGATAATATGGCAGTTTTGTGTTTGAATGCCGTGAAATTTATTTTTATTTTCATGGTTTTGTATCCACATTCTTTGCCATATGTTTTCATTTCGTTTTTTATACAAATGCATTCTGCTGTGGATTAATTTCGTTTTTTTTTTATTTCTAAAATATATCTTCGATTTCGACAAGAATGTTGTTCAGTTGCGTATGTCTCTCTGTTTCTGTGTTTCTCTGTTTGTCTCCACTTTACAGGTCATAATTTTCCAGCATTCGCTTTCAAACTTACACAACTGATGGACAATCAAATGTCCTTGGAGCCTATTCTATTGATCAATAGGTGTCAAAGGTCAAGGCTATCGAAAAATATCAAGATTTTTTTTTCATAAATTCGTTCAAAGCTGTCCTGTGTCAGTGTGTCAGTATGTATGTTTGTTTGTCTGTTGTTGTCACATTTGTCTGCTTGCTTGTTCTTTTGTCTGATATATGTCATTCAACAGGACGCAACTCTTTAGCTATCTCTCTGAAAGCCATACAATCGATAGAAAAGCGACAATATGTTCTGTCTTTCCGTCGGTCTGTCTTTTCAACATCCGGCAAGTGTTCGACCTATGGTCGTCTAGTTTGTTTGTCTTTCTGTCTCCAACGTATGGGGCACAGTTTTGCAACGATTGCATTATTACTTACACGACTGATAGGAATCCAAAAGATCTTTAAACTTTTTGGTTTTTTTTGTCAATATAGGTCAAAGGTCAAGCTCAGCAAAAAAAAATTTGAAATTTTATTTTCTTCATAACCTCTTTTTAAAAGATTACCTTTCTATATGCACTATAGCTCGCTATTTTTCTCCTTGCTTTCTTCATGCGATGGTTTGATTAACTGCCGTCTCAGTGTGTAAGTATTTTCGTCTGTTTGTCAGCTGTCGTCAATTCGCCTTCCTTCTTCTTATTCAATCTGTCATATGGCATTCCACAAGCCAGGATCTTTCAGCAATCTCTCTGATTCTCGTACAATTGATTGAACCCTTTGAGTTCTAGAAGTTTGATGTCTGTTTGTGTCAAAAGGTCAAGGTCAACAAACAATCACAAAAACTTTTAACATCATATCTTTGTCAATTTTTTTTTTTTCGGAGAGCATTTATGGGGAAAAATCAAGAAATTCCAAAATATGGGGGTCTCATTTTTATAACTTTGTCATTTTAAATGCAACTGAGGTCTATTATCTGCTTCAGGCGGCATTTGATAAGATATACTCGAATTCATTCGAGATCTCAGGTAATCCCATTCCATTTCTCGTCAAACATGATATTGTGATATTTCACTGTTATCGCTCTACACGCATAAAATTAAAACAAACGATATGAAAGGTATAAAATTGATTAATAGAAACAAAACTAATGCAAGTCTTTTTTTAATGGATATAGGTCGAAGGTCAAGGTCACGAAACACCCATAATATTATTTTGCCCAGAACGTAGCCTAAACAAACTATCACTCATTTGTTTTTTCTTTGCATTGCCCTTTCTGTCATTCTGTACAACTTCAATTTCTGACAATCACTCGACCTATTGTCCTTTAGTTTATCAAGCAAAGTGTTCTGTGACATTTTATAACTTGCCTTTTTTGGGCAGCGTATACAACTCTCATTTTTATTGTGATAACCATGCTAAAGCCTCTTTACTTTAATTCATTTATATATCCGGTTTAATGAAGAGACAATGTGACATCTATCCAGAAATAGAAGAGTCCGTTATGAAGATTTGCCCATAACATATATATATATATATATATATGTATATGAAAATTTGTATATTATAAGAAACAAACCAAAGTGGGTCACACAATGCTGATACGTTTCCTGCATATCACTGTGTATCAAAGTAAGTCAGATCTGTTTGTATAAATCAAATACATTTCATGAACACTCTGTTGAATTTCTAAAACATAAAAAAGGGCCGTAGGAGGTGGCTTAAATATGTCTAGATTCTAACAATGCTGTATACAGAGAGACAGGAATGAGGTGAACAAGAGAAACAGTAATATGAATGAGCAAAAAATATGTCTAGATGTAAAATCCTTAAAATGTTTTAAAGTGCAAGAATATTCAATTATAGGACGAATCCTTGCCGGAGGTTAATATATAGCATACAAACAGAGAGACAGGAATGAGGTGAACAAGAGAAACAATAATTTGAATGAGCAATGATCTAGAAGAGCGGAATCATTAACATTTTTATTTATTAATGCTGATATTGAAAAGTCACGGACGAACAGACAGACAGAACACATTTTCTGGTTTCATTTTAACTGTATGCTTTTCAGGAGCATTGCTTAAACGATATGGACACCAGAATGACATGTCATGTCAGACCAAAGATTAAGCAGGCCTGAGAAATTGACAACAGAGAGACAAAATGACAAATCTGTAAAGACAAATGACCAGACCATCTCATGGAGAAAGCATAGATGAACGGATTGAGCTATAGTTTAAATTAAAAGATATAAGGAAAATAAAATAACCCTTTTTGATGGCCTTGACCTTAGACCTATATTGAACAAAATCTAAAGAATGCAGGATTTACATTTGTCTACCGTCAGTTTAATTCTAAAAGCGATTGTTCAAGATTGTGGCCTTTATAGCGAAAAAAAGTGAAAACTCCTTATAAATCCTTTGACGAGAAACGGTACAAGATTTTGTGAGAAATTGAAAAAAAGGCGAGTTTAACTGATCAAATGCTGCCTTAAGCAAACAAACTACTGATAAAGTTAGAAAAAAGTGAGACCCTATTCTTTGTCATATCATAAATTTACCCACAAATGAAATTTGTAACCATGGTAACAGCAGATTGATACAGCTAAACAAGAGAAGGGTGGGCATAAAATATAATAAATAAAATGAGCTGCCGTTTTAGCGGCTGCAATAGATTTTGACGAAGATATGAAAAAAAAACCACATTTTTTGTGATGACCTTTGACCTTTTTACTCTAAAAGATATCAGATTTCTAAACTTCAGGTATTCTATCAACAGCATAACCTTTAGAGGGATTGTTAACGAATTACGTCCTGGGAAGTGCCAAATGTCAGACGAAAGAACAAGCAGGGAGGCGAATTTGACGGTAACTGACAGACATACTGACTAACTGACACATCTGACATTTGACTTGACCGTCTCATGACAAATGCAAAAAAGGAACAAAATGATGTAGATATGTAGATATTCCTCTTTTCGACGAAGTTATGACGAAAATAAAATGTTGACTTTTTGATCATATTGACCTAGACCTTTGACCATATATTGACTTAAAAATAATAGACTTCCGGGACTGTTGAAACTGTCCTTCAAGACAAGAACATTGGACGTATCACTTGTTTGACGAACTTCATCTCAAGACAAGAGCTAACACTTGTCTGACGATCTGTCCTTCAAGCTGAGATACAAGAGCATGGAAGGTATCAATTGTTTGTCAAATTGTCCTTCATGGGACGTACCACTTGTCTGACGAACTGTTTTAAGAACACAAACAGTGATAAACACCTAACGGAGTGTCAAATATAAGAGTTACAATTAACGATTCTCATAATTTTAGTATCAATCTGGGCCAGTTTGATATATTTTTGAATATATAATTAAAATAAGGAACGCCGGTTCCTCAACTCACCTATGAGCTGCGTTGATGAAGCATGAAACCGTTGTATAGAATCCTGGAAGGTTGGATTAGGAGCCTAGCGGAGATATTCCGGTAGGTTGCGACTACCCCTCAATTAATATCGTATAATTTTTGTAGATTCCTTATTTTGGAGCAGTCGCTTAATCTGTTATTATATTTTTGCTACAAATGTCACATGTAGATGCAGAAATATATGAAAACACACCCTATGATTCAAGGGTAAAATTTTCCAAGTAGGTCGTATTTAATCAAGCTTCTTTAATTATGTAACATTCTTTTCTAGTGCGACCAAAGATAGCCAAAATAGACCTGAATGTTTGACCAGGGTTTATAAGACTTGCACAAGACATGCGTCATCAAATGGAGAAAGACAAATTGAAAATGAATGAAGATGAAAAGAAAATGCTATTCTTTTTTTTTTAGTATTCCGTTCTTTCATTCCGGATATAAAGAGCACCATGGTATAACTGCCTGACAGAGGAATAATACATTTGTATAAAATTATCATAGACACATTCTTGGACCCCAACAATTTTAAGCCGTTACATTATTCTATATACTATAAAAAGTGTTTTATTTATGCACTGACACATAATTGAAACACAGACAAAACAGATAAATCAGACAATGCATAGGAACATGAACACCCTCAAGGATGAAAATAAAAGGTGGTTTATGCTTTAATGCAGGAAATATGCATGCAAATACATGAATTAAGCATGCTCTGAAAATAAAGGTTAACCATCTTTTGCTTCACTGGATAAAAATCAAATTTATTTCTAAACTTCTCTTTGAGTCTGTTTACCTGGGAAACAATAAGGCACATGTTTGTACTCTTATAAAAGGGGCTTTAGCTGAAATATAATCAATTTATACCTACTTTTATGTTGAAGGGACCTATTGAGATATCAGGCTTGTTCACTATACGTGCAAAATTATCCATTCTGCTTAAATTATTGAGGTATCTGCCAATATTTCGTTTCTAAAACCGATTGGTTACATCTGTGCAGGAGGCAAAGAAGCTTGAATCGAGAGCAATCAGGTGGCCGTAAGGTACAACTTTAAAAAAATAGCTTCTCAAGCTTCAGACTGGTATTTCTTCTATTTGCCTTTTTTTTATTTTTGTTCACCTTGTATGGAAAATTTCTGATCATGCTGTCTTGTTATGGTTAAGACACACGTGGACTGTTAACACAGTGTCCACAGACCCATATCAACTAAAAAAAAAAAAACCCGCAATACACAATATACTTATTACTGCGACAGAACAATGAACATGATATACGCCACATATACCACTAGGGCAAAATAACTCCTTGTATAAGAAAATCTGATATATACAAATCAGTTCCATTGCTGTAACCGTTGTCCTCCCCACTACTATGTACTAGTATTTATTAGTAGTATAATTTGTACAACTAGTTATATTAACTAATGCGATGCAGTCTCCATTGCTCAAACGGTAGGGCTCGGTAGTCTTCTGCGGCGCAGAACCCCCCCCCCCCCCCCCCCCGGTGAAAACCATCGACCTCGGACGGGCAACTTCGGAATAATCCAGAGCCGACTGTCTATGTCCCCTTTAAACTCTAAATCACCTAACACTGTGCTACCTATCATGCCAGAGCATAATTCTGACAAGTAAGAAATCAAACATGCAAGTAACGCCATAATGAAATATGGCAAAAGCTAATACCATCATATATTGATGTAGGAATAACTTCTCTTTCAGAGAGTTACTAACAGAGAATCCAACACTATAACATGCCTACTTTCAAATGCAGACGCGTGAGGAGATAAAAACCAAACAAATAAATATTTACATGTATTTGCATGTGATAAATGGATGTTCTTGTTATCTTATTCGCTTTTATGTCATTTGGAGTTCAATTCTTATCAACGCAGCAGTCATTCCAGATCTCCTTTGCGTTACCTGCTGTTTTGTACAATACATTTTTTTTCGGGTTTTCTACACAGGACCGAGAATTGTAAAAGAAACGAGAACGCGGCATCGTATGTGCAGCAAAGCGATTATAGCGGGGTGTCGCGGGTTTGACTTGGATGCACAATTGGATACTACTCTCTTATTGTTCTGGTAACAATTATCTGCCTTGTGACAGTCTTTGATGTTGACATCCGAGGAATCTTGCCGATAAATGCAGCGGTTTAAACTGAAGGAGATATGGGGAAATCACAATGTATAATTGTTACATGAAGAATAAAAATCAGATCAGGTTCTGAAACTCTTATTTTGCAAAAAGGGCATGGCTGGCTCTATGATCACACCGCTTGTCGAACCATTTCCCATTCATGAAGTACATGGCGACACAGTTTCTCTCCTCCTCCACATCGTTAGTCTCTCTGATCCTCGAATAGGTGAAATCCGTGAGCTCGTTCAGCTTCTGTTTATTTTCTGCCCAAACCACTGTCCCTGTATTTGCCCGTTCATCCAGAGATGAATTATCAGTATGAATTATCTGAAATTATATAAAAATGCAGCAACAAGAGAATACCAAATTTTGATGATAAACTTGAGTCTCGTTCTCTGAAATAAGCCATAAGGTAAAAACCTGTCGGAATTGTCTGAAAATATATTAATATTCATGAAGGAAAGAAAACAAACTGTTATAAATTTGATTGATCCTTATCCTCAAAATTAGAATCAAATTATAAAGAAAAAAAAATATTTTAATAATTATAAATATAAAATATTTGTTTGCCTAGTAAATGAATCGGGTCTCATATATCACTTTTCCTTCTACATTTGAAGGTGTTGATACTTGATCCTTAATTTAAATATTGGAAAGGGAAACTAAAACATGTAACAGCGTTGTGTTTCGGCTTCAGACTTTAAAAGGTTATATCACAGTGTCCACAATTATTACCGTGAACATTCAGCTTGGCTTTAAATATTGATTCCGGTTTGAGAGACTGTTATAACATCAAAGTATCCGAAATATTTACCGTAATGATCCGCCTTAGCTTTGAATACCGATTTTGGTTCCAGCCAATTTAAGTACATTCAAGTATCCGCCGTTATTGCCGGTGCTGTGAGAGGGTCAACACAAGATCAATTGCTGTGGGTAATGATCCTCTTGTGGTATTCCTTAAGGAAGATTATATTTGTAAAATTGATTTTCTTTGGGTAGAAGACTCGCCAAAAAATATTTTAGTTTGCCCTGCTCCGCCAAATATATGCAAATGTATGCCAAACGTTTAATAGGTTTTTTTATGACAGGAATATATTCCGATAACTGACATTCAGTAACCAAAGATAATTTGTCAGAGAACATTGACATAGTTTTTTTATTACATATTCAAGTAAGAGAAGTATAACTAGAGGATCATATCTACTATTTGTTGTACATTAACATGTAAAATAATGTATAGATGTATGTGAGAGAAATAAGTTTAGAGAACCCAGTTGTCTTATCTGATTTAATACAGTTTTACTGCCAAGGAATCGGTTCATACAGGTTGGTTTCTTAACGATTCCTGTTATAGCATTGTTCACTGCAGTCTTCAATTGCAGTCAACCGCATACCTAATTTTCCTCATGTTTTCTCTCAGAAGGCCTATCCATTTAAGTATTCATACAATTAATGACCGGCCACAACATACGGTGAGGCAATAAGCCAAAATGTGTGTCTGCAGGCTGCCACGTAAAACTCTTTAAAGCACTTGAGAGTGTGATCGTATTTACAGGATTTGTAAACCGTCGATACAATTTTTTCGTTGTAAAGTCTGGTAACGGACCAGTACAATTTATACGCGAATGGTGAGTTGTACTATTTATTGCAGTGCACAGTGGCATATTCAGGAACATAGTGCTGTATACATCGAAGAACATTCTACTATTACAGATATATAGCAAGTGTTCTTACAGAGAAGGCTGTAAGCTACGCTCTTTACACAGCGCTTTAACTATAGGCCTACTTCTTATATCGTAAGCGCTGTTTGTTACGACCTCGTATCCTGAATTGCTAAACCAGAGGGGAGCACTGTATTTTTGTCCAATCAGATGAGACCTTGTGCTGGAAGACACGACCAAGCGAGGAATACACGGAGCCAGTCATGTTCATTTCGTTTTGACTGACAGCTCATCGCCCCGGTAACTTTCTGAACAGGCCACAGGCTCAAAGAGAATTGCCCCAGACGTGGTTTGCTTAGGGCCTATGACACATAGGATGCCCGGCCGATGAGTTGTAATTCAAACGAAACGTAACAACAAAGGCTGCGTGCACACCTCGCTGGCTGGTTTCAATTGTGCAGACAACAGATACATGGCTACGCTAACACAGTCATAATGTCATAATCGAATCGGTCGATGATGCGAGAATACAGAGGGACCAATTAAAATTAACTATCATCAAGCGGCGCTTGAAGCGCAGGTATGGGCGGAGCCAGGATGCCTGTCGCGTGTTTGTTTATTGGCATCTGGTCAGCTGCTTGTCACATCATACGCACGTTTTTTTTCAGCGGACAACGTACCGCCCTCTGGTGTCTAAATATATCATAAACGGTCAAAGCTGGCAGCGTGAAAATCAGTTGCCTCTTTAGAAGCGCAAGATTTCCGCTGCCTCGAGAGCGTAGCTGTAAGCCTATCTGTCAGTGATTCAAGATTCCGCTCTTAACGGCTAGCGCGTTCTTCTAGTAGAGAACAGTGACAAGCCAGATTTGCTAAGCGTCGTGAAGCGCTAGTGATTGCCTGTGACAAGAGGCTGTGCCAAAAGCATGATTTCCAATGTCACGTTCGCATCGGTCATGTGATCAGCAACCGATATACCTCAAAGAACTTTTGAGAGTTGACAAGACTTAGTATTTTTTCTATGATTATGTGGACTCTAGAGATGATCGATATATTTTTGTGCAACGCCTCTCCAGGGAAGGGTAAGTTTACATTTATAATACTTTTTTGTTTTGATTACTCATGCTTTTTTCATCCTTTTGCGTGTACGTGTGAGATTTTGCCAGTTTAGTTTAATTTTTGAAAGAACCTGGAGTCTTACTTCCTTAGGGGGTATGAAAATAATCCCTTAAAAAATCCGTTTTATAAAAAAATAGACCTGAAAGCACTTATTATTCCACACACAGGCAGTTTCTAAAGTTTATATCTAAATTTTTAATACCATTTTGGGCGTCGCGAACATAATCCAAGCACATTCAACAATGCAATCTCGTGGCAAGTCAGACCAACCAGTGTTTCACAAACATGATTTCTTAACTAGGGACATTTTAACTTCGGCATATGTGCAGACAATCACCTAAGGGTTGTATATGTTTTTTCAGTTTTTTAACATTAGAAAATTTACCTGGTTACTAACAGCTTATGGATATACAAGCTGATATATCCGTTAAAAGAGGCACCATAACATTTTTTGTAATGGGTATTTATATGTACGCAGAGTCAGCTTGAAGAAAAAGAAATTCTACATACCCGCTACATACGTACACACAGCCGATACACATAATATATTCCCACTGCCTGCACTTAGCGCATAGACAACACACGTTAGGGACCACAAACAATAGTACATGCGTAGCGCAAATAAATTAAGAACCACTACTGGAACAACAAGATATACTTTCATAGAGAGAATTGGGATAAATGCTTGAAACTTACCAGTAGCCATTTTGTTTTCCTGATTAACCAGCTTGACTTCGGAGAGCAGGTTCCTTGTTCACGCTGAAAAAAAAAATCCACTAATGAAAAAAATCGTTAAGCTATTAACAGCTCAATCGCTGACCTTACACGAGTATCTTGGTGTTACCCGGTATTTAAGAACGACCACAACGGTATGCATACTGCATATCATAAGACATGAAACATCCAAGGGATAACTTGTTTTGAGTAAGTGTAAGGAAGGCATATGTCGTGGTATTAACTTCGTTCCTTTGTATTCAAATGCCTTACCCGTATTATTGGTGATCTAGTTTTGAATTCAAATTCATAAACCTCGGTAACAATTTGGCGGTTTTCTGTTTGAAAACCTTTCGCTGTGTTATTATTGTTTGTGTTCAAATCATGTTGATGTGTATTTATGTGTCACTGTTTTGCATCAAAATTCTCTACCAATTGATATTTATCTGTTTTTACTTAAAAATGCATGATGCAGTGTTATTAATTTCGATATTTTGTTAAAATGCATTACGCCGTTTTAGTAACTATGTTATTCTGTATCCAAATGCAAAACGCCACGTTACAAATTTCGTCATATGTATTAAAATGTTTATCGTATGTTATCTTGTTGTTTTACTACAAATGCTTAACACTGTGATGGTATATTTATTTATATTAACGAGCCTTTACTTTGTGTTATTAATTTTCTTACTTTTTGTTCTAATGGAATACGTTGTGTTATACATTTTGAATTTTTCTGATCAAAGCCTTTCGCCGGGTTACTTTTTTCGTTGTTTATATTTCGAATCGTCCGAGTTATTAATTTCCTTGTTTTTTATTCAATACCATATTTCATTACCTCTGCATTCCAGGTTAATGTTGGTGTGGGAGGTTAACAGTATCGTGATATCGATTCAATGAATAATGTTCACTTATTTGAGCATTTGCAATAGCGTCTACCCTTGTAACAACAATATTTTAATGTGGATTAAGACGCTTACTCCTGTGCGAACAATATTAAAAGATTTGAACAAAAAATCTCTACCAACACTAATAAAGTATGGACAATAATGGTCACACATGAACCAACAGGATTAGATATATAGATAATAATGTTTACTCCTATACCAACAAAAATAAAATATAGACAATAACCATGCCCTAAGGCGACCATATCTTAAAAACTGATTAAATGTTTATTATGCTTGTACCAAAATTATTGTCTGGTTGTGTGTTTTTTGAGCAGTAGTGAGTTTTTGTCATCCCCATATTCATGACTGGAGAGGCGATGGCAATGATGCCTAAATAATATATATATATATATATACATATATTATAAATCCTAAAAAGTAAGAGTCTCAACATCCACCTAAAGTATAATTATTAGCTTAATGCTCGAGTTAAGTAGTGCTAGTATTAAAGTTTTACTAGAAACATTAACTTGTATTGTATTTCGCTGTTTTACTTTGAAGTTATTCTTAATCTGTATGATAAAGATGCCAAGAAACAATCACGGCTAATTTGATAAAAAAGAGATGTTAATTTGAATGGTCGGTAGGCTAATTTATTGGTTTGTAGGTTTGCTTGTCTTTATGGAACTTAAATACATAAGCTTGAACGGCTGATCTCGCGCGAAGGCGGGTCATCCACATGTCTGTTGTGGAACTATCTAGTTGGCGACACGTTCTAAATGCTTCTCTTAGCTTAAATTTATATATTTTATTTCCTTACTTAGCAGACACCGATGTTTGAGCAAGACCTTTCGGGAGGAATTTGTCAGGTGTCTCACAGCTTTCTAGTTAAATTGTAATCAACAGGTAAATCGGTCCTGTCGTTATTATCTTATTATATGGATGGTTCATTTGTAAAAAAAATATGGGAAATTTTCGATGAAAATTATAGTGACTTAGATAAATACTAAAAAAAAACACTGGATTTTTAAGGTTTAATTTGGATAACTTAAGAAAATGAGGAGATATGAGTTCAAATGATTATTTGCTATTGTGAGATTGGGCAGTTTGATTTACCTGCCAGAAACATTCACTGTTATCACAACCGCCATTTCCTTTAGACCGCACTCACATGTGACTCAAACATCAAGTATTAATAACCGTGACATGCAATGTGACCTGGCGTTGCTTTCATTTATAATCCTTGCGGAGAAATGTATATGGTCTCTTACTTCTTCTTTACAATTTATATATATGTATAATTACAAATACTTTCTTCTTTCTTTCTTCTCTCTTCTAACTACTTAATGACCAAACAGTATCACTGACGTCAGCTTTACCACTTTTTGAACCAGAAATTATAATAACAGTTATGAACATTCGCACATACATTAAATAATATTTTATGAAAAATTTTGTGCTAACAAGCCGAATTTTTTTTCATTTTATTTCAAGCAACTGCAATCTAAGATATCCATATTGTAAAGGATTATCATTCTTCGAAAGACTGGCAGTGAAGTGGTGAAATGGTTGTTGCATTTGAAAGAGACTGTACGTACATTAGCATGTTAGCATGTTTTAACTATCAATAAATGAATCTCGTGAGCTGTATAAATATAACTAAATGACATGACATTTTCGAAATAATGTTAAGACTGTTAATAATACGATATCTAAAGCGTATCCCGATACAGCGAAATATATTCATATGACATATTCAATCGTATCCAATTTATTCAGCATACCTAAATCAATACAATCTGGATAAATAATTAATATATATATATATATATACATATATATATATATATATATATATATATATATGAGATCTGAGAGAATAAAATCTTACCTTCGAGGTCACACAGGGCTCTATGTTAAGTAACATAGCATGTAATATTTCGGTAAGTGTTAGATTTGAGTCACTACCACCGGTTTAGCCTCATCGGTTCACCAGTTGACTGACGTTCAACTTTTGCGATGTCAGTTTTATCATTTCCCTTTCTCACGTTTGGGTGCCATTGACCCATGGCGAGACGTTGGTACAATTTCGGAGCGTTGGTTCAGCAAGTTCTTTTACTTTCAACTTTAGATTGCCATATTCTCGGCATAACAGAAGTTGCATTTGTTTAAAGTGCATATAGCTGTGTTTGATTACTGGATTATTGCCCAGATGATGGTGGAATTTTGTAGCTTGTCTTTCAGACTGTTTTGTGAGCTGTTTCATTTGAGTGGATACTGTGCTTAAATGGACTATAATGGAGTAAATGTTTGGCTATTGCATGACGATATCAGGATATACAACTACTAAGAATTTTAGCAAAATGCAATGAAACGTGATTTTATTATTATTTTAACCAGGGACTTGTGGAATATCAGGCTATGACGAATATATCCACCTGTAAAAATCTTTATCTTCTTAAAAGACGGCATCAAGGCAAAAACAAAGAGTATTGAATATAATATTTTTTTTAGTTTGAAATTAAATGACAAAAAACTTGGATATGAGACATATATTCTACATCAAGTCCATTTTGGGTACGATTAAAAATAGATATCCTGTCACTTGACCGATAACTCTTTTATCTGATACCAATAATTTAAAAGTCGTTTGCACCTCTTGACATCTGGTGATCACCATGAAATCCAGAGGTTACCAATGCAGCATAAATTACACATGGTTACTTGTAGTAGTGGTCATATATATAAAAAAATCTGTTTAAATTGTTCGGAATAATAGATTTTACATATAAAAAATTTTCAAAAACAATATAACCTCATCATAACAACTCATTTCTGCAAACAATTATATATTTTACATTGTTCGGGTGTGATAGATACAAATGGAAAGAGTGCGTTTCGTTAATAAAGAGAACAAACTCTACATATACTTATTTCTTCTATCCTCGGGTAGCATACTCTAAATTTAAGACAAAGCAAACCGGAATTTAACGATTATCTGTGTTTCTACTGCGAATCGGAAACCATTACTTCTGTCCTCACTGACTGTTGTTCTAAAGGACAAATTTCATGAGCCATGTCCCATCTGTTTGTATCCACATCACCATGTACCTGGTAATACAAATAAACGCCACAATGAAATACATTATAATAAGTATATGAAAATTGACATACCGCTGCTAATGGAAAGGATGTATCTAGAACTATGGTTTTATGCGATGTCATTCGTAACCACCAAGCTATCCACAGAATATGAGCTTTAGATACAATAAACATATATAAACGTTATGCTTACTAACCAACACCTTAAGTATCTATGACAACAAATATCTATAAAAGATAGAAAAAATTAGATAATAATGAATTAAATTAAAACAATTAAGCTGTCTTTGAATAACTTATGTTGTGTTTTACATTAGATGTTATGATGGAATATGAATGTCTGCTGATAAAAAATGTGTCACCTAAAGTATTTTCCAGATTACATTATATCATTTTCACTCTCTTTTTTCTCTCACACTCTCTCTCTCGTATATATATATATATATATATATATATATATATATATATATATAAAACTCTGTAGAATAACAACACTGTTAATTCACAACAGTCTGTTTCACGGAATGCGACTCGGAATGCGACTGAAGCTAACGGCATGGTTTGAAAAGCCGAGACTTTACGAGATTACGAGTTTATGCTTTGTGCTTTGTGTGATTCGGGTCGGGGGGGGGGGCATGTGAAAGACTGACTGAGCACTTTACATCGGAAGGTAACACTACCTTCTATATATATATACATATATATATATATATATATATGTGTGTATACAATGTATATATATATATATACATAATATATATATAATTTGCATTTACCTGTTGTGCTTTCCCCTGTTCTGAAGAAACTGATATCACATCCTGGCCTGACCAAGAATAAAGGTATTATTTCTGGGAAACTAAATTTTCATTCATTTTGAACTGCGTTAACCTAATATATGTCACCTTCCACTTTCGGCCACGCTGCCATCCTCTCGATATCCAGAATACTGACCATGGGTCACGGCCATGTTCCCCTCTGTCACGCTCTCGTCATTGGCCGCCACGTACCGCTTAACATCAGCCTTTGCATACAGGACCTTTACACCTTGAATAAAAATTATGCTTAATCTCAGGATATTCTTGTAGTCCAGTGTAGACACATAAGACCAAACAAAAGGTTGTTTATTGTTTTAAAGATTCAAAGCTCCCATTTTTTTTGTTAAAGTTGTCATGAAGCTAAATTGTACTTTGGCACAGTTGCCCTATAAAGTTCATATATGTATGAAATATGGAGCGACTTTTGTGTTGATTATTTATGAAATCTTAAGAATTGAAGCAAACTTTAGTATTTTCTTGGCGAGATGTCAAATATATTGTAATATATAAATATATATAAATATATATATATATATATATATATATATATATATATATATTTTTAAAGGTGGATGAAACTTTGTTTGATGTCTAGTAGTTCAGGGTAAGAAATATGACATGAATATCTGTATTTTCCATCAATAAAGTTCCTGGATATGGGTCCTTAAAAGTATTCTGGATCAGCTCTTGTACAGTGAACCAGTGAAAGACGCGCCGATGTAACATTGAGGCATGCAATCTCTGTATTCTATATGCAAGGTCAAGATATGGTTACTAAATATGAGTATTCAAAATTCTGATTTAAGAAAGGGATAAAAGTTTATTATTGCCTGAAGCATCACTTCTACTCAAATAAACGAACATTTTCACACAAGAGGTTTAAATATATTCATTCATCTTAATTAACTTTACCGGAATGGTGTGCCAAAGGTCTTTCTGGCGCCATGACTACGCAGTCCTGCCTGTAACACCTCCTGGCCACGCCTTCAAAGTCCCCTTCAAATAGAGATCGACTGCTTCGTCCAATTGCTGCCTGGTCTCTATCTGCTGATAAAAAGATATAAGGATTTGAGAGTAGAAGTGAACATACGACCTTCGGGCCTACTTGAGTGGTCGCATCACCTGAAAAGAAATAAATGATCAACAGCCATTGAACGTAGCCGTAGATGTACGACTCAGGCGGCATTTGTTTTTGACAGGTAAAGGTCTACCTAAAGTCATGACACAATACATACGGGATACTGCACGGTAACAGCCTACCATCCGATTACATCGAAGCCGTTGTGAACGTCTTGCAATCTGAAAATTAGGCTAACATTAGGCTAAACACACAAGAAAACATCAAACGTACAATCAAAGTATTAGTCCATTTCCAATGGTAACCATTCATTATCCATACTGCTTACAAATTTCTTGCACGAAAAACGCAGGGGGATAAACCAACAGGCTGAGTTATAACGGAACTATTTTTTTGTCTCAAATGGTAGGTTATATTTGCAGGTACGCATATATACCTGTCAAATTATATATATATATATATACTTATTACTTCTATCCTCGGGTAGCATACTCTAAATTTAAGACAAAGCAAACCGGAATTTAACGATTATCTGTGTTTCTACTGCGAATCGGAAACCATTACTTCTGTCCTCACTGACTGTTGTTCTAAAGGACAAATTTCATGAGCCATGTCCCATCTGTTTGTATCCACATCACCATGTACCTGGTAATACAAATAAACGCCACAATGAAATACATTATAATAAGTATATGAAAATTGACATACCGCTGCTAATGGAAAGGATGTATCTAGAACTATGGTTTTATGCGATGTCATTCGTAACCACCAAGCTATCCACAGAATATGAGCTTTAGATACAATAAACATATATAAACGTTATGCTTACTAACCAACACCTTAAGTATCTATGACAACAAATATCTATAAAAGATAGAAAAAATTAGATAATAATGAATTAAATTAAAACAATTAAGCTGTCTTTGAATAACTTATGTTGTGTTTTACATTAGATGTTATGATGGAATATGAATGTCTGCTGATAAAAAATGTGTCACCTAAAGTATTTTCCAGATTACATTATATCATTTTCACTCTCTTTTTTCTCTCACACTCTCTCTCTCGTATATATATATATATATATATATATATATATATATATATATATAAAACTCTGTAGAATAACAACACTGTTAATTCACAACAGTCTGTTTCACGGAATGCGACTCGGAATGCGACTGAAGCTAACGGCATGGTTTGAAAAGCCGAGACTTTACGAGATTACGAGTTTATGCTTTGTGCTTTGTGTGATTCGGGTCGGGGGGGGGGCATGTGAAAGACTGACTGAGCACTTTACATCGGAAGGTAACACTACCTTCTATATATATATACATATATATATATATATATATATGTGTGTATACAATGTATATATATATATATACATAATATATATATAATTTGCATTTACCTGTTGTGCTTTCCCCTGTTCTGAAGAAACTGATATCACATCCTGGCCTGACCAAGAATAAAGGTATTATTTCTGGGAAACTAAATTTTCATTCATTTTGAACTGCGTTAACCTAATATATGTCACCTTCCACTTTCGGCCACGCTGCCATCCTCTCGATATCCAGAATACTGACCATGGGTCACGGCCATGTTCCCCTCTGTCACGCTCTCGTCATTGGCCGCCACGTACCGCTTAACATCAGCCTTTGCATACAGGACCTTTACACCTTGAATAAAAATTATGCTTAATCTCAGGATATTCTTGTAGTCCAGTGTAGACACATAAGACCAAACAAAAGGTTGTTTATTGTTTTAAAGATTCAAAGCTCCCATTTTTTTTGTTAAAGTTGTCATGAAGCTAAATTGTACTTTGGCACAGTTGCCCTATAAAGTTCATATATGTATGAAATATGGAGCGACTTTTGTGTTGATTATTTATGAAATCTTAAGAATTGAAGCAAACTTTAGTATTTTCTTGGCGAGATGTCAAATATATTGTAATATATAAATATATATAAATATATATATATATATATATATATATATATATATATATATTTTTAAAGGTGGATGAAACTTTGTTTGATGTCTAGTAGTTCAGGGTAAGAAATATGACATGAATATCTGTATTTTCCATCAATAAAGTTCCTGGATATGGGTCCTTAAAAGTATTCTGGATCAGCTCTTGTACAGTGAACCAGTGAAAGACGCGCCGATGTAACATTGAGGCATGCAATCTCTGTATTCTATATGCAAGGTCAAGATATGGTTACTAAATATGAGTATTCAAAATTCTGATTTAAGAAAGGGATAAAAGTTTATTATTGCCTGAAGCATCACTTCTACTCAAATAAACGAACATTTTCACACAAGAGGTTTAAATATATTCATTCATCTTAATTAACTTTACCGGAATGGTGTGCCAAAGGTCTTTCTGGCGCCATGACTACGCAGTCCTGCCTGTAACACCTCCTGGCCACGCCTTCAAAGTCCCCTTCAAATAGAGATCGACTGCTTCGTCCAATTGCTGCCTGGTCTCTATCTGCTGATAAAAAGATATAAGGATTTGAGAGTAGAAGTGAACATACGACCTTCGGGCCTACTTGAGTGGTCGCATCACCTGAAAAGAAATAAATGATCAACAGCCATTGAACGTAGCCGTAGATGTACGACTCAGGCGGCATTTGTTTTTGACAGGTAAAGGTCTACCTAAAGTCATGACACAATACATACGGGATACTGCACGGTAACAGCCTACCATCCGATTACATCGAAGCCGTTGTGAACGTCTTGCAATCTGAAAATTAGGCTAACATTAGGCTAAACACACAAGAAAACATCAAACGTACAATCAAAGTATTAGTCCATTTCCAATGGTAACCATTCATTATCCATACTGCTTACAAATTTCTTGCACGAAAAACGCAGGGGGATAAACCAACAGGCTGAGTTATAACGGAACTATTTTTTTGTCTCAAATGGTAGGTTATATTTGCAGGTACGCATATATACCTGTCAAATTATATATATATATATATATATATATATATATATATATATATATTTATATATATAAATGTATATATATATATATATATATATATATATATATATAATTATATAAGAGGTTACGTTAAGTGAAACAAATTATACACGAATGAATTTAACAAACTGGTAACAAACCTTTCAGTAGCGCGTCAGAAAAGGTAAACATTTAGATAAATGTGGAATGCGTGGATGTTTAATATTTAAGGATTTCAAGAAACTGAACTAAGGTAACCTCTGTGGTTACATTGTCAGAGAGACGAATTTGATATTTTATAGAAATCAGTCGATTGGGGGGGGGGGTATTTTTGATATAGCATCTGTTGTTCAAGCCCTCTCTGTATACAAATAACTGGCCGCCACTCAGCGGAAAACGGGCTCAATGTTTAATATTCTGAACGCAGTCCTTAGACCTTTGTCGCTTAGGGAAAAAAAATGCTTACGTTATAAATATATGACTTCAGGGCTGTGGTGCTGTCAACTAGTTATATGCTAAAGGTCTACCTTAGCTGGTGAAGCTCTCTCTAGATGCAATTATCGCTTGCGGATGCGCCCTGTCAGCCGGACACCACGAGGGGTTACGTCACATGAAGTAATCTGTTGAAACGGGCACGCGCACGTCACTCCCGTGGCCTACGGTATTGGGATACGATAGGCGCCTTCCTGTACAAACGTCATCTTCGCACAAGCGATTACAAAATCATCAGACGGGACTAAAGGAGTCCGAAACACCGTGAATCCTACTGTAATAAGTTCCATGTTTAATCTGTCAGGGTCATTACAAATTACGGCGCTTATGTAGATAATCAAGCATTTTATAAACTGAAGAAAATATTTGCTTTCTCATTGACATTCTCAACATCTGATAACAGCAATTCTGTCTTGTTAATAGACTCTCTAATGTCACAGTCCCCATAATCTTTCTTGTTCTTTGATATTGCCATTAACAACTTTATAAATTGGTGTAAAATAGTTCTACGTAAATTCATGTTTAATGCCTTTTGGGGTACATCTTGGGTGTTCAGATCAGCTGGTCGAGCAAAAAGAAATACTTAATCACAAATTTACCCCTGTAATAAATATAAAGTAAAAGTATGAGCCATGGCTAAGGTAACTTCATAACTTAGTTGGCTTATTTGAACCTTCCAAAATATGACCTCTTGTAATAAAAAACACAAATATGAGCCATGGCAAGCGTAATAACATCAACAAAACTAAATCGAACACGCATTCAATTTTTGTAAGTATATATATTTGTTTTCATTTGACATATCTTTAGGTAAGCCACATCAGTAAGTGATATCTGAATACGCACTTCCCGCAGCGGTTTTACACTGCAGTCCTCCCAGACATCCTTTCATGGTACTGCTGTTTTTATGGCAAAGTTCTCTTGGCTCAAATATCAGGGTGCCCACGAAGGGCAGAATTGTAATCAGACTAATGAGAGCATGTTATTATATTATGCATCCAGTCCGATTTGTCAACATGGGATGCGCGCTCTTATTGGTCCAACTTCCATGGTACTGCTGTTTTTATGGCAAGGTTCTCTTGGCTCAAATATCAGGGTGGGCACGGAGGGCAAAATTGTTATCAGACTAATGAGAGCATGGTATTATATTATGCATCCAGCCGACTCGTCATCATGGGATGCGCGCTCTTATTGGTCTGATATCAACCGTTCTAGCATAAGTCCACGATTCAGACTATTTAGAGCTAGTGGTCTGAAAGCACGCAATATACATATATAAAATCATCTTCTTATCAGCATAGTGTGCCATATCATAAGGGACGCAATATATGGGTGAACCATCTAAAAAAATGATTTTCTTTGGGAAGAAGGCCAAAACCAAATTTTAACAAGACTCTTTTTAAGCGTAGTACACTAGTAGGATATACGCCAAATATTGTTTGCCAAAAGTTTGTACGCTTCATAAGGTTTTTATTAAAGGCACTTGTTCCGATATCTGCCATTTATCAACTAAAGATAATCAATTGAACCTTTTATAAAAATAGGCCAGAAAACGATATCCCACATAACACAGCTAGTTTTGGCATGTATCCACTTGATTATATTAAGTGAGGGGCCCGCCAAAATTTCCCAAACCCATTCAACAGGGACAACAGGTTGCATGTCGGTCTAACACAAGTTTTGTATACTTTGCAATATGCAAAACCAGATGCTTTCAACTTCAATACATATGCAACCAATAACCTTTGGTTAGAAATTTGGCTTTTCTGTATGTAAACATAAGCACATATACCGTGTTTAAAAGCATCAAGATAGGTCACAGATCTGTAAGAGAGGTATTATATGAACGTTTCCTTACAGGTTGACCCACAGGGCAGTAACATGTACGCAGAGTATGCTAAAAATCAAATAAATTCTACGGAATAGATATGCAAATAACTAACTTTATGCCACATTACAACCGATAAATATATTGTAAACCTATCTCACTAAACACAGAGACAGCACATGTTATGGCAAGTGATGTTTATATTACATACATTATACTAACAACTTAATATCATTAAAACTCGTGTAAATTCAGAGACAACATTATGGGGACAATGTTGGTCATTTTAGTTTCGATGGTGAACCAGCTTGCCTGCACGGGATTCACAGGTCGGAGCAGATGGCGCGCAAACACTGACATAACCAGACGCGGTTGCTTCTTTGAGCTTAGTTAAGCTATAAACTGCTTCTTGGCTGTCCTTACACTTGTATTTTGGGATTGCCCTGAATTTAATGAGAACGACCTCAAAGGCATGCATATTGCGAAAAATAATACATAAAGATTCCAAGCGTTAAAAATGTCTTAGTTTAGTATTAAGTAAGACATATGTCATGTTATTAACGTCGTTGCATTGTTATTAAATGCTCTCCCGTATTATTTTCACATATTGTATTTCAATGCATAACACCCGGTTATTATATAGCGGGTTTGAGTTTGAATTATTAAAGTTGTGTTATTTTATTCCGGCTTCTGTATTCTTTACCGTACGCTATTTATTTCGTTGTTTAAAACAAATGCCTTGTCCTGAGTTATCAGTATCGTTTTAAGCTCAGCTGACTGAAACTCAGCTGAGCTATAGCAATCACTCTGTGTCCATCGTCCGTCCTGCAGTCGGGTCGTCTGTCCGGTCGAACGTTAACAGGGCACAAATCGTAATCGTTGAACCTAGAATCTTCTATCTTGACATCAATGGAGGTCCTGAGAAATCTACTTAGAAACCTAAAATTTGGTCAATGTGATTTATATCCTCCGAGC
Source organism: Sipunculus nudus (assembly GCA_026874595.1). Classification (NCBI taxonomy): domain Eukaryota; kingdom Metazoa; phylum Annelida; class Sipuncula; order Golfingiida; family Sipunculidae; genus Sipunculus; species Sipunculus nudus. The sequence continues at coordinate 62,021,030 of CM049320.1, read as the reverse complement.
TATGCAGCACATTAGTAACCCTTCCCATCCAACAAATAAAATTTTGATACAAAAGGTCCAGTATTTGAATAAATAATGCACTGATTGCCATGATTATTTTCATGCATATTAATCACGGAGTGTTTCATCAGTTCCTGCTGACGCCTGGCGCCACCTGTATTTTTCGCATTTGTACGCATTTTATCTCTAATTTTGAGACCTTCAAATGACAGCCGTCTGGCTGTTAACAAGGCTATATAGGACTTATGGGGCTCGCAAGTACCCCCCCCCCCTTCCCCGAAAAATTTAAAATTTAATACCAAAACTTCAGCATCTGTATAACTAATGCATAGATTGCCATTATTTTGTTTAGGAATAATAAATTTTTACCAAATATTCTTTAAAGATTTTAGCTGTGATTCTAACATGATTTTATTATGAAATTACGAAAGAAGTGTTTTTTATGCACCGTATATATAGCTAAAACTCAAACGAAACAGATAAATCAGACAACGCATAGGAGTATAAACACCCCGAGGATTACAATCAAAATCTGGTTCACGCTGCATATGCAGGAAATATGCATGAAAATACATGAAATAACCAGCTTTGAAAATTAAGGTTACCCATCTTTTGCTCCATGGGGTGCAACTCAAATTATTAATATATTACTATTAGCGTTTTGTACTGGGGAAACAACAATGCACTCGTTTGTACATTTGTAAAAGGAGCTTAACCCAAAAATATAGTCGATTTATTCTTGAATATATATTAAAGGGACCTATTTACATACCAGGCATGTTAGCCTAACGTGAAATATTATGTATTCTGCTTAACTTATTTTGGTGTCTGCCAATACTTTGCTCTAAATCGTTTAGTTACTACTTTTCAGAAGGCAAATAAGCTGGAATCGGGCGTGATTAGGTCTTACCGTGCAACTTTACAAACAAAGCTTCAGACTGGTGGTTCATCTGTGTGTCTACTTCAAATATGTTCTCCTTATTATTACTCTTAATCTACTTATTACTGAGACAGAACAATGAACATGATGTATGCCACATATATCACTTGAGTAACATAACTCCTTAGAAAAAGAAGATCTGATATATGCAAATTAGTCCCATCACTTTTTACATTGTCATACCTTCTAGCATATACTAGAATTTTTAGCTAGAATAAAACTACTAGAACTAGAATATACTAGAATAAAAACTAGTAATATTAACTTATGCGAAGCCGTGTTCATGGCTCAGACTGCGGCGCTCGGTAGTGTCTTGCGGCTGAGGACCCGGTAAAAAGCAGGCGGAAATAAGAACCGAAACAATCATATATACATGAATTTACATTAGATAAATGGATGTTTTTGCTAGTTAAATAATCTCATTCGCTTTAATATCATTTGGTGTTTCAAATTATATCAACCCTGTAGTACTTCAAGTTATCCCTTGCTTTACCTACACTTTTGTACAATAAAGTTCATTTCGGAGCTTCTACAGAGGACCAAGAATTGTTATCAGACCAATCAGAACGCGGCATTGTATGTGTATTAAACCAATGAGAGCGGGATGTCGCGGGTTTGACATTTGGACTTACGTGGACAATGTGATACTACTCTCTCATTGGTCTGATTACAGCTATGGTGAAAAAAAAACGAAGAATCCGATACAAAGCAGCATTTTTAACAGTAGAAGGAACTGCAGTGTATAACCGCTGCGTGAAGTTGTAAATCGGATCAGGTCTTATTTCTCTTATTCCTCTTTTATTTCGCAGACGGGCATGGGTCTATGGCCACAACGCTTGTCGAAAAAATTCCCATTAATGAAGCACATGACGACACTGTTCACGTACCGTCCACATCGTTAGGTTTGCCCATCCCCCAGTTGGTGAAATCCATGAACTTGTTCAGGTTCAGGTTCTTTTCTGCCTAATCCACCGTCCCTGTATTTGCCTGGTAATTTAGTGATACTCAGTATCTGAAATTACATAAAATTGCAGCAACAAGATAATACGAACTATCGATGTTAAACTTAAGTCTCGTTCTCTGAAATAAGCCATTAAATGGAAATTTGAATTGATTGTCTGAAAATATATTAATATCCAGGAAAGGATAGAGAACAAACTATAATATATATGTTTGTTCTATATCCTCAAAATTAGATTTAAATGATTAAGAGAAGAGACATGTTAATAATTATTAATATAAAATTAAACTTTTTTTTCTAGAATTGTTTGATAAAAGCTATTATTATCTAAGGATTCGGCTTGGCTTTTAATATAGATTCCAATATGTGCCTAACGTGTTATAGGGATTTATATGAACGAGGCATATTCCGATATCTGACATTCATAAACTAAAGATAATACATTGAATATTTATTATTAAAATAAGCCAGAGATCACTTATCTTACTACGCTCAGGCAATTCATTATTGTATACCGGCTATTGTGGCTCAGGGGTGAGCACAAGGCTCAAAACCGGGAGAGATCGTGAGTGCGAATCTCAGCCTAAGCGCGGAGATTTTCCATGGTCGGCCCAAACCAAGGATGAGCAATCTGCAGGCTTAATGAGACGACTGAGCCCATCAGTCGTGTTTCACTCACGAACGAGTGCACCATTCAGGGGTTCCTCGGTGTTATGACCCAGTAATGGGGATGACACACATCTAGATCCCGCAGAAATGGTACATTGAACCTGGATGACACCGGAAAAATTCGAGTATATGTTCCTGTCACGTTGCTTGAAACCGAAAAGGACCTCTTACGATGTGCAGAGTATTTAGCTGTAAGCATTAACAAAATAGAGGCGATTACCTCCACCAACAAACCTTTAACAAATAGAAGTTCCTTTAGTTTATATCCACATTTTAATATCATTTAGAGGGTCGCAAAAATAACCCAAACACACTCAAGAAGGACAGATGGAGGCAAGTCAGATCAATCACAGTAATAAAAACGTGATTTTGCAACAAGGGAGATTTTAACTTCTGCATATGTGCAGCCAATCATGTAAGTGTATTAACATGGTTCTTCTGTTTATCAACATTAGAACATTTGCCTGGTTACTATCAGCTTTTAGATATACAAGCTCATGTATCCATTAAAAAGGTATCAAAATAAATTACTGTAATGGAAATTACCATTCTTCCTTTTTTTTATGTACGCAGAGTCAACTTGAAGAAAAACATAAATTCTACATGCGCGCTATACACGCACACACAACCGATACGCATATTGTATACCTACTGCCTGCACTTGGCGCAGGGACAACACGGTTAGGGACTTTCGAAAATAGTACATGCGTTATACCAACAACTCAAGAAACATAACTGAAACAACAAGATATACATTCAAAGAGAGTAATGCTTGAAATTTACCGGTAGCAATTTTGTTTTCATGGTGAAACAGCTTGAACACCGATGAATATCTGAGTAAGTTGCCTGTTTAGACAGAGATAACCACTACTATAAAAGATCATTGAGCTAAAAACAACTCAATGTCTGGCCTTATACCTGTACCTCGGTGTTGCGTAACAGATAACTAGTTATAGATTCCAGCCGCGTTGTACCATTCAAACATAGTCTCTTACCATGCCCCAGTGACCAGGATCCCCCGAAATTAACCATACAGTATGTTACACGGCACACTCACATATTGGCCTCGCACCTGGCAGCACGTGTCTTCGAAGTTTTTTACTGTACGTAGTTACGGTTGATAGGAAAAAGGACTTAAGACTTTAAGGTAAGGAATTTAAGTGAGCCGACTATTAAGAAACTTCTGTCATTGGCTTCAGTTCAATAGAAATGTTAAAACTGATGATGATTGTCCCCGTGCACCGCTAAGACACAGACTTATCCTGCCGTGGGGGGGGGGGGGGGGGGCAGGCTACCGGTGCGGCAGCAGTTGCCGGAGAAATTGGTCAACTCACTGACATACGAGTGTACCTTCGAGGTGAGAAAAAAAAATATAATTTTTGTTGTCATGATATTATTGACAAAATTAAACCTGGTGCCTCCTGCTGTAGAAGAACACATTGTTGGAAGGGGCAATGGTTCATAGATTTTCGTTCGCAGTGCTGCTAGAAAGCCAAAACTTTTCAGAGTTTAAGGGCGCACATCGGTACTGCAGTATGACCGTGAATATCGCTACCTGAAGGCCAGACATGGTTTCAGATTGGGTACCAAAGCACCACACCTGTTTCATAACAACCTTATGCGACGAAAGCTAAAATGAAAGCAAAGGAAACAGACACATGTAAGCAGATCCCAACAAAAATTGTAGGCTATTAATTGGCCTTCGTGGGTGTCACTATGATGATGCTTGTAGATTTAAACATTTATGCAGCGAGCAAGGGTACTCTCGGCGTCATTCCAAGATGCACCACTCAAATGAGTCTGTAAATCCAGAGAGAACATTCATTTCTGGTGTCGCTCGAAATAGTTGCTGACAAGAAACTTCATCAGATCAGTTTAATGTCCAATCAAACCTGTGTGTGGACAAATTGGACTTGGAACTAGGACATAAACCAACGAGACAGTTAATAATAGACGGGGTACGATATAAGTGTCATATTGTATAGGAAATTCTTTCTGTTCCTAAGGTAAGCCTGTCCAATAATAAATCACCCCTAGACCTAGCAGCAAATTCTAATGTTGGAGCCGGCGTCAGTGGCTCAGGCTTTGAGCACAGGGCTCAAATTCGGGTGGTCACGAGTTCAGATCTCAGCCAATCAGGGTAAGCGCTCTGCATGCCCAATTGAAAGGCTGTGCCTCACAGCCGTGTTTCACTGACAAAAGGGTGCGTCTTCGGGGGATGCCTTGGTGTAATGACTCAGCAATGGAAATTATTACACACACAAGACCCGTAGGTGCGGTAGACTCCCAGCCTCGGAGTGCTATTGCCTTGTCACGTAGTCCCTTACCGAAATGGAAATCTGCAGATGTACATACCTAGATTAAAAATTAGATAACAGAGCATATAAAGTTGAAGGCGAACCGCAAAAAAAAAAAAAAAAATAAATAAATAAATAAAATAAAAAAGTCTAACATATGAATCTCCATCATAGCGGAGGTTTATAATGGCAGTTATGTGTTTTGCAATGATCAACCAATCAATCGTGCCACTATAGGAACAGTGTTTAAGGCCGAAGAAGATACAAATTAATAAACGACTGTGATTTACCAACGCCGGGGTGCGTGCCTAAGCATGCGAGTTTCATAGGTATTCATACAAAACAGTAGATAACCGATCCAGCTTATGAAACCGGTGACATCAAGAGAGCATACAGGCATGTCCTCATATATCATGATTACAAAGGAATTTTCATAATGGTAGAGCAAAATGTATTTTCAACACGAAATTTCCTTTTGAAGCTCGAACTTCTCCTACAATATTACATAGACTGTCACAAAGTATAAAACGCATAATGGAAAATAAAAGCTTTTCTGTTGTGGCATATCAAGATGATTTTATGTGTGTTGGCAAATCACTTGAAGAATTTCACAATGCATGGTGGACTTTCAATACAATTCTAGATAACTTAGGATTTCAAGTTAATGTTAAGAAACATTTTCCTGTCAACCACGTGATTTACCACCTAAGTATATTAATCGACAAAATACGTAGACGATCTGGTAAACCGGCAAATAAGTTATATGCCATTCAGAGTAGTTGCAAGACGTTATCTGTAAGAAAAAGCATTGCAGAACACATGATTCAGAGTTTATGCGAAAAAAAAACTGAACTTTACTCCAAAAGTCGTTCGTGGAGGTAGGGTATTTCTTCGGAGACTACTAGATTGGCTACCCAAGCTTTTCAAGCCTCACTACAAAGTCCAGGTATGTGGGGAAATGCGGGAGGACATTAAATGCTGGCATGATTTCTTGCAGGGTTAAAATGGCGTCGCAGCCTTTGTGGATAACATATAGCCATCAAAATCGCTAGCGATTTGTGCGCCTTGGAGCTGGGCAATTTTGCAATGGGGATTTTCTTTATATTATCTAGCAAGAGGAATATCCTGCCATGGCTAAAATACATTTAAAATTACAAAGAACCTGCAATTGTTGGTCTGTCAATCTTGCTATAGGGACATTTATACACAGGGAAAACATTGTTTGCACATACTTTACTGCATTTTCAATTGCATAATGAACAAATGAACATGTCGGAAAAGGGCGATCATGAAACATATCCTAGCCATGTTTTGGCACCCAGCATGGTAATTTTTTTTTGTCAAAGCTTAGTATATATTACCAGGTGTCGACAATATTATGGCAGATGCTATTGCGAGGTTACACGAGAAATGCAAGTTTTCATATACAGTGAACCTCATTAAAAAGTGGTATGTTAGACGTAACACAGGGCAGGCAGCTGATGCTTGTGTTTCCTTTTGTAATCATATATCATTTGGTACTCTTTACACTCGCTGTGACTTGGTAGCCCCTTTAGACGAAGCAGAGGCTTGCAAGAATGCAAAAAGGCAGCTTATGCAGAGACGACTACAACCACATTTCACTGCGAAGTTCAAGCTTATCTAAAGTTCTGTTAGGACTATCAACATGCACCAGTTCCTGTGTCACCTGATAACTTTGACAGATATATAGCCTTTCCATCATTAAACCATTCACCGAATTTTGTTAAATAGTATTTAAACAGAGTTCGAATATTTCACCTGCAATCCGGCAAACCCAAGATTCAGTAAAATGTCTACTTAATGATAAAAAAACGCGTAAAAGGGGGCATAAGGTAACCGTGAGTTACCCATCACCACAGTTTTCCTCTAAAAAATAGCGAATTTTCTCCCTTTAAATTATTCCTTTCATGCCAAACTTTCGGCAGTACGTCTTGTAGATTTTTATGGCATGTTGAAAAAAAGAAGTCTTTATACTGATACAAAACATCACAAGACACTCGTTATCCTTGGTGATTGCATGCCCAAAGACTGGGATCTCATCATATACTTTACATACTGTAAAACAATACATTATCAGGAACCAAGAATTTACGTTGCGCTACCATAGAACATAGACGCTACGTTATGTCCGAGCTGTGCCTTTATCCAAGCTGTCAGACTTGCTGGAACAGAACAAGCGGATGACTCTATCTTTGCTTTCAAGCAAGGTAAGATAAAATCCAAGATAACTTACAATACTCTTTTCATAACTCTGTAATATGTGCTCAAACAACTAGGTTTGTGTAGTGAACAATAATAAGGTCATTCATTGCGTCGAGGGGGCGCCAGTCTCGGCATCTGTGTACAGGTCCCGCTGAGATAATAAAGGTACAAGGGCAATCTTGATAACTTGTTACTACTTGAGAGGATAGGGTAAAGTTTATAAAACTCATATATGGCAATACATAGGTTATCGGATATCCTTGATAGTTTTGAAAAATATTCAATAATTTGCGTGGAGTTTTCGATGGTTCCATGCTTGCACACATCTGTATGATTAATTGATGTCTTCGTATGTTTCTTTGGTAGGAGAGGACAAGTAATGTGGTTTTAAGGAAGATAAACAAGTCCAGCCGCGTTGTTACCATTCAAACATAATGCCATTCAGCCTTATCATGCCCAAGTTTCAACATGTCACGACCAAGAGACCAGTATCTCAAGTAACAACCATCAGTACGTCTCACGGCACACTTACATTTGAGCCTCTCTATAGGAATAATATGTTTCGAGGTAGGATTTAAATGGTAAATGTCGTGTCATTAGCTTCATAGCTTTCGCTTTGATAATATAGTTGTGTTTTTTTGGGTTTAAATAATGTTGACTTGTTATTAATGTCGCAGTTTTGCCCCATAATTCTTTATCATGTGTTATTAATTTTTTTATGCCTTGCCGCCTATTAATAACTATGTTATTTTGAATTGAAATGCAAAAAGGCTGTTTACGATTTTCGTTCCTTTGTATTCGAATTCTTTTTCCTATGTTATTAAATACATTGTTAATACAAATACCTCTACTGTGTTATTAATTTCGTTTTTGTGTATCCAAATACCACACGTTGTTTTATTTTTCGTTGTTTTGTACGAAGGAGCCTTTACCACGTGCCTTTTTTATGTGTCAAATGGATCACGTTGTGCTGGTAATGCTGCCTTTTTGTGTTCAAAAGCCTGACGCCGTGTCATTAATTTCGCTGTTTCATTTATAGGTCCCACCGTGTCATTATTTTCATTATATTTATTCAATACCTTATTTCAATGCCTTTGCAATTCAAGTTCATTTGAATGTGGGTGGTTTAAAATGGCCAGGTGCGCACCTCCGTCGGCTAACAACATTTCCAAGAAATAGTTTGAATGAAAACACTTTTGCAACTGTACAGAGATTAGGGCATTTCAATATTATAAGATGGAATATAAAGTTTATACATATACCAAAAATATCAAAGCATGGACAATAATGGTCACACCTGTACCAACAATGCTAAATATATAGATAATCAGGTTTTACCCTATATCAATTATAATAAAAAAAAACATGGGCAGTAACATTCAGACCAGTATCGAAATAATCGCCAAGCAACCCACACCTTTCAAACTCATTATTTGCTTGTTTTGCTTGTACCAAATCCAATGTTTTTTTTTTGGGGGGGGGTGGGGGTGGGGGGGAGCAGTGTTGACGTTTTGTTCTCCATTCCGATATGGCGTGATAGGGCGATGGTAATGCTGCCTGAATAGCATCATATATAAATTCATAAATGTAAAACTCGTTTAATCTACAAATTTCACTAAAACAATAACTTGTGATTTTTTATAGCATTTCGCTGTTTTTACCATAAAGTTGTCCGTAAACTGTATGATAAAGATGCCACTAAACGACCACTGCCAATTTTCTTAAGCATGAGGTATTAATTTTAATGGTTGGTAGGCTAGTTTATTGATTGAAAGGTTGGCTTGCCTGATAGCAACTTTAATACATAAGCTCAACCCCTAATCTTGCGGGTCCTTCACTTGCGATTTGACGAAACGTGAAAACTGCATCTCTTAGTTTACATTCATATATTTCCTAAGCTTACTTAGCAAACTTTAAAGTTTGATCAAGACTTTTTCGGAGGTAATATCCAGTCTCACTGATTTCTAGTAACATCCCAGTGGGCACCTTGACGTTTTATAGAGGAATCATGTTTATTTAGCCTAAGCTTCTCACAAAAAAGTGCACATATTTTTTTATTGTTGTATAGTAGGATGAGGTTTCTGATTCAAATGATGTGCAATATACATAAAGTTAGAAATTATTGAAAATTGTCAAATACTGGTATATCGCTGTTAATTGCATGCTGTAATTAAGACATACTATCAACATTTTCATGACGTGACGGCACTGTTCCACAGCAATAAAATACATTAAAAATTTAAAAGCTTTGTTTTCCTGACAGAATGTAAATTCAGGGAACAAAATAACAATGGTATTACACTCATTATTTCCAAAATAAGGTATCCCTAAAGAACTGAAGACTTGCCTATAAACCTTATTAAAAAGTAGCTATATAATTGTCATATTACTTGATATATATCTATCCTGGTAACTAAAATCTGTGCTATTATTTGAACTTGAAATTTATCCAGGGACCATTAATTAAATGGTAGACTGTAAAACAACCTCACTTTACCTGTGAACCTCTCACATCAACTGTCAGTGTGTCAATTATCAAATAGTTCCCTCAAGCGCATTTGTGTTACACCCCCCCCCCCCCCAAGCACTAGGATCGTCTTTGGTTTCTGTGTCCTTGTGAGGCCAACATTCTGGCGGGGTAAACAGCAGCAGTGCAGCCAAAACAGTCAAATCGGCTAGACGTGTTCAAGCATTGTGAGTCAATTTTTATTCTTCATTCCTTCCTTCTTTAATACTGGCATTGTTATACAATGAAAAAATATTGGTACATAATTTTAACAAAACTTATTATGCAGTGTTTCATAAAAATCAGCCGTTTCCTTGGAAAAAGATTATAAAGCGGAGAGGTTTCCTGGCTAAAAAGTCTGTTTTAATTAGTAATATCAGGACCATTAAACTGTATACACTGTAAGAATATGTAAAATGAAGGTTAGGGTTCGATTCTGACTTTACGAAATGAACATTTGCATATTTTTTTCATCATATATATATATATACACATATATATATGTATATTTTATATTATGTATGTGTGTTTTGTAAATACAGGTATTTGTGCTCATATATGTATGTGTGACTGTGTGTGGTTATATACTAAGTTTTCTGTACAAATAGTTGATCTGTCATAGTGTCACATATCATTGTGACTGGCTCCTGAGTAGCTGTCAGGGGGCATAACACCAACTGGCCAAGCAAAGGAAGCCAAAGCCATTATTGCCGGACCTTGCCTGAACCTGCTGCATTCCTTAGATCATATAACATGGCCTATGCAGACCATACTATCCCTCCTCTCTCCCTCACCTCATTTATAAACTTGAGTCATGTTTATGCACTTATTAGCGTGTACACTGAAGCCTTACTATATCCTTGCAAAGTGCATGTTGACCTCACCTCTTATTTAGCCTTCATTAAATACTTTATACTGACATAAATGAAGCAAACAGCATGGCATTATATTCACATTCACATGTTTCTAAATAATATATATACATATATATTTATATATTATATATATTTAATTTATATATTAATTTATGTATATTACACAGTTTTTTACCATAAAATTGTAAAACATAATACTTTTGGTAATTATTTAATGAGATTAATCAATCTGAAGTTCAGTAGAAAAGGTGGCTAATTGAATATTAAAATAAAATGAATAAATAAAAGGGGGGAAAATGTAATAAGTTTGATACTGAAAGTACTACATGCATTATAAAAAGTTGCAGTTACTTGTAATCGTCAGATTTTTTTAATTCCTTTATACAGACCGCCATTTTGACGGTAAAAATGTAGCCTTTTATGAGAGAGGTCTTATAATACAGCATTGAGTATGCAGGGTCTGGATTCAAATCTGGACTTGACATATAGGATACTGCTGCTAAAGCGAGAGTTATACAGACACTTTTATGAATAAATTTGTTAAACAATTTTAAGATACCATTTTTGAACATGTTTTAATACGAGTTAGTTATTTTAAATGCTAAAAAAGGACCAATGTTAAAATAATAATGGGGGAAAAGTGTTTAAAAACCTTTTCAATCATTTTATGTACTGGAAGCACTACATGCATGCATAAAGTTACAGTTAGCGATTAAAAGTGGAATATAATAATCAATAGAATATATGTTATTAAAAAGTTTATAATTTAACTAATCATGATCTTCACTGAGCATTTACAAAAATAAAAGAAAATACATAAGAAACCATTCCATACTTAAGGGTGTGATTCACTTCTACTAAATTCCCATTAAAGTGGTCATCTAGAGGTAAAATATATTAAATATATTATAACAAGCGAATTTATTAAAGTGCTTCACTCATGTATATAAAATGACATCCATATTACTGTGATTATGACATTACCTATTACCACTATTGTTTAATAAAATATTAAAAGTAAATAAGTAAAAACCTGGTCGTGTCAGTAGTTAGGTTTGGATTATTAGTCGCTATGTAGACCTGTTTGAGTTCTGAGCAGAAAACGAGTAAGCTGTTTGAATTCCGTATATAATATGTTCACTGTGGCATATAGCCTACTGAGTCATACATACATGTGTCCAAATGCATGCTTGCCTCAAATAACAACAGGCCATGGGTCCTGGCGCTCAGCTGAATTTTCCTATTTCATAAATTTGCCAAATCCCACCATACTGAAAAGAGGCTCTATCTTTTTTTTAATATTGTTATAACTCAGGATTTACTAAACATATTAGAGAACTTACATTTTTTAAAATTAAATCTTATTTTTTTATATCCAAACTTCTTTTAATGTATATCTAAATCATAATTTGCACTATCCTATTAAACGTCGGTTTATTCTGGCTAATATGACATCAAAATTATAATTTCCATTAATCTGATATTGTTTGTATTTATGAAGAGGGCATAAACAGTTATATTTTGGTTGTTAATTAACTTTGCTTGAACACTTAACATATAGGCCAAAAGTGCAATATGTCAGTGAACAAGTTAACCCATACAAAAATACATGGTGGGCAGCGCATGGCTATAGGCTATGTGCAGCTCCTACACACTGATTTTACAGTAGTCAGCTCAGTTGGCGATGCAAATGAAATTGTGTTGCCCGGGGCTGCCCAAGAGCAGCTCTGGAGTATGTACATATTTTTCTCCGAGGAGTGTGCGGTGTTTGTGGCATTAGCATTTTTGCACATACTTTGTGTTTAAATTACACACATATTAACTGATTTTTTTAACGTTTATATCATGAAAAATGCATGCCTATGTAACTGTTCACATTTACCCAAACATTCTGAAACTTAAAAAGTATTGTCAAAAACATTACCGTATGCTGCTTTGTCGCTAATCCTACTGACTGAATAGAACATAAAGATTTTACCCTTCTCTATTGGTGACATGCTTTTAAGACAATGTGCATTGTTGTGTTTACATCTTTGGGATATAAAAAAATATTTGTCTCTTCGTTGATCTGATAATTATTATAACACCTTAGAATAAAAAAAGATTTTTCCTGTTCCTGTTTCCCAGTTTGATGTATACTATTATATAAAGGCAAAACATCTACCTGGTAGAATGACATAATTAGATTTTCACACGACATTAAACTGACTTTTAAAGTGACAGCAAATTTAGAACAAAATCTTGATGTCAAACCTTTTGACATCAATTTTATTTGCAAACTAAGCCTGTTTTTGACATCATTTTGACATCAACATTTGATGTCAATTTGATGTCTATTCAACATCAATTGTCCACTGGGATTGCAATCAGCAGATAAAACGCACCTGTCTTTATTATCTGGTTACTCGGATGGTTAATTTGTCTTTATGTTATGAACATGTTTTGATGAAAGTTGTGGAGGCTTAGAAAATTATTAAGAAACAATACATTTGATTAGGAAAGGTATGATCTGGATCAATTTTGATAATGTGGATATGGGTGTTCAAATAATTATTCACCATAGTGAGATTTTCTTCGCCAGAGCTACTCACTGTAATCAGTAATCTTTTTTTTTCCAGAGGAAGAGCTCACATGTGACTCAATCATCAAGTCGGTGATATGTAGCATGCAAATATCTGGTGTTGCCTTGAAATTAAGTCCTTGCGGAGGAATGTATATGGTCTCTTACTGCTTTCTAATAATATATATTTATATATACATATATTTTCTTTTTTTCCTCTTCTACCTGCTAACTGACACACTGTACCAAAAATATATCTGCACGCATGCACATACTTACATCCATAAATATTTTATTATAATCTCGTGCTTTCAAGCAAAAAACAAATTATTTTTTATTTTATCTTTTAATTTCGAGAGCCACTGCAATCGTAATACAAGGGTTGTCTGAAACAATATTCATGTTGTAAAGGAATGTCATACTTCTAAAAACCGCAGTAATGTGGTGAAGTTGTTGGTGCATTTTAAATCGACCATCTATACATTACCGAGATTGTTCCTTTATTGAAGCAGGAAACACAAACAAAAGGTCCGACAGATTTGTTTTATTGAAACCATGAAGATCATAATTCGAAAGACTGGAGTAAACTGGTTATAGTTGATGCATTTTAAATCTACTGTCTAAACATGACCTGTTATTTTGTAACAGTGAAATATATGAAACGAATGGAAAATTACTTGTATATTTGTCAGTTTGATTTTAATAAATTAAACTGTGCTTTTCTAATCATTCTTTATCGATAATTTCACATCATATTATTACACATGTAGCAGGAAAAAGAAGATGCAAAAATATAAAGACTGATAAAAATGAGCAAGGTATACCATATTAGAATACATATACGTCATAATAATATTTTAAATAAATGACTTGTCTTACACCAATTCAAAATTCCAATCAATCTGTCAAAGAATTGGACTGAATTTTTGGTCAATTTGTAAAATGACTGACAATTTCAGTCATTTTGTAAAATTCCATACAGCATACAGCATAAACGTTATTACTGGTAGAACCTGTCATTAAAATAAGAATTTTAATTGTGAAGATTAAATGGATTAACATAGAAAAAAGAGTAAGAAGAGCAATACAACCTAATCATTAAAACTCATTTCAGTAAAACAATAGATGTTTTACAGTGCACGGGCCTGATAGATCAAGGAAAGGTTACGTTTTTTAATACAGAACGACGCTATTAATATTTTTATCTTCTATCCTCAGGTGGCATACTTCTGTTCTCACTGACCCTTTGTCATAATGACAAATTTATTGAGCCATGCCCCATCTCTTTGTACCCACATAATGATGGACCTAAGGAAATACAAATAAACGATATAATGCAATATGATACAACACCTATATGGAAATCAACAAAGCGCTTTCGAAGGAATGATGTTTATCTATAACTATTGTTTTACGTGAATCATTCGTGTGTATTCATATACAAGACGAGTGAGTGGCTATGAAGAGAATATAAGTTTTAGATACAATTAATATACATACAGTTTATGCCAATTTATCAATAATTTAAGTATCTATTATATTGAATATCTATACATACATCGAGGAAACATCAATACCATGAAATATGTTGATGAAAGCGGATTTATATGAATATTATGAATATCTTTAAAATAGAGTCCCTATATATATATATATATATATATATATATATATATATATATACACATATATACATATAATAGTCTATTTAGAGTTAAAGGCGGCATCTGGAATAAAGGTGACATTTACCCTATATATGCTAATATTGTAAATCTTAGAGTAATTCATATAAGAAATATTATACAATCGGCCATGTATGAAAATTCAGTCCCCTCCTTTTGAAATTAGCTGCAGATATATACGTAATGTACAAATAGAAAAAAATGTCGCCCTAACTCTGTAGCCTTAATTCTCCAGACCATATATATGTTGTCGCCATATTTTTTTAAAATCTATTCTAGAGTAATGTCGACAGTAACATGTCATATTATATAACATTTTAGATGTTGACTTAATTCCTATGTATCTTCAATTATCCCTTTTCATATTTTCCATTATTTCATGTAAGCCCACCAGTCTCATGTTGGGACTCTATGTATTTACATTCACGGTTCATGTATTTCGTGCTTAACTTGTAAGGCATTTGCAACATTTATTATTATAATATCATAAGGAGTGATTCAATTTTAGTCCAAGGTGCCCTTACCTTTCATATATGAAAAATGTTATCATATATTGTAATTTTTTTTTTATTTTTAAACTCTCCCTTATTACATTTTTCCAAATTCATGGACGTTTTTTAACTGCCATCCCTTTCTTTCTTGTTCAAGGAATAATCTGTCAAGCCTAGTACTTCGTAATAAAAATTTTATCAGCAAAAACCATACCATCTGAAAACAGGAACCTTTCAGATCTACCTCCAATGCCATATCTCATATCATTTGGACACTTTACGTCCTGAACGTTTTTAATGGTCATCTCTTTCTTTCTGCTGACAATTCTAGTACCTTGAAACTCGTAAACGTTGAACAACCATAAACCTTTCTGATCTCACTCCGATATCACAATGCCGAATATAGCTTTTTTTTTAAAGCAACAATGTCATACGCTGTAGCGTAATGAATAAGCCGGTATTCTGTTCATTGTCAAATTCGTTAAAGATATACGCCTTTCTTAAAATTGTGATACGGATATATCGAATGATCACTTGAATTATTGTCGTCTAATTTCACTTGTACATGTATATAACAAATGTCGCCTTACATCCTATACATGGTCAATGATTCTTTCCTCACACAAACAGCTGTAATATGTTGTTGGAATCGTATCATACCTTGAAATGTTTCAATTCTAAAATGTGTCCCTTATTTTATTATTCAAAATTCATAGACGTTTATCTTATGAATAAAAAAAAATAATTGTCGTGTAGAAGTCGCCATAATTCCTATATCCACGCATCTGGATGACTTTATATCCCAAACCTTTTTAACTGTCATCTCTTTCGTTCCTGATCATAGTATAATCTGTCAAGCCTAGTACCTTGTTCTATAATTCCTATCTGAAGAAACCATACTTTGTGAAACCAGAAACCTTTCAGATCTACCTCCAATGCAATAGTGCTTATTTTAACTTTTTTAATACTCCAATATGCTATACACTATAGCGTAAAGAATTAGCAGTGATTCAGTCAAATGTCAATTTCCGTGTAGATATAGGATTCAGGTAAAATTTATTTACGGATATAATAAATTATCGCCTGTAATAATATCGCCCAATTTCCTTTGCACATGTATATGACAAATGTCGACTTAATTCTTATATATCATCTGCCGTTATTTCCCTAAACAAACGTCTCTTATATGTTGCTGTTAAAGTACTTTAAATTGAAATTTTAAACTTAACTTGTTTAGCTACTTTTATCATTGAAAATTCATATAAGTTTACATTATGGATATATAAAAGTAGTTGTTATGCAGATGTCGCCTTAATTTATATACCCATGCATTCGGATACTTTACTTCCTGAATCTGTCATCTCTTTCTCTCCTGCTGACAATTCTAGCAGCCTTGAAACTCGTAAACGAATCGTGTCAGGAGTTACCTAACGTTGTATTACCACAAACCCTTCTGCTCTCACTTCCGTGTGACAATGCCTTATTTAATTTTTAAAAGCAACTATGTCGTACGCTGTAGCGTAATGAATTAGCCGTAATTCTGTTTGTCAAATTCGTTGAAGATATACGCCTTTCTTAAAATTGTGATACGGACATATCCAATGATCGCCTGTGATTATGTCGTCTAATTTCACTTGAACATGTATATCAAACATGTCGCCTTAAATCCTATAAATGGTCCATCATTCTCTCTTAACACCAACAGCTGTAATATGTTTTGCAAACGTATCATACATTGAAATGTTTTAATTTTAAAAAATTTCCCTTATTTTATTGTTCGAAATTCATGGAATTTTATCTTATGAATATAAAAAAAATAGTTGTCGTGTAGAAGTCGCCATAATTCCTGTATCCACGCATCTGGATGACTTTATATCCCGAAACTTTTAAACAGTGATCCCTTTCGTTGCAGATCATAATATAATCTGTCAAACCTAATAACTTGTTATAAAAATTTTATCAGCAGGAACCATACGTTGTAAAAACCAGGAACCTTCCAAATCTACCTCCAATGCCATATTGCCTATTTTTATTTTTTAAATACCGCAATATGTTATGCAATGTAGCGTAATGTATTAATCGTGATTCTGCCCATTGTCAAATTTCGTGTAGATATAGGCCTTAGTTAAAATTGTTATACGGACATAATCCATTCACCTCTGATAATAATGACGCTCTATTTCCTTGTCATTGTCAAATTCCTTGAAGATATACGCCATACAAAAAATTGTGATACGGAGAATCCAATGATCGCCTGTGATAATGTCGTCTAATTTCACTTGAACATGTATATCACAAATGTTGCCTTAAATTCTATATATGGTCGATCATTTTTTCCTCACACAAACAGCTATAATATGTCTTGCAAACGTATCATACATTGAAATGTGTTAACTTTAAACTGTGTCCCTTATTTTATTGTTGGAATTTCATGAAAGTTTATCTAATGAAAATGAAAAAAAAGCCCTGTAACTTAGATTGAAGATTTTATCAGCAGGAACCATACGTCGAGAAACCAGGAACCTTCCAGATCTACCTCCAATGTCATATTGCCTATTTTAAGTTTTAAACAACGCAATATGTTATACACTATAACATAATGAATTACTCGTGATTTAACCTGTTTCCCTACAGTTATCAATGGAATTTAATATAAATTTATATTATGGATATATAAAAGTAGTCATGTAGATGTCGCCTTAATTTACATACCCATGCATTTGGATTCTTTACTTCCTGAACCCTTATAATCGTCATCTCTTTCTTTCTGCTGACAAATCTAGTAGCCTTGAAAATGGTAAACAAATTGTGTCAGGAGGTACCTAACGTTTTACAATCAGAAACCTTTCTGATCTCCCTCCGATGTCACAATGCTTTATTTATTTTTTAAATGAAACAATGTCATACGCTGTAGCGTAATTAATTCGCAGTTATTCTGTTCATATTCAAATTCATTGTAAATTTACGCTTTACTTAAAATTGTGTTACGGACATATTCAATTATTGCTTGTATCAATGTCGCCTTATTTTTCGTCCAAATGTCTTTCACCGATGTCACCTTAATTCTTATATATCATAGTCCTTTTTTTCCCTACACAAACGTCTCTTATATGTTGGTGTTGTTCTATTATGAATTGAAATGTTAAACTTGAACTGTGTCCATTACATCAATATTCGAAATGCAAAGAAGTTTATATAATGGATATAAAAAATAAGTTGTCGTGTAGAAGTCGCCATAATTCCTGTATAAACCCATCTGGATGACTTTATATCCCGAACCTTTTTAACTGTCATCCCTTTCTTTCTTGATCATAGTATAATCTGGCCATATCAATAGACTTAACCATATTAAATTTTTATTCTCACATGAAAAAAAACTCTTGCAAAAACAGTGCAAAGTATGACTGTAATCAAATGACTTTATTCAGTGTTAAAAAAAAACAAACACCGTACAAAATAAGCTATCTGATGTATAATTTGTCTTAAAATGTGATAGTTGTAATACTTTCGTAATTAATATTGACAAATTATGTTAATCTATACTCAGAATGTGGTTCACATTTACACATTATTCAACCTTTCGTTAAATGTTAAACTTGCTGACTATTTGCAGTCTTGGGCCAATATTCACCTAAACACAATATCCCTCTGGAACATACATGCATACATGTGATTGGTAAGATTGAAGTTAACCAATTCTGTTGAATCATATACAGTTTTACAATACTTAAAAACGTTAGGACATTAGAGTAAACAAATGATTTAGGTCTTATGATAAATATCTTATGTGGTGCATGCATTTTCTTTAAATTTGGCAGTTGGTTGTTATATTTTGTTGGTTATATATGATACTTTCTGTTGCTTTATATTGTCACTGTTTGGTTCAAGGCTGTAATACCTTCAGCCTTGATTTTTGTCTTGTCGACTTCCTTTCGTTGAAGACCATTGTTTTAACTTTTAGAACCTTCTCTTGCATTGTCATATCTCCAAATCCTAGCTGGGCTTCGTACTTGGCCACTAATTCCTTCACCTCTGCTTAAGCTGAAATGAATAAATACATCATCTTAATTTATTTAACACACATGTATATGTGCATATAAAATCGTTTTCAAATAAAAATGCCCTGAGCTTACAGTACGAAAGCTAATAAATACTTTTCCTTCATTAGATATAGATAGCTTTTTTATTTGTTTCCCTCGTCAATACCATTGATTTAGGTCAGAAGACTAATGCATGTTGTGTTTGTTCAATGCAATACATAAAAATTCCTTTTTGCTCTCAGTTCTCAACAAAAAAAAATCCCATATAACATAGGTCATTTTTTCTTATTTTTATGGTTCTCCTCTTCTTTTTATCATGTTAAGTATCATAACGTCAACACAAAATATCTGCACCAATTCCATTGCCATTGACACGTGCTTGTTAGAAAATATATTGTATTCAATAAGCAACAACATACCTGGAAGAGAACCTTTTTTGGCATCAGACTGACATGTGCCGTGAACATATTTCTTGAAGTGTTGGCGAACGATTTCTGTCCCTTGTGAAGTCCAGACGAACCGTTGCACTTGAAAAAAATACATATTCACAGGATATAAATAGGCAGCTTTTGTTCTTTGTTTCAATATTTAAGTTAAAGAGTATGATGAATTTATAATCTTTGACATAATTGGAAGAACAAAAATCGGACCTGTAGTCTCACAATGTTATTACCAAATGGCTTTAAGAAAAGTATTTAATATGATATAGCCCATTAAACACATTTCCCAATACACCGGTAAACGGTGTAAAAGGTTTGGAGACGATATGTATAATTTTTTTTCCTGAAAAAGCACGCAATAAAAGAAAAAATAAGGAATGACGGGGTGAATTAACTTAGACATGGTGTTAGCCGAGGATTAAGCTAACCAACACTGATTCAAATTATTTGATATTTAGACAGAAAAAAAATCTTTATTCTTGGCAAAACGAAGAAAATAGAAAACTCACCTCTTGCCTTTGACGAAATCTTTGAATGTCCTTGCTTGGTCTCGGTTTTCTCTTCTTGAGCAAATGTGTCTAGATAAAAATGAAAGTGATAAACATTTTTTTTTCAGAAAACACTGTATCTTTATTAACATAAATTTGACATGCTTTATATTACTGGTACATTTCTATCATAATCGTTTAAAGGAACTTAAATTAATGATTTATTGGAAATCTTCCTGTACAGACTAGTAGCTCATCTACCAAAAATGTCCATTTAAAAACCGTGGATTTTCAGGTGTAACCAACTTAACAATATTACACAACATACAGAAATATAACAACAAAGTAGTTACTGAAAGTAAAATACGCCGAATATGATGTTGTTCTAATCATATTTAACAAATATATTTACCTGCAGTATGTGCTGCTGGTTGTTTTTTCTTTGATAGCTTGACATTTAACTGTTATTCAGGCAGTGGCCTTGATATTTCCAAGTAGTCTTCTTCATCTGATGAATCATTGTAGTGTAATATTAAATGGTGATCTTCTATTTTAGGATTGTAAGTGTTACTGGTTACCTCTTTCTCGCCCTCCACATAATCTTTGTTATACTGGCTACTGGATTCTCCTAAGCCTGTTACAAAATCAATGTTATATATTTAATGGTATCTAATATCGTATTAATTACTGTTATACAAGTCCCATTTAACATCATTCATCATTATTGCAAATCAAGATAAATCAGTTTCCACATGTTATAAATATATTCACATTAATGCTCATCATTGTTGTGTATTATTCTAAAATCATTTTATCAATAAAACCTAATCAACAGCAAGATTTTATCCCCAGGCTCATCTGAATATTCGAATGGCAATCTATTAGCTCCTAAACCGAATTTTAAAAAATTAGTGGATTAAAGCGTAATCAGTTAAAGTTATACAAACAAAAGAAAAAGTTATTTCATGAATATGTAAATAGAATAGGTAAAATTTATTTTTACCAAATGACTTGTCCATCTCTGCGCAAAATGTTCCAGACACGGCCAGCTCCTTTGCCACTAAAGGGGATTGATAGACATTTTGGTTCAATTCCGCAGCATGGCCCATATGTTTGTAAAAGGCTTCTTTGTCCTTTGGATCCATGTTCTTTTCTTCAAATCTTGTAGACATCATATGTCTGACCTTTGTTGCCGTCACTCAAAAGTCAGGGTTAATGCCAGCCTCTACATTTACATCGTGTAGGTCTTTCCAACCATCGGCATGCTCTGAAGAGAAACCAGTACTGGGAAATAGAAAACGGTTCATTTCGCTGACGTTTGCCTGTGTTCGGACGTCTTCCTGTGAAATTCTGTCTAACAGGGTCCAAGTATCCCTCGGGAATAGAAAAGGGACTGATCCTTTCCCTTTACCACCAGCACATGTCACTTTATGCATGGTGGTCAAGGAGCCCTCTTCTTCTGAAATCCATTCTTCTTGTTTGGCATCACGCCAGTCTTGTAGCGTTAATCTGCTCGGCTCTCCGCCTGTTCTAGCATTATATGTAATAATCCGGCTAACTTATAATCTCCGTATGCTTTGGAAGTCCTCCTTTTGTAGAGCTGAAGTTCCACCATAAGCTTCCAATTTGGAAATTATATAACCAAAGTTCTCATGGCATTGTCGCTAGGCAGGTTCTTTGGCTTCCGCAAGGTATTGTCCCTACGCAATTTTATCTGATAGGTAGCATCCCCAAAAATACTGCCTCTCCTCCAATTTAACACTCTGCTAAACCTATCGATTTCTATTTCTTGATCATACTGTCTGGTCATTGCGTAGTACCCGCTCATCACGCTTACACAGGTTGATTATAAATTTCCTATCACCTGTTTCTTCCCGGCTTTCATCGAATGCGGTTCAGAAGAACATTCCTTTTCAATTGCTTCAACAAGAATATCAAAATTGTCTGCATTCAGAATGCTCACAGGTTCTAGTTTTGTCCGATGTTTTTCGCCTTCCTCTTCTGCAATTTCCCTCATCTTTACAAACAAGTTTGCCAGAAGCCTCATGTTTGCTTTTGAAAGTTTCTTTCCTTCAAAATGCTTCTGGGGTTTACCCTTATATTTGTTCCAAGTGCTATTTCCCACAAGCTTCACAAAACTGTCTTCACGACAAATGTTACCAACATCGTCGTTCCGGAGGCTGGCCAAAACGTATTGTTCAAATTTGGAATCTCTGAGTGAGGATTTAGAAGTTGATTCTGGCATCACAAGCTGTTTCGTTGAAACCGCTTCTGTGCTGAGGAATGAGGCACATTTCCTTATGTGTTTTTGAATGGTATGCGAGGCAAAAATCCCGCGGCATCCGGCACAGTTTTTTGGTAAAGCGTCATCATGCTTTCCTCTTCGTTCCCTGTGCAGATCAATGTTTTCACCACCTTCTTTTAATATTTCTTTCCTAATTTTGTCGAACTCAGCACGCTGTTCTTTTTTTGTTTACATTTTTTTTTGGCTGCCACAACAGCCTCTATATTTTTGTGCTTAAGCATGATGTGCCTTTTCAACTGGGTTTGTGGCACACGACAATATGAACAGGGTCGTTTCGGTTTTCTTTTTTGTTTTTTTAGAGATCCTAAAATATAAGATATTCCTTATTATTATATAATACAAATGTATAACCTGAAAAATCCGTGTATATAATACAATTGAAAAGTATCATTTCAGAACGACACAACAATATTTATCAATATAAAAAAATATTCGAGAGCATTTATTTATTATTACTGATAATTGCTTTTTTTAATATGAGGGTGGAAATGATTAGGAAAAACATATTTTACAATTACGAAAGTTCAGGAGCCATCTATTTTTTTTTATCAGGGTTACTTTTTTTCCAATATTTAAATACTCCCATTTAAATAAAGTTTCATGTATATTCTTCTGACTAAAGAAGCATATTGGAAAACTTAAGAGGCAAGTTGGAAAACGGACAATACGGACGAATTGAAGTATTTTTACCATGTATACTTTGGCCTGGTAAAACCCTTCCATGTTGTCTCTTCTACGTTGTTAATATGCTATAAGTAAAATAGTTAATGAAAAATTGTTTTCAAAGGTATTACAAATTCCAGAAAAAAAATAAATCTCTGGCGATAATTTAGGTTCTGTTAAGTGCAAGCTGACAAGATATAACTTGAGAAAAAAATTAGGTTAATCTGTTTTCTTGACCTTTGGATCTCCGTTTTATAAGTTAATTGGAGACCTACGCTTGGAGTTTTTTTTTACCTACGCTGTTACTGACAACGGAGCATAAATCAAATTTAGTCCACTGCAGTTTGAATGAATCATTTTTTTACTGCAAACTTCAGAAAAACTCGCCATCTATAAATTATAAGATATCTCTCTGGAAAAAATGTATTTATTTGTACCTGTACTATTTTGGTCCTTCGATCGTTGTTCTGCTAATTTAGGGGGAATGACTGGATTCCTACGCTTTTTCTTACCGCAAAGTAGTAGCGAATCACAAGAATTCTCATCCTACAGAAGACAAAAGATGACCTGATTTCAGTCAGCAGCAGATATTTTGTTGGGCAGGCGTTGCCCTGGAAGAATGTGTATTGTATTTCAATGAAAAACTTAGTAATGACATAAATTTATTTAATATAATAATATAAACATATTGATGCTTCCATTAGGGACATATATTTAAAACATACTCAATTTGCACAGCAATAATTATAGAAAGAACACCATCAACGATTGAATCTAAACGTTGCCTTTGCTAAGTTTGATAATATTAAACATTAATTTATGCAAATAGGTTTGTATGATCAAATACAGAAACAACATATCATACCTCATCTATTAGTTCATCACTTTCACTACTTCCATCCAGTTCTAGCTCATGACGATATGAATCACCACTGTCATCGAAGCTATATATCCCATCACCATCAGCATCATCATAATCTGCATTAAAACCAAATTTTAATTTTGAGGACGCTAGATTGATCATGAACAGAATTTTACGTTTTTTTGCCAGATTCATGAACATAATTTATTTGATTACAATGTGAAATTAAAAACACAATAATACTTGCTGACATTTAAGAATATTGAAAATTATAACTGTTTAAAGCATCTTTTTGTACTAATATTAATATCATCAAGGTTTGTACCGATTCCTTAAAAATATTAAATTTATCTGTACATTAAAATTCATTTTTATTTGCTTCTAAATATTTTAAAATAATATGTAGAAAGACCATACATAATATGTAAAATGACCAAACATATGCTACATTTTTACACAAAGGAATATCCACAGGTCTTTGTGGCAAAACTATACGTACAGTACTTCACAGGGTTTCGATTTCTTATTGAACATGTTCTTGCTGGATCACAAACTGAAAGTTCAAAAACAGAAATGTTGATTACAGTTACCCAAAATTTTATAGACTACTAACTTAAGGCCAAGGTAGATACATACTTCTGAACTGGTAAAATATTTTTTTTAAATACATAATTCCTAATTGACGGTCAACAAGTCCTGTAGGTGGTCAGCATATCCCGATTACCCAATATTTCTGAATATTTAGCTAAGAGTACTGTTAATACTTATTAGTACTATTATTTAACCTGTAATTTCAAGTGTGTATGGTTCTGTTAGCCGATCTGATTTTGGTATTGCTATATTTGCAATTGTTGTGGAAGACATATTTTACGCAATATCTATTTTTCCAATACAAATTAATGGTTTTAATTGTCCCTTACCAGTCTATTTTTCCTCTTCCACTTTTGCAAGTTCTTTGCATTGGTCCTTGTCAGATGTCAGCCCATTCATCTCATCACGTATTGCTTATAAACAAAAATATACTTTATACATCTAGATCTATGAACCGCTGTTGTCTCATTTCGACTATGGGTTAGGTAAACCATATGAATATTCCTTGTTTCAGCTTGATGAAGTTACATGGCAACGTCTACATCAATACATAACAACCATAACAGAGTCATACAAGCTGAACAATGTCTTTCACTGAAGGATGTTTGTTACTAAACTTTTTCAATCAATTACATTGAAGTTAATTGAAACAGCACAATCATTTATTATAATATTACAAAAGCTGTAGTGGAAAACTTAATAGGTGATCAAAATTGTTTTCATAAGGGGGGTGCCGCATTTAATTTTGTGTAGATATAGAAACCGATGTACTTACAACTACTGGCGTCTTTAGGTGTGAAGCCCCTTGATTTACGCTTAACAGGTGTAAGAGCTGCAAATAGGCATTAAACAAAATACATCACATGTTTGGAAGAAAATAATAGCATCAATAAGGACAAATGAAAAATATTCTCTTAAAAAAAATCATTGTTACATAAAATAATAAGATTTACAACAAGACTTCAATGGTGTCTTTTTTTGCTTTTAGATTTCGTTCTTCATTGCTTTCTTATTTTCTGTACTTTTGCTATAAGCGAATAGTATTATTATTATATTTTATTCGTACTATTAGTTAACTTTTTATTTCATACGTTTATGGTCCTGTTAAACGTCTTGATTTCGGTACTGCTATATTTGCATATGTTTTAGATGATAAAGTTTCACGCATTTCCCAATTTATCCAAAATATTGACTAAAATATTGATTTTAATTAAGTGCAGTTAGACGTTTATTCATATTTCTCTTACCACACTCTTTCGTTTGTGCCTCTTTTGCCAGTTCTTGACTTCTGCATTGGTCCATGTCAGATGTCAGCCCATTCATCTCATCACGTATTACAGGTGTTTAGCCCCTTGATTTACGCTTAACAGATGTAAGAGCTGCAAAGTGGCATTAAACAAAATACATGATATGTTTGGAAGAAAATAATAGCACAAATAAGGTCAAATAAAAAAATATTCTCTGGAAAAAAACTCATTGTTATATAAAATAATAAGATTTACAACTAGACTTCACTGGTGTCTTGTCTTTGCTTTGAGATGTCCTTCTTCAGTGTCTTCTTATTTTCTTTACTACCATAAGAGAATAGTATTATTAACAACTGTTATTCGTACTATTAGTTAACTTTTTTATTTAATACTTATATAGTCCTGTTAGCCGTCTTTATTTCGGTACTGCTATATTTGCATTTGTTTTAGACGATATAGTTTGACGCATTTCCCAATCTTCCAATATATTGACCAAAATATTGATCGTTATTACGTGCAGTTAGACATTTATTCATATTTCCCTTACCACTCTCTTTCTTTTGTTCCTCTTTTGCCAGTTCTTGACTTCTCATTGGTTCTTGTCAGATGTACGCCCTTTCATCTCATCACGTATTGCTAAACAACAAAAATATACTTTATGCATCAAGATCTATGAACCGCTGTTGTTTCATTTCGACTGTGAGATAGGTTAACCATATAAATATCCCTTGTTTCAGCTTGCAGTTATATGCAAACGTCTACATCAATAAATTACAACCATAACGGAGTTATCTAAGCTCCTCTTAAATCGAAAATGTCTTTCACTGAAGGCTGTTATTATACTTGTTTAACCAACTACTTATCAATTATATGAAACAGCATAATCATGTAGTATTAAATTTTAAAGCTGTGGTGAAAACTTTACAGGTGACCAAACATTATTTTCATCAGGTGGGTGCCACATTTAATGTAATGTAGATATAGAAAACATATGTACTTACAATTACTGGTGTCTTTAGGCGTGAGGCCCCTTGAACTATGCTTAACAGGCGTAAGTGCTGAAAAGTGGCATTAAACAAACATTGAATATATTCCAAGTAAAAAAGCAAAAAAATAGCATAACTGAGATAGAAAATATTCTCTGACATAAACTCGATGTTAAATAAAATAATGATTTGCAGCTGGACTTCACTGATGTCTTGTCTTTGCTTTCAGATTCCTGTGTCCAGTGCGTTCATGTTTCTTTACTTCCGGTTAAAGCGAATAGTACAATGAATAGCTCATATTTGTATTATTACTGAGAAGTAGTATTAATACTCTAAATTCGTACTATTAGTTAACTTTCTATTCCATATGTACACGGTTCTGTTAGTTTTCCTAATATAGGGACTACTGTATTTGCATTTGTTTTGGAAGACATATTTTGACGCATTCCCAATTTTCCAATATAATGAACAAATTATTGATTTAATTGCGTGCAATCAGACGTATATTCATATTTCCCTTACCACTCTCTTTCGTCTCTTCCTCGTTTGCTAGTTCTTCACTTATGCTTGGGTCCGTGTCGGATGTCAGCCCAGTGCACTCATCAAGTATTGCTAAATAACAAAAATATACATCATGTATCTAGATCCATGAAACGCTGATATCTTATTTCGACTGTGAGATAGGTAAAACCATATGAATATCCCTTGTTTCAGCTCAAAATTTCATGATAACGTCTATATCAATACGTTACAAATATAACCGAGACATACAAGCTCTACAGTGTCTTTTACTGAATGTTGTTTGTTACTATACTCGTTTGACCAATTACTTTGAAGTATTATGAAACAGTATAATCATTCAATATCATATTTTAAAGCTGTGGTGACAACCTAACAGGTGACCATTCATTATTCTCATCAGGTGGGTTCCACATTTATTTGATGTAGATATAGAAACATATGTACTTGCCACTACTGGCTTCTTTAGGTGTGAAGCCCCATGAACTATGTATAACAGGTGAAAGAGCTGCAAAGTGGCATGAAACAAAACTACATCATATGTTTTGAAAGTAATTATAGCATCACTATGGAAAAATGGAAAATATTCTCCGGAAAAAAACTCACTGATACATGAATAATAAGATTTACAAATGGACTTCACTGATGTCTTGTCTATGCTTTTAAATTCCTGTCTTTACTGCATTCCTGTTTCTTTACTTTTGCTTTAAGCGAATAGTATTATTAACAGGTTATATTCGTACTATTTGTTAACTTTTTATTCCATACGTAAATGTCTTGTTAGCCGTCTTTAATTTGGTATTGCTATATTTGCATTTGTTTTAGACGACATAGTTTGATGCATTTCCTATTGTCCCAATATATTGACCAAAATATTGATTTTTATTACGTGCGGTGAGTGGTTTGTTCATATTTCCCTAACCGCTCTCTTTCTTGTTTTCCTCTTTTGCCAGTTCATGACTTCTGCTTTGGTCCTTGTTAGATGTCAACCCATTCTTCTCATCATGTATTGCTTAACAACAAAATTATACTCTATGCATCTAGATTCATGAACCGCATCTACATCAATAAACGAAAACTATAATGAATACTCCTTTTAAATCGAAAATGTCTTTCACTGGAGGCTGTTACCATACTTGTTTAACCAATTACTTTGAAGTTATATGTGACAGCATAATCATTTAATATAATATTTTAAAGCTGTATATAAAACTTTACAGGTGACCAAACTGTATTGTTATGTAGATTTAGAAACTTATGTACTTACCACTACTTGCGTCTTTAAGTGTCAAGCCCCTATGTTTAACAGATGTAAGAGCTACAAAGTGGCATGAAACAAAACACATCACATGTTTGAAAGGAAATAATAGCATCCCTATGGAAAATGAAACATATTCTCTGGAAAAAAACTCATTGCTACATAAAATAATAAGATTTACAAATGGACTTCACTGAAGTCTTGTCTTTCCTTTTAAATACCTAACTTTAGTGCATTCCTGTTTCTTTTTTTCTTTTTTTTTTTTTGTTAAAGCGAAGAGTACTATTAATTCTTCACATTTGTATAATAAGTTAGCCTCAATGAGAAAAAAAACTTTTAAAAAATATTCTCTGGAATAAATATAATTTAGCATAAAATAAGATTATTTGTAATAAGATAAGTTCTAAACCACTGGTGAATTTTTTGTTTCCAGATACTCGTCTTTAGTGGTTTTGCTTCTTTTCATTCTGTTGAAGCAAATAGAACTATTAAGAGTTAAATTAGTACTTTTTTTTTATTTTACATGTAATTGGCTTTGAAAACCGTTTTAATTTTAGAACCGTTGAAATTATGTTTATTGTAGAAGACATCTTTTGATTCATTACCGTTTTCCCCATACATTGATCAGTTCATACACGTACATATTTGTCTGATTTTTTTAATGAGTGTTGTCTAGTGTACTTATAGTCTTAAAAGGTTCCTCATATACAGGGGCCCTCTATTTTTCTCTCTCTCTCTCAAAATTTTAACATAAATAAATGGAGCTCACCTATTAAAAAGTACGGGCCCTTTTCTCCCACCTCGTCATTTGTGGTACCTTTCCTAACTTCAAAACCCTGGGCTTCTGTGAGTCCTCCTCTGTCTTCTGCACTATAGCCTTTTGTGGTTATGTTCCTTACTGAGTCATTCACACAACCTTGCCCTTGTGTGGTCCCTGAATTGCCTTCCCTATCTTGTCTTTTTTTACGACAAAGGTTTCTTTCTACAAGATCATCATTTTGGCCAATCTTAGTCCCTGTAATGCATACCTCACCGTGAGCCTCTGTAGTAACTCCACTGTCTTCTGTAATTTATCGGCCTGTGAATCCGTTTACCTCATTACCATCTTGGACTAGTGCTGTTCCTTAACAAAATGTCTCCTTGTTATGTGTTTTACCATAACCAGGTGGAAATCTAGTCTCCTGAAGCCAATTAGAGGAATTTGAAATAAATTCTTCGGTAACCAATTTGGTTAATATACACAAATAAATTTAAGGGCTTTCGGATTCTGCCATTTATCCCTTACGTCCTTTTCTTAAAAGAACAAAACATAAGTACAAAGGTAGCCTAGAAATATCATGTCATTATTATAAATAAAATGTTATAATGCTTTTATTAAAAAGAGTTGTATATAAGGGTATTTTCATTAAGATCGTAAACAAAATTATATCAATACAAAATGTATTTAACTTTATTAGCTTATTAGCCTAAATGCCCAGGGTAAACATGTACAAGTCAGAATGCATTCCTGATGCCATAAATAAATGCGGGGAATCATGATCTGTTAGTCCAGTATCCCTTTATTACTTGAAAAGGCATATCTACAATGCAAAAAACCAGTGTGCTTGAATTTCTCCAAATTATTTTACAAAATCCTAAATCTTGATTTTGACAGATGGTCAAGTTATTTGATTCTTGGACCATTAAATATTAAGATAACCTTTTCCTTATTCCTCCATGGGTAATTTCCTCAGTCTTCCGCATAGTTGTAGAGTAGCTCATCTCCAGGTACAACGTTTTCTGCTATGAGAAAAGCACAGAGATGAACCTTATTGTCCACCTCGACCTTTTTCATTTTGCAATTTGGGAACCTTTCAGTATCGTTCATGAAACGTGCCAATATTGATTCTTCGTCCAGGGCATGAATCCTGTAAAGGAAGAATCATGATAACTGATAAAGGTCATGTTTACTATTATCAGTGCAAGACACTTGCACCTATTATATAGAAATTGATCTTTGTACACATGGTATGTCTTGAACGCAGACCTCTACAGCATTCGTTAGTCATTTTTAAAGGAACCAAGAATTTTCAGTTATGGGCCTGTGTGGCATATTTGTCATATAATCTGATCCTATAATTGATTCCGCAGAAAATAAATTCGAGATAAAATGATATCGGATTTTCAGTTCATACTATTCAAAGTATAATAATTATGCCGTCAGATACGGATATAGGCATGTTAAAGAAGGTAACCATAACAAAATGGCCCTACACAGGTGATATCTCAAAGATATAGGATTTTGTTCCTAATTCTCTATCCAAAATATTTCCTACAAGTAATATAATACAAATTGCGAGATAAACATACTGTCAAAGTATTTGAACTGATTCTATTTTCTTATTGCATGCCTTCCGTTATAAAACAAACAATGTTAAACTTAACATGTAAAAAAAATAAAATAAAATAAAAATAGAACTGATATATGACAAAAGTATTACATAGACAGGTGATTTTGTTTTTCTGGATATATTTCGTGATAACTTAATGTTAAAAAAGGTTTTGTAAAACATTATTAAAATTGAATGTTCTTTAAAGTATCAGTTGTGTATAGTTTAGGATTTTTGCATATTTACCATATCGTATCTTTTCCATATTCAAATTGAAAGATGTAGGGGTTAACTTTGGCGTTGGTTTTCTTTGCAGAAAGCGTCCTTTTGCCTATATATATATATATATATATATATATATATATATATATATATATATATATATATATATATACTCGTTTACGTGTAAATATGTGTCACTTCAAAGCCTATCTAGTTTAAATTAAAGAAACTGATGAACAGTATCCCGTCCTGGCTTTACCAATAATAAAGTTAACTATCTAAGAAACAGTCATTTGAGAAACATTAATTCATTCTTGAAACATTCGATAAAGAAACATTCATTTCGAGAAGCATTTATTTTACTCACCTTCCACTAACGGCCACGCTACCATACTCGCGATATCCAGTATAATGACCACGTGACACGGCCATGTTCCCCTTTATCACGCTCTCATCACTCACCGACTCGTACCGCTTAACATCAGACTTTGCAAACAGGTCCTTTATACCTTGATTAAAAAAATAAATAAAACTGAATCCCAGGTTTTTCTTGTCGTCCTGTCAAGTCCATTAAGGCCTTAAAATATTTTTTTTCCAAAGGATTCTTAATTTTATGAAATATGAATTAAATTGTGTGTTGATGATTTACACAATTATAAGAATTTAAGCAAAGTTTTTTTTTTATTCTCAAGGTAAGCTGTCTAACATATATATATATATATATATATATATATATATATATATATATAGATAGAGAGAGAGAGAGAGAGAAAGAGAGAAAAGAGAGAGAGGCAGAGACAGAGAGAGAGATAAATTAGGAAAATATGAAGAGTGACGCCTTTTAGATGGACTAATTTGTAATTAACACACTAGTGTTTTAAAAAAAAGTTTGTCTATAAACACAAAAAATAAACAAGTTTGTCTAACTAAAAGGCGTCAGTTTTTATATTTACCTACCCTTCAACTACAGACTAACAGTCCTATACCAATTGATTTATGATGAATTATATATAAAAATATAGTTATACATACATATATATATATATATATATATATATATATATATATATATTTATATATATGCCGTTTTCGGATGACACGGAACGTATTACGGAACACAAATATGACGGGAGGCTCTGTTATTATAATCAAGGCAGTTCCAGGATAAGGGAGTTTAAAGGGCATTCAAGAACAAGCTTTTTTAAAGTTAAGCAGTGGAAGAGGCGCCTTTTGAAAATTCAGGCATGCCGTATCCTGGACCACTTCACATGGAACACCAGGAACTCCGTCAGTTTACTAGACTTTATGAGGTCAGATATATTGTATATTCAGTACCAGTACTAATATTTTGCAGAAACCTAGATCAAACCTTTGCTTTAGTGATTGTTGATTCTTTTTTAATTAAGATAAAACTGATATTTTTTAAATGTGAAAATGTTACAGATTTTTTTTTTCAAAATCTGAAATTAGTCTTGTATTGTCTTTTATTTTTACCCCTATTTCATATTTCAAATTGTGCATTCTAAAAAGTTAAATGAGGTAAATCATTTTAGTCCTAATATGTAAAACCAAAAACCCATCCCGTCAACACAGCTACGTATAGACACTATCATCTAGATAAAATGACCACCATGCATGTTAGCATCATTAACAAAGTAAACAAGATTACCCCGATATCGCAACCAACTAAGTAAGATTAACCCGTTCCAAAAAAAAAAAAAAAGAAAAAAATTGGACCATAATTGCAGCCATCTCGCAAATGGTATACGACCACCGGTGATAACTAGACAAGCTTGGTAACACGGACATCCGCCTCCCAGTAAGACAAAACCTGTCGCTGAAACAAACAACCAGTGTATATTACTACCATCCGTGCGTCACTCTCATAATAATGTAAAACATAAACAAAAACAAACGGGCATTATAATTCGTGGTCAGATAAATTAAATTCAACCAACAGCTCATTCCCGGTGTATACGTACGTTGTCGTCTGTAGATAAGTCCTTGTCCATGCAGACTTGTGATAAAAAATTACGCTGGGATAATAATGATGTTGTAGACATTTCATCATATGGGTTAATAGAGGTTAAATGCGAAGCTTTTTATGCAGGGTTCTGAATGGTATGAGAAATATTATACAAACTAATTACGGTTGTAAAGGATGAAAATTATGATAATATCCCTAGATTACGGTTGGCATGCATATAGTATTTTAATGCCAGGTTGTCTATTAGGTAGAGCCAATCAAAACAAGCCAGTCCATTCACTGCTCTTTTTTTATGTCTCTGTGGCCGGCTTTGTAACCCCGGGTTTTGTGAATAAATAGGACGATGTGACTGGAGATTGACAACTGAATGATCTAATTTGGCCAGGCTTTTTGGGGTCAAATAAAGTTCATATTTGTTTTTCTAATTTGCATTAACCTGAAGTTGTGTTTCGTGACAATTAGATAAAAATATGATGAAAACTGAACAAGATACTAAAGGTAATGTAAATGTGAAAATTTATAGAATCTTTCCAAATCTTAAGATAATTTGATGTTGGAGCTTTTGGACTGAAATTACAATTCAACATTGACACATTATAGTGAAATTTTACGAGCGTTAGCGACATTTCTTAAAAACCATTCGGACCGAAACTATTAACATTTTGCAGGGGACGAGCAAGGGACTCAAAGCCGGGAGATCATGAGTTCGAAGCGGTGAGATTTTTCTGACATTTTAAGTGAGCATAAATCTGTACCAGCTGACCCCCCCCCCCCCCCCGCCCGTGTGTGAAATTACCAGCGACAATGTGCGGCAGCTCTGACTGGCTGATTTGTCTGTCTGTCGTCTATTTCAGGGAGTAGTCAAAATTAAATTTCTTTCTTTTTCACAACATTAAAATAATGTCCAAGTAAACTGTCCGTATTCCTCAGTTAATCGTTTAGACCTGATCCTACACACCTAGTAGACTGACATAAAAGCACATATATAATATATATATTAAGATTATAATTATATATATATATATATATATATATATATATATATATATATATATATATACGGTTTGTGAGATATGAAATAAACCATTGTAGAGCTGTTCCATTAATACCGAGATTGTCAAAACAGGTTAGAAGCTGAGAATAGTCGACCGTGTCAAAGGCAGCTGAGAGGTCCAGAAAAACGCAGTGGTATTACAGATGGTTTTAAAATTGGTGGTGGTAATAGAAACGGTTGTGTTGATTGAAGTTTTGGTGGTGGTAAAGATATGGTTGTTTTGGTTCTAATATTTGTAGTGGGTATATAGATTGTTGTGGTGGTTGTATTGTTGTTGGTGTTAATAGACATGGTCGTTGTGGTTGTAGTATTGGTGGTGGTAATAGAGATGGTTGTGGTGGTTGTAGAATTGGTGGTGGTAATAGAAATGGTTGTTGTGGTTGTAGTATTGGTGGTGGTAATAGAGATGGTTGTTGTGGTTATAGTATTGGAGGTGGTAATAGACATGGTTGTTGTGGTTGTAGTTTTGCTGGTGGTAATAGAGATGGTTGTTGTGGTTATAGTATTTGTGACGGCAATAGAGATGGTTTCTATGGTTGTAGTATTGGTGGTGGTAATAGAGATGGTTTCTATGGTTGTAGTATTAGTGGTGGTAATAGAGATGGTTTCTATGGTTGTAGTATTGGTGGTGGTAATAGAGATGGTTTCTATGGTTGTAGTATTGATGGTGGTAATAGAGATGGTTGTAGTGGTTCTAGTATCGGTGGTTGTAAGATAGATGGTTGTGATGGTTCTAGAATTAGTGGTGGGAAAAGAGATGGTTGTTTCGGTTGTAGTATTGGTGGTAATAATAGAAATGGTTGTGGTGGTTCTATTTTTGGTTGTGGTTATAGAGATGGCTGTGGCGGTTGAAGTATAGGTGGTTGTGATGGTTAAAGTATTTGTGGTGGTAATAGAGGTGATTATGGTGGGTGAAGTATTGGTGGTAATAATAGAGATGGTTGTAATGGTTCTAGTATTGTCGGTGGTAAGATAGATTGTCGGTTGTAGAATTGGTGGTGGTAATAGAGACGGTTGTGGTGGTTCTAGTATTGGTGGTGGGAATAGAGATGGTTGTGGTGGTTGTAGTATTGGTGGTGGCAAGAGAGAAAATTGTCGAGACTGAAATATTTGTGGTGGGTAGAGAGGTTGTTGTGGTGGGGTGGTTGTAGTATTGGAGATGGTAATAGAGATGGTTGTGGTGGTTCTAGTTTTAGTGGTGGGTATAAGGATGGTTGTGGTGGTTTTTGTGGGAGTGAGTGGTGGTTGTAATATTGGTGGTTGTAATAGAGATGGTTGTGGTGGTTCTTGTGGAAGTGAGGGGCGGTTGGGGCAGTATCTTATCAGAATTATGTAATTAAATTTTACATTATAAATCCAAAACGATCACGTGCCATTTACCCTCTCAGTGACCCAATCCCAAACAACCTTGACTCAGTGGCTCTGATAGTTTAGTTCTCTCTGAACATATTTAAAAAAAATAAAAACAAATAAACCAGTGTCAAAATGAATTTAATCAATTACGAAACATCTATATATAAACAATAAATATATCAGTAAATTATATTATTTACAATTTTATCACAGTAGATACTTTTTTATCAGAACAGGACCTATATATATATATATATATATATATATATATATATATATATATATATATATAATTCTTATTGCATCTTTCCTACAAAATATACATATGTGTTCCTTGCACCTTCCTTTTTAAGGTAATTAATTTAGCCCATATATTAATACACCATAAGGTTAGTTGCCGCGGTTTACAACATTATTGAAACAAGTACATGCAAATTGAAGACAATTCTATTTACAATAGTATGGAGCAAGATATGACAGGCTGTTCTGATGACAGAATGCTGTAAGAACTGTTCAGTGTATAATCTCTAGATAAAAATGAGTTTCTATGACGACTGGCCCTGCCTGCTGATACTCTCAAGTGTCTATTGGTTGACAATATATTAAAAGAATTATAAACTGGGTTCCCTTTCTTTGCCAAGACCCCCTATAACAACAAAATTGTAATTACTTTTGTTATAAACGATATTGACTGAAATGATGCATCCATCACTTTACCCACAAGAACAAATAATCACACAATCTCTGACGAATACATAACCTCCGCCTTAGATAACGAAACTGACATTTTGAGTGAGCAGAACTCTGTACCAGCTAGTTGACCCCCCCCCCCCCCTCTTGGTGTAAAATAAACAGCGACAATGTGCGGCAGCTCTGACCGGCTAATTTGTCTGTGTGTCGTCTATTTCAGGGAGCAGTCAAAATTAAATTTCTTTCTTTTTTTTCACAACATTAAAATAATGTCCCAGTAAACTGTCAGTATTCCTTAGTTAATCGTTTAGACCTGATCCTACACACCTAGTAGACTTGCATAAAAACAAATATATAATATATATATATATATTATTATATAAAATTTATATTTATATATTTGTATATATACATTTGTATATATATGCGACCGATGAATAACATTTTCACAATTAGTCAAGATGCCACGTTTAATATAATAAATTAGTCGCTACGAATCAAAACATTTTGAGTCATGGTAATTGGTATACAAACAAAATATAAAAAGAGACAACCTTCGGAACCTTGCCCTGAGGAATATATATATATATATATATATATATATATATATATATATATATATGTTACTCATAAATTCATATATACATGCATCAAATAAACCTGTCCACAAATCATAGTACATATTACTATTATTAGCAAAGACTCTCTTCAATTATTTAAATTACAAATATTTTTCAGCTTTAAAAAAATGAGTATTTACAAATTAAAAATTGACACTTCCATGTTTGCCTTACCTTTAGAAATATTCTTTATGATTTAAAAGTCTGGTCACCGTCTGTTTACACTGTTTTCCCTGTCAGATATCTTATCAATTTGTTCAACAACGAACGCCTTTAAAGCTTGTTTGCCAGCCTTGTATGATTTGTCGTCGTACATCAGTATGAGATCAGGGATGGTCTTTTTACATGACCTCGCCAGTCTCTGCATCACCTCGGCCGGTACAGCTGTACCCCGACACAAGAGAAAACGGAGGGACCGTAAGTGTAAAATATGTCTAGACTCTGACAGCCGTGAGAAATGTGTAAAACCATTGTTACAAATGTCTAACAGACGCAGTGAGTCGGGCAGACTTTGTAAGATCTGCCACAGTCCCTGTGATGTTATATTACAGTTCCTGATGGTAAGCCATGACAGATGGTTAAGGTTTGACACAGCCTCAGCCACTTGGTCCTCCACACCAGATATATCATTACCGTCCATGTCCAGCCAGAGGAGGCGCGGACATTGACCAGGCAGGGCGGCACATAATGACGTCATCTGCTGACGGGTCACGTGAGTGTTGTCGATTACAAGCCGAGCCAGATGTTGAGAAGTGACGAGTGACGTCACGCGCGGACCAAGCAGTGACAGGTCAGTGTCTGATACATCTAGCGTCACCAAATGTTTTAATGTCCCCGTGAGTTCTGATAATAAATCAGCCCCACGAGGACTCAGATGGAAATAGTTCAGTGATAATCTAACAAGCGGTGTGGTTTGTGGGATCGCCGCCAGGATGCGCTCACTGTCATTATCTGTCAAGGATTGTATCTCAAGAACCAGAACTTCCAGGTTGGTCATTTTATTAAAACTGGCTGCTAGTGCTGCCGTGTCCTCTATACAATGCAAGGTTAAATAAAGTTGTATGAGCTCATGTGGCAGTATTACTGATGTTGTTGTATCCCATATATCTCTACTGAGATCACCATTCTTTATTGAAATAGATATAACTTGTGATTTTGACTTGTTGTGTCTGAACATCGTTAATATTGCATTTGTCTCCGGCTGAGAGAGATCTAGTGTTATACGGTCTGGTAAAGGAATGTCACATCTGTCTTGGTGTTCATACTCAGCCACGCACTGAGCGACGAAATAACTTATGTTTCGGGACATGTTTGTTTCAGCCTTCCAGTCAACCTTCCCCGAGTGCCAGGCGTCGGGGTTAAAGTATGGACACTGATGAGCGGTCGGGTTATTCTTGCTGTTTCGGACAAGTCTGACAGCGTGAGAGAGCAGCTCGTTCCCGCACTGCTCAGACATACCACAACAAAATTTAATTACATTGCGGCAGTCGTGTAGTCGGAATATGTCACTCAAATACGATATAAATAATTGTCCCTGTGCTTTATTGTGGATGATGGCATAACTAGCCACGAATTCTTGTACTGACAAATGAATGAATGTGTAAAGCTTTTTGTCTCCAAAATGTTCAGGTTGCACAGGAATAATCAATCCAAGTTGAGAACCCTTTTCTATAATATGGGTTTTCTGATCAATATTTCCAGGACTTCTCGTTAATGAAAACCGACCTTGATCACCTAAAAAGAGAGCAAGTGCTGCAGTGCCACATTCTACCAGTTCTTCGTGGTATGGGTCAAGGTTATCTAGATTATTGGATTCTGGGCGGGCTGATTTTGATTTATTAACGTCCAGGGTATATTTGATAAACTGAATGTACAGCGGAGTTGTGGTTTTGCTCAGTTTTGCGCCCGCCTCAGCCATTTGACACATAAAGCAAAGATGAAGAGGGGTACCACATAGTGATATCATATTGGCTATGTTTTCATAGAGAGCATCTTGGGGTGCCTTCTTTGAGGTGCTCGGCACTGATGCCGACGAAACCTTTGCGTTTGACATCATTTTGTACCTGCTTATATATTCTAAAATCCTACTTTCATCAAATCCATTCAGTTCAGCTTGTTTTTCATAGAACTGTACCAGTTTGGCCGAAGGACTGTCTGCATGTGTTTGACGGGATGTGACAATCCGTGATACTTTTGGCAGAAGCTTCCCTTCAAGGAATGAAGTGATATCAGACGATGTGTCAGGATTGTACTCATCCAACCCGTCACATATAAATAATACACGTGATGGGTTGGTCTTGATGAACTCTGTGACCTCTGTATGACAGTCACACCAGATCTGATCCCTGATCGTTTCCTGTAAGGTGGCCCCCGGTTTGACGTATCTAAGAAATACGCAGATAATGAGGTCATACATAAAATCATCTGCACTGGGGACCTGGGATTCATCACTCGTTCTTTCCTTTTTGGCCTTGTCCAGTACCTGTTTTGCCCACGATGATAAGCCCCAGTTAACCACCGTTGATTTTCCCATGCCTGGACTTCCTATCAGAAAGGTACGGCATAAATCCCCTGTCTGGAAATAATAAGTGGAAAATATACTTGGTAAAATTCTTTCTATATTTTAATGGACATTCATAGACCAATTATATATATATATGTGTGTGTGTGTGTGTGTGTGTGTATCACTTACACAATTACATCTGCACAACAATAGTGCTTGATGGGGGAAAAGGCAAGAGTGCATGCATGAACCACCAGTCTAATGGCAAAATCATTATTTAGCGAGAATTTTTCCTGGAAATTTGTAAATTTGTCATCCATCTGAATATATTAATTAAGTGCATAAAAAGATTCCCATCTAAACAGACAGCACATAATTATCATCATACTTACATTGTGAAATAAACTGCGGACATTGATGTCTTTAGTCTCAGTTCCCAGTTCTCGATGACTGACAGAACATGTGGGTTGTATATAGAGCTGGTCCAGGTTCACATGTTTCTTGTAAGGACCGTACGGACACACTGGAATGTGGTTGTTGTACCTCTGGTAGTGCTTGGCGACGTCTGCCTGCCAAGGTCCTAAATATCTTAAAGGTCGCACACCTGTGTCTGAAATGTGTAAAAGGATATATATATATATACATATATATATATATATATATATATATATATATAAGAGATTCCCTCTGATGCTGTATATTACCCAAAATGCAGTACTGAATATTACACTTGAAGAATTACAGAAATACCTCAGCTATGAGACGCATGCTTTAATTTGACCCAAGAACTGATGAGACAGTTGATGTCTTCCTTTTCAATTTTTGATAATTTACTCGCACGCTTGTAGGACCATAAGACAGATCTGAACATGTTTTTTGGCGAGAAGCAAAATAACCATGTCATTCTTGTGTTCTGTAAATGTGAAAGTTCATTGATAAAGTATAAAGTACTTAAGCAGTTTACTTAAGTACTTTTCTTTAATATACTTAAAACTGTGGCGAAATGTATACAGATATTGTTATGTGATATTATATCACAGAATATTAAAACTAAGTTAGTTTAAAGTCAAGACTGGTCCCAGACCTCTTTGCTGTAGAATAAGGAATTCCTATCATCAACATCGTCTTGAAACATAGTCAGCCATGAGAGGCAGATCCAGGATTTAGGAAAAAAAAAAAAGGGGGGGGGGGGTCCAACCCAGGAGAACTAATGAAAAGCATAAAAAAAAGGTCCCCAGGTCCAGAAGCTGCTGGACCCCCCCCCCCCCCCAGGTCCGCTTCTGGCCATGCGTATAGGTGACTACCTGTGAAATGAGTAGGACTATCCTCATCCAGCTCATATCACAATGGTGGAGAGTTATATGAGGTAGTATGAGGAATGGCCTACCAATTTTACCTCCTCCGTGGTGTTTTGGTGATGACGTGGATGGTTCAACATCGTCCAATTCTTCAAGCTTTCGCGCAAACAAAAAGAAAAAATGTTTAAAAAATTATCAATTTGGTAATCAGAACGTAAATAAAATACTTTTCATACTTATTATTCAGATTCTAATACAAATCCTTTAGCTATGTTCCATTACAAGATGGTTACTTTTGCTGTATTGTTTTTTATCATTTTAATGTTTCATTAGGATATATTTCTTTTATCCAGAAAATGGAATAATATGAATAATTATATGAATGCTGAATATCATTTGACTTTGATCAGTGGACATTTGTAATCCCATTTTTGAAAGTAATGAAACTAGTGATTTCTCAGACGACGAACCTTTTTGCCTGCCAGTATATTGGCCAGATGTGGCTGATTGGTTTTATTCAAGGCACCAATGAATTTACAGAAGGCGTCATCTGGTTTGCGTTGTAGCAGTTGAACCAAAGCAAGGGTTCTGCCTTGATCAGTGACATTCTCACCCTGAAAAGATTGTAGCATTGCAAGCGTTTCAGAAATGTAGATAAATCCTTTTCTTAGGAAGCTGGAAACCCAGTCCTCACTGGTGGTTGTGTGATTTAATTTATAATGTTTGAATCAGTGGTGATAAAATCCTGTTGGGTACTCATAGGTCAAACATGAAAAAT
Organism: Sipunculus nudus; assembly: GCA_026874595.1. Lineage (NCBI taxonomy): Eukaryota > Metazoa > Annelida > Sipuncula > Golfingiida > Sipunculidae > Sipunculus > Sipunculus nudus. The sequence goes on along the minus strand of CM049320.1, from coordinate 61,979,553 downwards.
TTCTTTTAATATCAATCCTCAGGGTCGTGGATTTGAAAGGATCCTGTCAGCTCGCCATGACCTAAAGCCATTCTGAGTCAAAGTGAAGCAAACATTTGTCTTAAATTTTTAGCAAACCTGTGAGCTTATGCAATGGTGTGGCCTCGTCCGTCATCTGTACGATAACCTATACTATTTTGAAAAGATAGTTAGCATTACGCAATTTTATGCAAAAATGTAGTCAACTCAACAAGGGACCCATGGGTCACGGCGCTCAGCTGATCATGATTGGACTATAAATGTCGAGTCAATAAAGCTTATGAATATCATGGACATGTTGGGCTATTATAAAGGAATTTAATGTAATATGTGAGTAAATGATAAATGAAATTACCTGACTGATGGATTAATAGAGTCAAATACAGTGGTTTATTTTTTATTTATTTAGGAGGGGTTGAAAAGTGTGATATATTTGAGCAAATATGAATGCAATGACAGCAGTAATAAGCAGTAGTAGAATGATGATAAGGCTATTTGTTGAAGGATCTAAAGTGTATGGTAGTCTGCAAGCTTTCAATTTGACAGATATGATGTTATATTAACTATGCTGATGAAGTGATTTATGAATTTGTGACTGTATGACACAATATCTCTTTAGTCTTGACAAGGTACATTATTGTGATGCCCACTATGTCTACATATTACACAATATTGACATACCTTCTGGCATGTACATAGGTACCTATGGACGAATAGTTATACAAAACATTAAAGTATGAATATATCTGATTCATCTTGTTCTTGCTTACTGAGGCTGACTTTGGGATGGGGTTCGGAGAAGGGAAAAGTGAGGGAAGCACGAAGGTGGATGTAGAAATATTCTATTGTAATGCTTTTCATTTATATAAGAATATGAAAAGCTAAGAGGAAAGGGGCCCTCCTACTTGGTTATAGTAAAGTTCTAAATATATGATTGTAAACTAATACTCTGACAAGACTGTCATGAAGAAAAACAGTAAAAGTTTTGAGATACTGTGATGCATATGAAAATTTACAGATGGACAGGCAAGTGGACAGAATTGACTAATACCTTTATTTCACTTTCAAGGGAATAATGCATTTAAGTTTATATATAATCCTATTTTTTTTAGGCATATCCACTTTTCCATTAAGAAGTTTTTATCTGAATCATTATTTTATTTACAGGTTTTATAAATTTTTAATAAAATACCTGAAAATATATAATAAAATATTAGAATTGTTGCAAAAGTTGCAATCATTATATATACAGAGTAAAAAACTGAAACTATAAGTTTAAATATTAGAATTGTTGCAAAAGTTGCAATCATCATATATCCAGAGTGTAGCTCATATTGGGTCATATTATGCATACACATATATTTTATTATTTTTAAATCATAAATGTTTAAACTGAATTTAAAAAAAAATAATGCCACAACATGGCATCTACAAGAATATTCCTTGAATCACTATTAAAAAGTTTTGCACATTGAAATTTTCAGTACATGCTTAATTTTATTCACCAAAATAAAATAAAAGATTAAGTAAATTTGATAAAATAAAACATCTTTTCAAATAAAGTATACACACTGTTGGTTGAATGAGGGACAAACAATATCATTGTGCTAATTACTATCCCAGTTTTAATTTATTACTGGAATTAATAGTCAATTTCACACCTGGTGAAGTTTTTACTCTTCTGAAGTAAGGAATTACTTATCTCTTGAACATCCACACTTTCATAGCAATACACCATTTTGTGGACACAATTAAATACAGTACACTATCCCTGATGGTACAATACAAAAGGTTGCATAGCCTAGAATAAGAATGAATCAAATACAGAAAATAATAACATTCATCTAGTTTATGCACCATCGGGGGGGGGGGGGGGTGCAGAGGGGAAGCCTGCTGGTAGTGGCCAAGCTGACCCAAGGCAAGCTGCCTGGGGTGGGTTACATAATGCAAGTGAAGGCTGTACTACTAGGTGGGCTAGATGTAAACAACACTTGACATGGTGTATGAAAACATGAATAAAAGCTATTCTTTCAAATCAATTTCTTTGAAATTTCAGATTTTAAAAGATTAAATCCTTATGTATATATGCTGTGAAAATTAAATCAACAGTGCCAAAGTTGGACAAAATTTAAGGTATTGATTTTTAGCTCAGCTGACTATAAGTCATCTGAGCTATAGTCGTGGTCCATTGTCCGTCGTCCGTCCGTCTGTCCGTCCGTCTGTCCGTCCGTCCGTAGATGTGGCATGTTTTGAAACCGTAAGACCTAGGAATCCAAAATTCAGCATAATGTTAGATGTCCCCAAGATCTCCTACCAAGCCAAAAACTGGGTCTTTGCGACTTCATTCCTTTGAGAAATTAAGGAAAAACCTCAATTTTTTATTAAAAACCTATTTTCACACTTTAGGACTGCCTAATATCAAAACCACTCATCTGTTTTTCCTCATATTTCCTATAAATAATCCTCTGTATAATTCCTATGTACATGCCAGAAATTAGGTCTGTATTATTTAATTTAAAAAAGTTATGGGCCCAAACATAATGCATTTTTTAAATAATCAGGAAAGAAATTTTATCACTTAACACAAAACTTGTTAAAGCTAAGCACTTTTTTTCCAGTAATATTACTTTAATTAATCAAAATTAAATTGTATACCCAAAATTAGATCAAAATCTTTTAAATTTTTAAAAATATTAGCAAAAATAAAAAATTGGTACCTCTAATTTTGCCCAACTTTGACCATGGCACGTTTTTTTTGCTGTAACTGCTGTGGATTTAATTTTCACAGCATGTTTTTGTTAGCATTTCAACTGTTAACACCAAAAATTTGAAACCAGTTGATCAAAAACTGTAGATTTTATTCAAGTTTTCAAGCACCATGTCACATATTGCTAGTGTTATGCAGTTTGCTAGAGCTCAGCTCCCGAGCTTCAGCTCTAAGTTCCTTAAATTTGGCATACAGTTAGATTTCTCCAAAATCCCCTACCATGCCAAGAATTTGGTCACTAGGACTTAATTCCTTCAAGATATCAATGAAAAACTTAATTTTTCCATTAAAAACCCAATGTTACACTTTAAGACTGCCTAATATCAAAACCACTGATCTGACTTTGATCATATATAATATACATATTTTTCTATACATTCACTATGCACATGCCAGAAATGATGTCAGTATTGTGTATTTTTTTTAAGTTATGGGCCCAAACATAATGCACTTTGTAAAAAATCAAGAAATATATTTACTCCCTTAACAAGGGCATTGCTGAAGCTAGAGATTTTTTTTGTCAGGGATGTAACATTATTTAATCAAGATTCAATTGAATACCCAAAATTAGTTCTGAATTTTTCAAATTTTATAAGTTATTAGTATAAATATAAAATTAGTACCTTAAATTTTGCCCAACTGTGACCATGGCACGTTTGTTTCCCGTGAGCACTGTTGATATAATTTTCATATCTTGCACACATAAGGATTTCAGCTTTTTAGTTTAGAAAGCTGAAAGAAATTTGCCAAATATTGTAGCTTTTATTAATGTTTTTTATGAGACCCTGTCAGACTTTGGCTCTCACAAGCCCCTCTTGAGTCGCCTGTATGTTGACCTTGTTGACCTTTCATCAAATTATGCACGCTTGAGGGGAGAATCCAGGCAGCTGATGGCCAGCCACAGTTGATCCAGGTGTTCAACCCAACTCATCTAGTAGTTTTAACCAACAACATAACAATAAACAATAAATTAATAAATTTTTATTGGTTTTTAATAACAAATTAAAGAAAAATAGAAAAGGAATTTGTTAGTTTATAATAACAGGAAATTAACTTGCAGTTACTGATGATATAAGAATCTTGTATCGATGGGTAGAATGTCACATATTCCAAATAACACCATGCAGTCACCTATGGCATTTTTCAGTTCATTTTTAATGATAAAGAAGTAAATCATATTATTCATTACTAATCATTAAGGATTATATGAAGGAAATTAATGATAGACAAAGATGCAGTTGATAATATTAATCTAGATTCCTACTGTGTCTAGTGTGTACATTGATGTGAAATTAGTCCAAAATGAATTTTTTACAGTTATTTTTTAATATAAATAAAAGCCATAAAACCAGGTACTTATGATCATTATTTAAATGTGTGAATTTTGTATATTCTGGATTCTCAACATCATTGTTTGGTGAAAACTGAATAAATACCAGACGTGGTGCGAATACTTTGTAATTGTATTTAAATACGAATATGATTATGTACTCCATTATAAAATTTCTTGCATAAAGAATGGGAATTCAGGTAAAAATGAAAGTATATGAATACTCGTGCAAATACTTTCAAAATGTATTCATGAATGCATTCATGAATATATTCTTTAATATTATTTTAATAATCATATCAGTTATATTTCATTTTAAAAAATCATATGATTCTCTTTTTATTTTTAATAAAAATTATATTTGGGATAATATTTGTAATTTTTTTAATAAATAGTTAAACTCTTATATTATATGTTCTGCTTATAAGTTATATGGCCAAGTCAAAATCTGTGTGACAGTAGTACTCCATTTGTTAATAAAATAAATGAAATCAATCCTCTTCCCTGTCTCCAAAGGTACTATCAAAATCATACATAAGCTAAACAACAACAACTCATAATACAGCTTATATTTATTACCACACAAAACCAGCATGTGCCTCATTTCTAAATAATATTTTTTTATTATATATAACAGCTGAGCGTCGTGACCCATAGGTCCCTTGTTTATTTATGCTAATAACTTGAAAAATTTGCAAAATTCAGATCTAATTTTGGGTAAACAATTGAATCTTGATTAAATAAAGTTACATTCCTGGAAAAAAAAGTCTCTAGGTTCAGCAATTCTCATGTTAGGTGAGTAAATATATTTCCTGATTTTTTTTAAAAATTGCATTATGTTTTGGCCCATAACTTCAAAATAATACCCAATACTGACCTAATTTTTGGTATGTTCATAGAAAATGTATGAAAGAATGTGAATACTAAATACGATCAAAAACAGATCAGTGGTTTATATTAGGCAGCCTTGAAGTGTAACAATTGCTTTTTTTTATGGAAAACAGAGTTTTTTTTCCTTAATATCTCAAAGGAACGAAGTCCTAATGACCCAATTTTCAGTATTGTAGGAGATTTTGGGGACATCTAAAATTATGCCAACAGCCTGGGAAGCATAGAGATGTGCACTGAATGACCTACAGTCATCAAAGTGGACTGCTTGACAATGTAAGGGAATACAACAAGAGCCTCCAAAAAAATTCAATAACTAGCCTAATTTTGCAGCTTTTATTTTTAAATTTCAGATTTAAACAGATTAAATCCTTATGTATACATGCTGTGAAAATTAAATCCACAGTCCTTACAGGAAAAAAATGTGCCGTGGCCAAAGTTTGGCAAAATTTAAGGTACCAATTTTATATTTTACCCAATATTTATAAAAATTTAACATATTTTGATCTAATTATTGGTAAACAATTAAATTTTGATTAATTAAAGTTGTTTTACTGGAAAAAAAAAATCCCTACCTTTAACACTTTTGGTCTTAAGTGACCAAATATCTTCCTGATTTTTTTACAAAGTCCATTATGTTTGGGCCCATAACTTTTTAAAATTATATAACACTGACTTAATATCTGGCATGTACATACGAACTATATAGAGGAATATTTATGGTAAATATGAAGAAAACCAGATGAGTGGTTTTGATATTAGGCAGTCCTGAAGTGTGAAAATAGATTTCTAATAAAAAATTGAGGTTTTTCCTTAATATCTCGAAGGAACGAAGTCCTATTGACCCAATTTTCGGCATGGTAGGAGATTTTGGGGACATCTAACTGTATGCCGAATTTCAGATTCGTAGGTCCAACGGTGTCGAAACGTGCTAGTCTTACGGACGGACATCCGGACGGACAGACAGACGACGGACAATGGACCACGACTATAGCTCAGATGACTTATAGTCAGCTGAGCTAAAAACTCTATCCGATTTTGCTTATTTTTTGGCTAATTGCATTTTCTTAGATTTTATAGGGAAATAGCTAAAAAAGCTTTAAAAATCTTCTTCTCCAAAACTGTTCAGCCAATTGTCCAATATTTCACAGAAATGATTCCTGGAACGATCTCTCTCAAGTTTGTTCAAATGGTTTAAGTTCGGTAATTTTTTGCCAAGTTACTGGAAGTTGAACTTAGTCATCTGTCCAAAAAAGCATACTAAAATTACAATCTCAGAAATGGCTGGAGCTATCATCACCATATTTTATGCCAATGTTGGTCACATGTGTCATATCTAAAATTGAGGTATTGGTGGCGCCACCTACATCGGCTTTTTTTGTACGTGGGTTATCAATGCCTGTATCATACTGACTGCTACAAAAGACTTCTTCTCTGAAACCATTTGGCCAAATTGCTTAATATCGCACAGAAATGATCCTAGGGTAGTGCTTTCTGGAATTTGTTCAAATGGTCTCAGTTCAGTGACTTTTGGCTGAGTTATGGAAGCTGAATTTAGTCATATGCCATAGCAGCAAATTTTAGCTCAGTGGCTACAAAGATCTTCTACTCAAAAACCACTGGGCCAAATTCTTAAATCTCACACATAAATTATCCTTAGATGTTGATAATTCAAGTTTGTTCAAATGGTTTTGGTTCAGTAATTTTTGGCTGAGTTATGGGAGGCTTAACTTAGCCATTTTGCTGTATTTTCCCATATGAACTATAAACCTGAAAAACGTTTTTTGACTGAGGCCACTGAGGCCAATTTGTTTAATATTTTACAAGAATAATCCCATGAATAATTCTTATTATAATTGTCTTGTATGGTTCCAATGAATGAATTTTGGCTGAATTATAAAGATTGAATTGAGTCATCTTACCATATATGAAAGCTGTGTGAAGCAGATACATCTTGCCTGGAACCTGTTTATCCGCATCCATTACATCATGCCTCTAGACATTTAGATTTCAGGTTATCTATGGTTAATATTGACAAGAATGTTTTTTTTTAAAAGCTTTTAAAAATGTAGATTTATGATTTTAGATATTCCTAATGCCAGACAGTGTTTACAACCACAGGTATACAGCTCTCTGTGGGTACGGTATATAAAGACGGCTGTACATGGCTGTACATGGATTATAAATAATTGGTATCCATATTCAACTTTATTCAAGATTTTGCCATCAGTGAGATGTATCTTCATTATAATTTTGCATTCAATAAGCATCTGTAGTAATTTTTAGCAAACCTGTGAGCTTATGCGATGGTTTGGCATCGTCTGTCATCGTTAACCCATACTATTTTGAAACAACTGGAGCTAGTATCATGCAATTTAATAAAAAAATTAGTCATCTGAAAAACTGCACTTTCTTGGATTTTATAGAGAAAAAGCTAAAAAACCTTTAAAAAACTTCTCCTCCGAAACAGTCAAGCCAAATTGTTCAATATTTCACAGAAATAATCTTTTATACCATCTCTCTCACGTTGGTTCTAATGGTTCAAGTTCGGTGAATTTTGGCCAAGTTACAGGAAGTTAAAATCAGCTAACTGTCAAAAAAGCATACTAAAATGACAATCTCAGAAATGGCCGGAGCTATCATCACCAAATTTTATGCCAGTGTTGGTCACATGAGTCATATATGAAATTCAGGTATTGGTGGCGCCACCTGCATTGACCTTTTTTTTGTATGGGGGTCATTGGTCATCTGTACATTAACCCATAATTTCTCAGGAAATAGCAGGAGCTACCATCCCTAGATTTTATGCAATAATCTGTCACATATCAAATGTTGTGGGATTCAGCTTATTTTTTTGCTATCTGGATTTACTTAGATTTTATCGGGAAAAAGCTGAAAAACCTTTAAAAGTCTTCTTCTTGTAAACGGTCCAGCCAAATTGTTTCATATTTTACAAAAATGATCCCAGAGACAAGCCCTCTCAAGTTTGTTCATATTGTTTGCATTTGATGAATTTAAGTGGTGTTACAGGAGTTTGAACAGTCATTTGGCCAAGTAAGCATACTGACATAGGAATCTCAGAAATGGCAGAAGCTAGCATTACAAAGTATTGTGCAAATGTTGGTCACATGACTCATATTTGAAGTTACAGATTTATGGTGCCACCTACATTGACCTGTTTTTATGGGCAAAAACGTCATATTTTTAACCTCTTTCAGCTTTAAATGTTTATGATGAAACTGTCAAGTTGAATCTTTCAATTTTTCAAAAGAATTATCCTAGGACATGGTTCTTTCAATCATATCAGAAAAGCTTAAGTTGGTCTTATGGCTATTATTATGTCTATTTCAAACTGAGGACTGCAAAACTGTTCTTCTACAAAATTATTGTTTCAATTATAACTTCTGTAACATTGCACAAAAATTATTCTTAGGTGGCCTTTGTTCAAGTTTACTTGAATGATTTTTGGCAGAAATATTGTACCTTTAACAATGAAAGAACTGCATCTTTTGTTATTTTAGACATTTTGATAAAAAGATTATGAATATGTCAGCTTGAAAAAAGAAAGCATTTTAGCCAAAGTCTTTCAGTATGTGTAAATAGATTTACCAACAGGCAAAGATTGTGTTTGTATCTTTAAATAGATTGAGAAACTGCCAACAGTTTCAGATTTGGCAACAGATCAAGAGTTCATTCAGTGCAGCCAGATATAGGTCAAGAGTTCAGTCAGTGCAGCCAAGCACAAGGCATGTGATCACCTCATGGGTGACATGTGGACACCTCATGGCCACCATGTGATCACCTCATGGGTGTCATGCCCCTCAGGGCTGCATATGGAATACCAACTGTGTCAGATTATGCAACAGGTCAAGAGTTCACTCAGTGTAGCCAGGTACAGGTCGAAAGGTCACTCAGTCTAGCCTGGTGCAGGTCATGAGTTCACTTAGTGCTAGCAAATTTGTCACAGTTCACTTGGGGCAACTGCCTTTCTCACCTAAGCCTTGTCAGACCCATGCATCAGACTCAAGGTAAGTTTGATATATTGGCCTGATATTTTGACCTGTCTATGTGTCTTTGATGGCTTTCTCGTTCACAAGACAGGTGTCGCCACCTACAATGACTTTTGCACAGTGTATGTGCCTGCTTATTTCTACAGAGGAACTTGATAAATCAGCCTGAAATTGGGCATATGTATATATGTCTGATAGCTTCAATGTATAAAAGACTGGTGGTGCCAGCTACAATTATTTTTGTGTTGTGTGCATCATGCTAGAATTTCAGCAGTGATGTTTGTGTAATTGTTTCTTATTCAAAATGTTTAGTATTTGCATTGTTCATATAAATGAGAAGTAATGGTCCAGCATTGAAGCATTATACCTGGTGTATATCCCAATGCACAGGTTCGCACTAGGCCTGTAGGCCTTGTTATTAAGTTTTATCATTTTATGTTTTATCTTCACCTATAATGACGCCACTGAGCACCATTGAGTGCTGAATAATTGGCGCGGTATTAAATAAATATATATTATTATTTTTAACATAATCAAATAAACACAAGGTTAAATGACAATAAATCCATCAAAAGAAATTGGTCAACCACTGGCTAAACAGAAATGTACAAGGCAGTTCGGGAATGGGCTAACAAAGAATCGATTAAATTTTGGTGTAAAACTGGCACATGATCCGGATTCAGGAATGTCATCAAGGAATATTCACAAATGTACAGTCACTTAAACATGAAAAAACCTGGGAATATGGGCTGAACAAATGAATGCAAGCATGCATTTGTTAGAATCCCATTTCAGGGACCCCCCTCACACGGCGGAGGCCTGCATTCTGTGGAATGCAGATTTCTGTTTGTAGTGATTAAAGCAGGCATACCTCAATCTGCTGTTGTTCTGTCGAGGTAAACACTTCTTCCTGGATCAGTGTCGCCCAAAATATCGGGCCAAGAGTCATATTTTCAACAAGTTCACTCAGATGCTTTTCCAGTGTTTGCTTGTGCTCTTGAGACATCAGTATTTTCTTTGTATCGGCCATTTTTTATTCTGTAGAAAATTCTGATCATATGCTGTAAAACAATAAAAGAAGAACAACATAAAAAAACACTTGAAATTTTTATGTGGGATGTTGAAAAAAAATAACTTGGATGAAAAGAGCTTGACATTAAAAACAAAATTTAACAAAAGTCCTACGTGATGAAAAGATGAAACATTTGATATCGACAAAAGGTTTTGGTTTGGTGAGCTGGTTAAAAATGGCTGGGGCGTAGGGCTGTCTCCACATGATGCATTGTGTAACACAGCTGCCATTTTCACCCTAAAGTACAGTCAACTGCGGCAGAAGAGGAATCAGGATTTATTTTTTAGTCTACTTCCACCAATTACCTGCAAATATCCTTGACAACATGATGACAGCTACATTTCTTTGGGTCTGCATGTTTTTTTATTTTCATTTTATTATTATTTTTATAAATCAATAATTTGTTATTTCTTAATGTCCTTCCTCTTATCATTAGTATTATAATTTTGACAGGATATACAAATGATGATATACATTGTCAAAACATTTCCTAAGAATTTTTATATATATTGAAACTTGTCATAAACCACTTTTATTCATATTTTATCATTCTTGTATAAATTTTGGCCTAGGAACGTCCCTTATTTTTGTCGTAACAAATAAAATAAAAATTTATGATTAATTACAAGTTTTATTAGGATGGCTGCCCTCATAATGTCCTTTTTACACTGTTCTGTGTATATTCAAAACTTCTCACAATATGGAAGATCTACACCCCCCCATGCATCCATATCATCAACCATATACTTATCATTAGCTTTAAAAACACATGACACATAAAATAACATTATTGATATAATATAGGCACATTGTGTTAAATTAAAAAAAATAACGAACTTTCATTACGTCCATGAACTTCCAACGCAGAACTAGCGCCATAGGTATAGGGACATATCGGCTGCCATTGATATCGGCCGCTGGCCTCAAACCGACCATGTCGGCCGCTGTCTAATTAACAGTGTCAGCCTCGATGTAACCGGAGAGCAAGATTTCGGCCGCCGTGCCCCTCATCACTAAATGGATAAGCCTCAGTAGTTCATTGTTTCTAGTTTTCCCTGTTATTACTGAGATCATACCCTGACTAATTTTTAGATAGTTTCTCTCAGATATCTGCAAGATACCATGCATATGGTGTCTTTTCAGATACTGTGATGATATTTTAGGGCATCATGCATATGTCGTCAACGTACACATTTTTTATTATCATTTATTTTATCAAATGTGTATAAAGGGCCACGAATGAAGCCCATATGCTTCTGTTTGAGGGGGCTTGAGGTGGATTTTTAAATATATGTGTAATTTATGTAGTATACATGATATTAAAGTTGATACCTGTGAAAACTTCTTAAAGTTGTTATAGAAATGACAGAAAAAGTAAAATATTAGTATAACTAAGAATTCCATGTTTGATAAAAGTTTCGTGAAATTATAATGAAGTCCCCCTCAGCCTGAGTTCTTTTATTTGCAGATGAAGGCCACGGGAGCCAAAAATTAGTAATTTTTATAGACGGGCTTGTAGTCACTGTAGGTGATGAGGGGCCCGGCGGCCGAAATGGTGCTCTCTGGTTCACGCCGCGGTCGATATGGTTGACAAGACAGTGACGGTGTCTGGCTAATTTGTCATTTGAGCTGGCGGCCGATATGTCCCAAGTTTAACACTCCCCCCCCCCCCCCCCCCCCCCCCCCCGTTAAAAAATGAATGTGATGCTGTGGGCCGTCACTTTAAAACACAGCTTTAAAGTAGATCTTGACAAATAGAAACTTTTAAAAATTCTTTCTACATAAACAGGTGAACACCGATTAGTGGAAAAAAAGTATAATACAGCAAGAATGTATAATGGAAACTTCCGGGTACCCACATTTTGACAGTCGGTCAGTCTCCGGCGATCACCGGCTGTGGCCAGTTTTGCACGAACCACTGTGAATCCTGGAGGTGGTGCCTTTAACAAAAAGGAAAACCTTTTCACTTTATCTCCAGCATTTTCTTGTGTGTTTCCGTTTGTGGATCTAAAAAGAAATATTTGGCAGCACTGCCATATAGAGCTATTTGTTCTGGCACGTTTCATGCGATGACGCTTGGAAATCCCCGAACGTTAGTTACGGGCTAAAATACGGACGTGGAAGGTCGGGTGTCAGTTGGGCGCTTGGTTGAAATTGATAATTACGAATATGTGCATAATGTGTGCGGATGGAGGGGGGGGGGGGGGGGGTATCCTGCAAGTGTATCGAGCTCGAGGGTGCGTAAGCGGCCGAAGGTGGATGTGGAAGGGCCCAGAGGTCTGTGTCTTGAAATAAAAAAAAAAATATAAAACAAAATATAGGCCTATGCATTTTTCAAGGTAGTATATTCCCAGTTTTAATCATATGCTGCACAACACAAAGAAGTACCAACTATTAAAAATATATCCTGATAATTGATAATATACCATGATATACTCTTCTCCAAAGGTTAATAAAACTTCAGATCACATCACCGCTTGTAGGCCTAGACTGATAAGGAATTACTTTAATGGATTTTCCATGCAAACCGAAGGGATTCGCATCATTTTTCAAAGAAACGGCAAACAGACCCTAATTCATTAGCCTACAAGTCGACAGATCTGATCAGTCAGATCATGGGAAAGAGTAGAAAATTTGTGAGACATAAAATGGAGATTAATCTTAAAATTCTTGATAGTTTTTTTTTTTTTGTTAAAAACATAATATTGTGAGAAAGCTATCTAAAATACAGGTGGACACAAGTTGGAGGAGTATGAATGTTGGCATAGGTCGAACATTGCACGGGTGATGTTTCGAAAGGGAAAACTGTTGTTTAACATTACAGTAAATAATATAGTTGCTTTTATATTCGCGGATTAAAATTTCGCGATTTTCTGTTTTTCTTTGTTTCCGAGTCGCGAGGGTTCGTTTTCGCTATGTTACCATAACCTAAATGACCCTACACAGAGTATATCAGTTATTATATGAATTAATTATATTAATTAAAATATGGGCAAGAAGGTATCAGCTGTACAATTGGAACAAATGGAACATCGGAGAACTAGAAATTAACATTAATTACTGGCAGATAGGTAATTGTGAAAGATAGGATGTCATTAAAATAACAGTCTTTGATTAACGGGTAACGTGCAAGATAACAAGATCTATAATTATGTATGATATCATTCGTTTACCTTTTTAAGGTGTTTATTTCACGATAAATTACCTTTTAAGAATATCTCGAATTTGAAACCCTCCCGAACAAAAAGACGACCACGATATGTAGAGCTTAGCTTATTTACATTTATTACACATGTACACATATTTATAGATATTCATCCATAATTATAATAAGAATTTGCATTTATGTTATGGCAAATGATACTGCTGTTTGCGGGAGTTCAATATGGCACGATCCCATGTCACCGGATTTGGCATCCGGCATCTCACATTTTAGTCATTCATGTGGGGAAAACCATTGGAAATCCCCGTGGAAAATTGGGACTGCCTATTTAAACGCGTGCATTCGTGCAGGCCTGCGTGCACGCACTTTCTCCTACCAAAGCAAGTGCCTAAAATCGTGCGGCCAGATTTTGCGGCGTTCGTCATGTGACCCCATTGCTTTTAGATTACCCCAAATATGCCAGGTCAACTTTACCGCGCAGTATAAAATAAAAGAGCTTAAAAAAGTAGCTCCAGTCCCATTAGTAATATTTAATAAACGAAACAGAAGGCAGTTTGCTGGATCGAGAAGAAAGAAAAATTATCAGTCACTTAAATTAAATCATTATACAATTAAGCTGGCCCGATTTTTAAATTCATATAAAGAATACAATTTATCACATAATATTTCTCGAGTGTTTTTATTCAGAGGAAGTGAACTGAAGGCACATAAAAAAACACAATGTATACACAGCAATCTGTCATACAAAACATATATAAAGAATACCATTTTTGTTATAACAAACAAAAATAAAACTAAAAGATAGATATTGTGACAAACCAGTTATTTAAAACTATACAAATACTTATCCTATTAAAACACTAGATAACCAAGAATAATTAAATATGGACTTGAATATAAAATTTGACTCATAAACACCATTATTCCAAAGCAAATTGTGTACACAATGTAACAACCAAGAAAACTGAAAAAATTTTGCAGAACTTAAATGAGAAATACAATTTTATAAAACTGTACCCTTTTTAAATAGGTGACAAATCCACTTTTTTCTACCCGATACTGGATTACCAACTGCACATGAAAAGTAGAATCATTTGTCACAATTGTCACATAAAACAATGTTTAGCTATACATTATATATCGATATATCAAAGAATGTTGATTTAGTTAGTTAGGAAGTATAATGTGGAATAATTTTATAAAGATATATGGTAAAATTTCATATATTCTCCTGTTGCTTCAGGTTAGTAGATTAACAATCTAGGATTAATGGCACCCAAGTAAGAAAGTAATCATTGTAAACTGGTACCAGTCCTGTTGTACATAACTGGAGTAAAATTATTATAACATTTGAAAAATATTAATTCCTGTCTAAATTGGTAGGATAATAGTAGAAATATCAATCGATCAATTGCATTTGACAAAAAAAATAGTTTCTTTACAAAATGGTGTTGCTTGTCTTTTAGACTTTACATTTATTATTCTCTAAACGTATTGAACACATTAAATATGACACATGGTGTCATAATAAATAAGGAAAATAAAATGTAGCTTGTTATTACAAAAAGCTGTTTGCACGGCGTATACTAACCGGATCATTGCCTCCAGATTCAGTCATTTTCAGACATAATTTTAACATGTTTGACGATCTTTCCGCCATTTTGATTATGTATACAGATGTAATGTTCCTGTGAACATAGAGAAAGTATATTATTGATGTTATACCCGGCATAAATTATATTAAGTTCCAACAATCAAATTAACAAACACCAAACAAAATAATTTTTTTTTTGAAAGACGTTGTGGTCAGCAAAATCTGGCCGCACGCTATTTAGGGGGTGTATCTAAATCCCGCAGATCTCAGGTGGAGATCGAAGTAAAACCCAGAGATCGCAATATCTTAAATAATAAGGCAGCGATTCTCCATACGCTTTTTAATGACATCCGCATCGAACATGATACTTAATTTGCAAGTGCACAAAGTATTGAGTTATCCAAGGAAACCTCACGCGGAGACGACCCGGAGATCATCCGTGGACAGCCATATTGCCCGGAGATCCGATTCCCACCGATTCCCACGCGCCACCACAGATGCCGCCAACCACATGTCTGACTGCCCCGCTGACATGTTATATCGTTTACGAGTCTGATTGATTGGAACTGACAAAAAAAGACGTATAGCTTCCAACTTGAATGTTAATTCATATAAATTTTATTTTCTGATATAAAATAAAATGATAAGATGTTGATATGTATTTGATACGATATTGGTATATATATTTATTTACTATAATAAACTGTTTTAATAAACTAATTATATTTTCCAGCTGTGGGAAAACAGCGTATCCAGTTACAAAATGGTGTTGTGGCTAATTGGCACATGGAAACCTAAAGGGTACCTGCCTCATAGCCGCGATTTTTGTTTTAACTTTATAATAATTGCATTATATTCTATTTAGCGGACCTCTGTATTTCAGCTCTTGGATTGATTATTCATTATTTGTAGACGGTACATATAAAGACATAATCCTCCGATATATCTTCGAAGCTTCAGGTTCATTTGAACAAATATTATGCCACCATATATCACACATTGAACATGTTATCATATTTCCATAAAAATAGTCCGGATATTTGCATGGACAGTGTTATACTATCTCATGGTGCACATTTTTAACCTTGACAGGACGTTTTCGCTGAACTTTTGGATACTGTGTGAACATTTTTTGCTCTGAACAGTTTTTTAGATGGGTTCTCATTCTATATTCATCATATACCCAATCACTAATTTTATCATTTAACGAAATGTTCAGCCTATTGTTGGAACATTTAATCGCGTTGGCGATAGCATATACCCCACAATCTGAGTTATTGTTCTGTAACACGGCATTCATTACCGAAACATGTAATTAAGATTGCTCCTCGTTGTTGATTTGGCAAAGCTGTATTTCTGTTGAAGAAGAAAGACCCTTTGCAGCCCCACGCAAACTATTTATTACAAACACCACCCCCCCCCCCCCCCCCCCCCCCCTCGTCCGGTCGGACAGATATAAGCCAATGTGAATGTCCGGTAAAATATATTTGTACTAATGCACGGGCCGTCGAGAATCTATATTTTTTTAAACTTGTTTCAGGCACGATCCATTTGTTTCGTTCATCACTGAAGTAAGGTTAGAGTAGTATCTTGGAATCCGATGATTTCTGGATATTGTTCTTGTAAAATTATTTGCGCGGAAAGGATATGCTTATCAGAATGCAAGGAATCGTTTTCTAATTTTCTTTTGTTTTGAACTGTTAGTCCGAATTCATGTAGCCAATACCTCGCTCGGCACGTCTCTTTTTCAGGCGAATTATGTATTAAAATTGGCGATATCGGATTTGCCTTTCTCTTTTTAACTGAAACGTTGTTTTCTAATGTCGGCAATTTTTTTTCTGTTTAGCGAGAGTCGATTTCTTTTTTTTTTTTGGTGTTATCTTTGGTGTTTACTTTACGAATATCGCTCAGCTGCCGATTACATTCAACAACAAATGGAACACTACACCTGTTTAGGTAGGCGAAACTGCGTGTACGCAGGCGTGCACGCGTTTTAGGCAGTCCCTTGGAAAATTCAGGCATTTGACTTTGTTCAATTATCATTCAGCAGTTGATTGTCATCAAAAAGTGAAAAGTTAAAGAAAAAAAATCAAGGTGGCCGGTGTTTTAACCTGTCCGGTTATTCAGTTGACAGTTTAAGTGAGCAGGGTAAGACATATACTAATGTGATTAACATTTAAACTGATAACCTTTCAAGGAGTTCTTATTTACTGCTTTGGAATATAACAATTTTACATTTTACAAAAAAAAAAAAAAATATGTATAGCCTTTATAAATCAGGTCAGTCTTCTATATAAATCATGTTAATATTGGCTTGATAATTACATGTATCTTAAATTTCATTCAAGTTTAAAAAAGGTTTACCCCATTGCCTTTCAGTAGGCTGATTCATACTTCCTACGAGATTACTCTTCAAGATGGATAGACATGCCAAATTTCAGACCAATACATTGAACCACTTCTAAGATATGAGCAATTTTCACCCGAAGCAGACACATGGACGAACACTACGCAAAAACGATTAAAGATGCCACCACCAGTTTTGATTACGAGATTGAGGTATCCAAGATTTATGGACATGAATAATATTAAGCCAAAACAGCAAAGTACTACTGAGAAAAAGGCATTATTGTATTCAGCGAAAACAGGAAGCTCTAGGTAGCTGGCGCCACCTGACTGGTCTGATGGAAACTCTCCAAGACGGATGGGCATACCAAATCATAGACCAATACAATGAACCACGTACTCCTGAGATATGAATAATTGTCACCCGAAGCCAACGAACAAATGGGTGCCACAGTCTTTAGTACGGGATGGTGGTATTGACGTGCACAGTTTCAGCCCAATAAATTGAACCAATCACTAAAATGGACAGATGGCAAACTCATGGGTGGCACCACTAGTCTCAAGTACGAGATGGAGATATTCAAGATCTATGGACATGCAAAATTTCAGCTCTATACATTGAACCACTCCTGAAATACGGGCTGTTATTCCTAAAACACCCAGATTCAGATTGCACAAATAGGATAGCAGGTGGCGCCACGTGTCTTTGTTAGGCACAGAAACATGACATAGGTGAGCGAATAAATATGGTAGGTTTCAGAAAGGTCAGTCCAAGGCTCCCAGAGGAGTTCTCAGATAAAGAAGAGGTGGCCGCGGCGGAGCCCGCATGAAAACAATATCCGCAAAAGTATGTTTTGGCGGATACAATAATCTAAAACAAATAAAACTAGCTTAGCTGAAATGGCATAGCAAATTTCAGGGCAATCCATACATAAGTTACATGAGAAATTGGAATATCTACTGAATTGGGTCAATATGAATGGTGATCGGGAATTTTATTTGACAGACGTACTCTATTCCAGCTTTATGGCTTAAAATCAGAAAAAAAAATATGCAGAGTTTTAAAACGGTCTCAAAAGCAATCAGAAACTGACGAAAAAATTATTATAAATTATAGATGGCACCACTTGTCATATATAACAAACAAAGCTATCTGAAGAGTCGGAATTGTACATGTGAATTAAGACAATCCATGCATTGGATGCAAAGAAATGGGGGGGGGGGGGGGTCAGCTTGTTGGCTCAACTTTGTTCAGTTGGAATGCTGACAGTGATATATGTGTAAATAAGGTACATTAATTTAACTTTGTAATCCCATATAAATTTTCATTCATTAACTATAAACATTCAGAAGAGAGCCGTTTCCATGGTATCGGTGATATAAAGCATGTTTCCGCTACACAGCTCCCACAATGTGTTACCGTGACCTAACTTATATATTTCATGAGGACACGGATGTTGAACAAGAGCTTTACGCATTTAACAAACACCGTTTCGCCAGATTTCGTTTCTACTCAAAACGAATCTTTTCCTGTTAGACACCGTGAGACGGCCGGGATTACCTGTCTCAACAGTCAAACTTTAAGATGTAAACAAATCCTGTTGTCTTGTTACATCCCAAGCGTTCTACTGGATTCTGAAAAAAAGTAGAAATATGAGATAATACCACGCCTGGTCTGTAGCATTCACACACTGTTGTCATTATGTTCACGATGATTTCAAATTTGCGACATTTGTGGAAGGGAAATTATTACGAAAATAAAATCATCATGAAGTCCCATCATTGTATGTTAAAATAGCTATAACAAGCAAATTCGTGGAATTAATGTCCTCCGCTTCTACCTCTTGTTGTGCCCTTCTTGCCTTCTAAATATGTTTTATTATTATTTTTATTATTATAAATTGTTATTATTTTCTCTGAATATGTCTCCACATGTCATAGTGCCTGTGTTTAAGTTTCATTGTCCCCTGATGATGTCCACACATATATGATTATAGTAAAGTTCTGAATATATGATTGCAAAACCAATACTCTGACAAGACTGCCATGAAGAAAAACAGTAAAGGTTTTGAGATACTGAGATGCATAAGAAAAATTTACAGATGGACAGCCAAATGGACAGAACGGACTTAAACCACTTTCAAGGGAATAATGCATTTAAGTTTATATATTTTATTAGCATATCCATTTTTTCCATTAATAGTTTTTATCAGATTCTTTTTTTATCTACAAGTTTTATAATTTGTTATAAAAAAGCTGAAAATATTAGTTAAAATATTAGAATTCTCAGTTGCAATCATTATTTATCCAGAGTGTAGCTCCTGTCGGATTATATTATGCATACAAATATATTTTATTATTTTTAAATCACAAATGTTTGAACTGAATTTTAAAGAAAATAATGCAACAACATGGCATCTTCAAGATTATTCCTTGAATCACTATTAACAAGTTTTGTACATTGGAGTTTTTGCATGATGTTAACAACACTTGACATGGTGTATGAAAACTTAAATAAAAGCTACTCTTTTCAAACAATTGCTTTGAATTTTCAGATTTTAACAGATGGAATGCTCATGTATACATGCTGTAAAATTAAATCAACAGTGCTTACAAGCAACAAGGGAAGTCAAAATTCAGACCTCAATAGCTTAAATCAATACACATACAACAGCATAAAAAAGTTATTTCAACAATGCTTATAGGACAGATTTCATTATATACATATATATATATATATATATATATATATATATATATATATATATATATATACATTTAATGATAATGGAGAGATAGAGCTGATCACTTTATGTCCCTTTATCCTGAGGCAAGGATATGTTTCAATTAGATCTTATTTTATTCTAATCCAATTATTCTTTAAATTGAATAAATTGTACACATTTGCTATAACAAGTGACCCGTGTGTCATGAAGCTCAGCCAACTGACATTTGGAAAATGCATCCTTGCACAGACAACTAATTCAGATAGGTGGCATCATTGTTCATGCATATTAGCTTAAGTTCATCAAGACCCATAAGCACAAATTTGATGACAATCCAACCAGCCTTTCATGAGGAATCTGGCAGTTTGTGTGTATTTTGCATTATTTCTTGGGTGCTCAAACATACCCCAAAACTCTGAGAATATAGGTCACTGTGACCCAATTTCAGGTTTCTGGGGAGAACTTTTGAGGAACTCTCAGGATGTCAAATTAAAAGATTCTGGGCCCTACTTTTAGTTACGATTTGTGCCCTACTTCGGTATCAAATTTTCAATTATTCTGAGGGGTGCTTATAAGCCCCATAGCTCAGAAAATATGGGTAACAGAAAACTTAATTCAGGTTTCCAAGGAGACTTTACACAGATCTCCCTGTATATCAAGTCTCTAGGACTAATGGTTACAATTTGAGCCCTGTTAAGCGACGACCGCACCTTTGAAGGTCTCATAGATAGAGAAAAAAAATGTTATTTTTTTTATTTTAGGTAGAGCCACCAGTCAGCAAGAACTGATGAAACACTCCATGATGAATAGAATGCAAAGAATCACGGTGTTCAATGCAATAGTTCTTCAGATACTGGAGCTTTTGTATCAATTTTTTAGTTATTCTTGGAGGTACTTCGGAGCCCAAAAGCTGGAAGAATATGGGTAACAGCGACCTAATTCCAGGTTTCAAATATATGAGCACCAAGTGACGGGGATGCATATAGACCTGCAGCTGGAATATATGTTTTAGCATATAAAATTATAACTAAAATTACCCCACAGGGTAGGGTAAGTGTTAAGGGACCGGTATCAAGCGTCCCACTGTTAGTTACCTGAGTCAGGAAAGAGAAGATGTGAAAAGCCTGTGTGTGGCGTCAGGGGATGTTAAACATTT
This sequence comes from Sipunculus nudus, assembly GCA_026874595.1. Lineage (NCBI taxonomy): Eukaryota > Metazoa > Annelida > Sipuncula > Golfingiida > Sipunculidae > Sipunculus > Sipunculus nudus. The sequence goes on along the minus strand of CM049320.1, from coordinate 61,958,483 downwards.
CCGTCTGCTCCAACACCGAAACGCTTCAGGCGTAACTTGTATTTACGTGATAAAATGAAATGCCTGCTCATATAAGAGCAGTCGTAGAAAAGCCAACTGTTCGTGAAATCAGTTTTTACAAGACCCCGCTGACCGATGTTGATATGTAGATGCTAAGGAAGTAGATTCCAAATTCAAACATATATTCACTGACTGCGTCTCCCTGTCCAATAGCTATGCATGAATTAACGGTGCTGTTTAGTGCTCTGCCTTAGTGCCTTCACACAGTAGGTGTAAGTCGCAATAATGTGGGGAATCTTGCTCGGAGAGGACATCTATCAGCTCTCGCTTGTTCACGTTGTCAAGTCCTTGACATATCAGATTGTGAGCTCAAGCCGCTTGACATTTTAACTATCCCATTGACCCGGAAACGTGGAATGAGCTTAACATAAGGGAAATCTGCTTTTTACAGAAAGGGGACGACTTGGTAATGCTGACAGCGCGGGCGACACGACTCGCTATCTTTACAAGACTGAAAATAACAAACTAAGGTAACAAAATGCCTAATGGAGTCACAATGAACATGAAACAAAAACTTACACAAATATGTCCAGATCTCGAAATCTTGACAGATAACTAGGATCCACCGGATGGTATAATTGATACCGCCATTAGCAAAAATGAAGCGGGATAACAAAGGAACTCGCTCTTCCTCTATGTTCTTTATTTCTCTAATTTTAATAGAAACAATAGCTTTACACGTTTTCCTACAATAATCAGAATACTACTAAATTCCGCTTGTAGGGTGAGCCCTTATAAAAGTAGCTCAGGAGGATTCCGGTGAACCTGGATTGCGAGCTAGAGTATGGATATTTGGGTAGCAGTCCCAATATTATAAGACATAATAACGTAAATATCCGAAATAGTTTCATTTTTGCTCGGCAGATGGCGCTTGACATTTAAATATAAATGAACCTGAATTGCCCCATTTTGTATCAGGTCTAACACGCCGTAATGGGGCATGTGGGACTCATGAGGTTGTGGGTTGGGATACAGAAAGTGACTACTTATTACATTCATTGACAAATCATGTTACAAAAACAAAGACGTCTAACGGAATATACATGAAATAAGTACGAGAAACAGGTTTTAACTTTCCAAAATCAGTGTAGACTGGATTATGACCACCTTAGTTTTCATTGTAGGCACCGGCGAAGTTTGTTTGTATGCCTGGGTGGAATAAACCCCCAGATCTAGGAAATCCAAGACCAATGATGACATCTGAATATATACTATTAACAGACTGCAAAAAATGTTCTAACCGACCAAAAGTAGATAAGTTCGTGTCAAGTGCTCCATCATTTTCAGACGCTTAACTGAAATGTTTATCTGGTGCCTAAGGATTAAGTGCGGGGCAGGTTTCAGATACAAATACTGTGTTGTATACCGAAGAGCCAGGAAACCGACCTTCCGAATGATTGATATGAGACGTACCTACACGGGTCCGGGTTCGCGGGTAATATATATATATATATATATATATATATATATATATATATATATATATATATGCCCTCATCTGTTAATTTTGTTTTATGTTCATCAGTATTTGCCCAATCAGTATTTAACTCAAATTGTGCTCAGATCAAATGGACTGGTGATTGAATATGATATTGACAACTAGCAAAGATATTAGTAAAGTGAAAGAGTTAAGTGATCATTTGAAAGCATTTTATTGAAGTTGTGATGTTATGTGAAACTTCGTGAATGTAAATCGTCGGTAAACGGGGCATATCGTCTGAATCTGTGCCGCACGGCTGCCTTCATTGAAAATTGTCCAACCACTGTGAACCCTCGTTCGCACACAGGGTGATCACAAAGCGAGGCTCACCGTTTTTCTCGGTTCGGTTCCGTCGAGCTTCGATGACCCTTGGAATACATTAGGGGTAGGTTTAGGGGGACACAGTGCGCGCAATCTTTCTATTCCTCTTGGAAATAGATTTATATTACCTGAAGAAAATGAGCGTCGGCTTTGCGCCTTATTCCGTTAGCTTCCTCATACTCTACGCAAACTTTTTACCTGTGCGAGGGTGTTGACCCCCTTTTTCTATGATTGTGTACCTGCCCCTGTCCATGCAGTTGTTAAAGTTAATGTTAAAACGTGTATGCAGTATGGGCACTACGATCTTCCCCAGTGTCACAACGACGGCAGCTGTCCGTCATTTAGGGACAAGATTTTACCTATCACTATGGATAGCCTCTTTGCTGGAACATATTTAAATATTCATTTGAGTGTTGTGCCAGTAATTCCATGTTGACAGCGAATCAGAACACTGCGACTGTCTCGGAGGTATACAGCGAAAACCGATTGTGATAGATCGAAAATATTACACGTCCTCAGCAATGTTAATAAGGATCTGCCACCTTTACTGAAGCTCATTTCACCATTAAAATATCCAGCACGTGCGGATCATAACAGATATATAGATATTAAACGCACAGTTACACGAAGTCAATACCAAGGTGAGAAATAGGTGAATTCTTTATAATCAAGACGGAGCGTATTATCATTTACGCCAAACATGGTTTTAACTTTAACAGCTGCATCCGCTTATCTGATCACCTTGCTGTTTACCTTGTCGTTGTGGTATATGTTGTCAAGGCGAAGGAAAAAGCTTCCCCCGGGGCTTCCCAGTTTACCTCTGGTCGGAAGCCTACCTTTTATGGGCACTGATCTTCTTCAAACGTTTCACAAACTGAAGAAAAAATATGGCGACGTCTTTAGCTTTCAGTTCCAGGGTTCCACATCAGTAGTTCTATGCTCTCTGGACGTCATCAGGAAGTGCCATGTTGAGAAAGGTCATAAGTTGAACGCGAGACCCCGGGGAATCTATGCAGATATTTTACAGAACAGAGGTATGAATAATTTTATATTTACTTTACAATACTAGAATCACATACGGGTATAAATAAACATATGTTTTGCGAAATCAATTTTAAAAAGGGATGCTTACAATAAGGTATTCTAAAAAGGGGAATGTATTCAAAATCGAACACTACTTTGTCTTGCCAAGTCAAATACCTAGAGTAAAGCCAAACTTCCACCAGATGGAGTCATCCATGACTGGTCTGCATGGTCACTTTTATAAAAGATAAACGTAGATACTATCATCTTGTATCCACCAGGTCCATGATTTAATATGCTCCAGGAAGTCTTTTTATGTGAAATTGTGAACTTATTATGAAATTATTTCCACGAAACGCACAAGACACTCATTAAAGTTTGACAGATGATTTTGCGTCGTTTGGTCTCTCTTTGCGCATCAAACTTTGCTTAAGTATCACCACGACAACGAATAAACTTACATTCTTGTACAAATATAAACAAAATAAATAAGAATATACTTTGTGCTCTATCCTGTAACAAATCACAAAATACGCATTATGTGGCCGGACGTACATGTATGTACATAATTCCTATGAATTTAGGCCAAAGATGTAGCCCTATCCAATGTATGTCATATGGAGGTGTGTTGGTAGATGTAACATATGTTAATGATTAATTTCTTTGTTTCAGGAATACTCGTTCGTAGAGGTAAAGATTTGAAAGATCTCCGTACTTTCTTCCTTATGGTTTTACGACAGTTCGGCGGACGATCCGCCATCATGGAACAACGGGTGAAAAAGGAAGTAATGTATCTGGCTGAAGAGATCGGACAATATGAGTGCCGATCTTTCGACCCGTGGCGCCTCCTGTATTGCTCAGTAGCAAACGTGGTTTTTGCCATCGGTGTGGGGTCCCGCTATGACTCTGATGATGATGAATTTCAACAACTGCTTGACGACTTTGACCGATGTGCGGCCCTCCTAAGCCCTTCCGGGTTACTTTCCGTTTTCCCCTCTCTCCGATATGTACCAGGGGATATATTTGGTTACGTGTCGCTCAAGGTAATGTATATAATGCCATACCCGTTTCTCGTATATTCATTTTGGTATATCAAGATCTCTTACACAACTAATACTTGTATCTCAACCTCTCATGCAACTATAATACGCATATCTATTCTATCCATATCTTGCATCCGGAACTCCAAACCTCTTACATCCATATCCCTTACATCCATACATCTGAAATATTTTATCTGTGCCTTGGATAACAATACTTCGCTTGTCCATATATTTAAAGGAGTATCAGAAGACCTTTGCGTTTGTTCTAACTCTAGAGAGAAAGGAAACGATCTTAAAATATTACATACATTACATTCTTAGAAATGTATATATATATATTTCAGAAAACAATCTCAAAGATACAACGAGTATTTAAAAAACATATCCAGAGACAACGTTTATCCTTTGACCCTAACGATGTAAGGAATTTAATCGACATGTTCATTATACAGCAGCATAAGGAAGGAAACAAAAATCGGGAAATATTCACTGGTAAGATATGTCACCTGACCGATTTTTAATTTTATTTGTGAATATTATGTTTAGAATATTCAGTAGTGAATTTTGCCGTGATTAAAGTCTGTACATCTATTTATGCCGTACATCTTCATGATAAAATTGTAAATAATGGCTGTCAGATATCATCACCAAACTCATCAAATGCCACTGACATATGGATATTTCAGCTAACTGCTAAAATGATGTTATCTATATCAGAGCGGTCATGGGCCGCAGTTACGCCAATTATCAGCGGATTCTTTGATTTCCTTATAGATGAGGAATTAAGCAGTGTTCTACTGGAGTTTGTGGTAGCCGGATCTGAAACCACGGCAACAACTCTGTACTGGATGGTATTGTTCCTGATTCTGTATCCAGATGTGCAGAAGAAATTGTTCCACGAAACAGAGGCCATAGAAGAGGGAGACCTAACTTATTGTAAACGTATGGATATGCCATACACGATGGCATTTATACAAGAAGCCCAGAGATTGGCAGACATCGCGCCTGTACCGATGCCTCGTTTTGCTTTAGACGACCTCGAAGTGAAGGGTTATGTCATCCCTAAAGGGTCCACAGTCATGTCATTTGTAACACCCGTACTCAATGACCCCACCTTGTGGCCAGATCCTAAGCTGCTTAATCCTGAACGCCATATTGATATTGACGGGGATTTCATTCTTAGAGACGAGATCATTTCATTTGGATTGGGTAAGCTATCTTGTTTTTGCTTTATGTCAGATCATATCAATGTAAACTAGACTTTCTTACAGCCGTTATTAATACCTGTTTTGTTGCAGGTGCGCACTGCATATGTCCTTTACATGTCACTTATAGTATGCACAGAGGCCAAGTGTAGCGCAACGGTCCCCTAGAGAAACTTTGTGATAGTTAAAGGAAACAATATGAAAGTAGAACTGATATATATCCCATTGTCACATACCTAGATTTCAGAAATATGTTGTGAATAAACATCCTGCTTTTCAGGACCCCGAGCTTGTGTAGGAGAGTCACTGGCCAGCATGGAACTGTTTTTCTACCTAACCGGACTAGTTTGGAGGTACGAAGTGTTACCGGTAGAGGGCACCCCTCTCCCGACCACAGACGCCGACCCTGGATTAACACGAAAGCCTAAGCATTTCAGAGTGCGCTTTGTGCAACGTTGACTTTATTATAAAAATAATCTTCCTAACCCTATATATTTGTATATTTATAGTTTGCTTACCTTGTCATAGTTCTCTTTTAAAGGCAATTTTTCCGTAAAAGATGGTGCAAAACATCATACCTCAAGTGTTTCCTGCTGTGTCACTGGCAATCCAGCCCTTATATGGATGCGAATGTATCACTGCAGTTTAAGTTGAGTAATTGTTTACTCTTTTTTATCACATGCGCATTGCTCACAGGTTGCGCCAGGATGTTGCAATATATGTGTGTGTGTGCTTGCGTGCGTGACATTTTGGCGTTTTTGTACTGTTGCGCCATTTGCATATCAAAGCTAATCCGTGAAAAAGAAAGGATTTAGAAATGATATATTTTGGTGATCTTGAGATATATCTCCAGCTGCGTTTATGACAAACACAGCTGATGATCGGCAGCTCTACATCGTACGATAATTTCCACAAAGCGTGACATGTTATACTATAATACGCAAAAATCCATGTAATACATAACAAGTTGTAAAGGTAAAACTTCTGTAAAATAAAATATATTTACATATATGATAACACACACACACAAACAGTCTTCTTAGATTTTATAAAGGCCCCCTACTTCCTTTTTTACGAGTCTAGTAGTGTTATAGTGCAGTTTCAAGCCTTGTGATTATATTGGATTAAAGCGTGCTTTACATAATCCAGCCCAGCTGTATTGTCATTATACTATAAACAACGTGACTCTTGATCCCTTTGGTATTCACTTGTTATGACGGCATAAAATTCATGATAATCCCCCTTCATTTCAATTAAGTTATTTTGTAACATAATGTTAAACTGGCCATAAAAGATCTCAATGGATAATCACATTAATATATATTCAACAAGTCTAGAAATAGATGTGTCATGTTAGATCACCAAGCAAACATGTGCATAAGTTTATGGCTACATTTACGATTCCGCGTTTTGCGTAGTTTTGACGCTTGGGAAATGGTATCTGGCCGATGCAAAAATAAAACCGCTATCATTATATATATATATATGTGTGTGTGTGTGTGTGTGTGTGTGTAATGATAACCAGATTCTAGAATATGTCGGTAACAATGGAGTAAGCACTATAGGAGGTTAGAGGGGCAAAGAACCTCTGTGACACAGAATACACAGATAATTTACCCCAGTTATTATCCCCATACTCTCAACGTTCATTTGTCCGCACGACCTTCCGCCGAAAATTCATGTTCACTCTTGATAATTAAAGAGCAGCCAAAGCAAACATTCCCTCTATCCCTATGACACATTGCCGTGGTTCAATCTCTCGGTTCACAGATGAGCTGTGGAACAAGGATACCCCAGTCCCTATGAATGGCTGTTGCTCTCGAAGCGGACAAAATGTATGTTATTGAATTGTTCGAGTGGATAACATGATGTTGGTGGTTCAGATTACCCCAAACCTAAAAATAAAATGTTTCGTGCGTAATTTTGCATAGAGCTGCTAATAGACAAACCAAACAAGTGTCGAATATTATGGGGATATGACACCTCTCCTAATGGGAAAGGCGTATGTGTGTGTTCACAACACGATTCACGCAATCCTGAATTTCGGGTATGGGCGAACAAAGAATCGACTAGATTTTGCTGTGGATCCAGCATATGATCCGGATTTAGAAACGTCATCAAGGAATATCCATGCATGCATAGCCACTTATGCACGAATAAACATTGGATGGGCCGAATTAGTGAATGCTGACACGGCTTGGGGAGTATCCACAATATATGACATGCACCCCTTCTTTGCGTAGGCCTGCATAAAGATTTCGAGTTGTTTTAATTGTTGCTTCCCGGTCATTTCAAAACTAGTTTTTGTATTCAAGTATACTGAACTATACTTAACAATAAGTTTAAATAATATTGCCATTCTGGGAAGAAATTGTAATATAAAAAGAGTTAAGTAATATTAGTCTGAAGTTTTGAGGACCGGACTTTATTTAACATTATGTGAAGGTGACGAGTCATACATGACTTACTTTATTCAATACTGCACACAACTTTAAACCCCATTAAATACACAGGGTGATCATAAAGTATGACCGACAAGGGCACTCATTCAGTGCAGTTGATTGTTCATGACCCTATGGCGGGATGTATAGGTTAAATAATATTTACAAGTTTAAACAGGTCCTAGCAGATATGTGTACGAAATGTAAATGTCAGACACGTAGACAGGAGATGCCCATCATTTAACATTTGCGAGTAAGCTAATGATGATGGTTTCGCCTCCAGCTCCGATTTGAAAAGAAGTGCAAGGGCAATGGTACGGAAAAGTCAGATTGTCAACGATTGAGAGATATCAGAGAGTTTATACAATAAATCAGAGTAACCCCTTGTACGTAGACACGGAAAACGGATAATGCATGATATCTACTCATACATAATTAAATCTGACAGGTTTCGACAAGAATTTATCATCTGCAAAGAACCCGCTTTCGCCATTCACAATATCCAGATAGAGGTCATAAAAAAGACCCGGTATCTAGGATTTGTAATATTTTATGCACAGGAATACGGAGACACCATACCGAGGGTAATTTTGGGTAAATTCTCATCAACTAGACGGTTCATACGCTCATTTACGCCAAAAATGGATTTCACTTTTACTTCAGCATCCGAGTATCTTGTCTTCTTGCTGATAACATTGTTGCTATATTATCTGTTGTCAAGGCTATCGAAGAAACTTCGACCTGGCCATCCCAGTTTGCATCTCTTCGGGAGTTTGCCTTTTATGGACACTAATTTTATTCAAAAGGTTTACGAAATGAAGAAAAAATATGGAGACGTCTTTAGCTTTCAGTTCCAGGGTTCAACGTCAGTAGTATTGTGCTCTTATGACGTCATCAGAAAGTGCCAAGCTGAGCAAGGTCACAAGTTGAACGCGGGACCTCGCGGGATCCTTACAGAATATGTTTTAAAGAACAGGGGTATGTGGTTTTAAAATTCTGGACAATACTTTTATAGCACAAAATAATATGTAATTAATCATTATCTTGCTAGCTGCCTATATTCTATATACCGTCCTTAGAAATTACTATTAAATATCCATTTTCTGTGACTAATATATCTAATGTATCTCATATTGAGTTGTGTTTGCACGAAGTAATAGGTGTACAATTATATTTGTGTTTCAGGAATGATGGCCCGTGTAGGTAGAGAGTGAAAAGACCTCCGTACTCTCGTCCACACGGCTTTTCGATGTTTCGGTGGACGGTCCGTTATCATGGAACAGCGGGTAAAAACGGTAGTGATGTATTTTGATGAAACAATACAACAAAATGGCGACCAGCCTCTAGACCCGTGGCGCCTCCTGTCGTGCTCTGTAGCAAACGTTGTGGCAGCGATGCGTGTAGGGTCCCGCTTTGACTATGATGATGAAGAGTTTCAACAATTGCTTGGCTACGACGATCAGGTCGCGGTCCATCTAAACCCTTCCGGGTTACTCTCCGTGTTCCCCTCACTGAGATATGTACCGGGGGATATATTTGGCTTCGTGTCGCTCAAGGTGATGTTCCTACTCTAATATCGTGTATCCATTCATCGTTTATCTGGAACTTTTATAACCATACCTTTTATATAAGTGTACCTCATATCTAAAAATCTTATATCCATAATTCATTTTTTTCGAAAGCCACAGAGAGAGAGAGGACTCGCATTTAAACAGAAACATATTTCTTTGAAATGCATTAAAAATATATATATATACGTATAACCACCTTCACCTGATGGTCGGGTGGCATCTCTTGAAACAGACTGTTGTAAATTTACTTTGATGTTTTTCTTCAGAGTTATACCACTCAGGCCTAATCTGTAGGCCATAGAGCACTTTACATCGGAGGGTAACACTACCTTCTATATATATATATATATATATATATATATATATATATATTTATTTGTATATATATATATATATATATATATATATATATATATATATCATACAACCATTTTCATATCGGCTGCGTTTGCCCTGTTTTTTTTTTGTTAACTCCGTATCGTATAATTACACCATAAAGAGGAACAATAAGAATATATATATATATATACATAAAATTTCAGAGAAACATATCAAACATACGGCGGGTGTTCCAACGGCACGTACAGAAACACCGAATGACATTTGACCCTAACGACATTAGAGATTTAATTGACATTTTCATCATGCAGCAACAAAAGGAAGGAAACGCAAATCGAGAAATATATACTGGTAAGATATGTCACGTGGTCCATTCTTTATTTAATCTGTGAATAAATCACGTGATGCACTTTTAGTTTGTTTTGTGGATATACCACGTGATAATTTTAAACTTTATTTGTGGATAAATCAACGAAAGGTTTTTTATCTTTTTTGCCGATTTATCATTTCACCAATTATACATGATATCTCTGAATATATAGCGTCATGCATTATAAATTCCATTTGATGATATAACAGGTGATCAATTTTATCTTTTTTTTTATTTTTATTTTGTGAACCAATAAGGAGTCTAAATTATTACACGAAAACTTGCCTATCAAATACACCTATAAGTTTAATGACCCATTTTTAGGCTACCCGTATGGTAAAGTAAGCTTTTCTTGGGGCGAGGGAGAGGGCCATTCACTGGGGTAACACTTTGTTAAGTCACATTGACGTGCTAATGGGCTAGGCCTTATTCGACACAACCGAAACCTATTAAAAATATTCGACGAACGTTTATCTCCCTGACTATCACGTTTAACTAATATACATGATATATATTATGGCTTAGAAAAACATCCTAATTCGGACAGACCTTTCGGGCATTGTTACACCACTAAAGATATGAACGCCCAGGTTCTTTTAAATTTTAGACCAAACCGGCTGAAATTCATACAAACTCGAAAAGATGAAAAAGTTAATGAATATATTAAACGCATACAATTACATTTCTCTGGACGGGCTTTCCACATATATATACATTGGTGATCACAAGGCATAGCGTCAACATAAGAAACAAAAAAAAAATCACTAAGTCCGTTATGTTGAGTCCAACCCGGATGAAGATATGACGTATCAGAAGCGTAAGGAGATGCCCTACACGAGAGATTTTATACAGGAAGCCCAGAGATTGGCCGACATCGCTCCTGTACCGGTGCCTCGTTTTGCTTTGGACGACCTCTAGTGGCATGATCCTGAAGTATTTAATCCTGATCGACACATTGATGTTGACGGGAATTTCGTGAAACGAGAGGAAATTATTTCCTTTTCCTTAGGTAAGTTGTGCGTTATCGTTGAAAGTCAAATTATTCAGTATATTGTAGTTTGAACAAGCGTGTATATTGCCTTTTTTGTTTTAACTATTCAGGTGTGCACATTAATAATTATTTAACAGATTTAACAGTTAGAAGAAATCTTTAGAGAAAATTTGCTCTGGCCTTTAAAATACGTGATATTAGTCTATCTGATATTAATATCGTCTTTACAGGTCCCCTTTCCTGTTTGGGGGAGTCTCTGGCTCGCATGGAACTGTTCTTCTTCATTACAGGATAGGTAAGAAGGTACAAGTTATTACCGGTAGATGGCGCCCAACTACGTACCGCAGAGGCAGACTCTGGATTGACAAGGAAGCCCAAGCATTTTAAAGTTCGCTTTGTTTCACGTTGAATCGGTGGGTTCTCGAACATTAAATTACAGCAAAGTGTATTTGAAAGCTCAGTCCAATAATAAAACATCTTCAGACTAGACCACGCCACTTTAAAATACCTTATATGCCTGCTGTAGTAGAGGGCTAAACATTTTTATTGCGATTAAATATTTTGTCCGCCTCTGCCACTGATCATTTTACATGATACGACCATTAACACTGGAGATATGTTATAAGTATTAGTCTTATCCAGTCTTATATGTAATTAAAGGTCAGGTGCGTAATATCAGTCGAAGATAAATTTATCGTTGCATTTGTATATAAAACTGAATCCGCCCTTAACTTGCTTTAGTGGTACCATGCAACATCAAGTAACGTTTGAAGCGAATGCCGTAACAACGAACATGATAGGCAAACTAAACTTGCGAGTTGAACGAGTTCCTAGTAAGTCTACCCAAGTTAGAGTGGTATGTTTTATGGTCTAATGTGGAATAATTCACTTTTCCGTTCCAGGTGTCCTCGAAGGAAATAAATGTAATTATATTTCCTTGGTGATACGGAAGACATACTGTTCATTTGAAATCTATCATTTGAACAGAAATGATTTTGAAATTATGCAAATCACGAACAACTCACACTCATTTAATGTTATTTCTTTGAAATATATTGTTTCAAGAAATTTAATTTGATAGCAATAATAATAATGTAATAAACAAGTTACATATATATGAATATATAACCTAACTTAAAAGTATGGAGCTGGTAATGCATTGAACAATAAGTGGATTACATATATTATTCAATAAATCTTCCCTTACTTCTTTAAAATTTCTCTCAAATTATGTACAACCTTGTGGGGGGGGGGGAGGAGTTGTCATGCTATAACATTCTTATTCTGCCTGCTTATCTACTAATATTATCCTTGCCATGCCAAAAAATTCATCATATTACTGTTAAATTGGAAGGGACATTCTCTTTATATGACTTGTCACCCGGTGAGATCTCTTGAAAGCCATGCATATGTTGGTCCTGTCACTGTAAAAGTATAATCTATTTTACACTATCACAGAGGTAGGTAGGTTTCATCTTAGCTTAATTATAGTTAATTGGGTTTATGATTTGCTGATGGAAGGATCCTGACATATCAATTACCACTGTCCCAGCGTTTTTTGTGTAACACCGTGATTACCAGTTAAAAAAGAAACTATATGTTAAGGTTTTTATTCAGAGTGATCACGAACAATATCATTCCGCACTATTTGGCATGTGTATTAATTATCAGCTGGACCCGAAGACTGGGAATATATCTTGATATCCCGTGAAATAATTAATAGGTTAAAAAGTACTTGAGGCCAACTTAATTCCTTTGGACGTATACTTCTTTTCAGGTCCTTCTAGAACCTTCTATGTAAGCATCCGCACATGTGAAGTCAATTAATAGAACAACTAGCAGGTCTCGTTTTGATTTCAGGTTTCCAAGGAGATTTGCATAGAAACTTCCTGGATGTTACGTTGGAAGATTCTAGTCGTTACAGATTAGATTTTTACCCATATGACATTCAGGAAGCTCATTTGACATCCTTTACCTATATGTCGTAAATATCGGTCAACTTGATCTTATTTTAAGTGTCCAAGGACATTTTCCGAGGACCTACCCAAATGTTATAATAAAAGATTTTGGCCTCTCAGATACAATTAGTGCCCCGTCTGTCTGAGTGCCCATATTACATATTTTACCCATATGGCGGGCCTATAATATAGGTCACTTTGATCAAATTTCCATTTTAAAGCACGTTTCCCCTGGACCAGAATGTTAAGTAAGAAGATTCTCGGCTTCATGTGGTGCCCCGTTGGACAGTCTGGGCGATAAAAATATAGCCATGGCCTCATTTCAAGTTTGCCTAGGACTTCCCTGATGTAGAGTTTCTAGGTCTTACGGTTGCAATGTGTGCCCTGTATAAGATATAAGGGTCGGGCGGCCAGACTGACGACGGGCAAATGACTCAGATGACTTACAGTCAGCCTAGCATAAAAAAATCAGTCATCCGTAAACAATTCGTAAATTAAACACCTTAATTCCCAGCATGCGTGCCTCGGACTTCCTTTGTGTGTTAATTCCAAGGATATTCATCCTTTGAATGACTACGGCATTGTTCCATGTGATGATAACTAATATTCCGTAATTAAGACACCAGTTCTATAAGAAACCTTTCGGCCTATAGCGGGTTAACATGAGACATCCGACTCGACCTATGTTTCATTCTTCCTTGTGCTTGACACAAATTACATCGGTTAGTTTGATGTAACCTGTGTCTGTAGAAATAATTTGTCATTATATGTAATCAAACCGGGCCACGCTTAATCAACGCAATGAACTTGTAACAAGTTGAAGACACGCTTACAAATTCCCCTTAGGTAAACAAACACAAAGAGTAAAGCTGATTAGGAACCTTGTACAAGTATTCAGCACAAACACGCTTCAGTGAACAACCAGATGTTCAATGTATAACCTCTCTAGTCATACCCTTCTGAAGAGTGCCGTATACAAAGGTACGAAACTAATAAGTAAACAGGATGCTTACAATCTTTTGATTCCTTACACATTATATATATATATATATATATATATATATATATATATATATATATATATATATATATATTTATATGAATGAAAGAAGGAGGTAGTAGCATTATCATCTTCTTCAGATCAAAAGAGTGTTTTGTCAGAAGGGATGATTGAAATTAATATCAAAGCACAATATGCTCGTTCATGGCGCGTGGTTGGAAATTGATTTACCTCTGGACTTGTGAACAAATGTTGTTCGTTTGTGTCCCGTTATGACCATCGTCGAGCAAACACTCCTAGACAAAGTTGTCACGGCAAGCGTTCTCCAAAAATGAGTGAATGGCTACTTGTCAGTGGCGGCTGGCAAATTTAGAAAGAAGAACCCTCTTGCGTATTTTATGTTTTTTTTTCAGTTGTATGCTCCTCCTGGACTATAAAAATGAAATGCCCAAAAGATCTGGAAGCAAATTGTACAGTCGGAGGAGACTGACATCTTATTATATTGAGAATTCTAAATTGATCAGTAGTTCTTGAAGAATTCAAACACGCGGAGTAATCTGGTGGACCTTGATGAAACTGTTAGCTTGACATCCGTATAAATGTGTTTGACGGGTTAACTAGTTGTGTCTTTTACTAATTTCCTTTAACATATATAACTTGGTTGACATGTTGATAACAGCTAACAAGGACCTCTGCTTTAACACTGACATTTTAGAAAGAATAATATACATCAGAAGTACATGACAGATATATAGAGGAAGCCTGTGGGCAGTTCATGTTAATGGCCTTGAAATGGATACACAGAGAAATTTATTCTATTCACGTTTTCCATGTTTTGCCAAAATTACAGCCCTTTGTCTTTCAATGTACTTATACAACCAGAGGCATCGTAGATAATGCTTTTCAATTTTCAATCAATTAATTAAAAATGAGAGCTCTGTCGCTGTACAGTTAACTAAAATTGCAGTTTCTCTGCATATCCAATGATTTAATTTTACAGATGTTGATGCCTATACAGGCATGACATCCACATGACAACAATATACATATATATGCGGTTAACGTACGTTCTTTATAATCTGATGATACAAAATACAAAAAATGGACCACTTTCCAGACACACATGCCCATATACATACTCAGTGTCTTTCATCGGTTTCCGCAAATATTTATCACCTGTTAACATTTAGCCATGCCCATTTGTTTATCAGTTATCTGTTTAATTTAGAAAAAAAGAAAGCAATTTAGTTGGAATCTGTCTTTTTTTAGCTCTCCACCCAAAGGCAGACGTTTGGTAACTCGTCATCTTCTTCTTAATTTCTAATATAGGGAATAAAATTCCTGCTTTCATAGAAGTTTGTTGGGATTACCTATTTCATATTTCCCGGGTACTGATCTATATGTAGATGATCGGGCGTTAAGAGGCAGAAACATGTTTTTGTAAATTTGCATCCCTACTAACAGTCGCTTGTGGTAAATAGAATCGGGCTGTGATGCAGGAATATATAATTCCTTGAAAGAACACGTTTAAGTTACTTGTTAATAGATATGTTGGAGGTTATACATTTTCAGCAGACTGTAACAGATAATTCAATCAAACAAACCGTATTATCTCTTCTCCGGTCTTATTTTAACAAAGACAATTAGGTTTTCAGGAAGAAATGGATAATTATCCAACTAAATGAAATTGTGTCCGTGCAGTATCCATTTTACCCCCTTTGCTTTTAAAAAATGAAAAACAATATTAGTTATCATCAGAACACATAAGAAAATCGATTATAAGAAGGGAGCAGTATTGATACAATTATCAAACAAAGAACGAAGCCATAATGGAAGAGGCTGTTGACGCATACAAATGAAAAACAGGAGAGACACCTGATGGTGATCACTTCAGGTAACTGCTGAGAGATATGAATAAAATCGATCAACAGGTATCCCGAGGCCTTACAGCTCTCGAATGCCCCCCCCCCCCCCCCACTAGTTGAAAACCAGTAAAGATATAATGCACCTAAAGGTTGTGTAGGCTCGGTTTCATGATAGAATATGTCGCATCTGTTATACAGCAGTTATGGAAAGAAGGTTGCTTGTCACTGATTTCCAAGGTCACCATAACGGTTCATCCTTGAAAACATAAAGAAAAAGAACGTTGTGCGACAACTACAGGCATAGCTCACTGTTGGGCAGCTCAGAACGATCACATCCCGCGTTTGACTAAAACCGACAATCCGCTACGCATGATACCAACACAGGAAAAACCAAGCGGCTTCCGAAGCAACAAAGGTACAGTCGCTCTGGCAGTTCGTAAAAAATATAAGGCAAGTGCCAGAACCTCTACAACATATGAGTCGACCTGACGAACGCTTTTACTTCTTCAAGGTCATTCGGCTTTCCTGTCCAAACACGATCTTTACATCCTAGCCAGCTGTGGTCATCAGGCTCTTTATTATCGGCTCTATTTCCGACAAGTTTCAAGTTTCAATCAATGATGAAACAAGGATACGTCCTAGTACTCACTCTCTTGAGCGTTATGTCCGAATCCTTCTTGGTTCTCTGCCCTGTTCAAGGCCAATGGTGGTTCACTGTCCCTTAGAGTTATGAGTGACTTTTCATTTACCTTCGTGTCAAAATAGTAGCAGAAAAAGCTTTCCCAATATGCGAAAGGGTAATGAAATATCGTTCCAAATCTATTTTATTTCAAAACTGTCCATCGCCTCTTCCTTCGTACGTTTACCCTCAATTTGATGTCAAATTATTCGGCTCTCATTACAGATTCATTTTGTCCTGTCTTTAGAAATCAAAATATAAAATTAAAATTATCCCCCCCGTAGAAAAAGTTATGAATTTCTGAGTCGATTGAACCAATTACTTCGGCCTATGCAATCACTTAACCAAAGGAAACGAAATACCTTCCCTTGGTGGTCGTCTTGGAATATTAAGGTTAAATTGGATGCAATGGGGTTTTTAGGCAAATAGGATATCTGAGATTTCAGTTTTCGAGTGTTGACTGCATACACCTGCCTGCATAATTTGGTTTGCATTTGCAGACGCTATTTTTGATTGCCTTGGCTTAATTCCTGAATTGACACGCATATGTTCCCTCCTTTTATAGTTTATGAGTGTAAGATAATTTAGTCTTGTCTGTCTGGATTTTATTTGATTCCCTTCAATAAATGTAAACGCAGGTCAACCATGTGAGCACGATATTTTAACAATGATTCTGGATCGGCTTTCGGATTATTCACAGTAATACCACTGACCATCAATCACACTAACAAGAATGATAATAAAAAATATATTTCTCTCGGTTTACATATAAAACAGTTTCATTGCCTCTGGATATTATATATTTCTTGCAACTTTAGTAATTTCTACCGTAGTTAATTGCTTATCGATTAAAAGTCTATGCTTTACATATCAAAACATGAATATTTTGTTTTCAATGTCAAAGTCTATAACAGTTAATATGTGTATAGTGTCAATGGAGGTAAAGAATTTAGTCGTCAGATAAATGTACTAGACGGCTTCGAATATGACACCCATTCAGTATGTTTTGTACACTAGACTCGTCACACGCTGAATTTTGAAAAAAAAAACTGTATTGATTTTGACCCATTGTTATACGCTGACAGGCTTTTCAGTCAATATATGTATGAGCTGCATTTTGGTAAGAGGATTATTCAAAATATCTTACAAATCGATGTACCGACAGGATGGACAGTATTCCTGGAACTAATAGGTCTATATTGCATTTCAGGAAACCCACTAAACAAAGTTCGTCTTAAATATAAAGATAACCTTGGGAATTATGCAAGGTCACTGCAACAGTAAGAGATAACAATAAGCATATCAGTTGAATGTGTTAAAAGGAAATATTATACCTGTTGTATCTGCAGTATATTTATAAATGACATATTAATTCCGGACTGTCATATCAACATGTTTTTGCTAATGCAATTGACTTTGGGCTATACGGTAATGAAATGCATTGCATCACTTTCTTTGTGAACTTCTTCTTGACATACTATATCAAACAATGTTACATCGCCTTGTTTTCTTGTTAAATTGTTTTTTAATTTTAGGTCCATCATTTGACATTGACAGTTCCCAAGAAGGCCTTGATTCTTGCCATTCTGTATTTTGGGTCCTCCAAAAAACAGACGTCAAGGGACACTGAGGCATCCAGGCTGAATTAAAGATATTCATCAATAATGGCAGTCACAAGCACACTTATGCTGATTTCATGCCAGTTTGGTGAGTGGATTTCGTAAATACGTTTTCATATTTTCAAACGGAATCAAAATTTCCCCGTCTATAATATATATATATATATATATATATATATATATATATATATATATATATATATATATATGCAATATATTTCAACATTCGGTACACGAATGGATCTGGCTTCAACAACTGGTCAACTGTATGATATTTATACACGGTTATTATCAGAGAAAACAAAGCAGCGCTAATTCCATGTGCAGGTGTCACTTCAAAAAAGATGTGTGTTACAGCGTGCGGTAAACATGTTAACTGTACCTGAGCCAACCACTTCCAAAGGGGGATCTGTGAATTACTCCTGTCAGAAATTGATAGTTCTCAAAAGGTAACGAATTGCACGAATTTCTCAAAACATTTGGATAAATAAACAATCCTTCCTGTTGATTCAACAAATATTTAAAGAGTATCTTTATTATTTGAAACCAGTTTCATGCAAAACATTTTGTTAAAAATCTTTTTTTTTTCCAAAAATAATTGCATTGACAATCCTTACAAGTTATTTAAAGAAAGTTGATAGTTTGTAAACAACGCGGAACAAAGTTCCATTTTTTCCATTAATAAAGATAAAAAGACGACGGTCGTTAACCAAAAAAGAATTGCGAAAATGAATGACAGATCCTCAGAACCCTCTTCACTTAACAGCATGCCTATGCAGGAATTCACGGAAACCACTTCTTTTGCTACAGGTAGCCCTTCAACATCTTGAAACACCCGTGTATGTTTGGTCCATAACAATTTTTTCTTGCTTAGCATAAATCCTGTTTTCAATATATGTGTAGTTGGTACGTATTCGTATGCGTAATGCAGCTAGGAAACTGACGCCCATGTTTCCATTAAACCTAGCATTACATATATGCGTATTGGTTATGTATGCGTATGAATTACGCATGCGTAATGCAGCTAGGAAACAGACGCCTGTGATTCCATTAATATGTATGAGTATGCGGTATGTATGCAGCAAAATCGATCCAATAATAGTACAGAGCTGTATGAGGAGAGAAGTCGTCCGCCAGCAGAATACCCTATACCTTGTCAACTTTTGGAATTTTCCCGTCCGTTACCATGAATATGCGTTTTCATTCGCTAACCTAAGCGAGCTGTAATGCTGCATACATATTTTCGCATACCTAGCTTCATACGCATACGTAACTCATACGTACTGCATACGCACATATAGAATCCCGCCTTTTAACGATACGTCTACATAGACTAGTGTCCTACAAGCTGTAAAGCTTCAAGTAATCTATGATCACGAGACTAATGAATTGTTTGGCTTGATTATATCATAATCATGTGTCTTTTTTGTTTTTGAGGAAGTATTTAAAAGAAATACAATGATATTCTTGTTATTATGCCTTTTCTAGCAAACAGTGACCAAATAAAAGCTGTCCTGTAAAACTTTCCAACTTACCATTTTGTATGATGCCATGGTTTATATTGCAAATGGCAACTGAAAAATCCGATTAATTCAAAATACATGTATTTTGTTTTATATTTTAAAACGTTTAGGTTGCTAATACATCATGAATCGGTCTATTCTATATTCTGTGCTCAGTCAGCGTGTTCATGATACAAAACATTAAATTTTACATAGGCTCCTAATTACTTTGCTCAACCTTTATAATATAAAGTATTTTTTTATACTTTATAATACAAGACCCTTTTTCATGTTTTTTTTGCAATGCTATATTTTTCTATTTCAGAGACACGTTTTATCTTTGGACATCATTTCAAAAGCAATGGCAGAGTTTCATTCTATAATATGGACAGAAACTTCGTGGACTGGAAAACCGCCAGGAGAGAATGTTATAAGAAAAACTCAGATCTTGTTTCCATAGAAACATTGGCGGAGCAGAATAATCTGTGGGAGTGGGTTACGGAAGGAACGCCTTTGACTATGAGAAGCAATGTATTCGGTATATTAAGACCTTACTAAAATTCTGACAACGATTGATGCTCTATGTGAAATAAATGATTACGGCAAATAAAACATAATTATTTCAATTTTATAAAGAGAACACTCACTGTTACAATTCTGAATCAACGAAAAAATCACACTCATAGCTCCTCTATGTTACTGTAATATATATATATATATATATATATATATATATATATATATATATTTATTTATATATATATATATCTGTGTGTGTGTGTATGTGTGTGTGAGAGAGAGAGGGGGGAGAGAAAAAAGGGAGAAGATATGTAAGAAAAGCAATGCTGCTTTATAAATACCTAGGAAGGTCGAAAGGTCATGGGTTCGTTCCCCATCGGCATTGAACCGAAAAAAGTGATACTGACTGTAAAATTGATATTGACTAAAGAATTAATACCATATATATCATGAGTTCTAACATTCCACAAAGATTTCCCTAACTATATGAGATATACCAGTAGACCATATGTTATTACATTCTGCATGATGCACCTTCAAAAAAGAGGATATTATATTATTTTATAATACGTAATTTCAGATTACTCATACTGGATATCTTTGAGGTACCTGGTCGAAAGGAAGCGCTGGGTGTGAGCTGGAACGAATCAAGAACTTGCCGTACCCGACACGTTCACGAACTGGTACCCGGGTGAAGATAGTGACTTCTTGATATTCCAAAAGTGTGCAGCCATTAACCTACTGGATGGGATATGGTTCAGTCGGGAGTGCCGCTCGAACAGTATGTTTGTATGTGAAAAGGTATAATAACCATATGATATGGGTAATATGTAGCGCTCAGACGATTCTTTGGGACATCATAACCTGCAAAAACATAAGTAAAACATCCCATCAATATCCTCAGATACCCATGTATCGAAAGATATTGGATATTTGACCATCGAACAGAAAATTAAACATATAACTAGCTACTCAAGATATTTTGATACAAAACAAAACACATGCGCACACCTTTTGTCTTCTCAAAACCTACATCCTCTAGTGTTGCATTATGGGATAGCTAGGACTACTTGTCTCAATTTAAAATCATTATTCGTTACATTTCAAGGAAACACCTTCTGTTTACATTTCACGTGCGCATTCTTACTAAACGTACCTTATTCAATAGGTTCTTTTCACAAAAAATCCATGTTTATACAATTTCCATGGAAACATTTATTACGAATAGCATCCAAACGGTTTGCATTATCCTGTTCACCGCATTTATGAATACCCGATCTGTGTATGTAGAAGCCAGGTTGCAATGTAAGCCGTAAATTAAAAAGCACGCAAACCCTAACCAGCTTGTTAGGCATAACATCATTGGCCAAAAATCAGTTATGCGGCATCTGATTGGCTAATCGCCTTACGATAAAACCAATTAAACGGGGCATCTCACTTCATATTTCCAGAACCATTGAGGTAATAGCATGGAAATCGTGTTCTTCTTGCATTTGACTTTATCTATTGTGGCTCTGAATCTTAGGCACTCCTGGATCTTATCGTGAGTGAGATATTGC
Source organism: Sipunculus nudus (assembly GCA_026874595.1). NCBI lineage: Eukaryota > Metazoa > Annelida > Sipuncula > Golfingiida > Sipunculidae > Sipunculus > Sipunculus nudus. Next base: position 61,936,938 of record CM049320.1, on the reverse strand, counting down.
TTTACATTTGATATCGTTTTACAAGGATAGTAGATTGTAGTTGCCCGTCAAAGGTCGGTGGGTTTTTTTCCACCCCTCCAGACAACCAAATGTCACCATCTGAGCCATAGAAATTGCCTTGCCTCAGTTATTATAGATAGTTGTACAATTCATGTAAAATTAATATGTTTATATTGATAATGTATCGTTGCAGCCCAAAACTATCATATGCTAACACAACACGAACTAAATTGCGCAAGCGAGGGGATGAAAACTAGAAAAACTATTCTCACATACGACCCAAATCATTGTTAATACATAACTTATGGATATGTATTAAGATGATCAACAGTACAGGTTTGCTCCTCTCTCTTACATATCCTGTCACAAAACAAGGCTTCTCTCCTGTGTTCTCATTTATATAAGAAACAGGTTTATATAAACGTTCAAATGTTTCTTTTTGTATTGGTGTATATATCGCTGTATATTGTTGTATATATAACTAGTCCTGGAATACTTTGCATTGTATATAGTAAGGTGGTGAATGATTTCTTATTTTGTTAAAGTCATTGAAATTCTGTAGCAACAGATTAAAATATTAATCGATTATCATTTTTGTTCTGTTTCCTTGTGATTACTCATCATATCTAGTGTGTCCTCCCGTGTTTTGTTTTCAGCATGCAAGAGTGCTGGTCAACTTCATTTATGTATGAAAAACATGATTACCCTCATAGTTAGCTAATAGTAATAAGTTTATATTTCACTTTTGTGATATAAACGCTCATTATTCTAATGTTATTAGATCTTGTGTGAATGCCTAACAGTAAATAACAGTACATTTTAAGCAAACACAACTTGGAAAAAACCTAATTCAAGTCACTTTGTAGCGCGCTAATATTTAACTGCATGACAATATCTCAATAGTGTTTTTTTTTCTGCTTTCCTACGTGGTAATTTTTAAATTTTGTTTTAAGGTAGAGATATGATAGAGTTAAAAACACAAAATAACTTCAGGTATTGTCATGTAATTTAATATAACCCCTATGTTGTTGGTATTTAAAATAGCGTATTATTTAGATATTGCTAAATATCATCGATAATGAATGAAAATTAAAAGAAAATGTGTGTATAATCAGAAAGAACATTGGACAAAAATCATATAATACATACTCTGTTGGTCTTATATGGGTTAAAAAATGTTTGGACTGACTTTTGTTCTATCAGCACTATTTCCTAGTGCTAGACTCTTAATAAACAAAAATATCACATATACTTTAGGAATGTCTCAATATTTTCTGATTATTCGCCATATTTCGACAAATAAATTTATAGACATAAAAATGTAAATCCAGTTCAACACAGTTATGGTTTGTACAAATTCAGTAGACTGTACTGAATATAAGTCCTCAATTTATCACTCTTGTTAAACACTGAAACCTTCTTGATCTGCAGTTGAAAATGTCTTACATACCACCGGTTTTATAAGACCACCTGTCTAGTAAGACCACCATTTATTGGACAGAAAGCATTCACTCTGGTTATAACTGACCTATGTAGTATGACCTACTGTAAAGTAGGACAACTATTGGCCAATCCCACGGGTGATCTTATTACACAGGATTTACTGTATAATGCTGTTGATCCGGAAGAAAGCATCGTAGTTTACGTATACCGTGGACTTAATAAAACTAAAGTTGTTTTTTGCAGTCAGTATATTCTTTTTCGCGCTGATATATGATTTAATGACACAGTATCTTATTAAAATAAATCATGTTTACCACGATTTCTTGAACTATATGTATGCATATTATACTACACTTCTTTTATAACCTCTTCATTCCTTTGATCAAACAAGTGAAAAATATGTCGCCAGACAAATTATTTGCTTATCAATTCCCTAAATGCAATAACCTACCTACATTAAGATATTGCCTAATCGACTGCACTTTCAAACAATGTCGACAGATAAACAACATATCGATACAATTGTCCACCCTTCACTGTCCTTGCATTTATCTGTACTCCCTAGCGTATTGGAGAACCGATACCAGGTGATATTTCTTAGAAACTTTACATATTTTATTAGTGTAGGACATATAGTCCTTAATACTTTGTTCACTCAATTTTCTATCTTCCGTCACCAAGTTCATAATTCGCACGTTGGCTTAACACCTGTTTTCAACAGATATCAATTCAAGCCTGGGTTACCCAGGAGCATGTCTGATTATTAACTGAGTATCATTGTCATGATTTAATAAATGTTCCTAATATAACAGGCGGACACATAAACATACATATGTACATAATTTTTTCATTGGGAGAAACCAGGATATAAACCAGATTATAATTCAAACTCTCATACATTTCACACTGTGTATTAACCCGATGGGCGTTGAGAAGCACCCTTTGAGCCTCCCTAGACTGTTTTTACAAAATTCTTCATCTTCTAATCAAAGTAGTATCTTTGCATGTTTGTTAAACGTGTTTGGGCTTTCTCATTTGTCCCTTAAGTGTAAAACTTTTCTTGCAACTGTGTTTGCGCTGGAACCTCAGCACGTTAACTATTCTTCAATTGTTATGTGATGCATATATAACTCGAAAGTTGAACAAACACGGTGTTTTAGTAAAAGTTTTATCTAATAAATCATGTTGAGCAGGTTCTTTTGTTTAAGATGTTAGAGTTAGGTTTAACATCAATAGTGTACCATATATAATTAGCTTGTCGAAAAATAGTATGAAATCAAGATACCTTGGTATGGCTTATATATATGGCTAAGAATTTCGTTGTATCCAATCCATGGTCTGACTGTGTTTATTTGGGGGAGTGAGGTTTTCCCTCTTTCAAAGTCCATGGCTTGATAGGGTGATTTCAATGATGCCGGCATAACATTATTTATAAAGCCATAAAGGTAGGAGTCTTAAAATCTACATTAATTGTCATGATTAGCTTAACGCGTGAACTAAGTATTCTGGATTGAATATTTCACTAGAACTATTAACTTTTTGTCTTTGTTGATTATAATTTTCTGTTTATATTTACTGTAGAACTATCGTAATATTGTGTTGTAGAGGTGCTATGAAGCAATCAGTGCAGATTTGATTGACTAGGAGGTATTGATTTTGTCTTTGTTGGTTGATCAATTGAAAGTTTGGTTGCCTTGTATATTAGCAATTTAAATATGTAAGCTCAAACGGCTAATCCTGCACGAAGGCGAGTCATTCACTTGCCTTTGGCGGAACAATGCATTACGATGCATTCACCAAGTCAATGTATCGTGACATGCATTTCACTGGTCTTGTGTTCATGATAGACCCTGGCTGAGAAATTTATGTGGTCTCTTACTGCTTTCTAGTAATTTAAATATCATGTCCTCAGTGTCTTTCCTCCTGCATACTGCCCACAAAGCGTCAGTTACCTGTCAGTTACATATAAACTTTATATATATATAGAAATAAATATAACGCCTATGATGCGATGAGTTCTTCTATAAATTTATTTATAGACATAATAGTTCTCTGTAATTCTATTCATATACATCAATACATATGTCCAACGGGTGAATATGTCGGAAAAGATAATATAAGATATCATGTATTGCCAATAGGAATTTGGGTGCCAAGCGACTGATATGTGGCACGACTGAGAATACAATAGTAATAATAGTAATAATAGTAAATATATTAATAATAATAATAATAATAATAATACTGTGTAAAAGCATATGATTTACGAATAGAAAACGAATATTAAAACATTACATATGCTTTTTGAACTAACGCACTACACTGGGCATGAATGAGTCAATGAAGCGAGTTTTTGCACATGATGGACTGTATTCGTCTTCCGGATTTCTACCATCTGATTGCCCCACTCAACTTAAGCAAACTAAAGCCAATGAAATAATTATAGCATATGCATTTTGTTTATCTTTGTGTTCATATACAGAATGTACTAGTGTCAATAGAAAGTCATCGACTTCTCTTCCTAGCCTTAAGCATACTTAATGGGGTCAATGAAAACACCCACATGTTGCTTGATGTTCTTAAGTACAATTTTTTAGACATTCCATGATGTTTGATAGTGAGAACTACCGGACTTTCGTCATTTAAAAAGAGGGTTTAGCCTTCTATGGAACTAGAACATTGGTTGATGTGTTCCATATTTCTTGTATAGTACATTCAATCATTAATTCTTATATATAGAGGTGTGTGCTTGTTTTTGTTGGAAATTGCTACTAAAGCCTGATCCCTTTAGGTACTTCAAAGCGTTGAAAGTTATCCAAATCGTGACATTTACGCCATTACAAGAATTAAAACAGAAGCTGTATTTTCACTGCAGGTTGACAAACTCCAAGTATTGTATCTGGACCTGTAAAAGAATATAATACGGGCTACGTAGAGCAATTATGTATAAATGTTACCATATCTGAAGAGTATGCACTTTCAATGTGAACTTAGTGGAATAAATCTATGATATTTTCCTATATTATTATCATTAGTAGTAGTAGTTCTTGTTGGAGTAGTAATAGTTGTGCTTTTTATTTATTTTTTGCAAACTTTTGAGGGAAATATATTTATAAATATATTAAACGCTCATGAAAGACAAATTTAGCTGTGTGATCTTAATTTGTTTTTCTAAATGAAAATGTTTCAACATTTTGCAGCACAGGATCTGCATTTTTTTATATTCTCAATATCAGTTTTGTGTCTGAAATACTCATGTCAAATGCAAAGACGAATTTATGAAATGAGACTTAATGTTTGGTATTCTAGAGGTGTAGGACTTCTTAACACGTGTTTATGGATATTTGAAACATGTTAAAGCAGAAACATGCCTAGAAATAATTCATTTGTGTAAGTAAAATACATGTTTAAGGATGGCACATGTGAATACTAAAACATTTTATTAACTTGAAACAAGTTTTAAATAATGTTTACATCATCACGCTTACATCATTCACTTGAAACATGTTTCACGCTGAAACGTGAATGCAAAGCAACACCATTTGATTTGAAACCTTATGACGCGTTTAAAGAATGGGACAAAATTGTGCTTTTCTTAACCATGAAAGGTGGTTCAAGTTTTCAGAGTGTACATAAGCTATGACCTGATGCCCTGCACTGTTAGTCATCAGTTAGCGTTTTTCCAATATAACAAATAGTACCTATAGTCCCTTGCTCAAATTTATAATCAATTTTTACAACCATAGTGATGTCTAGAACTGCTTACGATGACTGATTAGTTAAGAACACAAATACTCTTGGAAGCTTGGCATGTATTTTTCCAACAATTTCCAGTATATTGTTTCTTAAAATTCATTCTGGTACCCGATCTTGTTCAGTAAATCCGTGGGCTGTGACATCGAAAAATTAAGGCATGCAAATAGCTGTAACTAAACGCACGTTAATGTAAGGGTTACTGAACATGATTATTCATAATTCTGACTTTAAGATGCTTTTTCCTTTAAACCCGCATAGCGCTCACCCTGGACCGTGCTTAATCTCACAACTTCGGCTGATATTCCATTGTGCTCTACTCCTGGGCGACAGAAGCAAGTGCTTTGTGTGGATTAACAGAAGTTCAATTGCTTTGGGTAAGATCCTTATGTTGTTTAACTTCATTCATTTCTAAAATTTATTTTCTATGGACGAAGGTTCGCAAAAATAAAATTACTTTACCTTTTTCAATCAAAGTACGCCATCTCTTCAATGCTATACCAATGTATGCCAATGTTTACCAAACGTTTAATAAGCATTTTTATTAAAGGAGCATATTACGTAACTGACATTCATTAACTTAGTATAACCCATTGGAATTATTTAAAAAAATAGGCCAGAAATACAATATCCTATCTCACACAAGCAGTTCCCTTAGTTTATATCCCCATTTTAAACATCATGCTGTGGGTCGCAAAAAAAATCAAAAGACATTCAACAAGGACATCTGTTTGCACGTAAGACCAACCAGAGTTTTACAAACATGATTTTCCACTAGGGACATATAAATTTCTGCATGTTTGCACTCACGTTAACGTTGAAACAAGCTAATTACGTTACAGACGAATTGAAGGAGACTGTTAACTCAAATATGGCTTCGATTAAGCTGAACTGTTAAAACTAATGATTATGGTTCCCAGTGCGCTGCTATCAATCAAACCAATCCTGTCGTGAGAGAAAAGCTTGCTGTGTTACAGCAGTGGCTAAAGGAATCGGTCTATTCACTGACGTTCAAGTGACATTCAAGGTTAGAAAAATGATAATTGATTGACAACATTAACCTTGTGCCTCTCTGTTGTGGAGGAACAAATCGTAAGCAGGGGCCATGGTTCACAGATCCTTGTTCTCTATAATACTAGAAAGCTTAGGATTGAAATTGTAAAAGTAGAGGAATTGGATTATACTGGGATAATAGATAAACTGGTACAAGAGGGCAAGCTACATATGGACAAATTAACAGAATATCGGGCATATACTAAAATATTCGATTTTTTTTAGATTTTGAGCGTACATCGGTACTGCAGAATGACCATGAATATCGGTTTCAGATGGGGTACCGATATCCGAACTCCTCAACCAAGCAAATAAAACATTTAGCAAAATGTCTACTTAATGGTAAAAAACATGTAAAAGTGGCACTAGTTAACCGCAACATACCATTCACCACAGCTATCCTCTCACAAAAATCGTGAATGTTTCCTTTAAATTCTTCCTTTCATGTTACATTTTAGTCAGCATGTCCCATGGCCTTTTATGACATGCTTAGAAAAAGCAATCCTTTTCCTAAAACAAAGCATCGCAAGACACTTGGTATCCTTGGTGATTGCGTGCTTCAAGTGTGGGGTCTCACTATATACTTGACATTCTCCAAAGCAATACAATATAAAGAACGCCTAACTTACGTTAAGATACCTTAGAACAATATGTCCGGTCCGGGCACATAGCGTATGACCCAATCATTTTTTCAAGCTTGGTTAGATTAAATCCCAACTAACTTTTTATGCTTTCAACATAACACTGTTATCTGTACTAAAACAAATAGGTTAATCTAGTAAACAATATTCATGTCCTTCATTACGTCGAGGGGCCGCTACTATTGACCTTTGTTTAAAGGTCCCACTAGAGATCATAAAGGCACAAGGGGACTGGCGTTCACTTGCTTACTTCCATTATGCTGATGTAACTTCTTGTGATGATAGGGCAGAGTTTATCAAACTCCTGCAGGCAAATTCCTAGGTTAGCTGACATTCTTGATGATGTTGGACGGTTCAATGCTTGCACACATCTGTATGATTTATTCAATAATAAATTCTGGGTCAAAACCACACTTATCGCCGAATGTTCTTTTGGTAACAGGTAACTAGCCCTGTGGTATTTAAGAAAGGAAACAAGCCCAGGCGTGTTGCTACCATTTAAACATAATCCCATCTAGGCTTACGAAGACCCATTTTCAACATGTAACGGCCCAGTAACCAAGATCTCAGGTAACAACCATCAGTACGTCACACGGCCCACTCAAATGTGGACCTCGCACCTTGCAGCACCCGCCCGTTTCTCCCATAAAACGTATGGTGTGTGTTTATTTATTCCGCATATATATTTATTTGTATACGAAGCACTTTTTTTACACACATTACATCGTTTGTTTGTAAGATTAACATGGATTGTATGATAGGTGACATGTTGATCAGTCTGGTTTAAGTAAATTTCGTTCCTTTCTACTTTGTTACTGTAATTCTTTCTTTTTTAAATATTCATTTATGTATAGACGGTTCGATGCCGGGACATATCTGTATGATTTATTGAATGATAACTGAAGGGTCTAAACCACAATTGTCTTCGTATATTCTTAAATATGTATTTGAGAACGACCTCAAGGGCATGCATATTGCCGTCACAATGCATGCAAAATCAAAGGGATAAAATGTTTCGAATTTGTATTAAGAAGGAATGTGTCGTGTTATTAACTTTGTTGATTTGTAATCAAAATACTTTACTTTAGTGCTTTTCTTGTGTTTTATTTATTTAGTTATGTTGTTTAAATGCATTATGCCGTTAAAGTAACTGTCTTTTTTTGTATTAAAATGCAAAACGCCTTATTCTTTAGATATGGGTCATCGCGCTCCTTTCTAGTTATATTCCAATCAGCACGATAAAACTCCTCTGTCTGTTTTATCTTTTACTGTCTGTATTATCTTGTTGATTTTTCAAAAAGTTATGAATATATTTTGATGAAAGTTGTGATGGTTCAGATAAATACCAAGAAACAATCCATTAAATTTTGAATGAATAATCTCAATTACTTGAGATAATGTAGAGACGAGTGTTTATAATTATTTGCCAGTGAGATTAGGCTGTTTGATATCCCCGCCAGAGTCATTCACTGTTGTCAGGAACCACCTGTTTTTTTTGGGAGACGGTGAAATGTGACTCAACGCTCAGTTCGATGAACCGTGACATGCATTTACCTGGCGTTGCTTTCTTTCATAATTCTAACGAAGGAATACATGTGGTCTCCTACCTCTTTCCGCTTATATATATATATATATATATATATATATATATATATATATATATATATATCTTCTACTTGCATACTGTCCACTTTGTTTTACTAATGTCAGCTGTACAACTTTTGTTGCACCAGAAATTTTAACCATACGAATGCACATACATATAAACATAATATTTTATAAAAAAAAGTTATGCTTCAAAGCAAAACAATTATTTTTTTTTATTTGATTTAGAGGTCTACTATAATCTCTAAATAAAGGTGGTACGACAGAAATAATAATTTCCATATTGTAAAGGAATATCATAGATCGAAAGACCGGGGGGTTGATATATTTTAAATCAATGTTCGTGTTTTAAGCAGGAAGCACGCATATGAAAGGTGTGACAGACTTGTTTTATTGAAATCTTTATTGTAAAGGTAGATCATTTTTCGAAACACCAGATTCAACTGGTGATACAATTGGTGCATTTTAAATCGACTGTCTATGGTTTAAGTTAATCAAATGGTATGGTCTAAGTTGAAGCAGTCGACTAACATGACGGAACACACTGACGTAAGGTATTGCTTTAAATAGTATTTTTCCGTACCTTGAAACGGCCATAGACAATAATAATGCACAACACATACTCTGGTTGGCTTTATATTGACGAGCATGACGAGGCTGACATTTAGAATCATCAAAGTGTTACCTAAAGATGTACTTCTTAAAACCTACAAGGCCTTTTTCAGCCAAATATTGACTATTGCATGACGATATGGGGGATTTCAACTACTAAAACTTTTAAAAAATTAAGAAATTTCAGAATCCTGCCGTTCGTATTCTTAGCTATATATATATGATTATTCATGTAATGTTACTGGACTTAGAAAAATGCTGGACATTCTGTCTTTTGTAGTTCGACGCAAATACCTCACTTACTTGTTGGTTTACAACTGTTTAATCAGCCAGTGCCCCTCATACATGACTGACTAATTAAAAAAAAACACCCAGTGTCAATACATAATGCACTAGGTCAGATTCAACCGGGGCACTCAGTTTACCGATGACCCCGACCGACCATTTCAGAAATTCAGGTAAATTCGTAGGTCCTAAATTATGGTATAATCTACTAACTGAAACTAAAGAAGAGCCTTCCCCATAAAAATTAAAGAAACTCCTCAAACGCTTGATATCCAGAGGGCTAGCAACGAACATGTGACATCTAGAATTTGAACTGAAATTATCTGATTCTTGTACATTTGTTAAAACTATTGTCATTTACAACATGGCCTTGTGGAGGATCAGGCTATGTCTGAAAATGTTATGGTGTAAATATATTCGCTATATAAAATAAATACCCATTTGTTCTAACACCTTTTCCTACCCTACTCAATAGACGGCATCCAGGGAGTAAATAATAATACCAAGATTTTACTGCCAAAAATAATATTTTTATTATCAAATTAAATGAAACAAATGTGACATAAGACGTATATTTTACAACACGTCCTTTTAAGTATTACAAATAAGATAATGGGTCATTTGGTTGTTTACCTTTAAATCGCGTACCGAACGCTTGGAAGTCGTTTGCACCCCTGGACATTTGGATATCACCATACATTATAGAGGAACGAATGCATCAAACATGACACGTGGTTACTGGTAATAGAGGTCATTGGTGAAAGTCTTTTTTTTTAATTGTGTGGATAGAAAGTTTAACATAGAAACAGAGTCAAAAGAACAATATAATCGCATGATTAAAATTAATTTCCGCAAAACAATGTACATTAATCAGTCCTCGGGTATGATAGATACAAATGGAAAGGTTGCGCTTTGTTAATACAAAAACTTCTAGTTATATTTATTTATTCTATCCTTGGGTCGAATACTCTAAATATAAGTAAATATAGCCATAGTAAACCGGATTTAAATGATCATCTGTCTTTCAACTGCAAATCTGAATTCATTACTCCCGTCTTCACTGATCCTTGTTCCAAATGTCAAATTTAATGAGCCATGTCCCGTCTGTTTTTACCCACATCACCATGTACCTGGGGGAATTACAAATAAACAACACAATGTAATACGATGCAATACTTATATGGAAATCAACATAGCTCTGATGATGATAAGGGTATATCTATAAATATGGTTCTATGTGATGTCATTCGTATATACCCATGCAAAGGGCTAATGGGTTAATAGCTATATATAGCATATTTAATTCAGATGTAAAAAAATATACATAACGTTTATACTTACTAACCAACCCATTAAGTATATATTACAATGAAGATCTATAAATACATCGAATCAATTATATGAAATTTGTTGATGAGAGATGAATTTCATTTATGAAATTTTTGTAAAGTCCCCCTTACTGTCTATATATTCCCTTGCCCCTAAATATTTTAAATTTGCTTTTCTATAATTTCCCTATTGTGAAGAACCTGAGGAACAATATCTCCTCCGCATTTCACCAAGAACAAAGGTATAATCTTTCGGAAACATCATTTTGAGAAACTTTCACTCATTGAAGAGACTTTCATTTAAAAACATTAATTTGAGGAGTATTAATTTTATGTCACCTTCCACTTTCCGCCACGCTGCCATCCTCGAGATATCCAGTATAATGACCACGTGACACGGCCATGTTCCCCTCTATCACGCTCTCGTCATTCCCCGACACGAAGCGCTTTGCATCAGACTTGGCATACAGGTCCTTTATACCTTGAATAAAAACAATGCTGAATCCTAAGATATTTGAAGCTTCTGTTTTCCGTGAATGATTATTTTGGTGCAAATGTTCATGTTGCTAATTTGGCACGGTTGATTAAACTGGTCTAAAGTGTGCATTTATTCTTCAAACATTTTGAGAATTTAAGAAAACATTTTCTGGGTAAGATGTCATATATATATATATATGTATATATATATATATATATATATATATATATATATATATATTGATGACTGGGTTTTCAGGAACACAAACATGACGGGAAGCTTTGTATATTGCCCATAATGAATACCAGCATATGGGTCCTTAAATATATTTTGGAACCCGCTCTTGTACAGTGACGCAGTGAAAGGTACGCCATTGGAAAAAGCAGGCATGCAATATGCCTCTTCTAAATGCACGATCATCTTAGGGTTCTTGAATATGAATATTCATAATTCTGATTTTAAGAAGGGATATGCATAATTATATGTTTGAGCTATCACCTCTTCTCAAATGAATGAAAATCTTCAAGCCATGAAGTTTGAAAATTCATGAATCTAAATTAAACTTTACCGGACTGGTGTACAATGGGTCCCTCTTGTGGCATGATGACGCAGTCCTGGCTGAAACACGTCTTTGCCATAACTTCATAATCCCCTTCGGCATAGAGTTTCATAAACAGATCGACCGCTTCGTCTAACTGCTGCCTGATCTCATCTGCTGAAGATAAAAAATAAACGAACCTGAAAGAAGAAGTAACCATACGACTCAGGAGCCATTTATATTGCACCTTCAAGCCTACTTAAATGGTCTGGTCAACTAATATAATAATTGATAAACAACCGTTGAATGTAGCCGTGGACATAATATTCAGGAGACATTTATATTTATATATATGTACATATATATATATATATATATATATATATATATATATATATATATATATATATGAAAAAACGTATAAATATTTGTCGAGTGTTGTTTTGCAATCTGGTTATATTATGCTGATGTATACTGAGGTATGTGGATGTTTGATGCGCGAGGAAGTGTTTACGCTAACTGTTCTCCGCTGCTTAAAATATTATATACACCATTAACCTTCAAGAAACTGCTAACATACCTTTTCAGTAGCGCGTCACAAAAGGTATATATTTATATATATGTAGCCTAGGTGAATGTTTAATGTATCAAGATTACAAGAAACTAAATTAAGGTAACCTCAGTGGTTATATTGCCAAAAAGACGAATAAGATATTTTAAATCAATCGGTCGAACGGAGGCGGGGTGTGGTGGGGGGCTAGTTTTTTATAAAACATCTGCAGTTCAAGCCCTCGCTGTATCCAAATAACTAATCCGGCTTCCCTGGCTCAGGGGTAGAGCGCAGGACGCAAAGCCGAGAGATCGTGAGTTCGAACTTCAGCCGAGGCGGTGAGATTTTTCACGGTCGGCTCCCACCTGGGGTGAGCGCTCTGCAGGTTTAATGGGAAGGTCGTGGCCAACGGCCGTGTTTCACTCATAAACGAGTGCGCCTTTCGGGGGTCCTCGGTGGTATGATTACCACACCAGGGCCCGCAGGTGCAGTAGTCACCGGGCCTGGTTAACGCCAGGATATCAAATGAAAGGAAGCGTGTGATACTGCCCTGTCATGTAGTCCGAAACCAGAATGGAAATCTGCAGATGTTCATATAATTAGTTACGCTAGCATTAAAAAATGGAGGCGGTTACCTCCAACAAAATAAATATTAATAAAAAAATCGTGTTTTATTTTTTGCCTTATTACAAGTGACGAAGCATATGAAGATAGTGATGCATTTTCATAATAGAAGAAAATATTTGCATTCTCGGTGAGATTCTTACCATGCTTCAATATGCTATTCTGACAAGTTGATAGATTATTTTATGCCAAACGGGGAAATTGAAAGATAACATTACTTCATCTTGATAGTGCCATTAAGAAGAGGCACGTCTAATGTCTTTTGCGGTACATCTGCTTTGTTCAGATCATTAGATCCAGATCAGATCCAGCAAAGATAAATATTTATAACACAAAAATGAATCTTTGATAAAAAAAAACAAGTAAAAATATAATCCATGGCAAAGATAACTTAAGAATCTAGGTGCCTATTTGGAACCAACGCATTGGTAACTCTTGTAATAAAAAGTCAAAATATGAGCTATGGCAAGAGTAGTTTAATTTCTTAGGTGCTATTTTGAACCAACCCAAACAAAAATATTTGTATTAACAAGTAAAAATATGAGCCATGGCAATCAAAGTATAATTTAATAGGTGAGAATTTGAACCAACAGAAATATAAACCTTTGTAATAAAATACGTTAAAATGAAAGCCATGACAAGATTTACTATGTTTTAGGTGCCTAATTTGAACCATCTGAAACATGAAGATTTTTAATGAAAAAAGAGTGAAAATTATAGGCATTAAAGTATTGGCATAATTTGGGACCCGCTTAAATTTGCGAGTGTCCTTTTGTAATGACCCTGTCCGTCCGGGTGTCTGTCTCTCCGTCTGTACATCCACAAAGTCGTTAGTGGATGAAAACTCAGTTTGGATTTATAAAAAGGATTCAAACTTTACATATGTAAGGCCCACCATTGAAGCATAGGCCTTCTTGATGTAAAGGTTATGAGGTTAGTGGTGAAGGTCGCAGGTCCCACATTAAAAAAAAATATGGATACATTTTTTAGGCAACCCTTTCATCCCAGACGTTGCATCTTGCACATACAGCTCACCTGCCGATTGGGAAAGATATATTGCGGTCACATGGCCGAAGGTCAAATTCACACGAGCTACAAATTGATTTTCGGATTATAACTCCAGGTTAGATTGACATAAGAATTTCGAACTTGACTTATGCATGGCCGCCATTAAAGCAAGAACCTCTCGATTTGGGGGATCAAAATCATGTTCAATGTAAAAGGGGACTTTTCCTATATTTTACACCTAGTTCTTGAAAATAATCCCTGACCCATTCATTAATATAGTCCAGAAAACGCATATTCCATTGCACATATGCTGTTTGTTGCTTCGATTTCGGCAAGCATGTTGGTCAGTTGGGTATGTCTGTTTGTTTGTGTGTTTTTGAGTTTGTTTGTTTGTTTGATAGTACTCTCCTGGTTTCAATTTTGTAGCAATCGATCTGAATCTTTCAGGGTTTATTGAAAGTAAAAAGTCCTGGAAGCCTATAGTTTTTGGTCGGTCTATGTTAAAGGTCGAGGTCAAGGTCATCAAAACATTCGAAATTTTATTTCCATCATAAAATTGTCAATATTGGTCCTTTCTTCACAAACTTAGGCTCATTTTCTTCCTCTGTGTCTTTTTCATAACATGGCCATAGCATCTTTTCTCAACTCAGTGTCACTTTGTCAATATGTCTGTCTGTCTGTCAGTTGACCTCAATTTCTTGCTGGTGCTTTTGCATACATAAAGCATTCTACAGGTCACAGTTTTGCAGGAATCATTTTGAAACTAGTGAATCTGATATCATACACTAATGTCTCAAAATTGATTTTTCATTTACGGGATATGTCCTCTAGGGGGCGCTGCACTCGAATTTCTTTAATATTTCATTTTTTTTACAATAGCTCCGATACTGTAAACCTGAATTACATAAACTATAGCTTAATTTCTTTCTCTGAGTCGCTTCCATTACTTGGTCAAGTCATCTTGTCTCAGTTTTGTGTCACTTTGTCATTATGTCTGTCTGTTTATCTTTCAGTTGTCCTCGATTTCGCCTTCTTGGTAGTTCTTGCGTCTCACATATAGCATTCTACAAGCCGGTGTTTTGCAGGAATCCTTTTGAAACTGATAAATCTAATCTAATGTCTTACACAAATATCTAAAAATCTATTTTTTTATTTTCGGTATATGTTTGCTAGGGGGCGCTGCACTCGAACTTCATCAACATATAATTTTTTGACAATATCTCCGAAACTATAAACCTGAATTACATAAACTATAGCTAAATGTCTTCCTCTTTGTCTTCTGTATAACTTGGTCAATTCACCTGGTCTCAGCTTTGTGTCACTTTGTCAGTATATCTGTCTGTGTGTAAGTTGTCCTCAATTTCGTCTTCATGCTAGTTCTTGTGTAAAACATATAGCATACTACAGGCCACAGTTTTGCAGGAATCATTTTGAAACTGATACATCTTATGTCATACACTAATATCTAATAACCGCTCGGGGGCGTTGTAATCGAAACAATACAACATATCATTTCTAGCCACAACTCGGAAGCTAAAGCTTATTTTCTTTCTCTGGGTCTTCTTCATAACTTGATCAAGTCATCTGGTCTCAACTTTGTGTCACCTTGTCAGTATGTCGGTCACTTCAAAACACTTAAAATGCTTCTGCAACTACTCCCATATTAAGGCGCAAAGGCTTGGAACTGAAGCAAAATTACACTAATATCATTTATATAAGTAACAGGCTCTAAAGCCCCGTGATCTTACATTATGACCTCTAAGATATATTTGACAGTGATCTTACATAATGAAGCATTGTTTTTAGAGCTACGGTGCTGACTCGCACAATGATGCTGTGATACTTGATAGTGACAGATACTGGTAACATTGATAGATATTTTATTCCAACTTGTCAAAAAAATATATGTTTCATGGGATATTTATAATATAAAACCGAATATACATGTACATATATATATATATATATATATATATATATATATATATTTAAAATAAATAAAATATTAAAAAAATTATGTATATGAAAATAATATATATATATATATATATATATATATATATATATATATATATATATATATATGAATACATACATACAAGCATGTATACTGTTTACACATATTTATAGATTAATATCAAATGGATACGACGTATTTTGTATTCCATAATATATTACATTATAGTAATAGTAATATTATTAGTAGTAATAGACAAGAAATGCTGACCTGTAATGGTAACAGTAATATAAATAGAACCCTAAGTATCAGAATAATGGCAATACTTTAACTATTACAACCCCTTGACCAAAACATATTAGGGATGGATTGTTTGATTATATTGAAACGCGGGAGAGGGCTAAAAATGTAGTGTGATTAGTTCATGCTAGATTCATGGTTCATGGTTCAGTGCACAGGGGGCATATCAGGCATTA
Organism: Sipunculus nudus; assembly: GCA_026874595.1. Lineage (NCBI taxonomy): Eukaryota > Metazoa > Annelida > Sipuncula > Golfingiida > Sipunculidae > Sipunculus > Sipunculus nudus. The sequence continues at coordinate 61,920,587 of CM049320.1, read as the reverse complement.
GCTTGAGATGATTACCAACTAGAAAAACCCTGCCGTTTGCTTGATTGCAGATCCAGTAACTAGGCTTGGTCAGTAGGCATATAAAACGCAGTAGTGCTTGGTCAGTTTACACATGCATTGTGTTGGGCAAGTTATTGTCAATTGAAGTTATAGACAGTGCTATTGCAGTGTGTTGATGTTTGAGTACTTCAGAGGTAGACGGTCTGATAGTAGATAACCCCTGAAGAGTTAACGAGTGGTGCCACAGACAGTGAAAAAGGCCCTGTTTTCACTCAACAGTATTGCAGTCTAAGTACAATGGCTTGTACAAATCCTACCGAGTGTGTTTCTAACGTGTAATAAACACCTGCTCTAGATAAATTTAAATGGACCAATCTAAGGAGATGTAGTAAATAAGTGGTAGCCACAAAATTCTCAGACTTCTGTGTTTTGATGAACATGAATAGGTTGAATTCGAATGCTACACGCTAGGAATTGAAAGCTATACAGATATACATGTATTTTACTGGGTTTGTGTTTTGTTGAACTGGTACTTATAGTATTTAATTTTATTAAATTTAACCAAACATTACTTAGGTTGTTTTATATTTCATGATTATTTAAACCTCACTTTTTTTTTCTTTTAAAACTACTGAACATGAAGTTTTTTTATTTTAGTTTTAGTTATTAAAGGTAAAAAATAGTGTTTTTAATCGTGGTGAATATGAATATACTGTAACTGGATTTATGTTGGCCTATCATCAACTGGCTAGAAATAATGCTGAGATTAGCCGAATGGTTGCAATTTAATCATACGAAAATATATTAAAGTATCACCACTAATGTATATAGGACAGCATATGTTGATATCACTATTTGAAAGTAAAGTTATGGTTGTAGTAACAGAAGCCAAGTAATAGTAATATTAATAGTAATAGATGGAAAAATGTTTTAGTAGTAATTGTAATAGATATATTAGGAAATAATAAATAATAGTTATAGTAATAGAACTTGTGTAATAGGACCCATCCCTGTTATATATATATATACTTTGGAACAGGCCTTTTCTACCTCTTTTCAATAGAGATAAACGAGACTTACGCTCCCTATTTCAGCATGACAGCTTTTATTACCTGAATGTCAATGACCCCGCTATGGCGTAGAGAGAATATGTAACCAGGAGGAGGCCCTCTTATGGGAGAATAGTAACAAAACAATCTGATGAATTTTATCCATACTGCGGAAATGTATGCCAAATATTTTTTTATTGTGAAACTGAAGATGAAAAAGATTAGACCGGCTTCCTGAGGTCTAGAGGTAGAGCACTTCACTCAAAGCCAGAAGACCATTGATATGAATTTAAACCGAGGTGGGAAACATTTTAAGGGTTTGCTCATACCAGGTCGAGTGCTCTGCAGTCTTAGTGGGAAGGCACACCGCTGACCAACACTCCGAACGAGTGCGCCTTTCGTGGGTTCCTCGGTGGTATGACTAAGCAGTTGGAAGATTACACATCAAGGCGAGTAGATGCAGAGGTCACCGGACTTGGTTAACAGGAGGATATATAATGACAGGGAGCGTGTGCTTTCCCTCTCATGTAGTCCGAAAGTACAATTGATGCATATTTAACAAAAAGATTAGCAGTGTAGATGGACCGTTCTTGGGCATTTCACATTGGTCATTTCACATTGGTCAATCGCTGCAATAACCCCTTCGTGAGGAAAAGAAGTAAAATATTTCAGGATTTATGTGAGAAAATATCCTCTTCAGGACAGGTCTACACTGGACACGGGCCGTAAGCACAGACAATACCTGACATAGTTTATCACCATAGTGAATTATGGGTATAGTTACAAATAAAGAAGAAAATATGCAGAAAATAATGTATAAACTGATCCCCCATGTTAGATTAGGGTTTTCCAAAATAAAAAAGTGCACTGCATGTCAATTAATGCTGAAAGTGCCAAAACATATTTTTTTCCGACGACTTGTTGGATACAATAAAGTTATCTCGTTTTCACAGTCTATGCACCCGTGCTGCCGACAGCACACACACATACACCAGCCGACTGTTTTGTAACTTTGTACACATGTTAAATTTATATAAGTAAAACGATTTGTCCTAATTTGAAATACCTTTAGGTTCGCTACATCTGTAAGTGATACTTTTTTATAAAAAAAGAACTTTCCGCCAGTGGATTTACACTGAAGCCGTCCCAGATACCCTTTCGTGAAACCACTACCTTGTATGGCAAGGTTCTCTTGGCTTGGACACTAGGGTGCACAACGAGGGCATAATACACGAATCCAGAGTTCCATGCTGTCTAGTAAAGAAGGTTAAATTAGCAAAAGGGTGTATTTACCAGTGAGGATCATAAAAGCAACAAGGCGACAAGCAGTTAAAATGTGGTACGCATCGGGGGATATATTTTCTCAAAACTCTTGTTAAACATGAAAATCAACATTTATATGTTGGCCTTGTTTTCTCTTGGTTCACGTGCGTATGTTAATCATTGCTTCGTCACAAAATATACAATTTTTCCCCGGCCTAGACATTGTACACACTCAAGGGACACAGGCATTATGCGGTTAACCTGCCAGCGTGCATCAACTACCTGTCCCAACGGTACAAAGTGATATATACATGCTTGTACATTTCCAGCATTCCATCTACCGGTATGTGACTGAAATGTATAAGCGTCTCTGTTATGACGTCACAGGTCAATCACTGCTTTGAAACACAGCGAATGGCACACTGCCAGTAGCTAGGCTGGTAAAACACACTACCAAATCAAAGCCGCCTCCTTCATCTTTATTTTCCTTTAACATCACAAAGAAACGCTTTTCATATCGGGGTTTACAAATAAATGAAAATTAATTCAATACCATGCGAACCTCACTAATTTTTTTTTCCAAAATTCTGTCGTCCTCTAAATTTCCTGTCGTGCCTCATAATTATTTGCACTGCCACGGCCACGCTAATTGGAGAGAAACCCAGTCTGTTTCAGAAACATTGGTGGTATGGATACATACAGAATAAATAAAAATTCAATATCAGCAGGCGGAAATGAATTACATCAATATCCTTTCAATTATTGTACTAGAATCCGTGCTACGAACCACGATTACATAATTATCTTTTTCATTTGTTGTACTAGAGTCCGTGCTACCAACCACGTACGTATGAAATGACAGTATGAATTCTAAATATGCATATACAGATCCCAGTTTGAATTTTGTAAAAATGAATAAAATATAAGCTCCGTATGGCATATTTAAGTTGTTATTTACAGGTGAGTACTCTCCTGTCATCTTGCTTTTTGCTCTACACTGGCAAAAGCGTAAATTTTATCTTTCGCCTAAATTTTCAAGAATTTACAGTAAGTAACGGAAAAAGGAGATGTGCGGACCGCGTATTGTAATCAGACCGATCAGAATGTGGTTTTACACTCTGCATCAAGCCAAACATCTCAACATGCGACACCCGCTCTCATTGGACTGATAATGCCTGTTCTGTTACACGATATCTGTAAAAATGCTTACCTTTAGGAATAAGACCCAACCTTGATTTTAACCTGCTTCTTTTCAGCGTACCACGCTAGCAGTATCTTCGGATATACGCCACTAATATATACCACGTTCGTACGCTTCATAAGAATGTTGTTATTATTAAAGAGACCTATTCGGATTAGTATCAACATGTTTATGTTATTTGACGGACCTACCAAAATTTTTACAAACACTTTCAACAAGCACAGCAAGCCAGTCCGATCAAAGTTTTTTCTGAATTTGCAATTTGCAAAACTAGAGTCATTTCAGCTTCCGCACATATGTAACCAATCACCTTCAGTTAGTAATATGGCGTTTCTTTTTTTCAACATTAGCGTATTTATCGTATTTAATAACACCTAGATAGGCAACGATTCCTTCTAAGAGGCATTATAAGAATGTTTTTACAGGATTTATCCATAGTTCGTTAATATTTTCCAATGTAAGCTAGAAATTCCACAGAGAAAGGCAGGAGAATAAATGACTTTAAGCCGCATTACGTGCACATTACAACCGATAAAGACATTGTAAACCTAGGCGCAGAACAATACGTGTTTTGGGAAGAGATGATTATATTGTATACATAATACGATCAGTTCCAAAATCATTCAAACATTGTAAACAAAATGTTAATTCAAAGATAGCATTAGGGGACAATGTTGGAGACCTACCGGTAGCCATATCGTTTTCCAGTTGAACAAGTCAGGCTTCACGCGGTTCACAGTTCAGAGCAAGTGGCGCTAAAACACTGACAGAACAAGCCTCGATGATTTATATAATTCGCTGAGCTATAAACGTCTCATTGGCTGACCTTACACTTGTACCCTGGGGTTGCACTGTATTTAAGAGCGACTCTAACGGCATGTTTATTGCGGATATAATAAATCAGAATTCCAAGCAAAAAAACAGATCTCGTGTTATTAACGTCTTTGCTTTGTATCCAAATGCCCTACCCGTAATATGCATAATAAATGCATAACTCCCGATAATATGGCAGTTTTGTGTTTGAATGCCGTGAAATTTATTTTTATTTTCATGGTTTTGTATCCACATTCTTTGCCATATGTTTTCATTTCGTTTTTTTTTATACAAATGCATTCTGCTGTGTAATTAATTTCGTTTTTTTTTTATTTCTAAAATATATCTTCGATTTCGACAAGAATGTTGTTCAGTTGCTTATGTCTCTCTGTTTCTGTGTTTCTCTGTTTGTCTCCACTTTACAGGTCACAATTTTCCAGCATTCGCTTTCAAACTTACACAACTGATGGACAATCAAATGTCCTTGGAGCCTATTCTTTTGATCAATAGGTGTCAAAGGTCAAGGCTATCGAAAAATATCAAGATTTTTTTTCATAACTTCGTTCAAAGCTGTCCTGTGTCAGTGTGTCAGTATGTATGTTTGTTTGTCTGTTGTTGTCACATTTATCTGCTTGCTTGTTCTTTTGTCTGATATATGTCATTCAACAGGACGCAACTCTTTAGCTATCTCTCTGAAAGCCATACAATCGATAGAAAAGCGACAATATGTTCTGTCTGTCCGTCGGTCTGTCTTTTCAACATCCGGCAAGTGTTCGACCTATGGTCGTCTAGTTTGTTTGTCTTTCTGTCTCCAACGTATGGGGCACAGTTTTGCAACGATTGCATTATTACTTACACGACTGATAGGAATCCAAAAGATCTTTAAACTTTTTGTTTTTTTTTGTCAATATAGGTCAAAGGTCAAGCTCAGCAAAAAAAATTTGAAATTTTATTTTCTTCATAACCTCTTTTTAAAAAATTACCTTTCTATATGCACTATAGCTCGCTATGTTTTTTTTTGCTTTCTTCATGCGATGGTTTGATTAACTGCCGTCTCAGATGTGTCAGTGTGTAAGTATTTTCGTCTGTTTGTCAGCTGTCGTCGATTCGCCTTCCTTCTTCTTATTCAATCTGTCATATGGCATTCCACAAGCCAGGATCTTTCAGCAATCTCTCTGATTCTCGTACAAATGATTGAACCCTTTGAGTTCTAGAAGTTTGATGTCTGTTTGTGTCAAAAGGTCAAGGTCAACAAACAATCACAAAAACTTTCAACATCATATCTTTGTCAATTTTTTTTTCGGAGAGCATTTATGGGGAAAAATCAAGAAATTCCAAAATATGGGGGTCTCATTTTTATAACTTTGTCATTTTAAATGCAACTGAGGTCTATTATCTTCTTCAGGCGACATTTGATAAGATATACTCAAATTCATTCGAGATCTCAGGTAATCCCATTCCATTTCTCGTCAAACATGATATTGTGATATTTCACTGTTATCGCTCTACACGCATAAAATTAAAACAAACGATATGAAAGGTATAAAATTGATTAATAGAAACAAAACTAATGCAAGTCTTTTTTTAGTGAATATAGGTCGAAGGTCAAGGTCACGAAACACCCATAATATTATTTTGCCCAGAACGTAGCCTAAACAAACTATCACTCATTTGTTTTTTCTTTGCATTGCCCTTTCTGTCATTCTGTACAACTTCAATTTCTGACAATCACTCGACCTATTGTCCTTTAGTTTATCAAGCAAAGTGTTTTGTGACATTTTGATAACTTGCCTTTTTTGTGCAGCGTATACCACTCTCATTTTTATTGTGATAGCCATGCTAAAGCCTCTTTACTTTAATTCATTTATATATCCGGTTTAATGAAGAGACAATGTGACATCTATCCAGAAATAGAAGAGTCCGTTATGAAGATTTGCCCATAACAAATATATAACATATATATATATATATATGAAAATTTGTATATTATAAGAAACAAACCAAATTGGGTCACACAATGCTGATACGTTTCCTGCATATCACTGTGTATCAAAGTAAGTCAGATCTGTTTGTATAAATCGAATACATTTCATGAACACTCTGTTGAATTTCTATAACATAAAAAAGGGCCGTAGGAGGTGGCTTAAATATGTCTAGATTCTAACAATGCTGTATACAGAGAGACAGGAATGAGGTGAACAAGAGAAACAGTAATATGAATGAGCAAAAAATATGTCTAGATGTAAAATCCTTAAAATGTTTTAAAGTGCAAGAATATTCAATTATAGGACGAACCCTTGCCGGAGGTTAATATATAGCATACAAACAGAGAGACAGGAATGAGGTGAACAAGAGAAACAATAATTTGAATGAGCAATGATCTAGAAGAGCGGAATCATTAACATTTTTATTTATTAATGCTGATATTGAAAAGTCACGGACGAACAGACAGACAGAACACATTTTCTGGTTTTATTTTAACTGTATGCTTTTCAGGAGCATTGCTTAAACGAAGTGGACATCAGAATGATATGTCAGACCAAAGATTAAGCAGGCCTGAGAAATTGACAACAGAGAGACAAAATGACAAATCTGTAAAGACAAATGACCAGACCATCTCATGGAGAAAGCATAGATGAACGGATTGAGCTATAGTTTAAATTAAAAGATATAAGGAAAATAAAATGACCCTTTTTGATGGCCTTGACCTTAGACCTATATTGAACAAAATCTAAAGAATGCAGGATTTACATTTGTCTAACGTCAGTTTAATTCTAAACGCGATTGTTCAAGATTGGGGCCTTAATAGCGAAAAAAAGTGAAAACTCCTTATAAATCCTTTGACGAGAAACGGTACAAGATTTTTGTGAGATATTGAAAAAAAGGCGAGTTTAACTGATCAAATGCTGCCTTAAGCAAACAAACTACTGATAAAGTTAGAAAAAAGTGAGACCCTATTCTTTGTAATATCATAAATTTACCCACAAATGAAATTTGTAACCATGGTAACAGCAGATTGATACAGCTAAACAAGAGAAGGGTGGCCATGAAATATAAAAAATAAAATGAGCTGCCGTTTTAGCGGCTGCAATAGATTTTGACGAAGATATGAAAAAAAACACATTTTTTGTGATGACCTTTGATCTTTTTACTCTAAAAGATATCAGATTTCTAAACTTCAGGTATTCTATCAACAGCATAACCTTTAGAGGGATTGTTAACGAATTACGTCCTGTGAAGTGCCAAATGTCAGACGAAAGAACAAGCAGGGAGTCGAATTTGACGGTAACTGACAGACATACTGACTAACTGACACATCTGACATTTGGCTGGACCGTCTCATGACAAATGCAAAAATGGAACAAAATGAGCAATGTAGATAGTCTTCTTTTTGACGAAGATATGACGAAAATAAAATGTTGACTTTTTGATTACATTGACCTAGACCTTTGACCATATATTGACCAAAAATAATAGACTTCCGGGACTGCTGAAACTGTCCTTCAAGACAAGAACATTGGACGTATCACTTGTTTGACGAACTTCATCTCAAGACAAGAGCTAACACTTGTCTGACGATCTGTCCTTCAAGCTGAGATACAAGAGCATGGAAGGTATCAATTGTTTGACAAATTGTCCTTCATGGGACGTACCACTTGTCTGACGAACTGTTTTAAGAACACAAACAGTGATAAACACCTAAAGGAGTGTCAAATATGAGTTACAATTAACGATTCTCATAATTTTAGTATTAATCTGGGCTAGTTTGATATATTTTTGAATATTTAATTAAAATAAGGAACGCCGGTTCCTCAACTCACCTATGAGCTGCGTTGATGAAGCACGAAACCGTTGTATAGAATCCTGGAAGGTTGGATTAGGAGCCAAGAGGAGATATTCCGGTAGGTTGCGACTACCCCTCAATTAATATCATATAATTTTTGTAGATTCCTTATTTTGGAGCAGTTGCTTAATCTGTTATTATATTTTTGCTACAAATGTCACATGAAGATGCAGAAATATATGAAAACACACCCTATGATTCAAGGGTAAAATTTTCCAAGGAGGTCGTATTTAATCAAGCTTCTTTAATTATGTAACATTCTTTTCTAGTGCGACCAAAGATAGCCAAAATAGACCTGAATGTTTGACCAGGGTTTATAAGACTTGCACAAGACATGCGTCATCAAATGGAGAAAGACAAATTGAAAATGAATGAAGATGAAAAGAAAATGCTATTCTTTTTTTTTTCAGTATTCCATTCTTTCATTCCGGATATAAAGAGCACCATGGTATAACTGCCTGACAGAGGAATAATACATTTGTATCAAATTATCATAGACACATTCTTGGACCCCAACAATTTTAAGCCGTTACATTATTCTATATACTATAAAAAAGTGTTTTATTTATGCACTGACACATAATTGAAACACAGACAAAACAGATAAATCAGACAATGCATAGGAACATGAACACCCTCAAGGATGAAAATAAAAGGTGGTTTATGCTTTAATGCAGGAAATATGCATGCAAATACATGAATTAAGCATGCTCTGAAAATAAAGTTTAACCATCTTTTGCTTCACTGGATAAAAATCAAATTTATTTCTAAACATCTCTTTGAGTCTGTTTACCTGGGAAACAATAAGGCACATGTTTGTACTCTTATAAAAGGGGCTTTAGCTGAAATATAATCAAATTATACCTACTTTTATGTTGAAGGGACCTATTGAGATACCAGGCTTGTTAACTATACGTGCAAAATTATCCATTCTGCTTAAATTATTGAGGTATCTGCCAATATTTCGTTTCTAAAACCGATTGGTTACATCTGTACAGGAGGCAAAGAAGCTTGAATCGAGAGCAATCAGGTGGCCGTAAGGTACAACTTCAGACTGGTATTTCTTCTATTTGCCTTTTTTATTTTTGTTCTCCTTGTATGGAAAATTTCTGATCATGCTGTCTTGTTATGGTAAAGACACACGTGGACTGTTAACACATAGTCCACAGACCCATATCAACTAAAAAAAAAAACCCGCAATACACAATATATTTATTACTGCGACAGAACAATGAACATGATATACGCCACATATACCACTAGGGCAAAATAACTCCTTGTGTAAGAAAATCTGATATATACAAATCAGTTCCATTGCTGTAACCGTTGTCCTCCCCACTACTATGTACTAGTATTTATTAGTAGTATAATTTGTACAACTAGTTATATTAACTAATGCGATGCAGTCTCCATTGCTCAAACGGTAGGGCTCGGTAGTTTTCTGCGGTGCAGAACCCCCCCCCCCCCCCCGATGAAAACCACCGACCTCGGACGGGCAACTTCGGAATAATCCAGAGCCGAACGTGGTACTATTCGACTGTCTATATCTCCTTTAAACTCTAAAACACCTAACACTGTGCTACCTGTCATGCCAGAGCATAATTCTGACAAGTAAGAAATCAAACATGCAAGTAACGCCATAATGAAATATGGCAAAAGCTAATACCATCATATATTGATGTAGGAATAACTTCTCTTTCAGGGAGTTACTAACAGAGAATCCAACACTATAACATGCCTACTTTCAAATGCAGACGCGTGAGGAGATAAAAACCAAACAAATAAATATTTACATGTATTTGCATGTAATAAATGGATGTTCTTGTTATCTTATTCGCTTTTATGTCATTTGGAGTTCAATTCTTATCAACGCAGCAGTCATTCCAGATCTCCTTCGCGTTACCTGCTGTTTTGTACAATACATTTTTTTCGGTTTTTCTACACAGGACCGAGAATTGTAAAAGAAACGAGAACGCGGCATCGTATGTGCAGCAAAGCGATTATAGCGGGGTGTCGCGGGTTTGACTTGGATGCACAATTGGATACTACTCTCTTATTGTTCTGGTAACAATCATCTGCCTTGTGACAGTCTTTGATGGTGACATCCGAGGAATCTTGCCGATAAATGCAGCGGTTTAAACTGAAGGAGATATGGGGAAATCACAATTTATAATTGTTACATGAAGAATAAAAATCGGATCAGGTTCTGAAACTCTTATTTTGCAGAAAGGGCATGGCTGGCTCTATGATCACACCGCTTGTCGAACCATTTCCCATTCATGAAGTACATGGCGACACAGTTTCTCTCCTCCTCCACATCGTTAGTCTCTCTGATCCTCGAATAGGTGAAATCCGTGAGCTCGTTCAGCTTCTGTTTATTTTCTGCCCAAACCACTGTCCCTGTATTTGCCCGTTCATCCAGAGATGAATTATCAGTATGAATTATCTGAAATTATATAAAAATGCAGCAACAAGAGAATACCAAATTTTGATGATAAACTTGAGTCTCGTTCTCTGAAATAAGCCATAAGGTGGAAACCCGTCGGAATTGTCTGAAAATATATTAATATTCATGAAGGAAAGAAAACAAACTGTTATAAATTTGATTGATCCTTATCCTCAAAATTCGAATCAAATTATAAACAAAAAAATATTTTAATAATTATAAATATAAAATATTTGTTTGCCTAGTAAATAAATCGGGTCACATATATCAATCACTTTTCCTTCTACATTTGAAGGTGTTGCTACTTGATCCTTAATTTAAATATTGGAAAGGGAAACTAAAACATGTAACAGCGTTGTGTTTCGGCTTCAGACTTTAAAAGGTTATATCACAGTGTCCACAATTATTACCGTGAACATTCAGCTTGGCTTTAAATATTGATTCCGGTTTGAGAGACTGTTATAACATCAAAGTATCCGAAATATTTACCGTAATGATCCGCCTTAGCTTTGAACCGATTTTGGTTCCAGCCAATTTAAGTACATTCAAGTATCCGCCGTTATTGCCGGTGCTGTGAGAGGGTCAACACAAGTTCAATTGCTGTGGGTATTGATCCTCTTGTGGTATTCCTTAAGGAAGATTATAAATTGATTTTCTTTGGGTAGAAGACTCGCCAAAAAATATTTTAGTTTGCCCTGCTCCGTCAAATATATGCAAATGTATGCCAAACGTTTAATAGTTTTTTTATGACAGGAATATATTCCGATAACTGACATTCAGTAACCAAAGATAATTTGTCAGAGAACATTGACATAGATTTTTATTACATATTCAAGTAAGAGAAGTATAACTAGAGAATCATATCTACTATTTGTTGTACATTAACATGTAAAATAATGTATAGATGTATGCGAGAGAAATAAGTTTAGAGAACCCAGTTGTCTTATCTGATTTAATACAGTTTTAATGCCAAGGAATCGGTTCATACAGGTTGGTTTCTTAACGATTCTTGTTATAGCATTGTTCACTGCAGTCTTCAATGGCAGTCACCCGCATACCTAATTTTTTCTCATGTTTTGCTCTCAGAAGGCCTGTCCATTTAAGTATTCATACAATTAATGACCGGCCACAACATACGGTGAGGCAATAAGCCAAAATGGGGTCAGTATATGTGATGTACGCAAACGCATATATTTTGGACGATTTCAAAATCTCCTAGGTTAACGCGCCAGATGGTGTAGTCTGGGAGTTTGTCACCGGTCTAAAGGAGGGTCCGGTATTGTCTGATCAGCTGTCAGATGATATTCCTGAGCCTAGAACTGTGTGTCTGCAGGCTGCCACGTAAAACTCTTAAAAGCACTTGAGAGTGGTATCGTATTTACAGGATTTGTAAACCGTCGATACAATTTTTCCGTTGTAAAGTCTAGTAATGGACCAATACAATTTATACGCGAATCTTGAGTTGTACTAATTATTGTAGTGCACAGTGGCATATTCAGGAACATAGTGCTGTATACATCAAAGAACATTCTACTATTACAGATATATCGCGTGTTCTTACAGAGAAGGCTGTATGCTACGCTCTTTACACAGCGATTTAACTATAGGCCAACTTCTTATATCGTAAGCGCTGTTTGTTACGACCTCGTATCCTGAATTGCTACACCAGAGGGGAGCACAGTATTCTCGTCCAATCAGATGAGACCTTGTGCTGGAAGATACGGCCAAGCGAGGAATACACGGAGCCAATCATGTTCATTTCGTTTTGACTGACAGCTCATCGCCCCGGTAACTGTCTGAACAGGCCACAGGCTCAAAGAGAATTGCCCCTGACGTGGTTTGCTAAGGGCCTTGGGCACATAGGATGCCCGGCCGATGAGTTGTAATTCAAACGAAACGTAACAACAAAGGCTGCGTGCACACCTCGCTGGCTGGTTTCAATTGTGCAGACAACAGATACATGGCTACGCTAACACAGACATAATGTCATAATCGAATCGGTCGATGATGCGAGAATACAGAGGGAGCAATTAAAATTGGACCATTAACTCTCATCAAGCGGCGCTTGAAGCGCAGGTATGGGCGGAACCAGGATGACTGTCAAGTGTTTGTTTATTTGCATCTGGTCGGCTGCTTGTCACATCCCACGCACGTTTTTTCAGCGGACAACGAACCGCCCTCTAGTGTCTAAATATATCATAAACGGTCAAAGCTGGCAGCATGAAAATCAGTTGCTCCTTTAGAAGCGCAAGATTTCCGCTGCCTCGGGAGCGTAGCTGTAAGCCTATCTGTCAGTGATTCAAGATTCCGCTCTTAACGGCAAGCGCGTTCTTCTAGTAGTGAACTCTGACAAGCCAGATTTGCTAAGCGTCGTGAAGCGCTAGTGATTGCCTGTGACCGCCAGTAGCAAACGCATTTGACTTGAGAATAATGACTTTGACAAGATAATATTGTTTTGGAACCGATTAATGGCATCTGTAGTACAATTTTGAGGCAAGCCATTTCTCACCTGTAAGTACTGGATCATTGCACACATTTTGTTTGCTTGTACCACGGCGACCGAGCAACTGGCGTGTTTTTACTTTGCCAAGTGGCAACAATAGTAAAGGATCAGTGAAGCGTGACGCGACCCCCTCTCCCGCGGTCGGGTCCCCGTGTTTGGCTAAAAAAACAATTATCTACCATAATTGCCACTTAACTGCGAGCGCGTTCTTCTAGTAGAGAACTGTGACAAGCCAGATTTGCTAAGAGTCGTGAAGTGCTAGTGATTGCCGGTGACAAGAGGCTGGGCTAAAAGCGAAAATTCCAATGTCACGCGCGCATCGGTCATGTGATCAGCAACCGTTTACCACAAAGAACATTTGAGAGTTGACAAGACTTAGTATTTTTTCTGTGATTATGTGGACTCTAGAGATGATCGATATATTTTTGTGCAACGCTTCTCCAGAGAAGGGTAAGTTTACATTTATAATACTTTTTTGTTTTGATTATTCATGCTTGTTTCATCCTTTTGCGTGTACGTGTGAGATTTTGCTAGTTTAGTTTAATTTTTGAAAGAACCTGGAGTGTTACTTCCTTCGAGGGTATGAAAATAATCCCTTTAAAAAATCCCTTTTATAAAAAATAGACCTGAAAGCACTTATTATTCCACACACAGGCAGTTTCTTAAGTTTATATCTACATTTTTTATACCATTTTGGGCGTCGCGAACATAATCCAAGCACATTCACAATGCAATCTCGTGGCAAGTCAGACCAACCAGTGTTTCACAAACATGATTTCTTAACTAGGGACATTTTAACTTCCGCATATGTGCAGACAATCACCTAAGGGTTGTATATGGTTTTCCAGTTTTTCAACATTAGAATATTTACCCAGTTACTAACAGCTTATGGATATACAAGCTGATATATTCGTTAAAAGAAGCACCATAAATTTGTTTGTAATGGGTATTTATATGTACGCAGAGTCAGCTTGAATAAAAAAAAAAATCTACATACGCGCTACATACGTACACACAGCCGATACACATAATATATTCCCACTGCCTGCACTTAGCGCATAGACAACACACGTTAGGGACCACTAATAATAGTACATGCGTGGCGCAAATAAATTAAGAACCACTACTGGAACAACAAGATATACTTTCATAGAGAGAATTGGGATCAATGCTTGAAACCTACCAGAAGCCATTTTGTTTTCCTGATAAACCAGCTTGACTTCGGCGAGCACGTTCCTTGTTCACGCAGAAAAAAATCCACTAATGAAAAAATAATCGTTAAGCTATTAACAGCTCAATCGCTGACCTTACACGAGTATCTTGGTGTTACCCAGTGTTTAAGAACGACCATAACGGTATGCATACTGCATATCATAAGACATGAAACATCCAAGAGATAACTTGTTTTGAGTAAGTATAAGGAAGGCATATGTCGTGGTATTAACTTCGTTGCTTTGTATTCAAATGCCTTACCCGTATTATTGGTGATCTAGTTTTGAATTCAAATTCATAACCCTCGGTAACAATTTGGCGGTTTTCTGTTTGAAAACCTTTCGCTGTGTTATATGTGTTTTGTGTTCAAATCATTTTGATATGTATTTATGTGTCACTGTTTTGCATCAAAATTCTCTACCAATTGTTATTTATCTGTTTTTACGTAAAAATGCATGATGCAGTGTTATTAATTTCGATTTTTTGTTAAAATGCATTACGCCGTTTTAGTAACTGTGTTATTCTGTATCCAAATGCAAAACGCCACGTTACAAAGTTAGTCATATGTATTAAAATTTTTATCGTATGTTATTTTTGTTGTACACAAATGTTTAACACTGTGATGGTATTTTTATTTATATTAACGAGCCTTTACTTTGTGTTATTAATTTTCGAACTTCTTGTTCTAATGGAATACGTTGTGTTAAACATTTTGAATTTTTCGGATCAAAAGCCTTTCGCCGGGTTACTTTTTTCGTTGTTTATATTTCGAATCGTCCGAGTTATTAATTTCCTTGTTTTTTATTCAATACCATGTTCATTACCTCTGCATTCCAGGTTAATGTTGGTGTGGGAGGTTAACAGTTTCGTGATGTGCAACTCTATCGTTTAACAATTTCTTTAAGATATCGATTCAATGAATAACGTTCACTTATTTGAGCATTTGCCATAGCGTCTACCCTTGTAACAACAATATTAAAATGTGGATTAAGACGCTTACTCCTGTGCGAACAATATTAAAAGATTTGAGCAAAAACTCTACCATCACTAATAAAGTATGGACCATAATGGTCCCACATCAACCAGCAGGATTAGATATATAGATAATAATGTTTACTCCTATACCAACAAAAATAAAATATAGACAATAACCACGCCCTAAGGCGACCACATCTTACAAACTGATTAAATGTTTATTATGCTTGTACCAAAATTATTGTCTGGTTGTGTGTTTGTGGAGCAGAGTTTTTGTAGTCCCCACCTTCATGGCTGGAGAGGCGATGGCAATGATGCCTAAATAATATATATATATATATATATATATATATATATATATATATATTATAAATCCTTAAAAGTAGGAGTCTCAACATCCACCTAAAGTATAATTATTAGCTTATTGCTCGAGTTAAGTAGTGCTAGTATTAAAGTTTTACCAGAAACATTAACTTGTGCCTTCTCCTATTGTATTTCGCTGTTTTACTTTGAAGTTATTCTTAATCTGTATTATAAAGATGCCAAGAAACAATCACGGGTAATTTGATAAAAAAGAGATGTTAATTTGAAGGGTTGGTAGGCTAATTTATGGGTTTGTAGGTTTGCTTGTCTTTATGGAACTTAAATACATAAGCTTGAACGGCTGATCTCGCGCGAAG
Organism: Sipunculus nudus; assembly: GCA_026874595.1. Taxonomy (NCBI): domain Eukaryota; kingdom Metazoa; phylum Annelida; class Sipuncula; order Golfingiida; family Sipunculidae; genus Sipunculus; species Sipunculus nudus. The sequence goes on along the minus strand of CM049320.1, from coordinate 61,904,601 downwards.
GCGGGTCATCCACATGCCTGTTGACGAACTATCCAGTTGGCGACACGTTCCAAATGCTTCTCTTAGCTTAAATTCGTATATTTTATTTCCTTACTTAGCAGACACCGATGTTTGAGCAAGACCTTTTGGGAGGGATTTGTCAGGTGTCTCACTGCTTTCTAGTTAAATTGTAATCAACAGGTAAATCGGTCCTGTCGTTATTATCTTGTTATATGGATGGTTCACTTGTAAAAAAATTATGGGAAATTTTCGATGAAAATTATAGTGGCTTAGATAAATACTAAAACAAAATTGGATTTTGAAGGTTTAATTTGGATAAATTAAGAAAATGAGGACATATGAGTTCAAATGATTTTATGCTATTGTGAGATTGGGCAGTTTGATTTACCCGCCAGAGACATTCACTGTTATCACAACCGCCATTTCCTTTAGACAGCACTCACATGTGACTCAAACATCAAGTATTAATAACCGTGACATGCATTGTGACCTGGCGTTGCTTTCATTTATAATCCTTGCGGAGAAATGTATATGGTCTCTTACTTCTTCTTTACAATTTATATATATATATATGTATAATTACATATACTTTCTTCTTTCTTTCTTCTCTCTTCTAACTACTTAATGACCAAACAGTATCACTGACGTCAGCTGTACCACTTTTTGAACCAGAAATTATAATAACAGTTATGAACATTCGCACATACATTAAATAATATTTTATGAAAAATTTTGTGCTTACAAGCCGATTTTTTTTCCCTTTGATTTCGAGAGCAACTGCAATCTAAGATATCCATATTGTAAAGGATTATCATTCTTCGAAAGACTGGCAGTGAAGTGGTGAAATGGTTGTTGCATTTGAAAGAGACTGTCCGTACATTAGCATGTTAGCATGTTTTAACTATCGATAAATGAATCTCGTTAGCTGTATAAATATAACTAAATGATACGACATTTTCGAAATAATGTTAAGACTGTTAATAATACGATATCTAAAGCGTATCCCGATACAGCGAAATATATTCATATGACATATTCAATCGTATCCAATTTATTTAGCATACCTAAATCAATACAATCTGGATAAATAATAAATAAATATATATATATATATATATATATATATATATATATATGATCTGAAAGAATGAAATCTTACCTTCGAGGTCACACAGGGCTCTATGTTAAGTAACATAGCATGTAATATTTTGGTAAGTGTTAGATTTGAGTCACTACCACCGGTTTAGCCTTATCGGTTCATCAGTCATCCTGTCATTGGGCCGATAACTCTTTAATTTGATACCGATAACTTGAAAGTCGTTTGCACCTCTTGAAATCTGGTGATCACCATGAATTCCAGAGGTTGCCAATGCAGCATAAATTACACGTGGTTACTAGTAGTAGTGGTCATATATATATAAAAAAAAACTGTTTAAATTGTTCGGAATAATAGATTTTGCATATAAAAAATTTCAAAAACAATATAACCTCTTCATAACAAGTCATTTCTGCAAACAATCATATATTGTACAGTGTTCGGGTATGATAGATACAAATGGAAAGAGTGCGTTTTGTTAATAAAGAGAACAAACTCTACCTATACTTATTTCTTCTATCCTCGGGTAGCATACTCTAAATATAAGACAAAGCAAACCTGAATTTAACGATTATCTGTGTTTCTACTGCGAATCGGAAACCATAACTTCTGTCCTCACTGACTGTTGTTCCAAAGGACAGATTTCATGAGCCATGTCCCATATATTTGTATCCACATCACCATATACCTGGTAATACAAATTAACGCCACAATGAAATACATTATAATACGTACATGAAAATTGACATACCGCTGCTGATGGAAAGGATGTATCTAGAACTATGGTTTTATGCGATGTCATTCGTAACCACCAAGCTGTCCACAGAATATGAGCTTTAGACACAATAAACATACATAAACGTTATGCTAACTTACCAACACCTTAAGTATCTATGACAATAAATATCTATAAAATAGAAAAAAAAATAGATAAAAATGAATAAACAAAAATGGTTTTGATGTTTCCGGGTGAAAAGAAGGTTTTTTTTTTATTAGGTTAACGCTTACTTTTTTAACGGTGCAATTATAATCGAGACAGAAAAGGTCAACAATTAAGCGGTCTTTGAATAACTTATGTTGTGTTTTACATTAGATGTTATGATGGAATATGAATGTCTGCTGATAAAAAATGTCACCTAAATTATTTTCCAGATTACATTATATCATTCTCACTCTCTTTTTTCTCTCTCACACTCTCTCTCTCATATATATATATATATATATATATATATATATATATATATATCATTTGCATTTCCCTGTTATGCTTTCCACTGTTCTGAAGAAACTGAAAAAACATATCACATCCTGGCCTGATCAAGAATAATGGTATTATTTCTGGGAAACTAAATTTTGAGAAACATGCATTCGTCTAAGAAACATTCATTTTGAGCCGCGTTAATTAAATATATGTCACCTTCCACTTTTGGCCACGCTGCCATCCTCTCGAAATCCAGGATAATGACCATGAGTCACGGCCATGTTCCCCTCTGTCACGCTCTCGTCATTGGCCGCCACGTACCGCTTAACATCAGACTTTGCATACAGGTCCTTTACACCTTGAATAAAAAATTATGCTTAATCTCAGGATATTCTTGTAGTCCAGTGTAGACACATAAGTCCAAACAAAAGGTTGTTTATTGTTTTAAAGATTCAAAGCTCCCAATTTTTTGGTTAAGATTGTCATGAAGCTAAATTGTACTTTGGCACAGTTGCCCTATTAAGTTCATATATGTATGAAAAATGGAGCGACTTTTGTGTTGATTATTTATAAAATCTTAAGAATTCAAGCAAACTTTTGTATTTTCTTGGCAAGATGTCAAATATATATTGTAATATATAAATATATATAAATATATATATATATATATATATAAATTTTTAAAGGTGGATGAAACTTTGTTCGATGAATAGTAGTTCAGGGTCAGAATTATGACATGAATATCTGTATTTTCCATCAATAAAGTTCCTGGATATGTGTCCTTAAAAGTATTCTGGATCAAGCTCTTGTACAGTGAACCAGTGATAGACGCGCCGATGTAACATTGAGGCATGCAATCTCTGTATTCTATAGGCAAGGTCAAGTTAGGGTTACTAAATATGAACATTCAAAATTCTGATTAAAGAAAGGTATAAAAGTGATTTTTTTTTGCCTGAAGCATCACTTCTACTCAAATAAACGAAAATGTTCACACCAAGAGGTTTGAATATTCATTAATCTTAATTAACTTTACCGGAATGGTGTGCCAAAGGTCTCTCTGGCGCCATGACTACACAGTCCTGCCTGTAACACCTCCTGGCCACGCCTTCAAAGTCCCCTTCGTTATGAAGTTTCAAATAGAGATCGAGAAGTAGAAGTGAACATATGACCTTCGGGCCTACTTGAGTGGTCCCATCACCTGAAAAGAAATAAATGATCAACAGCCATTGAACGTAGCCGTAGATGTACTAGAGGTTATTGACAGGTAAAGGTCTACCTAAAGTCATGACACTATACATACGGGATACTGCACGGTAACAGCCTACCATCCGATTACATAAAAGCCGTTGTGAACGTCTTGCAATCTAAAAATTAGGCTAACATTAGGCTAATCACACAAGAACACAGCAAACGTACAATCAAAGTATTAGTCCATTTCAAATGGTAACCATTCATTATCCAGGTTGCGTACAAATTGGGTTTCTTGCACGTAAAACGCAGGGGGATAAACCAACATGCTGAGTTATAACGGAACTATTTTTTTGTCTCAAATGGTAGGTGATATTTGCAGGTACACAAATATACCTGTCAAATTATATATATATATATATATATATATATATATATATATATAATTATATAAGAGGTTACGTTAAGTGAAACAAATTATACACGAATGAATTTAACAAACTGCTTACAAACCTTTCAGTAGCGCGTCATAAAAGGTAAACATTTATATATATGTAGAATGCGTGGATATTTAATATATAAGGATTTCCAGAAACTGAACTAAGGTAACCTCTGTGGTTACATTGTCAGAGAGACGAATTTGATAATTTATAGTAATCAGTCGATTGGGGGGGGGGGGGCTATTTTTGATAGAACATCTATTGTTCAAGCCCTCTCTGTATCCAAATAACTGGCCGCCACTCAGCGGAAAACGGGCTTAATGTATAATATTCTGAACGCAGTCCTGAGACCTTTGTCGCTCAGGGAAAAAAGAGCTTACGTTATAAATATATGACTTCAGGGCTGTGGTGCTGTTCGCTAGTTATTTGCTAAAGGTCTACCTTAGCTGGTGAAGCTCTCTCCAGATGCACTTATCGCAAGGTATTATATGAACGTTTCCTTACAGTATGTACCCACAGGGCAGTAACATGTACGCAGAGTATGCTAAAAATCAAATACATTCTACGGAATAGATATGCAAATAACTAACTTTATGCCACATGACAACCGATAAGTATATTGTAAACCTTCCTCACTAAGCACAGAGATAGCACATGTTATGGCAAGTGATGTTTATATTACATACATTATACTAACAACTTAATATCATTAAAACTCGTGTAAACAAAATGTAAATTCAGAGACAACATTAAGGGGAAAATGTTGGAAACCTACCGGTGGTCATTTTGTTTTCGAGGTGAACCAGATTGACTGCAGGGGATTCACAGGTCGGAGCAGATGGCGCGCAAACACTGACATAATCAGACACGATTGCTTCTTTGAGCTTAGTTGAGCTTAAAACAGCTTCTTGGCTGTCCTTACACTTGTATTTAGGGATTGCCCTGTATTTAACGAGAACGATCTCAAAGGCATGCATATTGCGCAACATAATAAATAAAGATATTAAGTAAGACATATGTCATGTTATTAACGTCGTCGCATTGTTATTTAATGCCCTCCCGTATTATTTTCCCATATTGTATTTCAATGCATAACACCCGGTTATTATATAGCGGGTTTGAGTTTGAATTATTTAGGTTTTGTTATTTTTTTCGGGCTTCTGTATTCTTTACCATACGTCATTTATTTCGTTGTTTAAAACAAATGCCTTGTCCTGAGTTATCAGTATCGTTTTAAGCTCAGCTGACTGAAAATCAGCTGAGCTATAGCAATCACTCTGTGTCCATTGTCCGTTCTGCAGTCGGGTCGTCTGTCCGGTCGAACGTCAACAGGGCACAAATCGTAACCGTTGAACCTAGAATCTTCTATCTTGACATCAATGGAGGTCCTGAGAAAGCTACTTAGAAACCTAAAACTTGGTCAATGTGATTTATATCCTCCGAGCTATGGGGCACGTTAGTACCCTTTCCCATCCAACAAATAAAATTTTGATACAAAAGGGCCAGTATTTGAATAAATAATGCACTGATTGCCATGATTATTTTCATGCATATTAATCACGGCGTGTTTCATCAGTTCCTGCTGACGCCTGGCGCCACCTGTATTTTTCGCATTTGTACGCATTTTATCTCTAATTTAAGACCTTCAAATGACAGCAGTCTGGCTGTTAACAAGGCTATATAGGAGTTATGGGGCTCGCAAGTACCCCCCTTCCCCGAAAAGTTTAAAATTTAATACCAAAACTTGACCATCTGTATAACTAATGCATAGATTGCCTTTATTTTGTTTAGGAATAATAAATTTTTACCAAATATTCTTTAAAGATTTTAGCTGTGATTCTAACATGATTTTATTATGAAATTACGAAAGAAGTGTTTTTTATGCACCGTATATATAGCCAAAACTCAAACGAAACAGATAAATCAGACAACGCATAGGAGTATAAACACCCCCAGGATCACAATCAAAATCTGGTTCACGCTGCATATGCAGGAAATATGCATGAAAATACATTAAATAACCAGCTTTAAAAATTAAGGTTAACCATCTTTTGCTCCATGGGGTACAACTCAAATTATTAATATATTACTATTTGAGTTTTTTACTGGGGAAACAACAATGCACACGTTTGTACATTTGTAAACGGGGCTTAACCCAAAAATATAGTCGATTTATTCTTAAATATATATTAAAGGGACCTATTTACATACCAGGCATGCTACCTGTACGTGAAATATTATGTATTCTGCTTAAATTATTTTGGTGTCTGGCAATACTTTGCTCTTAATCGTTCAGTTACTACTTTTCAGAAGGCAAATAAGCTGGAATCGGGCTTGATTAGGAGGTCTTAACGTACAACTTTACAAGCAAAGCTTCAGACTGGTGGTTCTTCTGTGTGTCTGCTTCAAATATCTTCTCCTTATTATTACTCTTAATCTACTTATTACTGAGACAGAACAATGAACATGATGTATGCCACATATATCACTTGAGCCACATAACTCCTTAGAAAAAGAAGATCTGATATATGCAAATTAGTCCCATCACTTTTTACTTTGTCATACCTTCTAGCATTTACTGGAATTGTTTAGAATTTGTATAACTAGTAATATTAACTTAGCGAAGCCGTGTCAATGGCTCAGACTACGGCGCTCGGTAGTGTCCTGCGGCTGAGGACCCGGTGAAAAGCAGGCGGAAATAAGAACCGAAACAATCATATATACATGTATTTACATTAGATAAATGGATGTTTTTGCTAGTTAAATAATCTATTTCGCTTTAATATCATTTGGTGTTTCAAATTATATCAACCCTGTAGTACTTCAAGATATCCCTTGCTTTACCTACAATTTTGTACAATAAAGTTTACTAGTATTTCGGAGTTTCTACAAAGGACCAAGAATTGTTATCAGACCAATCAGAACGCGGCATCGTATGTGTATTAAACCAATGAGAGAGGGATTTCGCGGGTTTGACATTTGGATTTACATGGACAATGTGATACTACTCTCTCATTGGTCTGATTACAGCCCTGGTGATAAAACCCGAAGAATCTTATACAAAGCAGCATTTTTAACAGAAGAAGGAACTGCAGTGTGTAACCGTTGCGTGAAGATGTAAATCGGATCAGGTCTTATTTCTCTTATTTCTCTTATAAACTTTTATTTCGCAGACGGACATGGGTCTATGGTCACAACGCTTGTCGAAAAATTTCCCATTCATGAAGCACATGGCGACACTGTTTACGTACCGTCAACATCGTTAGGTTTGCCCATCCCCCAGTTGGTGAAATCCATGAGCTTGTTCTGGTTCAGGTTCTTTTCTGCCTAATCCCCCGTCCCTGCATTTTCCTGGTAATTTAGTAATACTCAGTATCTGACATTACATAAAATTGCAACAACAAGATAATACAAACTATCGATGTTAAACTTTAGTCTCGTTCTCTGAAATAAGCCACTAAATGGAAATTTGTATTGATTGTCTGAAAATATATTAATATCCAGGAAAGGATAGAGAACAAACTATACTATATATGTTTGTTCTATATCCTCAAAATTAGATTTAAATGATTAAGAGAAGAGACATATTAATAATTATTAATATAAAATTAAACTTTTTTTTTAGAATTGTTTGATAAAGGCTATTATTATCTAAGGATTCGGCTTGGCTTTTTATATAGATTCCAATCTGTGCCTAACGTGTAATAGGGATTTATATGAAAGAGGCATATTCCGATATCTGACATTCATAAACTAAAGATAATACATTGAATATTTATTATAAAAATAAGCCAGAGATCACTTATCTTACTACGCTCAGGCAATTCATTATTGTATACCGGCTATTGTGGCTCAGGGGTGAAGCACAAGGCTCAAAACCGGGAGATCGTGAGTACGAATCTCAGCCTAAGCGCGGAGATTTTCCATGGTCGGCTCAAACCAAGGATGAGCAATCTGTAGGCTTAATGAGACGACTGAGCCAATCAGTCGTGTTTCACTCACAAACGAGCGCTCCATTCAGGGGTTCCTCGGTGTTATGACCCAGTAATGGGGATGACACACATCTAGAACCCGCAGAAATGGTACACTGAACCTGGATGACACCGGAAAAATTAGAGTATATGCTCCTGTCACGTTGCTTGAAACCGGAAAGGAACTCTTACGATGTGCAGAGTATTTAGTTGTAAGCATTAACAAAATAGAGGTGGTTACCTCCACCAACAAACCTTTAACAAATAGAAGTCCCTTTAGTTTGTATCCACATTTTAATATCATTTAGAGGGTCGCAAAAATAATCCAAACACACTCAAGAAGGACATATGGAGGCAAGTCAGATCAATCACAGTAATAAAAACGTGATTTTGCAACAAGGGAGATTTTAACTTCTGCATATGTGCAGCCAATCATGTAAGTGTACTAACATGATTTTTCTGTTTATCAACATTAGAACATTTGCCTGGTTACTATCAGCTTTTAGATATACAAGCTCATGTATCCATTAAAAAGGTATCAGAATAAATTACTGTAATGGAAATTACCATTCTTCCTTTTTTTATGTACGCAGAGTCAACTTGAAGAAAAACATAAATTCTACATGCGCGCTATATACGCACACACAACCGATACGCATATTGTATACCTACTGCCTGCACTTGGCGCAGGGACAACACGGTTAGGGACTTTCGACAATAGTACATGCGTTATACCAACAACTCAAGAAACATAACTGAAACAACAAGATATACATTCAAAGAGAGCAATGCTTGAAATTTACCGGTAGCCATTTTGTTTTCATGGTGAAACAGCTTGAACACCGATGAATATCTGAGTAGGTTGCGTGTTCACACAGAGATAACCACTACTATAAAAGATCATTGAGCTAAAAACAACTCAATGTCTGGCCTCATACCTCTACCTCGGTGTCGCGTAACAGATAACTAGTTATAGATTCCAGCCGCGTTGTACCATTCAAACATAGTCTCTTACCATGCCCCAGTGACCAGGATCCCCCGAAATTAACCATACAGTACGTTACACGGCACACTCACATGTTGGCCTCGCACCTGGCAGCACGTGTCTTCGAAGTTTTTCACTGAACGTAGTTACGGTTGATAGGAAAAAGGACTTAAGACTTTAAGGTAAGGAATTTAAGTGAGCCGACTATTAAGAAAATTCTGTCATTGGCTTCAATTCAATTGAAATGTTAAAACTGATGATGATTGTCCCCGTGCACCGCTAAGACACAGACTTATCCTGCCGTGGGGGGGGGGGGGGGGGACAGGCTACCGGTGCGGCAGCAGTTGCCGGAGAAATTGGTCAACTCACTGACATATGAGTGTACCTTCGAGGTGAGAAAAAAATATAATTTTTGTTGTCATGATTTTATTGACAAAATTAAACCTGGTGCCTCCTGCTGTAGAAGAACACATTGTTGGAAGGGGCAATGGTTCATAGTTTTTCGTTCGCAGTGCGTCTAGAAAGCCAAAACTTTTCAGAGTTTAAGGGCGCACATCGGTACTGCAGTATGACCGTGAATATCGCTACCTGAAGGCCAGACATGGTTTCAGATTGGGTACCAAAGCACCACACCTGTTTCATAACAACCTGATGCGACGAAAGCTAAACTGATAGCAAAGGAAACAGACACATGTAAGCAGATCCCCCAAAAAAATGTAGGCTATTAATTGGCCTTCGTGGGTGTCACTATGATGATGCTTGTAGATTTAAACATTTATGCAGCGAGCAAGGGTACTCTCGGCGTCACTCAAAGATGCACCACTCAAATGAGTCTGTAAATCCAGAGAGAACATTCATTTCTGGTGTCGCTCGAAATAGTTGCTGACAAGAAACTTCATCAGATCAGTTTAATGTCCAATCAAACCTGTGTGTGGACAAATTTGACTTGGAACTAGGATATAAACCAAAGAGACAGTTAATAATAGACGGGGTACGATATGGGTTTCATATTGTATAGGAAATTCTTTCTGTTCCTAAGGTAAGCCTGTGCAATAATAAATCACCCCTAGACCTAGCAGCAAATTCTAATGTTGGAGCCGGCGTCAGTGGCTCAGGGTTTGAGCACAGGGCTCAAATTCGGGTGGTCACGAGTTCAGATCTCAACCAATCAGGGTAAGCACTCTGCATGCCCAATTGAAAGGCTGTGCCTCACAGCCGTGTTTCACTGACAAAAGAGTGCGTCTTCGGGGGATGCCTTGGTGTAATGACTCAGCAATGGAAATTATTACACACACAAGACCCGTAGGTGCGGTAGACTCCCAGCCTCGGAGTGCTATTGCCTTGTCACGTAGTCCCTTACCGAAATGGAAATCTGCAGATGTACATACCTAGATTAAAAATTAGATAACAGAGCATATGAAGTTGAAGGCGAACCGCAAAAAAAAAATAAATAAAATAAAAAAGTCTAACATATGAATCTCCATCATAGCGGAGGTTTATAATGGCAGTTATGTGTTTTGCAATGATCAACCAATCAATCGTTCCACTATAGGAGCAGTGTTTAAGGCCGAAGGAGGATACAGATTAATAAACGACTGTGATTTGCCAACGCCGGGATGCGTGCCTAAGCATGCGAGTTTCATAGGTATTCATACAAAACAGTAGATAACCGATCCAGCTTATGAAACCGGTGACATCAAGAGAGCATACAGGCATGTCCTCATATATCATGATTACAAAGGAATTTTCATAATGGTAGAGCAAAATGTATTTTCAACACGAAATTTCCTTTTGAAGCTCGAACTTCTCCTACAATATTACATAGACTGTCACAAAGTATAAAACGCATAATGGAAAATAAAAGCTTTTCTGTTGTGGCATATCATGATGATTTTACGTGTGTTGGCAAATCACTTGAAGAATTTCACAATGCATGGTGGACTTTCAATACAATTCTAGATAACTTAGAATTTCAAGTTAATGTTAAGAAACATTTTCCTATCAACCACGTGATTTACCACCTAAGTATATAAATCGAAAAAATACGTAGACGATCTGGTAAACCGGCAAATAAGTTATATGCCATTCAGAGTAGTTGCAAGACGTTATCTGTAAGAAAAAGCATTGCAGAACACATGATTCAGAGTTTATGCGAAAAAAACTGAACTTTACTCCAAAAGTCGTTCGTGGAGGTAGGGTATTTCTTCGGAGACTACTAGATTGCCTACCCAAGCTTTTCAAGCCTCACTACAAAGTCCAGGTATGTGGGGAAATGCGGGAGGACATTAAATGCTGGCATGATTTCTTGCAGGGTTAAAATGGCGTCGCAGCCTTTGTGGATAACATATAGCCATCAAAATCGCTAGCGATTTGTGCGCCTTGGAGCTGGGCAATTTTGCAATGGGGATTTTCTTTATATTATCTAGCAAGAGGAATATCCCGCCATGGCTAAAATACATTTAAAATTACAAATAACCTGCAATTGTTGGTCTGTCAATCTTGCTATAAGGACATTTATACACAGGGAAAACATTGTTTGTACATACTTTACTGGATTTACAATTGCATAATGAACAAATGAACATGTCGGAAAAGGGCGATCATGAAACATATCCTAGCCATGTTTTGGCACCCAGCATGGTAATTTATTTTTGTCAAAGCTTAGTGTATATTACCAGGTGTCGACAATATTATGGCAGATGCTATTGCGAGGTTACACGAGAAATGCAAGTTTTCATATACAGTGAACCTCATTAAAAAGTGGTATGTTAGACGTAACACAGGGCAGGCAGCTGATGCTTGTGTTTCCTTTTGTAATCATATATCATTTGGTACTCTTTACACTCGCTGTGACTTAGTAGCCCCTTTAGACGAATCAGAGGCTTGCAATAATGCAAAAAGGCAGCTTATGCAGAGACGACTACAACCACATTTCACTGCGAAGTTCAAGCTTATCTAAAGTTCTGTTAGGACTATCAGCATGCACCAGTTCCTGTGTCACCTGATAACTTTGACAGATATATAGCCTTTCCATCATTAAACCATTCACCGAATTTTGTTAAATAGTATTTAAACAGAGTTCGAATATTTCACCTCCAATCCGGCAAACCCAACATTCAGTAAAATGTCTACTTAATGATAAAAAACGCGTAAAAGGGGGCATAAGGTAACCGTGAGTTACCCATCGCCACAGTTTTCCTCTAAGAAATAGCGAATTTTCTCCCTTTAAATTATTCCTTTCATGCCAAACTTTCGGCAGTACGTCTTGTAGATTTTTATGGCATGTTGAAAAAAGAAGTCTTTATACTGATACAAAACATCACAAGACACTCGTTATCCTTGGTGATTGCATGCCCAAAGACTGGGATCTCATCATATACTTTACATACTGTAAAACAATACATTATCAGGAACCAAGAATTTACGTTGCGCTACCATAGAACATAGACGCTACGTCATGTCCGAGCTGTGCCTTTATCCAAGCTGTCAGACTTGCTGGAACAGAACAAGCGGATGACTCTATCTTTGCTTTCAAGCAAGGTAAGATAAAATCCAAGATAACTTACAATACTCTTTTCATAACTCTGTAATATGTGCTCAAACAACTAGGTTTGTGTAGTGAACAATAATAAGGTCATTCATTGCGTCGAGGGGGCGTCAGTCTCGGCATCTGTGTACAGGTCCCGCTGAGATAATAAAGGTACAAGGGCAATCTTGATAACTTGTTACTACTTGAGAGGATAGGGTAAAGTTTATAAAACTCATATATGGCAATACATAGGTTATCGGATATCCTTGATAGTTTTGAAAAATAATCAATAATTTGCGACGAGTTTTCGATGGTTCCATGCTTGCAAACATCTGTATGATTAATTGATGTCTTCGTATGTTTTTTTTTGGTAGGAGAGGACAAGTAATGTGGTTTTAAGGAAGATAAACAAATCCAGCCGCGTTGTTACCATTCAAATATAATGCCATTCAGCCTTATCATGCCCAAGTTTCGACATGTCACGACCAAGAGACCAGTATCTCAAGTAACAACCATCAGTACGTCTCACGGCACACTTACATTTGAGCCTCTCACCTTGCAGCATCCGCTAGTCTCTCACATAAAACATATAAATATATATATATATATATATATATATATATGTGTTTATATATCCAACTTTTATATTGAATTGTATACGATCCCGTACGTTTGCGCTTTGTTACAGTTACTGAGACGGTTCGATGCTTACAGAAATCTGTATGAATTATTAAATATTAAATAATTGACCCAAACCACCCTTGTCTTTGTATATGTTTTAACCTGTATTTGAGAACATCTTAAGCTGCATTTACATTTCGTATCATAATGCATGAAAAATCATAGGAATAATATGTTTCGAGGTAGGATTTAAATGGTAAATGTCGTGTCATTAGCTTCATAGCTTTCGCTTTGATAATATTGTTGTGTTTTTTTGGGTTTAAATAATGTTGACTTGTAATTAATGTCGCAGTTTTGCACCATAATTCTTTATCATGTGTTATTAATTGTTTTTATGCCTTGCCGCCTATTAATAACTATGTTATTTTGAATTGAAATGCAAAAGGGCTGTTTACGATTTTCGTTCCTTTGTATTCGAATTCTTTTTCCTATGCTATTAAATTCATTGTTAATACAAATGCCTCTACTGTGTTATTAATTTCGTTTTTGTGTATCCAAATACCACACGTTGTTTTATTTTTCGTTGTTTTGTACGAAGGAGCCTTTACCACGTGCCTTTTTTATGTGTCAAATGGATCACGTTGTGCTGGTAATGCTGCCTTTATGTGTTCAAAAGCCTGACGCCGTGTCATTAATTTCGCTGTTTCATTTATAGGACCCACCGTGTCATTATTTTCATTATATTTATTCAATACCTTATTTCAATGCCTTTGCAATTCAGGTTCATTTGAATATGGGTGGTTTAAAATGGCCAGGTGCGCACCTCCGTCGGCTAACAACATTTCCAAGAAATAGTTTGAATGAAAACACTTTTGCAACTGTACAGAGATTAGGGCATTTCAATATTATAAGATGGAATATAAAGTTTATACATATACCAAAAATATCAAAGCATGGACAATAATGGTCACACCTGTACCAACAATGCTAAATATATAGATAATCAGGTTTTACCCTATATCAATTATAATAAAAAAAACATGGACAGTAACATTCAGACCAGTATCGAAATAATCCCCAAGGAACCCACACCTTTCAAACTCATTATTTGTTTGTTTTGCTTGTACCAAATCCAATGTTTTTTTTGGGGGTGGGGGGGTGGGGGGAGCAGTGTTGACGTTTTGTTCTCCATTCCGATATGGCGTGATAGGGCGACGGTAATGCTGCCTGAATAGCATCATATATAAATTCATAAATGTAAAAGTCGTCTAATCTACAAATTTCACCAAAACAATAACTTGTGATTTTTTATAGCATTTCGCTGTTTTTACCATAAAATTGTCCGTAAACTGTATGATAAAGATGCCACTAAACGACCACTGCCAATTTTCTTAAGCATGAGGTATTAATTTTAATGGTTGGTAGGCTAGTTTATTGATAGAAAGGTTGGCTTGCCTCATAGCAACTTTAATACATAAGCTCAACCCATAATCTTGCGGGTCCTTCACTTGCAATTTGCTGAAACGTGAAAACTGCAACTCTTTTTTTTTTTAAATGAATTTTTATTTCCCAAAAACAATACATAGACTAAGAAAATCTTCCTATATGTTGTCCTGCACACCTGTTTGTTCAAAACTACAAAATACATCGTTACATACTAAGCAAGACAATACAAATCGACAATATATATGGGTATATTGATGTATACTACTATGTATATGCCAATATACATAGAAGTTAAAAAATAACAAGCTTTATACACTTACATGACTGCTTGTGTAAATAATATGTTATACTTCTCTAATTAGTTTAACAAAATGTTATACCTTAATAGAGTGCCACCTGTCATAGAAAAGACATGTGTTTCCTTTTCGCACAAATATATTAAATTCAATATTTCGAATATTATTCAGGTATTTTTTTAATCTGTCAAATGATAGTTTTTGATTCTGTTGCCTGCTCTGATAAATGTAACGCTTGGTTAAGATAATGAATAAATTGATACTAACAACAAAATTAGGATTCCCCAAGAGTACATCATTTTTGTCCAGAAAATATTTTTTGCTCAGATTCTGAATAGATAGGTATTGATTTCTGCAAAACAAGACCAGTAAAGATGCTCAACAGTCTCAGTCTCCAGTTGACAAAATGTGCAGAGATTATTATCTATTATTCCCCATTTGTTTAACCAATAATTATTAGCTGAAATATTGTGCAATATTTTAAACTGAAAACATCTGGTTTTAGTATCTATACAAAACTTTGAAAGCTAACTGAAAGACTTTCTCCCAGTCAATCTTTTCTAAACTACATGTATCGCAAAATCTAAAAATACTTGGGACAAGGTGTTTACATGTAGAATCTACTGAGCTGACCAATATTTCAAAAATTTTTTTTGAATTACAGGATTTCAGATCTAATACTTTACCATTATCAAGTTCACCTAAAGTAAAACTAGGAATTTCTTCCTTTGAGTTAATCCTCTCTGTTTCTAGATACATACATGAACTTTTTACTTTTTGAACAATTGCCCTCCATTTTATATACTCTAACAATTTAACACCTCTATTCTGCCATGTGGTGAAGGGCACAACATTTCCATTATTATCAAATGCATCTTTAACATAAATCAGCCCTGCCTCTTACAAACTCCCACTGAAATAAACTTTGCTGCATGAGCCTATATTCTCATTAAACCAAATGACTTGATGCATGAAGCTTCTCTTGTATCTAACTTTATTCCAGGCTTTTAAGAGATCTATATAGAATATATTTACATTAAGCATTGAATTAAATTCATTACTACATTCACATTTTAACAAAAGGCTCAGATCCATTCCATTATCTTTAAATATCTTATCCCAAATAATCATCAGCTGGTTCTCTCTATTTTTTTTCATAATTTTTCAGCCATGAAATTAAATATGTTTGTATCACACTTTCTGTATGAGATACATTCAGTCCTCCATATTTTATTGGTTGTATCATTAAAGTTCTTTTAAGTTTTTTTTCCTTTTTTGAGTTCCATAGAAACTCAAATATTGTTCTGTTTATTTCCAACAGATATTTTCTAGGTACTGTGATGCATGTAAAAATATACTGGAATTGTGATATAAGATATTACTTAATTATCTGTATTTTACCAATTAAGGTCAAATTTCTAGTTTTCCAGATCACGGCAGCTATTTTCATCTTCCTTATTTTCTCATCGAAATTCAGATGGACAGCTTTTTCTACATTACATGAAAAATATATACCTAATATTTTAATACCATCTTCTGGCCATTTTATATGTAAGGGTTTTGTGAATTCATTTCTTTTTGAGCCTATCAACATTGCTTCCGTTTTATTAATATTCAATTTTTATCCTGATACCTTTCTAAATTTGTCTGCTTCTCTTAATAATTCTTTTGCCGATTCAATATTTTTAACTACTGCTGTTATATCATCAGCGAATAACATCAGCTTTATTTCTTGACCATAAATATCTACTCCTATATTTTTTTTTATTTTTTTTATAATCTTTTTTGCTAAAAGTTCTATGCACAGAATAAAGAGCTATGGGGATAAAGGATCGCCTTGGCGCACTCCTCTCTTTACGGGATAATATTGAGAAGTTGTTCCATTATTAATGACACAGCTGCTTATATTTTTATATAGGGTTTTTATTCAGGTAATAAAGGATGCTCCAAAATTGAAAAATTTTAATACAAAAATTGAAAAAGGCCATTCCAAGCTGTCAAAAGCTTTCTCATAATCTAATGCAAGAATTGGGCCTTCCATCATATGTTCGTCTGTATGTAAAATTACTTCATTTAGTAGCCTTATATTAGTAAATATATCCCTTCCTTTTACGTAACCTGTTTGATTTAAATGAATTAATTTTGGAATAACCTTTTGAAATCTGAGAGACAATGCTTTTGCTCCAATTTTGTAATCCACATTTAGTAGTGAAATTAGTCTCCAATTTTGTATCTTTGTGCGGTCTTTATTTTTATCTATCATAGTAATAATAGCTTGTTTTTGCGAAGCTGATAGTTCACCAATTTCACTTGAATAGTTAAAACGATCCACTATGTATTTTCCAAAGATGTGCCAAAATTTTTTATAGAATTCAGCATTAATACCATCATTTCCTGGGCTTTTATTTGTTTTCATTAACAACAGTGCTTAATAGCATTCTTCTTGGGTTAGTTTCAAATCACACTGACTCTGATCTTCATCATTCAGGATCGTTTCATTATCATTATTCATATAATTTTGTATTGGTGATTCATGTTCATTCAATGTGGATGAATATAACTTTTCATAACAATTGGAAGTCTGATATAAAATATCATTTTCATTAACAACAATCCCTCCATCTTCCAAAATTAATTTCTTTATGGTCTTTTTAGCGGAGTTCCTTTTTTCTAGATTTAAAAAAAATATTTATTATTTTTCTCCCCTAATTCATACCACCTTATTTTGGATCTTAGTATTGTTCCTTCTATTTTTTTATTTTCAATTATTCCTAATTCTTGTTTTTTCTCATCAATTTTCTTTTCAAGGGATTCAATCTCTATCACATCTATAGCTTTAGCAATTTGGTTTTGTAATAACTGAATATTTTCTTGTAAATCCTTCTCCTTGTCCTTTTTTATTTTTGCTTTTTGTTTTCCGTATCTGATTGAACATTGTCTTATCTTATATTTCAGGAATTCCCATATTATCCTTGGGTCTTTAACTGGTTCTATTTCTTTAAGCCAATTTGTTTTACTGTCGATTATAGTTTTAATGTATTCAGCTTCCACTAAAAAGGATGTATTTAATTTCCAAAGACCCTTTCCTTTTTTTGATTCAACTTGATGCCCCACAGACAGAATAACTGGATTGTGATCACTGTGTCTGGTATACAAAATATTAACATCAATGATGGCATAATACATATATCTAGATATGAACCAATAATCTAATCGTCTATATATTCTAGACTTTCTCCTACTCCATGTGTACTGTCTTTCATTGGGATATTTCAACCGATATACATCACATAGCTCATAATCTTTTTTTACTTGCAACTCTTAGTTTACATTCATATATTTCCTAAGCTTACTTAGCAAACTTTAAAGTTTGATCAAGACTTTTGCGGATGTAATAGCCATTCTCACTGATTTCTAGTAATATCCCAGTGGCCACCTTGACGTAAATTTGACGTCAAATATAGGTTGATATTTGATCAAAATGTTAAACAATGTCTTTTCAGGTTTTATTTGATTGCATTTACTCTAGAAGTAGAATAAGGACATTAGGAAATCAATTTAAAAAGGAAATATTATATAATCTAATTGATGTTTATTTGACATCAAATCGATGTCAAGTTTTAGACAACAAATTGATGTCAAACTGACGTCAAAATGACATTAATATTTAGGTGAGAGTGCCAGCATGCTGTCTATAGGGGAATCATGTTTATTAAGCCTTAGCTTCTCACAAAAAAGCCACATTTCCTTAATATTTGTTAATGTTGTATAGTAGGATGAGGTTTCTGATTCAAATGATTTGCAATATACATAAAGTCAGAAATTATTGAAAATGGTCAAATACCGGTATATTGCTGTTAATTGCATGATGTAATTAAGACACACTATCAACATTTTCTTGACGTGGCGGCACTGTTCCACAGCAATAAAATACATTAAACATTTAAAAGCGTTGTTTTCTTGACAGAAGTTTATGTAAATTCAGGGAACAAAATAACAATGGTATTACACTCATTATTTCCAAAATAAGGTATCCCTAAAGAACTGAAGACTTACCTATATACCTTATTAAAAAGTAGCTATATAATTGTCATATTACTTGATATATCTATCCTGGTAACTAAAATCTGTGCTATTATTTGAACTTGAAATTTATCCAGGAACCATTAATTAAATGGTAGACTGTACAGCAACCTCACTTTACCTGTGAACACTGCAGCCCTCTCATATCAACCGTGAGTGTGTCACTTAACAAAAATCCCCTCAAGCGCATTTGTGTACCCCCCCCCCCCAAGCACTGGGATCGTCTTTGCTTTCTGTGTCCTTATGAGGCCAACATTCTGGCAAGGAAACAGCAGCAGTGCAGCCAAATCAGTCAAATCGGCTAGTGGTGTTCAAGCATTGTGAGTATATTTTTATTCTTCATTCCTTCCTGCTTTAATACTTGCATTGTTATACAATAAAAAAGTGTTGGTACATAATTTTAACAAAACTAATTATGCAGTGTTGCATAAAAATCAGACGTTTCCCTGGAAAAAGATAATAAAGCGGGGAGGTTTCCTGGCTAAAAAGTCAGTCAGTTTTAATTAGTTATATCACGACCATTGAATTGTATCCAGTGTAAGAATATGTAAAATGAAGGTTGGGGTTCGATTCTGACTTTACGAAATGAACATTTGCATGTTTTTTCCCTCATATATATATATATATATATATATATATATATATATATTATATCATGTATGTGCGTTTTGTAAATACAGGTATTTGTGCACATATATGTATGTGTGACTGTGTGTGGTTATATACTAAGTTTTCTGTACAAATAATTGATCTCTCATAGTGTCACATATCATTGTGACTGGCTGCTGAGGAGCTTTCAGGGGCCATTACACCAACTGGCCAAGCAAAGGAAGCCAAAGCCATTATTGCCTGACCTTGCCTGAACCTGCTGCATTCCTTAGATCATATAACATGGCCTATGCAGAACATACTATACCTCCTCTCTCCCTCACCTCATTTATAAACTTGAGCCACTACACTGTCATGCTTATACCCTTATAAGCGTGTACACTGAAGCCTTACTATATCCTTACAAAGTGCATGTTGACCTCACCTCTTATTTAGCCTTCATAAAAAACTTTATACTGACATAAATAAAGCAAACAGCATGTCATTATATTCACATTCACATGTTTCCAAATAATATATATATACATATATATTTACATATTATATATATTTAATTTATATATTAATTTATGTATATTATAGATTTTTGTTTATCAAAAAATTGTAAAACATAATACTTATAAAATACCATTGGTAATTCTTGAATGAGATTAATCAATCTGAAGTTCAGTAGAAAAGGTGGCAAATTGAATATTAAAATGAAATGAATAAATAAAATATAAGGGGAAATAAATAAAAAAAATAATAATTTTGATGTACTGAAAGTACTACATGCATTATAAAAAGTTGCAGTTACTTGTAATCGTCAGATTTTTAAATTCCTTTATACAGGCCGCCATTTTGACCGAAAAAATGTAGCCTTTTATGAGAGAGGTCTTATAATACAGCATTGAGTATGCAGGGTCTAGATTCAAATCTGGACTTGACATAAAGGATACTGCTGCTGGGTCTCGCCGGTAAAGTGAGAGTTATACAGACACTTTTTTTATGAATAAATTTGTAAAACAATTTTAAGATACCATTTTTGAAGATGGTTTAATACGAGTTAGTTATTTTAAATGATAAAAAAACGGACCTATGTTAAAATAATAATGGGGGAAAAGTGTTTGAAAAACTTTTCAATCATTTTATGTAATGGAAGCACTACATGCATGCATAAAAGTTACAGTTAGAGATTAAAAGTGGAATATAATAATAAATAGAATATATGTTATTAAAAAGTTAATAATTTAACTAAACATGATCTTCACTGAGCATTTACAAAAATAATAGAACATACATAAGAAACCATTCCATACTTAAGGGTGTGATTCACTTCTACATAATACCCATTAAAGTGGTCATCTAGAGGTAAAATATATTAAATATATTATAACAAGCGAATTTATTAAAGTGCTTCACTCATGTATATAAAATGACATCCATATTACTGTGATTATGACATTACCTATTACCACTATTGTTTAATAAAATTTTAAAAGGAAATAAGTAAATACATAAAAACCTGGTCGTGTCACTAGTTAGTTCTGGATTATTAGTCGATATGTAGACCTGTTTGAGTTCTTAGCAGAAAACAGTAAGCTGTTTGAATTCCGTATATAATATGTTCACTGTGGCATATAGCCTACTGAGTCATACATACATGTGTCCAAATGCATGCTTCCCTCAAATAACAACAGGCCATGGGTCCTGGCGCTCAGCTGAATTTTCCTATTTCATAAATTTACCAAATCCCATCATACTGAAAAGAGGTTCTATCCTTTTTTAATATTGTTATAACTCAGGATTTACTAAACATATTAGAGAACTTACATTTTTTTAAAATTAAATCTTATTTTTTATATCCAAACTTCTTTTAATGTATATCTAAATCATAATTTGCACTATCCTATTAAACGTCAGTTTATTCTGGCTAATATGACGTCAAAATTATAATTTCCATTAATCTGATATTGTTTGTATTTATGAAGAGGGCATTAACAGTTATATTTTGGTTGTTAATTAACTTTGCTTGAACACTTAACATATAGGCCAAAAGTGCAATATGTCAGTGAACAAGTTAACCCATACAAAAATACATGGTGGGCAGCGCATGGCTATAGGCTATGTGCAGCTCCTACACACAGATTTTACAGTAGTCAGCTCAGTTGGCGATGCAAATGAAATTGTGTTGCCCGGGACTGCCCAAGAGCAGCTCAGGAGTATGTACATATTTTTCTCCGAGGAGTGTGCGGTGTTTGTGGCATTAGCATTTTTGCACATACTTTTTGTTTAAATTACACACATATTAACTGATTTTTTAACGTTTATATCATGAAAAATGCATGCCTATGTAACTGTTCACATTTACCCAACATTCTGAAACTTAAAAAGTATTGTCAAAAACATTAAAGTATGCTCATTTGTCGCTAATCCTACTGACTGAATAGAACATAAAGATTTTACCCTTCTCTATTGGTGACATGCTTTTAAGACAATGTGCATTGTTGTGTTTACATCTTTGGGATATAAAAAAAATTATTTGTCTCTTCGTTGATCTGATAATTATTATAACACCTTAGAATAAAAAAGATGTTTCCTGTTCCTGTTTCCCAGTTTGATGTGTACTAATATATAAAGGCAAAACATCTACCTGGTACAATTACATAATTAGATTTTCACACGACATTAAATTGACTTTCAAAGTGACAGCAAATTTAGAACAAAATCTTGATGTCAAACCTTTTGACATCAATTTTATTTGCAAACTAAGCCTGTTTTTGACATAATTTTGACATCAACATTTGATGTCAATTTGATGTCTATTCAACATCAATTGCCCACTGGGATTGCAATCAGCAGATAAAACGCACCTGTCTTTATTATCTGGTTACTCGGATGGTTAATTTGTCTTTATGTTATGAACATGTTTTGATGAAAGTTGTGGTGGCTTAGAAAATTATTAAGAAACAATACATTTGATTAGGAAAGGTATGATCTGGATCAATTTAGATAATGTGGATATGGTTATGTTCAAATAATTATTCACCATAGTGAGATTTTCTTCGCAAGAGCTACTCACTGTAATCAGTAATCTTTTTTTTTCTAGAGGAAGAGCTCACATGTGACTCAATCATCAAGTCGGTGATACGTGGCATGCAACTATCTGGTGTTGCCTTGAAATTAAGTCCTTGTGCAGGAATGTATATGGTCTCTTACTGCTTTCTAATAAAATATATGTATATATTAATATATTTTCTTTTTTCTCTCTTCTACCTGCTTACTGACACACTGTACCAAAAATATATCTGCACGCATGCACATACTTACATCCATAAATATTTTATTAAAATCTCGTGCTTTCAAGCAAAAACCAATTTATTTTTTATTTCATCTTTTAATTTCGAGAGCCACTGCAATCGTAATACAAAGGTTGTCTGAAACAATATTCATGTTGTAAAGAAATGTCATAGTTCTAAAAACCGCAGTAATGTGGTGAAGTTGTTGGTGCATTTTAAATCGCTCATCTATACATTACCTAGATTGTTCCTTTATTGAAGCAGGAAACACAAACAAAAGGTCCGACAGATTTGTTTTATTGAAACCATGAAGATACTAATTCGAAAGAATGGAGTTAACTGGTAATAGCTGATGCATTTTAAATCTACTGTCTAAACATGACCTGTTATTTTGTTACAGTGAAATATATGAAACGAATGGAAAATTACTTATATATTTGTCAGTTTGATTTTAATAAATTAAACTGTATTTCCTAATCATTCTTTATCGATAATTTCACATCATATTATTACACATGTAGCATGAAAAAGAAGATGCATAAATATAAAGACTGATAAAATGAGCAAGGTATACCATATTAGAATACATATACGTCATAATAATATTTTAAATAAATGACATGTCTTACACCAATTCAAAATCCTAATCAATCTTTCAAATAATTGGACTGAGTTTTTTAGTCAATTTGTAAAATGCCTGACAATTTCAGTCATTTTGTAAAATGCCATACAGCATAGAGCAACGACGTTATTACTGGTAAAACCTGTCATTAAAATAAGAATTTTTATTGTGAGGATGAAATGGATTAACATAGAAAAAAGAGTAAGAAGAGCAATATAACCTAATCATTAAAACTCATTTCTGCAAAACAAATAGATGTTTTACAGTGCATGGGCCTGATAGATCAAGGAAAGGTTGCGTTTTCTAATACAAAATGACGCTAGTAATATTTATATCTTCTATCCTCAGGTCGCATACTTCTGTTCTCACTGACCCTTTGTCCAAATGACAAATTTATTGAGCCATGTCCCATCTCTTCGTACCCACATAATGATGGACCTAAGGAAAATACAAATAAACGATATAATGCAATATGATATAACACCTATATGGAAATCAACAAATGATGTTTATCTATAACTATTGTTTTACGTGAATCATTCGTATGTATTCATATACAAGACGAGTGAATAGCTATGAAGAGAATACAATTAATATACATACAATTTATGCCAATTTATCAATAATTTAAGTATCTATTATATTGAATATCTATACATACATCGAGGAAACATCAATACCATGAAATATGTTGATGAAAGCGGATTTATATTTATGAATATTATGAATATCTTTAAAATAGAGTCCCTATATAAAAATAAATAAATATATATATATACATATACATACATACAAACATATATATATATATATATATATATATATATATATATATATATATATATATATATACAATATACTCGCTTACGTGTAAATATGTGTCACTTCAAAACCTGTTTAGTTTAAATTGAAGAAACTGAAGAACAGTATCCCGTCCTGGCTTTACCAATAATAAAGGTAACATATCTAAGAAACAGTCATTTTGAGAAACATTAATTATTCTAGAAACATTCGTTAAAGAAACATTCATTTCGAGAAGCATTTATTTTACTCATCTTCCACTAACGGCCACGCTGCCATCCTTGCGATATCCAGTAAAGGGACCACGTGAAACGGCCATGTTTCCCTCTATCACGCTCTCGTCATTCACCGACTCGTATCGCTTAACATCAGATTTGCAGAAAGGTCCTTTATACCTTGATTAAAAAAAAAATAAACATGAATCCCAGGATTTTCTTGTCGTCCGTTAAGGCATTAAAATATTTTTTTCCCAAAGGATTCTTAATTTTATGAAATATGAATTAAATTGTGTGTTGATGATTTACACAATCATAAGAATTTAAGGAAAGGTTTTTTTTATTCTCAAGGTAAGCTGTCTAACATATATATATATATATATATATATATATATATATATATATATATATATAGAGAGAGAGAGAGAGAGAGAGAGAGAGAGAGACAGACAGACAGAAAGAGAGAGAGAGATAAATTAGGAAAAGATGAAACTTGACGCGTTTTAGATGGACTAACTTGTTGATTAACACACTAGTGTGTTCATAAAAAAAGTTAGTCTATAAACACAAATAAAAAACAAGTTAGTCTAACTAAAAGGCGTCAGTTTTTATCTTTACCTACGCTTCAACTACAGACTAACACGCCTATACCAATTAATTTATAATAAATTATTTACAAAAATATAGTTATACATATATATATATATATATATATATATATATATATATATATATATATATATATATATGCCGTTTTCGGATAACACGGAACGTGTTACGGAACACAAATATGACGGGAGGCTCTGTTATTTTAATCAAAGAAGTTCCAGGATAAGGGGGTTTAAAGGGCATTCAAAAACAAGCATTTGTAAAGTGAAGCAGTGGAAGAAGCGCTTTTTGAAAATTCAGGCCTGCCGTGTCTGTCATTCATGTACAAGGTCATGCTAGGGCTACTGAATATGAAATACATAATTGGGATTTTAGGAAACGACAGGCTTATTTAGGCTGAACTATTACCTCGGCGCAAATGAATAAAAATCTGCACACCAAGCGGTTTAAACATTCATGATTCTTAATCAACTATACCGGACTGGTGCACAATGGATCCATCTGGTGGCATTAGGACGCAGTCCTGGCTGAAGCACGTCTTGGCTACAACTTCAAAATCCCCTTTGCCATGGAGCTTCAATATCAGATCGATCGCTTCGTCCAACTGCTGCCTTATTTCATCTGCTTAAAATAAGATATACGATTTTGAAAGTAGAAGTGAACATACGAATCAGTGGCATTCATACAGGACCTTTAGGCATACTTTAGTGGTTTGCTCAATCGAATAATAAAATGATGAACAGCCTTGAAAGTAGCCGAGATAGGCAACAGCATACTATCCTATCGCATCGATACCGTTGTGAAAATATTGTGGTCTTAAGATAAGCTTATCACACAAGAAAGCATGTGAACAGCAACTAAGGTGTCGGACCCTTCCCGATTTATAACCATCCATTATCCGGGCTGCGTACACATTGGTTATCCTTCACATATCATGCTGAGTTATAACGGAACTTTTTATCGCAAATGAACATTGATTTTTAAAGTACACATATATTTCTGTTAATCTGTAAGGCGCATTATAAGTGACATGTGTCAACATATGTAAATAATGAAACGTTGCAAAAGCACCGAAAATATTTGTGTTCGCAGTGAGATTCTCAACATTTGATTATAAAACATTCTGACAGGTTGATAGACTTTCTTGTGTCATAGGGGCAAATTGAAACATTACCTTTCATGTTCTTGATATTGCCATTATAAATATGTTAAATTTGTGTAAAACAGTTCCACGAATATGCACATCTATGTCTTTTACATTATATCTGGTGTGTTCAGATCAACTTGTCAAGCAAAGGTTAATACTTATAACACTAACATGAACCATTTTTATAAAAAGTAAAGAAAAAAATAAATGACCCACGGCAAAGGAAACTTAATAATCTATTTACCTAATTTGAATCAACCCGAAGATGAACCCTTTTAACGAAAAAGGTAAAATATAAGCCATGAAAAGAGTATTTTCATATGAACTTCAGTAATAAAAAATATGAGCCATGACGTGAGTAGTTTAATTTCCTAGGTGAGTAGTTTGAACCAACCAAAATATAATTCTTTGTTATAAAATATAAACAAAAAGTAGGAATCACGACAAGAGGAACGTTATTGTCTGGCTGCATAATTTAAATAAAGTCAAATATGAACTTTTGTATTAAAAAGAAAAAAATAAATATGACTAGTGGCATAATAAACTCAAATATCCGGGTTTTTAATTTGCACCAAGCCAAATATTAGTGGTCACACATGCGTATCTTCAGTGTAGTGTGAAGTTCCCTTTAACAGCATATACCTCACGCCTATTTATTATAGATAAACCCTTGAACCTATTACAAAAAAGTGCTTTAAACGCATATCCCATTGCACACTCACTGCTCGTGGTGTTTATTTCAATACAAATATATTTAAGAAGGTCATATGGAGTTTACAAAGGGCGTTTTGCAACTAATCACATGTAAATGTTTGCAAATAAGCAACCAACCACCTAAGGGTAGACAAACAATCTGGTACGCCGTCACATATTCGTCTTAAGAACTTTTCTACAACAGGAATTATACATAGAGTTCATTAAAAGTCACGCACATTAATCCAGGAATCATGGAATAAATATAAAATGGTAGGAGAATTGCTGGCTAAAAAAGACCCTTACCGTTTACCTATACCTCAATTTTGATCAGCGTGACTGCCTTTATTATCTATGGTGTCAATGATCCCCCTTGATGGCGTAGTAAGAAAATGTGCCTAGCATGATGCCCTCTGATGGGTGAATAGAAACAACTATAGTCTGATGAATTATAGATTTGGGAAGGTTACACTCCAGGTCCTGAAGGTGCAGCAGTTACCGGACCTTGTTAACATTACGATATTTAATGGAAGAATGTGTGTGCTCTTGCCCTGTCATGTAGTCCGAAAGCATGTTTATTAAAATTATCAGCATAAACCCGTTTTCTGCAGTTAATGTTGGCTCCAACAGGTGGCGTAGCGATAATCTCTTTGCGACGTCTAGTATTTTACGATTCATTTAAGGGGATTGCCCTCTCAGGACAGCTATAGACCAAAACGGACATTTCCGCTTCTCAGATACAGACGATTTCCGAGACAAAGACCTGTTAATCAGTGACAGTTTATTATGGATTTATTTATAAATAATCAAGTTATTATGCAGAAAATATAGTGAAAAACAAATCCCCCTTCTTAAGAAAGGGTCTTTAGCCAAAAAAAAAAATAAAAGGTATTGTTCTTAGGCACCGCCCGCGTCAGTTTAACCCCCCCCCCCCGAATCAAAATTCTTATTTTGATTTTTATCTTTCAAGAAGATAAATAATAGATTTTATGTAATTCTTTTACCTGTTTATCAAAATATTTTGTTATTTTCATGCTTTTACCTGAAAATATGACATTTTTTAACAAAACAAAAAAAGGCAAAAATAAAATACCGCCCGCACTGAAATCTTAAAAAAAAGTGCCTGAGAACCACACCTTATTTTTTTTTGGCCTTAACGAAATACTATAGTGAGGGGAAATGAATCAGTGCTCAAACTTTTTTGTGTCCCGATAACCTCTTGGGTACAAAAAAGGAAGAGCTTCCTTTTAGCCTATGCACCTGTGTTGGAAACAACATAAACACATGCACCAGCTGACTGTTTTGTAATTTTAGACACAATTTCGTTATATAACGCTTTGTCCTCATTTGACATACCTTTATGAAGGCCATATCAGTAAGTGATAACTTTTTTTCATAATACGTTCCTTCCACAGCAGTTTTACACTGCAGGCGTCCCACGCATTCTATCTTGAAACCGCTGTTTTTTTTAATGGCAAGGTTCTCTTTGCGCGAACACCAGGGTGCGAATGGAAGGCAAAATTGTACTCAAACTAATAAGAGCCAGGTTTGTCAACCTGCAACATCCGCTCATTAAACATAAATATATTTACGTACTTATCGGCATAATATGCCATCTCAATGACACAAGCTCATTTGCATTGTGCATTGATTTTTCTTTGAATGGTATCCCTATATATATCTAGATGCATGGTATATCCGTTACAAATCCTCTCCATGGGAAAAGAACAAAACTTAACTTTAATCTGCTTTTTTCAGTTAGAACACTATCTCAT
Source organism: Sipunculus nudus (assembly GCA_026874595.1). Taxonomy (NCBI): domain Eukaryota; kingdom Metazoa; phylum Annelida; class Sipuncula; order Golfingiida; family Sipunculidae; genus Sipunculus; species Sipunculus nudus. The sequence goes on along the minus strand of CM049320.1, from coordinate 61,875,996 downwards.
GATTTACAGCACATAAAATATAATAAACGTCTGTAGGCTTCATAAGAATTTTTATACAAGGGCCATACTCCTAAATCTGATATTTTTAACTAGAGATAAGCCCAGAACCTTGTATAACATAGGCCAGAAAACGATTAACCCACCACACACAGTTTGTTTGTTTTGTATTCACATGTTTTTATTATGCGAGGGGCGCGCCAAAACTGTAGAATAATATTCCTGAGGGACAGCTTTTTGCAAGTCAGTCCAACAAAAGTTTTGTCAACTTATCAATTTGCAAGAGTCCTTTGAACTTCCGCAGGTATGTGAATAATCGCTTATTATAAGAATCAAAGCTTTATTGTTTGTCAACATTAGCACATTTGTTGTGTTTACTAGCATCAAGATAGGTCACTTTTCTTTACACCCCCCCCCCCACACTGTAGGAACTGATAACACCCTCCACGGTGAAAGTCCATGCAAAGAATCATGGTGATCAATGCATTTGGTGTTTAGATACCGGAGGTTTTGTATCATTTTTTTAATGATAATGAGGGGTACTTAAAGCCTTATAGTTCCAATGTCAGCAAGAACTGATGAAACGTTACATGATGAATATGCATGCAGAGAATCATGGTGATCAAGGCATTTGATGTTCAAACCGAACTTTTGTATAAAATTTTTAATACATCTGATAGGTAATTCTGAGCCCCATAGCTCAGAGGAAATGATTTAGAGAGACATTTTTCACGTTTTCAGGCAGTTTTTTTATAGATCTCCCAGGATTTTAATTTATAAATTTCTAGGTCCAATGGTTACGAATTTTGCAATATGAATGGACAACCACATCTTTTTAGGACTAAAAATACAAAAAATGCGTAAAAATTCTAAAAGAAATTCAGCTGGCGCCACCAGTCTGCAGGAATTGATTAAACATTCCATGATGAATGTGCATGCCAAGAATCATGGTAATCAATGAATTGTTGCTCAGATACTGGAGCTTTCGTATAAAATTTTAAATGATTCTGGTAGGTAATTCTGAGCCCCATAGCTCAGAAAAAAATGTTTCAAAGAACTTATTTCAGGTTTTCATGGAGATTTTTTTTATAGAACTCATTGGATGTCAAGTTAGAAGATTCCAGGTCAAATGGTTAACCATCTGTGCACTCTTAACGGACGACCGCATCTTTGATGGTCTCAAAAATAGAGAAAACATGCGAAAAATTGAAAAAAAAAATTAAAGTGGCGCCACCCGTCTTCAAGAACTGATTGAACGTCCCATGATGAATATGCATGCAAAAAGAATTATGGTGATCAATGCATTAGTTGTTCATATAGTGGCGCTTTAGTATCAACGTTTTAATTATTCTTTGTGGGTACTTCTGAGTTCCACAGTTCTGAGGATATAGGTAACAAAGTCCTAATTTCCGGTTTTAATGAAGATTTTTATGGACCTCCCCGAGTGTCAAGTTAGAAGATTTAAGGTCCATCGTTTACTATTTGTGCATGGTTAACGGACGGACAGACGGACATGCGGACGGACGCAAGTGGACAAAGGGTGATGGCTATAGCTCTGATGAATTTCAGTCAGCTGAGCTAAACACCCATTTGTCGTGTTATTCATGTCTTCAATTTGAATTTAAATAGGAGTATATGCTAGACCGTAAATTTCATGGATTCCACAGATTTATATGTACTTCTTTTCTTATTTATTTGTTTATGTATACTTCTATTATTTGGATGGTATGTGACCGTACTTGAACGTTCGATACAACTAGGAAAAATATAGAGTGTACGTCCTGCGTAATGATAAAGATGACCTTAAATCTTTGATAAGGGTTGCTGCAACACTCAATTATATATGTATACTTGTCTGATCTTTAAAACTTTGGGTGCGTATGTGATAATACTGATACCATAAGCTTGATTATAATATATATGAAGTGATGATATATTATTGTGGGAATCATTTTCAAAATGTACTTATTATGAGATTGATGACCATATGTTATTTTACATCAATATCAGCTAATGGTTCACGGTTTACTTTTTAAAATCAGTGAGGAACTTTAAGGGATATTAGGGCGTACTTTTCATTGAAAGTGTCGGATCGTGCTACAACCGGATTTTATAATACTGAGAATATAAAAAAGAGAGGTCTTCTATATAAGAATGAAGATTACACCCCAAAATAAGTATTTTTTTTTTCTACAGGAATTATAGAACATATAATGTAGCTGTATATACATGATGGGTGTATGTTTTGTTTATACACATAAACATGTATTTATATTTCTTATCGTTACAAGTCTTTATTGGGGTATGGTGAATTCATTCTATAAGGCCTGCTGCCATTAAGTGTGTGAAGCTAGTTATGAAAATATTCTTGTCTATTTACTGTGTAAGAGAGTTTATCACCATCACATAAATAAATGGGATAGTAGCTAGAAAATTTATGATTATGAAATAAAAATATAAATTAATGTGAAAGGTAATCCTTACTTTAACTTTATACAATATACTAACTAGAAAGCACTCAGAGAGCGCAGGCCTCCGCCAAGTCATCTCCTCAGCCTCATAAAATCAGCGTGTTTCCTTGAAAATATTCCTGGATCACGAATGTTTCGTTATCAAAATTTAATCAATTTTTCCTTTGACTATTGGCGAGCTATCCTGAAGATATAATCAAAATCCGTCAATAACCTTTTGACTGTTGCTAACAGACAAACAAATGCACCAAAATCCGCGAAAACACAACCCCTGCCGCTTGTTGGAGGTAATAAATCGGTAAGGTCGAATATATTTGTAGACTTAAGATAATATTTCTTTTATGTGCGGAATGCGGTATGCGGAAAGCGTATAAAATCAGTACCCCTATAAAAAAATAAAGATGCGGCAAAAATGATCGCTACATGTAGCGAATTTTTAGTTTCCGGATGTTATCAAGGGGCAACACATAGAAAAAATGCATGCCGCCGTGCAGGTTCATATGAAATCTCTCAACACACATTCCCTGTTCCGCGGATAAGGAATCTTACACGCTACTCCTGAAGAAACTAGCCCTCGAAACTTGCCTAAGTCGGGATTTTGGCCTCATCTCCCGTGGGGGTTGGGGTTTTGGAGAGCTTAAGTCAATTACTTTCTTATCAAAAGAGGGTAAAGGACTATAAAACAACTACAAGCAACTGTGGCCCCCCTGTTTTACGTTGATTTACTGACACCTTTCATTGAAACGGCACGTACACGGGCAATGACGTCATTGTGCTCTATGGCGTCACGACTGTCTCCAAATATGGCCATACGTCACCTGTGTATACAGATATATGCTATGGACCCCACTAAAATACTAAAGTCCATTCCGGGGTTATTTAAGCATGAATCGCCCCCAAAGTTTAATAAATTGTTCCTTGTATCATTGCCGAGTTATCCGGAAAAAAAAATCATCAAACCCCGTGGAGGATTTTTTTTGTATTATCGTGCTTACAGACAAACAGATGAACAGATAAACAGACAGACAAACATACGAGCCCATAAACATAACCCCCACCGCTAGGCTCGGCCGAGGGGACTATGGGTAGAAATCAAATCTTAACATTGTCTCATTAAATGTGATATGTCTAAATAATAAAGTGAAAAAGGAGCTATAATAGGTGAGCAAAGCAGATGAAAACAGACATTATGTTGTCGCAGGAGAAGTACAGCTCTAACAAAATAGTAACTGTAGAAAAATAAATGGTAATGTGTTTTATTGGCATGAAGATACGAAAGAAGGGAGTAGCTATATTGGATAAACATTCATTAGATTTTAACTTGAATAAAATAATCAACTGCTCTGAAGATAGCAGGATTCTCTTTTTTTATATAATTGTGAAAGACATAAAATATAAAATATGTAATTTATATGCACCTAATGACTATCAAGTTCAGTTCAAGTTTTATTATTCTCTCTTCAAATAAATAGAGGAGAAAACTGTTCTAGTGCCAGTATAAGCTATATCTATATTCTTGTAATTACTTGAAATCCCACAGAGAAACAAAAGAATATTTAAACAGAGTAAACTTACCTTTACTAACATAAGAAGATAACCAACAAATGTTATAATACCTTAAACTCATTTAAAGAGATTAAACACCCAGGCAATGATGGACTTACTGCTGAGATTTACAAGAAATTCTGGTCCATGCTTGGACCAGCAATGTTAGATTGTTTTAATAAGATATTGTAAGAAGGTGAATTAACTTCATCACAGAAACAAGCTGTAAATACACATATTTATATATTATTGTTGGAGAAGTATTACCTAGCGTGGCAAGGGATTCTATGCCTATAAAAGGTATTACTTTACGGTCCCAAGAGAGCAAATTAGTACAATATTGGACGATACGGTTAAATTTATAAATAATGAAAACTCATTGAAATATCTTTTATATCTTCTAGAGGAATTTTGACAGTTCAGTGGATAATATTAATAAGGAGAATTCGGATTCTATGTGGTTAGGCTCAGCCAGATCATTTAAAAAGAAATCCTCTGATATTAATTGGACAGAGAGTCCTATTAGGGTTCTAGGCACATATATTTCCAATAATAAAATTGAAAATGAATTTAAAAGTTGCGATGAGAAATTTAATGAATTGGAAAAAATCACTTATTTGTGAAAACAGAGAAGCCTAACAATGGTAAGTGAGATTCAAGTAACCAACAATTTATCGTATCCAAATTTAATTATTTTCTTGTTAATAGTTTTATATTTGAGAAAAATAAAAAAAAAAACTGGATAAAAGAATTTTTCAATTTCTGTGGGATGGAAGCACAGGAAGACTATGCAGAAATACTCTAATTCAGGACTACGAAAAAGGTGGCTTACGAGCTCAAAATATAGATTCATTGATATTTAGCTTTAGAATTTCATGGATTAAAATATACTTATATACATATGATATATGGTGTTGATTTACGGTTAGAGAAAAGAAATATCTATTTAGGAATGTAGAACCAGTTTACAATATAATAATATTCTTAGCAAAACAATATATTAATAATGTGATCGATAATATACATGTTTTGTCCACCAAAGTTGCGTGCATAAAAGTGCACCATTAATAATACATGTTGCAGTTCTTACTACTGTTGTATACAATAGTGAGCCGTGATTAAGCATCAGATAATACTAGCATGCATTGTTGCCCCTTAAATTTTTAGATACGATGAGTGAAATTACTGTCTAGTCGGCCCATTAAGCCGATTTCTTATTTTAATAAATCTCCTTTTAGTTGGAACGTTAAATTTCTAACAAACCTCTTATCTCATGCCTCCTTCCGTGATTTATAGTCATTATATTTGAATACCACCCCTGATCTGATTAAGAGCCCCGACTCTTTTCATTTTCCTCCGGTCAAGTAATGGTTTACGATTTGTGCATGTTGACGTGATGTGATCCGGTGTGATAACTGAGTGCCGATGAATCGGTCAGCGCATCTTGGTCACGGCTGATTAATTCCCTTTTACTGCTTAGGCCTTGAGGCTTGTTTGCTTAAAAATGACCGTTGACAGCCGGGCATGCGCAACGTGTGGTTTTTCACGGTCGGCCCCCACCAGTGCGTCTATTGGGGTGGGGGGTTCCTCGGTGTTATGCCCCAGAAATGGGTATGATTACACACCCAGGACCCGCAGGTGCGGTGAACATCGGACCTTGGTGACACCAGGATACAAAATAAAAAAAAAAACTGATCGGAAATGAGTGCTACCTCCCTGTCAAGTAGTCCCAAATCGAAATGGAAACTCTGCAAATGTACATAGTAAAGTTAAGAATTAGATAAGTCAGCATAAAAAATGGAGGCGGTTAAAATATAAAAAAAAATATAAAAAAAGACAAAATCAGTCAGAGACCGGTGTATTACCACTGTGTGTTTTGTCTTCATTGCGTATACATCGACAGTGTAGTGAGATGGGCCCGTGAACACCAGTCATTTAGGGGGCCTATTCCAATACCTGACACCTATTGATTAAAGATAATCACTCGAGCCTTTCATAAAAACGTCCAGAAAGCGCACAATATATTGCACACACTGCTCGTTTTGTTTATACCAATTACATGATGGGGTCTGGCAAAATACATTCTACAAGAACAGCCGACGTTTTGCAAAGGCGTTTTGCAACAAACCACATGTAAACTTTCTCAAATAAACCACCTCAGGTTACATGTTTTTTTTTTCAGTATGTCTACATTACTATGGTAGATAAAAAAAAAAACTCATACGCCTTTCACAAATTTGTTATAAGAACTTTCCTTCACATTAAATATACCTAGAGTTCATAGATAGGTACTCAGATTAGGCCAGAAATTATGTAAATTCTAACCTTAATGTAGACGATTAGCTGGCTATAAAAAGTTACACAGTTAACCAATGCCTCATTTTCATTTGACATACCTTTTTGTGGGCCACATCAGTAAGTGATACCTTTGACATCCCTTTAAGTAGGCCACATCAGTAACTGCAACCTTTTTGTTGAAAAAGCCCCCCCCCCCCCACACACACACCGATTCTACACTGCAGTCGCCCCAGACATTCTTTCGTGTAAATGTTGTTTGTATGTATGGCATGCTTCTCTTAGCTCGAACGACAGTGTGCGCTTAGAGGGCAAAATAGTGAATAGTCTAATGAGAACTTGGTTTGGCAATGTGCATACAGCCAATCTTTTCAACATGCAACACGCCCTCTCTTGGTCTGATAACACCCGTTCCGGCACAAGGTCAAGAGTCAGACAGCTGAGACCTTGTGGCCCGAAAGCACACAGTATATAAATAAAGTCGTCTTCTTATCGGCATAGTATGTCATACAGGAAGAACGCTATATATGGTGCTGTCTTAGTTTTGACACAAGTTCATCTGCTATGTATTTTGTTTTTTCCTCACATGGTAAATCCCTCAGGCACACCATATCTGTAAAAATGTTTTCCTTTAGGAATTACACAAAAATTTAATTTTAACCTGCTCCTTTTCAGAGTAGTACGCGAGTAGTTTCTCAGGATATACGCCACCTTATATATACCATACGTTCATACGCCTCATACAAATTTTGTTGAAGGAACCTGTTCCGATATCTGACATCAATTAACTAAAAATATTCCCTGAACTTTGTACTAAAATAGTTCAGAAAACGAATATCCCACCACACACATTTTAATTTGGTATCTACGTGTTAATACAATTTTTATTAAAATACAATCATTTCCACAGCAAAGGTAGGAGTGGTGATTTTAAGGTACGACAACCAATACACATATTAAATACCTACCTGACTAAGTGCAGCGACAGCACATCTTATGGGCAAGATATGTTCATATTACATACATAATAAGATCAGCTCCAATAAAATTGAAGCTCGTTTAAACAAAATGTAACTTCAATGACTTAATTAGGAAAACATTTTGGAAACCTACCGGTAGCCATTTCGTATTCCAGATCAACCAGTTTGAATGCACAGGATCGCAGGTTGTGCGCTAACACTGACATGACCTGTCATTATCGCTTATAGAATAAGCTGAAAAACTTGAGTTATTTACAGCTAATTCGCTGGCACTGACAAGCTCGTTGGCCAGGAGAACGACCTCAATGGCCTGCATATTGCGCAAAATAATACATGAGAAATCCCAGCGACATAAATGCCTAAGTTAATATTAAAAAGGCATATGTCCTGTAATTAACATCTCTGATTTGTAATCAAATGCCCTACCCGTATTATTATTTTCTGGGTTTGCATTCAAATGCATATCTCCCGGTAGTAATATGCGGATTTTATGTTTGAATTTCTTAAGCTGTCTTATTATATTTTTATAACATCCTAGTTTTTTTTTTTTTCATTCTGACAAGGTGATCCTGCATTATTGCGCAAAGAACAACACTTTTTCATTTCTATTGCAAAGATTTGGCCTTTTACTCAATTATACAATAGGTTTAATAAATAGACGCCGTGGCATCTATCACAGAAATAGTAGATTCGCCAAAGGAGATTCGAACATGTGTGTATAAAGAAAAAGTAGGACCCCTTTTGGAAAGACAAACTTGTATTAACAAGGCGTCACCCCTTTTCTTTACCTACTTTCGACTACAGACTATCACGGCTAAACGATTCATTATATATGTATATATATATATATATATATATATATATATATATATATATTTAAATATGTTAAGCAATAAAGTAGGAACATGTTATCTTTATTGTAATTTAAAAATCAGAAACGAAGGTTGCATAGGGCGCATAGGTACACGTGAACTCTGGTAATTTAACGCTTGGGTGACCATATCAGCTTGCGTCACTCGTGAACCCGAGTCGTGTGCATTTAAATAACAGAGGGTCAGTTGGTTTATGGCCTGCGCCTCGTGCGGGACTTTGCACCTATTTCATTTTGAATTCTAAATAAATAATATCGCTGAAAGTAAATTTAATATGGGGTAGAACAAAAAAGGTAAAGCAATAAAGTAGGAACATGTTATCTTTATTGTGATTTAAATATCAGAAACGAAGGTTGCATAGGGCGCATAGGTACACGTGAACTCTGGTAATTTAACGCTTGGGTGATCATATAAGCTTGCGTCACTCGTGAACCCGAGCCGTGTGCATTTCAGTAACAGAGGGTCAGTTGGTTTATGGCCTGCGCCTCGTGCGGGACTTTGCACCTATTTCATTTTGAAGTCTAAATAAATTATATCGCTGAAAGTAAATTTAATATGGAATAGAACACCCTACCCTCCCACCCTGGAACTCTGTATGTGTGTCGGATGATTATCATGTTATATATTTATCTTGTGATAATTATGTCATTGATTGGTGTTATTTCATGTTTATTGCTTTGCATTGCACTGATTCGCAAATTTAGTTTGCATAATGTTTCGCAATAAACCAGGGTACCCCCAAGGTTCAGTAGTTTATTATTATTTAAATATATAATTAGAAACGTTGTCCTCTACTGTTTTTCATAATGCTGATGCGTTTCCTCTGTCTCGCTCTGTATCGAATTATAATAAGATAAGTTTGTTAACATTTAATACAATTAATGTCTACTCTATTGAATTCCAGTAACATTAATAAACATTAAAAGCTCCACTAATATATGTGATGGTATATTAATAAGAAACCCTGACTTTTGGCTGATATAGGCCTATATTTAAAATCATAGAAATGCTTTAAAATGAAAAAAAAATACATGGAATACAAAATGCTGTTATGATGTGATTGATATTTATTATACTGTATACTAATAATAATGGTGATGACTAAATTGAAATTAGGAAACAGGATACGTGTAGCTATAATCCAAGTGTACCTGGTGTTATATTTGTAGTGTAAGCCACCTACTAAGACATGTCGGGTTTCCCGTTTAATTCTACCCCTGCTTCTTGAAGACCTAGTCACAGTAGTGCGGACAAGATGTTACGCGAGGTCACTGTTAACCACTGGTAGGTAAAAAAAGCACCAGAAGAATTTCCAAAATCAAATTTGCTTCAGCAGAAAGTCGCCTAACACACTTTTTATGTGTACGCTACTTAGATATTTACAAATCCACCTGCCCAAACTTACGGCAGTTCCTCCTGTCTAAGCTTGGATTATCTCGTACGAAAAAAACCCTTAAGTTGTATGTGTAAGGAAGAAGACGAACGATCATAAAGGGGATATTTTGAGAGTTGTAAAATCAGCGCACAATCACCGGTTTTATTTTCTTGCTCGCTTAACTAAGTATATGCTTCTGTAGAATTTCCATACAACATGAGTGGGCAGTAGCACACGCTTTTTCTTAATTTGTTTCGCGTTGTCAACCAGGCCCGGTGACTACTGCGGGCCCTGGATGGGCAATCAACCCCAATTTTGGTCATAACACCGAAAAACATCCGAAAGGCGCACTCGGTTGTGAGTAAAACTCAGTCGTGCCGTGTAGCAAAATCTACCCATTAAGCCTTTTCTTGGCTAGAGCGTGACTTTGAAAAAGCTCACCGCCTCGGCTCAGATTCGAAGTCGCAAAATCTTGCAACAATCGTCGGACTTTTTGTAAAGAGCCTGTATGTGGTTCACTGAAAACTGAGCGGCAGCGGCAATGTGACCTTAATAAACAGTCGGAAGTACTTCTTTTAATAAATCATAAACAAATATATATATATATATATATATATATATATATACTTTTATTTTCTGTGTCAAATATTTCATATATATTACAATTAAGTATGAGGTATTAAACAAGGTATTATGTTTCCAGTATATGTTTATTCTAGGTTATGTTTAGTCCTAAAACATTTCATGAGAAACTGAACTCAAATCTGTTGTTCTAATATTAAATATATTTCAATACCAATATGTAAATATTATTCTGTGAATATCAGGGGTGGGGGTGATCACATTGGCCAACCCCCTTGTATTGACGCTCCTGCCCAGGACCGCCTTTATTTTCTACAAATATATTCGATCACAGCTTATTACAGCCCAGGTGTGACCGGCAAAAAAGTAACCTACCTGACAGACAAGAGCATGGGATGTATCACCTGTCTGACGAACTGTCTTTAAGAAGTCATACAGGAATATACATCAAGTGGAATGTCGATTGTAAGAGTAACACCAAAACAGTCTAGGCCGCTATTATATATTTTAAAAAAGTATTGTAACATAAACCACTTATCTATCCTAGGAGGGACAGGGGGCATTCATTAATAGAGGGAGCGCAAAATCCCCAGCTAACCTATGAATAATGTAAGTGAAACCATAGACCGTAGTATAGACCTCTGGAATGTTGGATTACGGTAAGGGCGTAGGTATTCCTGTAGGTTGCGACTACACCGCAAGTAAATATCCTTTGAGTATTTTATGAATGCCTATTTTTTTTAAGCAGTCGTTTAAACTGTTGATTATATTTGGCTATAACCCATACGTGAAGACGTAAAACCATGTGATTTTAAGAGTGGCTTTCCAAACAGGTCTTAATAAATCAAGCTCTCCTTTAATTCCGTTACATTCTTTTCTGGTGCAACCAAAAATAGTCAAACGGATCTAATATTTAACCAATGTTTATGAGACCGGCATTAGACAGGCACCATAAAAGCAAAAATACATGTATATAGATGAAGCGAACTGAACAAATTCAATTTTTAATTTAAATTATCATTCTTTCAGTACGGATATAAAAACATCAGCATTGTATAACTGCCTGTGGGAGGAATAAAACGTTTGTATCAAATAAACATAGACACATTATTGGATTATAGCAATTTTTTCACCGTGATTTTAACATTATGTTGCTTTTTAAAAAAAGGTTGCATGATCATTGACTAAATTAAATGTAAAAAAGTGTATCTTTTATGCACTGGAAATGTAATCGAAACTTGGTTGCTATTTGTTAATTATTGTATGCACTGAACAACAGATAAAATCACACATGTGGCACGGGCTATTATACATAACACAGATAAATCAGAAACCGCGCACGAGTTTAAATACCCTCCAGGATCTCAATAAAAATGTGGTTCATGTTGCTCTTCAGCAGGAAAACGTGAAACCTATATGTGCATCCGGACCAGTTACCCGGGCACAACGTCGAGTGTCGGTCGTTTGATGGATCTGTTAGGCGTTTTCCTACAGCCATGATTAGTATAGATAATCCCTATTTTTTGGAAATCTCTGTAAGTGTTTGTAGTCGAAGATACCGTTTTCGACTTAGCGCTACTAAACGTTTCAGGCTTGTGGTATCTTAACGATCCGAATCTATCGTGGAATTATGATCGAATTCAGGTAACGTGCGTGAAAACGTTGATTCACCACCGGAAGTGACGTTTGCAGTAGAAAACATGCGTCTGTACGTGGTCAAGAGTACGACGAACCTTTTCGTTTGATCGCCATGGATCTGGTTGGACCCATCCGTCCCGCGCCCGACAATGTTCATGGGTATATATTGGCCATCATGGACTACCCTTCACGCCAGCGTCAGAAAGTACTCACAAACATAGGGAGTCAGTTCACATTTGCTCTCATAAGAGAAGCTGGTTGTTTGCTTTCGATGTAGCAGCTGACTAACACATCCTATCACCTGATTTGTAAAGATTTATCGGCACCATAAAACAGATGTTGTACCGTATGTGCCTGGGGAGACCTCGTCATTGGGATCGCAGTGCCCTAGCAGTGCCCTAGCTTAACTTATAGAGAGACTACATAAATGCACAAGTTTCTCCCCTTAGAGTTGCTCTACGAGCGAGATATAAGAGTTCCCATGTGTATCTACGCGATCTGTGGACCGAACGCGATGCGCATGCAGAAACAAAGACTACGTATCAATATATGCTGGATCTACTGGACAAGCTTAGCGAAACGTGCGCGTTAGCATTGGGTTAATCCGCAGAGAGATAGAAACAGATGTATAATGTAGGTAAACGCACCAGCAAATTTTATATCGGATATGAATTGTTATTGCTCTCCAGACGGACAGAAAAAAGCTGTTGGTCCAGTGGAAAGGCTCCTACAGGGTTTAGGCTAAAGTAGGTGACCTAGACAATCGGGTCAAGGTCAAAACCTTCCATGTAAACATGCAGAAAAAGATATCAAACCAGGACTGAAACTCAGCATGCTTTAGCTGCCGTAGTCTTTGGAACGAACAAAACCGTTCGGTGCAAGATATTCAGCATTGTTAAACCGAATCTCCATTAGTCAGGTAACTAAACCTCGACGGAGTTGACGCAACCTCCAGCTTCTCATTACCGTCGACGGTGCGAAGCCAAAATGAACGTGACTTACCGATCAATGCCGCGCTAAACCGTATCGTGTTCTGTTTGATTTGAGAAAGACTAAATGCGTTCCGAATTCAACGAGATTTTAGAGTTTGGCATAATCAAGAAATTGGAGTCTAGTTTTTCGTAAATATGCATTATGCTGCGTAATACGGATGGAAAGATCGACTCCTGATCGACTCCTTAATTGAACAAGTCGGTCGTGTTCGACCAGGAACCAATGCTACAGACGAAATCACTGTTGCCGGATGTAGCCAAAAGCGTATAATTTACCACGATCGATCTAAGGAAACTCTACTGGTAGATTCCATTGTCAAATAATCTAAATACAAAACGGCATTTGTAACGCGGACATTAGCATCACCATATCTTACTAAAGTGAGAGAATTATAAACAGACGATTGTTTCTATAATTTATTGTAAATTAACATGTACTATTATGTATAGCTTTTATGGTGAGAACTTAGAGAGATCCATGTGTCTTAGTTGATGTGAGTTTCAGTACAGTTATCATTCTGTGGAAATCGGTTTATGCCATTTGGTGTTTAGACGGTTCCTGAAAGAACATTGTTTCCTGTAGACTTCAAAGGCGACCTGCACACTTTTTTGTCGTCGTTCTAGAGGAAGTTCCGGTATTGTCTGATTAGCTGACAGACGATGTTCCTGTTGGTATAACGCGAGTGTCTACGAGCTGCCATTAAAATCTCTCTAACTGGCACTTGAAAGCCGTCGATGCATGTTTTACAATAATGAGCCGGTTCCGATGCCAGAGATTAGGTGGCTGATTAAAGATTAATAAACCATGCTGACAAATGTGTTTGAAAGTTTCAAATGTGTTTTGAATATTCGCAAATATTTTCTACCACAGGATAAATGTGTGATTCGTATTTTTATAATGATAAAATGATACGATGCAGCAAATTGAATATGTTATAAACCATCGATATATGGATATTGTGAGCTGTATTAAGACAATATAATAATTAGACATTATCGAAAAAATATTCAGATTGTTGATAATAGAAAGTTTCAAACATATCCCGATATCCTGATAATACTGAAAATTAATACTAAAATCCGAAGATATTCTTGAGGTCATGTCTAGTCACATAAGTTATTAAAGAAAGTGTCTATCGTTCAAACAATTTTTGGGTGACTTGTTGTTCAGGAATACAAATATGACGGTAATCTGTATTTTTCCATCAATGAAGTTCCTGGATAAGGGTTCTTATAAAGCATGCAGGAACCCACTCTTGTACTGTGAACTAGTGGAAGACGCGCGATAGGAAAATTCAGGCACGCAAAAATCTGTCATTAATATGCACGGTCATATTAAGATAACTGAATATGAATATATATAATTCTGATTTTAGGATTTTATATATTTATTATATTTGCCTCAACCACCCCCTTTCCACAAGTGAATGAAAACCATGAGGTTTAAATATTTATAATGTTTATTATTTTTAATGAAAACCATGAGGTTTAAATATTTATAATGTTCATTATCTTTACCAGAGTGGTGCTCCATGGTTCCCTCTGGCGGCATGAGAACGCAGTCATGGCTGTAACACGTCTTGGCCAAAGCTTCAAAATCTCCTTCGGCATGGATCTTTATAAACAACTCGACCATTTCGTCCAACTGCTGCCTGATTTCTTCAGCTGAAAAATGTGAAGGAATTGGATAGTAAAAGTGAACATATAACTAAGGAGGCATTTATAAGGGACCTCCAGGCCTACCTTAGTGTTCCCATCAACAAATTAAAAAAAATAAATTAAATGATATACAGCCAGGAAAGTAACTATGATCAAACGTCTCGAGAGGCATTTATACCGGACTGGTGAAGGTCCTTAACTCATGACACAAGTCAAACGGGAAACTTCACGGGGACAGCCTACGTACTATTGCATTGATTTAATTGTGAGCGTCTTCTATTCTTAACATTAGGCTTATCGTACAAAAACTCATGTGAACGTGCAACCAAAATTAATCATCCATTATCCTGGCTGCTTACATATTTGTTATCGTCCACATAACATACAGGGGGATATACCAACACGCTGAGCTATAACGGGGCTTACAACAGAAGCCATGAAAATGATACAGAAAGGAGGCAAAAAAGAGTTACACAGTTTATACCCATGCCTATATTTTAAGCATATTTTATCCCACTGAGAACTCTTTAATTAATTTCAGTAAAGCAGTTTCAAAGGGACAATTGGCTTATACGCAGATTGGTTGCTGGGCATGATATTATGCTCGTCACATTTTTTTTTACCAAAACATAGCTTGCTTTAAATCTTTTGACAACACTGACTGGTCTAAAGTTTGAACGTTGAAATTCTCCTCACTTTCTGAATGTAGAAGTGGGGTTTCTTTAGGTGATACACTTAATTGTGCTACTAAATGATTGAGCCTTTTGAGCGAAAGTTGCTGCCTGGCGGTGTCCAGAGAATGTCTGATAGAGGTGCTGCCCGCCGATGTAGAGTGTGGTGCTACCGGCCGTTGCCGAGTGGGGTGCAGCTATCTTGTGTTGAGTGAGGTGCAACCACCCGGGCTCGAGAGCGGTACCGCCAGCCCGGGCACGGTTGCGCTAGTTCATAAGTTCTAGAAACCTTTTAACCAGACTCGGTGTTTTAATAAAGAATTTAAGTGTATGTACCAGTGTATGTAGTAAGGCGTAACAGGCCGGGAAGTCTGGTATCTGGTATGTGTTTTTTTTTTATTTCTATACATTTTCTTTTCTTTTATTGTATACTCTTGTTATTTAGCCTCTGATTTTTTTTGTGTGCCCGAGGGCGTACACGTAGAGTGCGCCATAGAAAAATACATTCTCTACTTTTTAACTTTTAACCAAAGGCATTCCGGTTCGTCATTTGGTAACGGCAACCTTTTCCGAAGGAGTTACCAGACACGAGTTACATTTATCGGATGACACAAAGCAAAATAGTACTTGCACTTGTTTGTGTTCAGTTATCTCTAAACCAAAAGTGTGGCCACCTTAGTGGGTTTGAAACCTCGCGTGCTGATCAAAACCAACAGATGTTATGTTGTCATTTTAGGTACTACCATATGGATCATCACGTCATTCACATATTAATAAAAATACCCTATAATAATGATTTCACATATTTTTACGATAAAAACTGTTAAAAATTCGACATGTTTATCTGGGAAAGCGGTTTGCGCTAAAATTTCGTTTAAAGGTCTATTCCGGTTGCTGCCATCAGCTAACATATGATAATCCCTCGAACCTATTATAAAATAGGCCAGAAAACTCTAACCCCACCCACTATGTTTGTTTTGTTTATATCTACATTTTTATATTAAGCGAGGTCCAGCGAGAATTATCGAAACCCATTCAACTGGCTATCCATTCTGTTTATAGCAACCTGTTTATTACATGATGAGTGGACTATTATTACATAATAAAAGCACAATCAAAAGAGACAGATGGTGGCAAGTCAGACCAACTTAAGTTTTGTAAACAACAATTTGCAAAATAAGGGTCCTTAAACTTCCGTACGTATGCAACCAATTAGCTTTGATTAGTTTTATGGCTCTGTTGTTTGTCAACATGAACGCATATACTGTGTTAACCAGCATCTAGATAGGTCACACATCAATCAAAGATGCATAATAAGAGCGCTTCTATACGGAGTTTACAGAGCGCCTTGATATGTACGCAAGGTAAGCTAGAAACTTAGTAAATTCTTCAGAAAAGATAGGTGACTAGCAAACATTAAGCCACATAACAACCGATAAACATATTGTAAACCTACTTCTCATGGCACAGAGAGACCACATGTTATGGGCAAAAGATATTTATATTACATACAAAATATGAACAACGTCAATATAAATAAAACTTGTGTAAACAAAAGACAACATTTAGGGGACAATGGTGAAAACCTACCGGTGATCATTTTGTTTGCCAGGTGAACCAGCTTGACTGCACGGGATTCACAGATCGGAACAGGTGGCGCGCAAACACTGACATATGCAGACACGATTACTTATATAATATGCCTAGCTTAGCCATAAACAGCATCTTGGCTGACCTTACACTTGTACCTAGGGAATTGCCCTGTATTTAAGGAGAAAGACCTCAAGGCCATGCATTTGGCTCAACTTTATACATTCAGATTCGAAACGATATAATGTCTTTGGTTAGTATTAAGAAAGACACATGTTATTAACGTCGTTGATTTGTTTTTTAATGCCCTCCCGTATTATTATTTTAGTGGATTATACTTAAATACATTACAACCGGTTATAATATAGCGGTTTTGATGAAAACCTACCGGTGGCTATTTCGTTTTCAAGGTGAAGGAGCTGCACTGGTTAACAATTCAGAGCAAGTGGCGCGCAAACTCTGACATAGCCAGACGCGATAGCTTACAGAAATAGCTGAAAAAGATGATATATAAACAGCTTGGCACTGACTGGCTCATTGACAAAGAGAATGACCTTAACGGCATGCATATTTCGCATCTTAATATATGAGAAATCCAAGCGTCTTAGAACAGTTTTAATAGGAGAAGCATATGTCGTGTTAAAAACGTTTTAGCTTTGTATTCAAATGCCCTGCCCGTATAACTGTTTTCTGGTTGTGTATTCAAATGCATAGCTTCCGGTAATAATATTTCGGTTTGTTTTTGAATGCCCTGAGCTGTGTTATTTTCTTGGTTTTGTATCCAAATTCCTTACAATGTGTTATTTATTTCGTTGTTTTCTTACAAGGCCATGTGCTGAGTTATTAATCTCGATTTTTTACAACAGCCGTGTTATTTGACACGGTAATCCTGCATTAATGTGCAGCGTATACAACTTTCATTTTGATTGCAATTAAATTGGCTGTTTAATTTTACTCTATTATATATTCGTATAAATAGATAGACACTGTGGCATATATTACAGGAACAGGAGAGTCGGCCATGGAAATTCGCCTATCAAAAGTATTACATATATAAAATCAGAAACATTGTCCCCTGCTGTGTTTCACAATGCTGATGCGTTTCCCCCGTATCCCTCTGTGTGAAAGTATAATATGATCTTTTTTATACATCAAATGCATTGAATGATTACTTTTAATGTTAACATATGTTAATAAAATTCAATAGTGTATGCAGAGTGACAGATTGCATTTCAACAACATAAATTAACATTAAAGCTAAATGACATAATATTGTTTTCTATAGCCATTGATATATGGATAAAGAGCCGTTTGAGATGGCTTAAATATGCCTAGATTTAAAACCCTAAAAATTCTTTAAAGGTGAACTGTAGCAATTGTTTTATTCGCTCACTGGATTCAGCATGATTATCCCGATCAGCCTAATGAAAGATTATCACAATGAAAATAAAACTTTCAAGTTAAAAGAAATTAATCTCAGAAATTTAAGTCACTAATAGGGGTACCATCACTGGTTTGACTTCAGGTGATGACTTCATAATTGCCAAACAAACAAAACATGTGTCCAGGTCAGTGTCTCGTTTAAGATTTAACCTGGTGCTCGGCTGTGACTGTTCTTTCTTAAAACGTTCTTCGTGGTCTGTTTAATTATTAGAATACTCCGGATGTTTGAACGAGAACAATGCATATTTGTGAAGAATAAGAGTCATGTAATCTTCTTTCACCAGGTTCTATGAAGAAAACGTCACCTCGGTTTCTCGGGATTTTGTTCTCCTTTTGTGCTCGGAGAACAGAAATTGCTCACCGGCCGTCTATAGAGTTTTGCAATTATGAGTCTGAGAACATCTTGAGTTCTCTTCCCAGTCCTGTGCGCTGTCTCTAAGGCCCTAATCGTATCCTCCATGCTCATATCTCCGAGTAATTTATTTTCAATGATAGTCTTTGCCACAATATTTTTACAATATTCAGAGAGATACAACGCTTCTACACACATGTACCAGGCGCACCGAGACCACAAGAAAGTCCGTTTCTGGCGCGGGCGCCTCATCATCAATGGCAAAGAAACTCTGATTGAGGAAACCTACGCACCAATCTGAGTGGTGACCGCTGTGTGAACCTGCTTCTACAATGGGGCACGCTGTTCCCGCATTATCAATTGCCTTTTGTTTCAAAGACTGACAAAAGGGGGCGCTACAAAGAGAGCAGTCGACAACTTACGAATATACTAGTTTGCTCTCGGCTTCTGGATAAGAGAGACTGTAATTAATGCAATAAACTGAGCCGCCACTTTATCGGCCGGGGACTTGTCAACAGAGGAGCTTCAAGTTGTAAATATCACCAGAGGACATTACTATTCATGAACGTTACTTAAATTTACATTTGTTGGTTTAGTCTAATTTACTTATTTGTTTCATTTATTTAGGCAGAGACAACAAGGAAAACTGTACCCCTTCAGATCATGTCAAAATCCATGCACGGGGTAGGTAACATTTGGCTACCACCGACAATGCACAGTGGTGCAGTGAGACTCTGAGAGGATGTTGACAATGACTGGGCTTAAATTAATGCTATAAAGTATAGAGTAGACTTGTCTGCAGTTCAATAGTATCGTTTGTGTAACTTTAACAAGGGCAACTTTGCCATGACATTGATATAGCCTATATTATAGGTATAATGGGAACCCTCCCCTCCCCCTCTTCTTTTAGAATTAATGGTAATTATATATTATATCATAATAACATATGTTCTGCAGACATTGCCAGAAAGAGGCTTTGTTCACATGTCAATTAATAATCCATTATAAAGCCAAATAATTATTATATAATTTAAATTTACAAAGAAGTAAAAAAAAAACATTAAAAGATAAAGGTAAACATTAATTTTTGACACGAGCTATATGTTTCAGGTCAAAATCACTCTGAAAACTTTCAGCAGTCATACTTAGGCGCTCTTTCTACCTGTTATTTTAAATGGTAGGATTTAATGCTTTGTTGCTCCAGGAAGTGTTGTTCTGCGATGTTATTCTTTTTGGTGTTAGTATGGTGTGATGTTTAATGTTGGTTATGTTTGGGTGTTACTGTTGCATATTTTTAAAAATTCAATGTGTTTTAACATATGTATCAGTAAAAGTAAATTTTCTGGTTCCAATTGTATTATCAATGAACTATGATAATAGATAAACTTAATATTGCATCATTAAATGTTAAAGGCCTAGCATGTAACAAAACGATAAGGAAAATGTTTCACTGGTTTAACTTAAAACAATTTGTAATTATTCTTTTATTTAATCGTACAATGGTCCGATTAGAGAGAGATATGAATAACATATATAAGCAGTATAAGCAATCGGGAAATAAAGAAGATAAAGCTAAATGGGAGGACGCAAAAAGTAATTTTAGAATATTCATGGAGGAAAAAACAAGAGGAGCTATAGTCAGATGTAGGACCAGTTGGTTTGAGGAACACGATACTTTTTGAATCTTGAAAAGAGAAATTCTCAGAAAAAAATCTTTATAAAGATTAAAGGACAGCTAAGGAAATATAACCACAAACGATAAATCTATCCTAAATGAGGAGCTAAATTATTACAGATTATTATACAAGGCTGCGAATGTAAATGATAATCATAAGCAAGAATTCTTAAACAAGAAGAGACTGATGAAGAAAGAAAAATGTGTGACGAAGAAGTCTCTGAAATAGAACTCCTCAAACTTCTAAATACTTTGAAATTTATTAAGTCGCCTATGCCAGATGGTTTGCCAGTTGAATTTTACAAAATTTTCTGGAATGATCTAAACAAATATTTTATAAGTGCTATAAATTATTCTTTTCAAATGAACTATTTACCACCATCCATGCGTCAAGGCATTATCTGTCTTATTCCAAAGTTATGAAAAGATTTGCTTCTTTTAAAAAATTGCGCCCCCTGTCATTATTGAATACTGATTATAAATATAATTTTAAAATAATTAATTTTCTTGTTTCAGGAAATGGATCAACCTACTTTGGGGCTGAAGTGGTGTCCCGGTCCGATAAAAATGCTTGGTATTTTAATCCATCCCGATTGGAGGATGAAAGAGTTAACTTACAAAGAAATCTTAAGTAAAATAAAAGTTATTTTTAATACATGGTCAAAAAGAACCATGTCATTGTCTGGAAAAATTACTGTAATCAAGTGACTTGTAATGTCTCAGCTTATGTATGCAATTCAGGTTCTGCCCAGTCCTTCAATGAACTTTATAAAACAAGTAGAACACATGTTTTTAAATTCATATGGGGTAAAAAAAGAAGAAAATATTAAGAGATCTACTTAATATAAAATACATGAACAGTACCTCTACAGGTAATAAACAGATGGTGTGCTGAGTTACAGCTGAATATGAAAAGTGCTGTCTATGAGGTATTTAAAAACATTAAGAAAATTACATCATCAGAAGATCAAAGAATGTTCCAGTATAAATTATTACAAATTATACTATTTAATCCATTCTTAGTGAAATTTGGTAACGTTGAAAATGAATTATGCTCTTTCTGTGATGAGGAGATCTCTCAGTGAACAAAATTGTTAATAGAGCAAGAAGTAGCTGCAATGAAAAGTTTACAGTGGCAAGTGTTATACCGAATAAAACAAAGGATCCATTAATTGACACATTACTAATGTTAGGTAAAAAAAGATCATTTATAGATGTAAATGCCTGAACAGCTTGCCGGAATTTTACAACTTTATTCTGATTGTAAAAGATTGCTACAGTATTGATGATAGTATTGCTAGAAGACTTGGAAATATAACCACCCATGAGAAAAAAACTGGAAAGAATTGGTCGAGGAGTTAAAATAAGAGAACTGTTTAATCGTCTCCTTTACATGAACATTATATTTAACAACAAGCATTTGCCTTCTGTAAGTATACATACTGTCAGCCATGGATGTATCCAAACAATGATTGGGATTTAATTTTCTGTTATTACCCTGCACACTGTTCCTTGTCTAATGTGAATTGATTGTTTTGACATTGTTCAGTCTGTTTTTGTAACACTTCTGTGCATATTTGTGTATATATGTATGTGTGTTTCGATCAATAAAAAATAATTGTGATATAATCAGTTTTGTTATTGATAAACATCGGAAACAAGATTCAGAGGGAGAGAACAAACAAGTAGGTCTTAGCTGACAGGTAAAATAATACACTCCCAGTCTATACAAACTACTGGTAATAATTAAAATAAAAACATGATTATTTATCACGCCGAAGCTAAGACTTAAAAGTATCATAATTTGCGCAAACAGGGCCTATTTAATCAAATGAGAATGATGGGAAGCCGGATGTCATAGGGCTTATCAGTAAACAAGTCTAGCTTCACAAGACACAAGAGTGAATCTGCTCTCCGTTTTCCGGATTATGTTGAATTGTTAAATAAGTCAGCCTGACTGTATACTCGAAATCAAATTATATATACATACAAAAATGTAAGGTCTTCAGGAAAGGCCTATACATCACAGACACACACGAGTGATGGGAGAACCTTACCGAGTCACCCCAGTTGTTCATTTAAAGTGCCGAATGTTGACGTAACGGCTATACATGAACCATTGTATCCATCAGTACTCCTTGTATTCGTCTATTTCAACAATGGCTAGGATCAAACCCATTTGGTCTTATAGTAGTCTTTTATTTTAGCTGTTGATCTTCCATATTAGTTAAGGAAGATCTATGATCAATGTTACTATAGGCCTTTTTACGAGTTTGCACGCTCTTCCTTTTCCCTTGGTCTGTATAACTTTTAAATATATCTCTGATTTGACGTATGTATATGTAACATAGCCATCGTTATATATGAGTGAGCAAAATATATGATAATTTATGATATCCATATAGTCAGTCATCCAAACCTCAATTAAGACCCACATAGTTTAGATCTCATTGACTCTACTGCAATTAATATATAATCGGTTTTCAACAGTGTGGGCACAATAAGAACATTTTATAAATTATCTATTCAGTTAAAGAATTAAAATATATGGCTAAGTTTCATTGTTTCGCAGAGTACAGACTAGTTTGCAAGCACTGACGATATAATATCCAGACGTATACATCTGTTATTAAATTAATTGCTCACATTTGACAGCTGCAGTTTCATGTACGGTGCATAATATAACAACCAGTTCTGGTTTGTTTAAATAAAAAATAAGGTTATGCCGGTATTCGGCTAAAGTTATATATTTACATCGTGGACAAATCTTATGCATTTCGTTTTCCAATCACTATGCCCGTTAGTGCACTTGTCCAGAATGAATTCGGGTATTGTTTGGTAAAATAACTATGAAGTCACAAAACTAAAAAAAGATGCGGGCAGAATTCAGAGGTCAAAAGCATGGTGGCTGAGGCTTTCCGTCTCGACAAAAAGAACATAATTCAAATGTTTAATCTTTTTTCAACCAAAAATATATTCAGATGGATGTTACACAATTGTAAATAAAGCCATTTCTCATCGATATGCGGGATATTCCGGTATATAAAATATCATAACAGATTACTTTAAAAGTGCAAAACAAAAAAATGGATTGCCATGATGTGATTGCTTTCCTTTAATTATAGTGTATACTAATATTCAAGATAATGATTTGATTCAAATAACAGGGCTGGCGTTGTTTTAAAGACCGGGTTTCACTATAAATATCAGGGGGCGTTACCGGTGCAATATTGGGTTTAACATAATATCTGCAACTGTTCACTTGAGCTCTGACTGTATTCTGTATATTAACTGAGAACAAAGATGTCATTTTGGCTGGATTTTGGCAGACATGTTCCTAATACTACAAAGAAATTGATAATATTGTCTGTGTTGACTGGCTTGTGTTGTTTATGCAATAAAATTAAAAATATCTGCTAAAGCCAAGTCTAGTTGAAATCTTCCGCGTGGGAGATGCAAACCAGTATGATTTGCCAAACAGAAGCAAGCCCTGTGCCCTCCATTTGCTGTCTGTGTGTTGGGTACACATTCTCACTCATCCCAGTCCATTTATATGATAATAATAAAGTGCAACTTACCAAATAAATTTGAAGTGTAACTTTGTCCATCATCTTAAATAAAATGTATGTGTTACAATTCCAAAGAACATCAGACATCAAACAAGTTACTGTGTGCTACATTTTTTTGTTTTGCCTCCCATTTGACCTTCATGCAAGCAAATTATATGTGCCGCTATCTTTCAACAAATTCCATAAATACCAATTAACACTGGTATGTTGTTTGATAATACTGGAGGAGACGCAAGGGGACCAGGCATGACCATAGTGACAGATAAGGGGATATTTTTGCCCTGCATTTAGGAAGACTGCAGATGATATTAATTATGTTGAGGGTAGGTGGTACAAACTGACCCTGCTGTAAATAAGGGTTATAACAGGTTTAGGCAGCCTATAACAGTTTATAGTTTGGCAGGGTCTACATTCTTAATTTGATCACATACACACTCCTACTTCAGTATTACAGTTATTATCATGGAGGATGGAATGAAAATAATGCCCAACTCTGGAGGCAGTGCATATATGGGACATATGTGGGAATGTAAATGTGGACTTTTAATTTTATCCACAGTGCTTAAAATCAAATGAATAAGGTAAAAAAATATTGATACCAATAACTCCTGTATCTCAATGACTAATGCATGAATTTCCATTAATCTTGCTTTGCATATTGATCATGACAAATTTCATCATTCCTTAAAGAGCGGTGGTGCCACCTGTATTTTTTTGTATGATGAACGCAAAGTTAGATAAAACAAAATGATACAATATCTCCTGCCAATAATAAATATCGTATGGATTGCCATGAATCTTGCCTGAAAAATGATCATGACTAGATTAATCAGTTTCTAAAGAGTGGTCGCGCCTTTGGTATTTTTTGTACATTTTTCGTATTTGTTTTCCATTATTTTTAGACTGCCAAATAACAGCAAAGTGTCAGTTTCTCAGCTGTCGTTTCATCTAATGTCCTGAAACCTTATATGCTTATTGATCGTAACTAGTTTTATCAATTGAAGACTTATGGGACAACTCTTTTTTCCTCATTCACCCATTTTAGCTCAGCTGACGGAAAGTCTTTACACATTACTGCTGAACCTTGCACTTTCTAATATGACACCCAGGGAGGTCATAGGCAAGTCTCCAACGAATCAGGTGACCTATATTCTTTGAGCTATTTGCAAAATACCTAATTTTGAGCTCCAAGACAATTGGACAGTGCACAGACTGTCAGATCTAGAAATGTATATTAATGTAAAGGGAGGTCTTCCTAGGCATCCAAAATAAAATAAATGTAACCAATGTTGTGCGAGCTATGTTGCATTGACAAATGTTGTCAGTTGACCAGAAGGTTGTAGCATTTTGACATAGAAACGTCTGACTAAGCACATAGGGATTAGTGGTAAAATCTTCAATTTACCCTTAAATAAGGATGTTGTTACCAATTTTTTAACGACTATTGAACAAAAGTGATTTTGAGTTCTCTTGAAGTCATTCAATACATTGTTTCAAAGTTCCTTAACAAATATAGTTCATCGGATTATAGCATCAAGCAATAAAACATGCATCACCTATACGTCAATTTGAGCTGAGCGTCGTGACCAATGGGTCATTTGTTCAAATGGTCATCTACTCCCTTATACTATTGTTAACAAAATAAATCAGCGAACCATCATATTGCAGTTTGTGTTGTATATCCCCACCAGACAAATACAGTGGTTGGTGTTTTGCTCCTGAGGGTTAAATTTTGCCGCATTCGTGACGGGGCTAGTTTCGCGAAAAATAAAACCGTCGTGCATAAGATTCAACATGTGCATAGATGAACATTTTTTAAGCATCATCTGGATCACGGTATCTTCAGTGACATTTCAATATTAGCAAAAAAATAGATGATACCCGTTACGAAAAAAAAATGTAATCTAAATCATATCAATCATTCCTAGATATACCACTGCTGCTTGAACACCTGTTAGATGGTCAATTAGCTCCTTGTAAGTTTGTTAAGATTTATAGGGGGTAGGTGATAAATTAATGGTTATGAATATTGTGTATAGCATGAAAAGCAAACACTCGCGAAACACCAAAGAAGAAAAAAACGGATATGAAGCTTGCCACAGTTGACAACAAGCAGAGTGAACATTTATGTTCTAAATGAATAAAATACACTAAAATATATAATCACAATGCATACAAGGAATGATGTATATAAAAATCGCATTTCAATATTTTATATTTCATTATTAATCTATTGTATTTTATAAGGGGAAAAGGTATCCTTTATATATGTCTTAAACAGTTTATATATAAATGCATAAAGCACTTCTAATATTTAACGTCTAGATGGCAAACCATAGAACTTATTTGAAAATATGTGGTTGGGCTTGTGTATGTCCATCAATCATAAAAGCCCCCTTAAGATAATATATGTAAATCGTTTATGCAAACAGTGCTGCGCCATGCCTTTTACATACGTATATATAAGCATAATCTTTTATTTGTTACGTAATTCTCTCTCCTATGTGTCATAAATAAATTTGCGGTTATCTATTAAACCTGTTATCCAAAAAAGATAATGACATGGTGTTACTAAAAAATAAGAATTGACAGATTTATGACTATACAAGCGCATGCAGAAAGAAAAGACAACCGGCAGATAGCAAATGTTACTTTACACTTCAGCTGCTTTTCAGTTTGATGTTGCATGAGTAGCCAGGAGATTAAACTTATTGCCTTTTAGATTACCTTCCTTTTGACATTCGCCTCTAGAAAAATCCTAGAGACGAGCGGATCTTGCCAAATTAAAAACAAGCTAACACGGCTATAGCAAGCTCGGGTAGATTCCTTTCTCTGCTCGTGTAATGAGTTGAGAAACTATGTCGCTTGGTTGTATGTTTACTATGGATATATAGAACGCACAATAATTACTTTATTACGACCTTTTGCAATAATGACAACGAAGGGTTCAAAACGATCCTTAATAAATAACGTGCATGAAAACCTGGGTGAAAATAACATATTGCATTTTTTATTATTTTTTTTCATTCCATCGTTCAATGATACCAGAGAGTGATATGAGGTTTGGACTAAAGCACCAGGGAAAAACATAGATATATGACCACGTAGTTTCTTGACTGATTTGATTTGATAATGAAGTTTTTGAGCAGTATATCAGTATATGCCGTATATATTCAAGTATGTGGATTTATATCATCATAATTGTGTATGCTTGAATTTTTTAAGAACCGGGAACACGATGATGTTTATGGATGTGTATAAGGGCACAGTCCAAATACGAATAATGCACAGTGCCTTACATAACATTTCAATAACAGGCTTAATGAAGCCTTGGTGAACATCTAATACTGCTAACGTATCCGAACAAACTGTGTAAAAATGTGTTCAAAGGATTTGTGTCTAAGACATTTTGATTTTGTATAATTGAACTTCACACGGGAAGGATACGGCATTAAATATTACCAAAGATGACGTGGCACCTGCTTTCTCTTGCAGAGCAATGAGTTTGATGAGCAGATGGTCACTTATATATTCCTCAGAAGGTAACGTTATAACCGAATGAGATCTATTCGTTTTCGTTAAAGTATTTGCTAATATGTCTGAGCATTGAATCCAGTAGTAATCTTATTTTTTTGTCGTTGCAAATTTAGCGTGGACAATGATACATTTTTGTCACTTTAGTTTGGAAAAATATACAATACACTTGTAAAGCTTTATGGGTCTTCACCTCAGGTTTCCTCGGTAACAAAACGTCTGTAATATACTAGCTGTACTTGTTTATGTTCAGCTCAGATATGTACATTTAAATGATTATGGTGTTTATACATATCCAGAAAAAATATCTAAAGGCATTCTGACACAGCTGTTATCACTGGCTGAGTCGTTCTATTTTGACCTTTACAGCAATAATTCAAATAATGTGCAATGAAAACTAACAATTTATAATTTATCTAGCCGGTATAAAGAAAATTCGATTGAGCCTTTAATGTGCATTGTATCACTTAGCGAGTTAAAATAAGGCTGTCATTCAATACGCCGTTGAGAAGCTAATGTACAACCTTCACATTAATCATGACCACTGTAACTCAATTCCATGCATCCTCAACCATATGGATCGTTAAAATAATCTTGTTCCTGTTTCAGGAGGTGTACAATGTATTTCTCGTACAGAGTAACACTCGACATTTTGCCAGCCTGAGTTCGAAGTTTACGGTGACCACAGAAATAGAACGGAGAGGTTACCATCTCTGGATTAACACCAGAGGATCTAAGGAAAGTGGTGTAACATTTATCATATATTTTTTTACAAAAAGCACAATTCAGGTGAAATATATCAGCAACTACTTACTTTTCATTTTGTTATGTAGGTTCTTTTTTACAGAAGATGTAAAGAAAACTTGTAATTAGTTAGAAGGAGTCAATAGGACTAAAATAAATGAATCCCAACGTTGAAAAGAAGGTTATATATATTATAAGTGCGATGATACGATGCAGACAAAAAGGGAAAGCCATAATGTCCATTACAAAAAAAAACCTATCACAGCTTATTATGGTAACACATGCTTATTATTCGCTTTAGGTTAAGTCCTCGAAATTGAAACTGTGGTTTCGTCATGTATAGTTGCGATAAACAATCTGATATTAGATGATAAACATGGATCAGAATAATAATAATTATAATAAATAATAATTATTATACTTAAAAAACAGTTAAAATAACAAGAAATATTTCCCTTTTCGGCGCTTTCCAGAAAACTGATCAAAAGCATTAATGGGATACCAGTTTTACCAGTCTCAACAGTATATATATATATATATATATATATATATATATATATATATATATATATATATATATACAACTAAAATGTGTAAAACAAAATCAGATATCTGATTAATCTAATCGTCTATTATACCCAAGTGAAACATTTCATTCATGATACATTGTATCCTGGTATGTGAATGATTATAATACAGGAAAAAAATCTTTCCTTTTTATTTTTTATTCCAGAATCCGGCATGTTATGAATGTGTGTAGAGCTATCGAAATGACTGCAGGTGCAGAAGTCGCACTTGTGCTTTTTTTTTTGGCTTGGAATTCGGTAAGTAGACGCTGTCTACAGAGATTGCCTATCGGAGGAATGAGTAATATTTTATTTTAATGTTTATCTAATTTTTTTTAGATCTGAATCGGGCTCTATCGACGACAGGCGATTTATACGATATTCACGAAGATACACGGGCTTTATCAAATAAAACACAAATATCGCTGACCCAAGGTTACGCTCTAACACCAATTATGCAGTGTCTTACAGCATACGGGATATGTAAAGACTGTGTGGCGGTCAATCTGTGCTTCAATGAGTCCTGCGAACTTCTTCATTCTACCTTACTTGGCCATATTCATGATCCTAACTGTATAACGTATTCAAACGCGAAAGGTATCTACTCGTTTTATATATATATATATATATATATATATATATATATATATATATATATATATATATATATACATAATAATATAATATATAGACTTAAAACCGATTTGACTAAGCAAACTTCCCCAGTTCTCTCAAAATTTCTCAAACCTGGAAAAGTCCCCCTTCGGTCATTGCTGTATTTATATTTCTCTTCCATTCGCGTGATTATCACAAAAGACGAGGGGCTAAAGGATGACGCATATTTGAAAAGGAGTGATAACCTTGGAACCACGGCATCATCAGAGCAGGGTGGTCAGTCAAAGTACCATTTACACACACGCATGACGTATAGATAAGCAGGCGGATAATAAACGGATTAGTCCAATCGCTTAAGTCCAGATTTTTTTGAATAAATGATCTATACACATTTTTTGCGAAGACTTTTACAAAATATTTGGTTTACATAGACTAATACTTTGTGTCTTAAATGGCAGAGTATACATTACTTAAAATAAAATTCCTTTTGCATACATGTATGTGCTTGCGTTATGCACTTCTAGTAATTCTTGCTCACAGGAACATAAAAGAACAGACGGATATTAACATAATTTCTGTTGTATAATTAGCAATTTGATATTGAGAACTTTCTATGACAACATATGTTCCACTTTAATATGTCCATTGCAGCCACAATTTCAGAATCTGGACTCCGCATAGCAAACAAGGATGGATCCTTCTCACTTTACAGAATGCAGTTAGAATATTTAGACTGGGGGAGTGCCCGAGGAAGATGTAAGCAAAACGGGGCAGAACTTGTGAGCATACAATCATTGGTTGAGCAAGAAACTTTACTTGCATGGATGAAGGAACATAATCCATTTAAATATAGATTAAATTTATTTGGTAAGTTGAATCCTGACTCAGTTTCAAATTATACGATGCGAACTGCATGATGATTTTCATGTTAATACATAGATTGTTCTAGACGTCCGGAGTTTGTATTTAGATTGGATTTCGATTTCCGACATGGAAATGCTGAAAAATATTAACATTGGAGGTCACCCGGCTGCTCAAACAGCTCCATTGGCTTCCCGTCAAGTACCGCATACAATACAAAATTGCTGTTTTTGTTTACCTCCATTTTGATGACTCATATCCATCATACTTGTCTGAAAAAATAGTAACCTATCGGCCTTTGCGTATGCTGCGCTCGGCTGGCGGAAATCTTCTTTAAGTCCGTGAATGTCCCTTCCGTGTCATAGCCCCAACAGTTTGGAATTCATTTCTCATTACATTTAGAAATCTCCATCTCTCGTATCATTTAAAGCTAATTTAAAAACGTGTCTCTTTCGGCAAGCTTTTGGTAATTAATATGCAAAATATTTTTCTTGGGTTAGGCACAGGGAGTTGATTTCCATGAAATTGTATGTGGGTATATGCCTGTTTGAAATGCGCTGTGAAACCGACCTTCTGAGAATTGGCGTTATAAATTTGGATGAATACCTCAGACCATTTTCTTTCAGATAACACATACTGGATTGCATTGTATGACCCGGACAATAACAATAACTGGGTGTGGGCGACAACGAATCAACACCTGACTTCTCCAGATGCTTTTGTCAACTGGTTTCCTTTTGAACCTGACCGCATGAAGAAAAATGCGCATTGTGCTGCTATGTACATGGATGATGGCAAATGGTTCAACCGGAATTGCAAACAATTAGGGTTATCTGTTTGTGAAAAACTGGTAAAGGAGTGATTTTATTTGGAGCAATTTCATTACTATAGCTTTCAAAACGAACAATAGGCCTTCCCCCAACTGACCTCGAAGCCTGTAAGTGTCTCTAGGGGCTCGATATATTAACAAGAAGGTTATTATTATTGTGAAAGCTTGATTATGTTTAACGGCGACCTTCCTTTTTTAAGTCTGAGCCATGTATCATTTTTTTAAAGATTCAAACCGCAAAATACTGGTTTCTTGAAACAGAATAGAGCATCAGATTGTTATGCGCAGAGCTAATGCATATGAAGGCCTTTTCAATGTTACTCATCCTGTGGGTTAAAGGTCCAGCTTTGTTGTCTATACAGTTCGTATATACAAACATAAATACTTAAACATAAACAGTTTTCACATGTTCTCATTTCCATTTTTTGCTCTGTCGTCATCAAGTGATAATTTAAAAATTCAAGTGTATTTGTGATTTCAAAAATATATATATATAAACCCATACACAACTATACATATAAATAATATGAATGCTACTTAATATATATTGTGTTTTGGTAATGCTTTCTCAAAATTTACCTATTCACAAGCTAAGGATAGATTGCTTTGTTGCATGAAAGTGAAACGATTGTAAAGTTTTGTATGGGTTATACGTTGTTTAGCAGAACATGTTTCTAGTGTTTATGTCTGTCGTATCAAGAAAAAAAGTAAATCCCTTTAGCACATGTGAGTGACTGTAGTGAGGGAATTGTGTAGGTGTTTGATAATTGGTCATATTTATTGTGAAGAAGTGAAAATATGTCGAATATTTCTTTAATTACCTAGCTGGTTGAAGAGCATAATTGTTGGACAATGATTATAATATAAAACGTTAAAAAAGAGTATATTTCTTATATCTATTCTACAGAAGTTGATACTAAATTTTAATAATACAGTGTATTCTCGTGTACATATCAGTGTTTCGGTTATTTCTGTTTATTTTACTTGTCCCTACCATTTGTAAATTATCTGTCGGAACGAATTAGAGGCTATATACTGATTAGTTATCAAATTCACTTTGCTTTAAATAAATTATTGTATTAGTGCATTTGTTGTTGTGTGAATTTACTCGTAAATGTATCTTAAAATTAAAATTATTTCTGATTTGATTTTGTTTGATGTGAGAGTTTGTTGAGGTTTCCGTTGAACAGTTTTAGGAGATACCCGACATTGCGACATATTTATGAAGGCCTGAGCTGGCTTAAACTACACAAACCTGACGACACAGATATGGCTTCACAGTGGTAGTTGGGCGTAAAGCATTTGTCACGTCACATGCCTCACGTCACACGTGTCTCTTTGGTAACATGATAAATAGATATGGTCACTTGAAATGACGTCATCGTTTCTGTTGCTGTTCCTAGACATATCTTTACCGCTCGTGTGTCACAAAGTTAATATAATCAAGTCATTTTCATAAATAAAAAATAATCGTCACATTAATGTGTGTTTATGATAAAAAACACAATTTTATATGAGGGTCATTTATTATATGGGTAAATCGACTTTTCTAAGGATTAACCATAACACATTCTGAGTACTATGGAATATATTCGTGAAACAAATTGGAATTTGAAATTCTGGACTGGGAGGGTGCCAGAAGTAAGTGTCACAGAAAAAATGAAAACCTCATCAGCGTAGAGTGTGAGGTTGTGCAAAAGACTTTATTTTCATGGCTGAAAAAGAAATTTCGCTTCCTATTAAGAACGAGTCCATTCTTTAAGTTAGTAAACATGGCCATCTCATTGATTCATAAGTTCATGGTTGCATTTGTAACAAAACTTATCTTTTTATAATTTTTTTTACTATAATAGAAGTAAGAAAATAAGAATTGCCGTCCGAACCTATGATGATCTAGTGTGGTAATGTGCTTTCCTAATAACGTATTGTTCCAAGCGTGGTTTTCCCGTCTGTAAATGTTCATTAGATGTAGAGCGTGCGCTGTACCACATGCTATACCCTTTGAACCCTGACCCCCTAACGAGTGCAGGTATCCCACCCTGGGCCCCTGCATACAATCTTTCGCATAAAGCCAAACACTAGACAAATATATAATTTCACACTGTTTCAAAGACATTAAATGACAGTTATATTGACATTTTATTAACAAATGGTAAATAAATCATGTTAAAAAGCATATTAGACCCACCGGCCGGTTATATTTAGTGCCAGTACTCTCTTTTATGGTGCCAGTTGTACCAGCAATTGTCTTTCTCGCTACCGATGCAGAGATGCTCATCACAGTATGAGCATTTGTACACAGTTTTTTTTCCTTTTAGGTAAGTCCTTGTCCTGTGCAGCTGGGTTTGCATTTTTAGCAACTAAATATTTTTTCCTACAAACTGCACACCTGTTATTTGTTCCACCATCAGCTGGCCGGACAACATCATGGTGGGCATCCACTTTTAGGCGTCTGCAGTCAAGGGACGGTTGAGATCGGCGGTTACCAAACGAACTATGAGCATTCCGTACATCCCCCACAAGGTTTTCAAACAGGTCCTCCAAATATGCATGAAAGGTGTATGTTCTCTTTCCCTGCTGAACATGAGGCTTGGTGAAATTCATTATTACATAGGCATTGTAGGCTGCCCACATGAATATCTTCATCATCAAGCGCCTTGGCCACCTGTAATGACGCCTACATTTCTGAAGTCTTGTCATCTGGTCATTTTTATCTGTGCCCCCCATGTATGTATTATATGCCTTGACTGCTTTGGGACACTTTACTGGTATGCGCTTCGCTTCGTGTGCATCGTATCTCAGAACCTCCTGCACGGGAGCTAAAATGTACATAGTAGTGATGAAATAAATTCTTTTTTTTTTGTCCTGCCAAACAATAATGGCTACATCGTTGCCGTTATAAAGTGTATCCCACTCCCCTCGCACCATTTCATTTTTTCTCTTTATAATTGTTTTAGGGAAGTCATTTGTCATGGCAGTACCACACATTGTGATATCATGGTTTTCAAGCAAGTATTTTGCTAGTTTCACTGTTGTGTAAAAGCGATCCGTGTACAAGGAATGATTCTGCCCAGAAAACTCTTGTGTCAGGCGAACAACTAAGTTACCTGTGACTCCCAGATCAGGTATGACATCAGCTTTTGCCTTTTGCCAGTGTAGATTTCAGCATTGCAGATGTAACCATTGTCACTGTCACAAACTAGGAAGGTCTTTATGCCCCATTTTATTGGCTTGTCCTTGATGTACTGTCTAAAGGAAAGTTTATTCTTTGTCGAAATCATACCTTCATCAAGTGACAGTTCACAACCAGGCACATAATATTGCTTGAAATTTGCAAGCACACAATTGAATACAGGACGGACTTTGTAGATCTTATTCAGCTGGGGGTCATCTTCATTTACACAGTGTAATAATGACCAAATGGCAAGAAACCTGTCCCGAGCCATCACAGAAGAAAACCCAGGTGTATAGGTGATAAATTTCTCTTTAGATCTCCAAAATTGTTCATATTTGTCCTTGTGCAATAACATTTCCATCGTGCCCCGTAAACCAAAGAAAGCTTTCATTTCCTCCATTGTGATTGGTTTCTTTTGAACTGCCCTAGCTGCCAAGTTATTTGGTTTTGTAGTGAGCACATGCATGGCTTGATTATTAGTTTCAGTCACCAACAGTTTCCAAAAGTCCTCATTCCAAAACAAATCAAAGTATTCAATTGGATCTGATTCTACAGTTATTGAACTGGGCATTTTTGTAGGTCCTGGTTTTTCCTTCGGGGTAAAACTACGTTCAGTAAACCCGGTGGTATCTTTAGTCCACCCTGGGGAAGGAGAAGGAGGTCTATTTACATTCCCACGTCCACGGCCCCGGCCACGTACTCTGCCACGCCCCCTTGTTTGAACATGGTCCCTACCTTGGTCACGCTGAACACGATTGTTTACACAGTGACTGTCATCGATATCCGTGCCACTTTCTGACTTAAAATCACTGAACTGATAATCAGAGTCATCCATGTCCTCCTCTGTGCTATCCAACACTGCATCTAAAACTTCTTCTGTCGAAAATTTCCTTTTCTGGGCCATTGTGATGGGCGAAAAAATGTTCACGAAGCCGCGCGAGGACACGTGCACTTCAATCGACCTTGGGCGGCCTAACATTGGATTAAACACGCTGTGATTGGTTGAAATTCCCTGTTGACCTAACTTTGAATAAAGCTCTCCCTGATTGGCTAACATACCACGGCCTAGTTATGGGTGAAGGTGAAGGTCGTGACACCGTTACGTATGTAAACAAAACGCACATGACTGTGGCCGGTATACCGGCCGCCCGGGTATATGCACTTTCAAGAAACGGCCGGTTTACCGGCCGCTAGGGTTCAAAGGGTTGTTTAAGAAAGCGATGAATGGTATACTTGATCATTACTGGGTCCTGATTGTGAACTGGTATAAATCCATAGCGGTTCAAATTAAATGGGGCTCACAGCTAAGAGAGGCATGTAAAATAACCAAGGGCACACGTAAGGGAGGACTTACCTCCCCTTTTCTCTTCAATTTATTTCATCAAGATTTGAGTAATGCATTATCGAATTTTACAGGTCGCATAAAGATAATAATGTATCTTACATGTATTCTCTAATGGTGACGATCCCATGTCTGACTGCCTGTGGTCTACAAAATATGATTGATTTAGCTGATGCGTATACAACACAACATGGTCTTAGGTTTAATCCACCGAAAAGTGAGTGCGTTTGTTTTTGGGCAGTGAATACTAGAGCCTTGCCATGAATGGCGACTTGATGGAGTTAAGCTGACTGAATGCTTGGTGTTAGTTTGTTAAATTCTAATCCTAAGGAGCATATTAATGACCGTATAAATGCATACAGGAGGGCATTTTATTTTCTTCAAGGAGCTGGTTTCTCAAACTTTGTAAGCGATGTTGATTCTTTATCTTATGTGTGGAAAACAGCTATTAGGCCTGTGTTGACATATGGCGCCAGTGCCATATATGTTAGTAAAAATCTTTAAAAAAAAGAAAAAAATTACAGTCACAACTACTAAAGGTCGGTATTGGTTTACATAAATATTGCAAAAGTTCTCCCATTTTGAAAGCACTGAATGTTAGTAGGATACACAAACAGTTGAATGAATGGTCTTGATTTAACATGCGCCATCTTAAGTAATAACTCTCGCGCCAGGCCTTCTTATACATATTTACTGATTATGCATGCTTGCGGCAAACTGAGTGACCATACTGATCTCACTGCAAGATCAAGAGAATCGTGTTAGAAATATGGTTTAAGATTTCTCAAATATATTTTTGATAAAGGGTACAAGCAAAGGGTAAAAAGGAATTGAAATAGTATGTCAATGATGGAGTGTTGGATACCGTCCGGCATTTATTGGTCAGTCACGCCCCTTATAATAAGTATATCTTAAATATGCTTCTGACTCCATTTTAATATAATGATTTTATATATAATACGGTGTCTTATATGTGGTTATTGTTCTTATTACTTTATATTTTATCATTTTTTATGTACATGTACTCTCCTTCTGAAGGCTTAAAAACTGTTATTACTATTATTGTAATGTCTTGACTCAATGTATTTGACCATTGCGGTTTAAGGAGATTATTGGTCTCAAAATAAAGGTCTGTTTTTTTGTCGGACTTTTGATGGGAACACGTTGCATCTTATTGCATGTAATCGATTCTCATATCGTACAGGGCAAAATTAAAGACCGTTGAAATCTATGTTAGCTTTCATGTTCTTTTGATTTTAGTCACAACATATATGCATTGAAATCTATGTATGCTATAATGTTCTTTAGATTTTATTCACTACCAATATACTTTGAATTGAACCCAATCGTTTCCTTATACTTGCTGATGTTCAGTTACTGCAAGGGGTACTAAATTAAATGATATTGTGACCATTTCACAACTTTAATAAATTTGCAAAGTGGAAGCTATTTTGATGTTTATTTTTTCTCACACATTTAGAGAACTTTGTTTTGTTGCTTTATACAATCATACTTCAAAGTTTATGTACATAATGTCAGATAAAATCCTCACTCCATATAAAATCAACAATAGAATACTATAATGCATGATAATGGGAAATATGCACGGCGAATACATGCGTTAGCACTCATTGTCAAGATTTTGCATGGTCTAGTAGATATCGGAAATCATTGGACACCAATTTGAATTCAACTCCAACTCAATACTTAGTGATACAAGGGAGGGATTGGAACAGATGTTAGTTAGAATGATCGACAAATAGATTTCATACCATACTCTGTGTATCAGATACATTGTTTGAAATTTAATGTGCGTAAATGTGTCAGTGTTCGATGCATTTTTTTATGGTAAACTAATGAGCAGTATTCTTTATTTAGCAATAGCATTTAAATTGAACACAGTGTTACATTTTTCCACTTGAAGTGAAAATACATCTGAACGTTGTTTTCCAACTCCAGGTTAACTTGTCCACTAGCCTGTAGTGCAATTCGTAAGCTAGACGGATGAATATCTAATTGTGACGGACCCAGTGCGAGATATCTGACTACCTGAATTTTGATTTTACCTCTCCAAACTTATTTTTATAAAGAAGTTGCAACCAACATGCCAATCGTTAGATTCGTGGTGGTCTTAAGGAAGATGTGCATTTATAAATGTCAATTATCACTTTCATTTACTGGTTTCCTTCATTTTCGTTCTGGTTAGCGATTGGTGTTGCCAATCTATTACTGGAAGGATCGTATTTCTTTCTAAAAGTAATGCTATACAGCTTTGAGTTTTTCCTTCTATCATTAATTTCAAAGTATTTAAATGGCTGTTTTGGAATGGGATAACTAGACTAACACTGTTGATAAAGATTTATATTGTGGTTCATGTTTCGACTTTAACATTTGGTATGGTTAAAGTAGTTCGGAGTAATATGTATGTAGATTAAACTGTTATATTATAAACAGTCGATCGATCTATAATATATGACAATCGATACAAACAGGTAATGTGATCTTTAACCAATTCACATTATTTAATATAGTACTTGATTAAATATTGAAGAAATCCTTCTTTTATATATTTTAATGTCTCACAAACACTGAATTATTGAAGTTCTAACAATATATCTGTAAATACGGAAATGACTAGCTAAATTTACTATTATATGGATCGGGTGAGTTGATGTTGGTATCAAAGTTTATTTTTTTTATTCTTGCTTATATGAGTAAAATCTGACAGAACTGTTAGAATACACTATGACCTCATTACATCTATGATAAAGACTAACTTGGGCTTCAATGACGCCGGGAAACCTCTACGATATTCTTAAAGGATTGCAGACTTTATCAAAGAAAACAAGGAAAATTAAACTGATATCTGGATTCGCTGTTTCAGACCTATTGCAGTGTATTGTGGTATTCTGTACGATTGGGAGGCAGTAAATCTGTACATCAACGAATCGTCCGAAATTATCGATTCAACTAAAGGGACTACACCAAGTGTACTACCTTTAGTACTACATTATCTACAGTGAAACGTACGTTGACAACATAATACATATAAATAATATTATACATAAAATATTAATACATCTGAAGATTGCAAATGCAATAAACACATTAACACATAAACACGTGTTAATGTGTAAAAGAACATTTTCGTAAATAATATATATATATATATATATATATATATATATATATATATATATATATATATATAGAAGGCAGAGTCACCCTCCGTTGTAAAGTGCTCTATGGCCTACATATTAGGTCAGAGCGATATAACACTGAAAAAAAAACAAAACTGTAAATTCACTACAGTCTGTTTCACGGGATGCGACCGGATCATCAGGTGAATGTTGTTAGAATGAAGCGAACGAATTTTTTCCCTGCGGATTCCAGGTCACGCATGCACAAGCTCACCTTAATAAGACATTAGCTAAGGAATATAGAACGATTTTATTGAAGTTAGACCTGTTTCTCATTATCCCTGCAACATGAACTTCCACTCTTTTTATTCGTGTTCGATACCTGCAAACAACATTATCTTCAGGCGACTCTTACATCCATACCTCAATATTACCCCTGCCTCAACGTCCGATCCAGCTTTAGCCTCATTCACCTAGACAAGCGGAGCTGTCGCTCTTTCCTTCATCCGACATAAACTACCTAAATGTATTGGTAAATATTTTTGTTACAGGAACATCCTTTAAGATTTTCTACTGGTTGTAATCATATATTCAGGTAGTCGATACATGGACCTTCGTGTGCTGTGATATATCTCTGCTGTTAGAGCATTACGGTCCATGGACCAACTGTAACTGCAATGTAGACACTATCGCAAAGACTTTGTAATATGTATTGGTTCCTTAAGGCGCTGTAAAGTTGCAAACACGCAGACAGCCGTGATCGTTTCAGCCAGAGGGTACATGCATCACAGTTTGACAACGTTCGTCGCGTGTACAACTGAATATCTCACGCAGATTGGCTAAGCTAGAGATGGTCTGATAAACAATGACACACTGATGCTGAAGGTTATAGTGGTGAAAGTATGTCCGTATTCCAAATAGGCAAGGACCTAAAAATATTAAAAAAAAACTTGGAATAGCAAGCTAGAAGCTCACAATAGGCGAGCAATAAATAAACCATGTTTGTTTTGAAAAGATTCTGGGAAAGACTACCAGTTACTCCTTACGTCAATGAAAAAAAAACATAGTTCTGCGAGGCGGTGATATGCGCTACTGATTGTCCAATATGATCAAGTCCCATCTGCGTGATGATTTCATCAGTATGCCCATCGCGAACAAGATCAACATTATACGTTCATGTTGTGGTCGGCTGCACTGGGGAGCTACATTAACAGCTTTTTGACGTCAAAACTTGCATACGTTTTTTTCCATGTTGTATGTTATGTTAAGTTGCATTGTGGCGGAAAGACAACAGATACAATTACAAAGTTAATATAAAAAAAATAAAAATAACAGGAATGACAGCTAGATAAGCCATAAAGCCAGGGATATGTATTCAACAAGGACATTTTTAATGTTGCATAATACTTCGATTATCAGATAAAGAAAATCAAAGTTGTATAAGATTCATATTTATATCATGTCACAAATAATCATCTTGCCTATTATGTGTCGTTAATCCAGAAAGTGCAAGATCTTATTTAAAATGCTGGAATTGCCCCCCCCCCCCCCAGTTCCAGTGCAACTTCTGACTTTGCTCCTTGGCCGAAACTGTCAACTTCACCAAAAGTTTATCAGTAACCTCTGACACGTGATGCCTACGTAATTGATATTTCACTGATATGATGTAAATAAAATTCTGAAGTGCCTCCCAGGGATTACTGGACGATCCCCCTTCTACCCAACAGACTTCCTATTGTTTCACTGGCGTATGCAGTTTTTAATAGGCCACTGGTATTAT
The DNA here is from genome assembly GCA_026874595.1 of Sipunculus nudus. Classification (NCBI taxonomy): domain Eukaryota; kingdom Metazoa; phylum Annelida; class Sipuncula; order Golfingiida; family Sipunculidae; genus Sipunculus; species Sipunculus nudus. Next base: position 61,835,704 of record CM049320.1, on the reverse strand, counting down.
CTGATTTTTTCAAATAATAAATTAAACTAACAATAATCAGATTAATACATAACATTAAATTAAGTTCTTAATTCCTTTGTCGCAAAAGTAATTTATACTCTTAGATACATTGAAGCCCAAACAAAGTGTTATTTTCTTTAACAAAATCACGTAGATATGAAATAACAAAGAGTATATTTAGATAATGGGGATCGATATTAATGTCTTTTATGAAATTACTGTTTTAATGCAGCTGACTAAACTTATAGTTAGTCTTTCAATTGACCAAAGTGCCATACGTTGGCGTCCATTTGTATTAAGGCTGAGAAGTTAAGGAAGATATAAGTGGGTGTTTTAAGAAATATGCAATATTTTATTCTACTTCCTTTCATCATAATGACTTGATTTCCTTATCCAACTAAGTTGATCCAGTAGAAATGACAAGCACGTATCTTCTATGGGACACTGATTATCACCGACTGACATAGCTTCGTAATAGGACTGCCCCTTCAACAGTCTTAAATTGAGTCGACTGAAGCTACTGTTAATGAACTATGATTTTCAGAACTTAAATGTATTTAAACAGGATGATCAATGATACCGTGGCAACGTATTTATTATTCTTTCGGTAATTACCAAGCGGTTTGCCCAACGCTTAGATGATAGTATGGGGTAATGTGTACCTGCATTATATGCCACTAAGGAATTCAACATTTGAAACATTTATTACAACATAATTATTTCAAAGCCTCTGTATTTTGTGCATTCAATTAATGCAGTTTTGAAAGGCTTCACCACTGGAACTACATTACAGATTCCGCAAATGGTTACCATTTTTCTTCCGCTGTCACTAAACTTCAATATGGATATTTATGTTGCCCAGATGAAAGCACAAAATGTCCGGAAGATTGCAGAATCTGTTTCTGCTATAAGCCCCTGACATTTCAGTATGGGATCGACCTTTTCAGAATTCTGCTTTTAACTTTTCTATATTTTCTTTTTATTTCAATAATTTATATTACAATTTTATTCTCAATATTGCCAAAAAATGTTTTTTAACATATTTTAAATTCATAAAAAATATAATTAAAAAAATACCGTGTATTGTTATCGGTTGTAATTTATTTAGTTTTAGTGTGAAATGTTCGGCGCTGTTCTTAAGAAACTGAAATTTCAGTCTGTCATCTCTTTCTCCAAGTGGTTGCCCTTACTAAGCTAGAGGCATAGATAGTCCTTATGACACAGTTTAGACCTAACACACTACGATAACACTTCAACTCGTGGTTTGCAATGTCAACATCTGCATAAATCATTCAGTTTAGTTTCTGTTTCATAACCTGGAATTTCACAATGTCGGGGGAACGGGTGAACCAATCATTCTCATCAGTCAGATTTTTATTTTAGTGATATCGGACAAATTCGATATTTAAGAAACTTTGAAACATTTGTCAATTTACTTAGATAACTGGAATATCTTATTAATATCAAAGTACGACAGGTAACAGTTAATAATTCGATGTCCCCAGCAAAATGTACCTTACCACCACGGGCCTTATGCTTCGCCCCTTTGACCTATTTATGCAAATGAACCCTTGCAACTCACCTACATAGAAAGCTGTCCATGCATATGGTTACGAGAGCTGTTTATTCGACAGTTGTGCGTCAGAGAGAGAGGTCACAAAGGTTAGCCGCATATGAAGCATTGACTGACAGTTTGAATGGCTCCAGTGACGAATGTATCACAATCATTGTAAAGTGTTTCGCCGTATTTTGCATTATATGTCTCGTGAAATTCACTACAAGGTAAGACATTATTAATCACCAGTCGATGAAATAACTACTGCAACCTCTTGTGGCAACACGTCTTTTCTTTGGCAGAGTTGAAACGTTGTACTTTCAGGTGAATTGGTTCTTTGTAACTGCTCCTTTTGTGAATATTCATTCAATGAATATGCGAATGAGATGGTCACATAGAGTTCATGGTCAAGTCAATTACATTATCTCATGCTTATACCTAAAATATAGATAGCACACTCATTAATGAGGAACCGTGCAGATATCGCCACTAGATGGCGGCACTATCGATGCAGCTCCAGTGCTGTGTCCACTGCTTGACCAGCAAGTGAAGCTATCACCGTCTGCAGCACCCGCGATCACGTTCAGCGTTAGGAGCTTTTTTCTCGTAAATTTTGCCACAAAATGGATCGGAATTACGAAAACTGGACCCTTGCCATGATACGAAACGAACTTAAGAGCAGAGGAGCCAAAACTACTGGAAGGAAAGCCGATTGTGTTGCCAGATAAGGCCGCTCAGCGTGAACGATAATACGAATGTTTGTACCAAGCGCTCGGCATTGGTGGGTAGGTCTTTGTGTTCATTGTGCTCAAGGCTTTTTATTTAACGTGAGATATCGCATATCCTACTGCAATAATCAAGTAATTAGTTAAGGTACACTTACTCAAAGTAGATGGGAATTGACGATTACAAGGAATTCCTAGATAGGATGCTCACTTGGCGAGTATTGGCAACGTTGGCTTTGGGGATTTGTCAGATTGTTTACCGTCAGCCAAAGTCAACTTAATCATTCAAGCTCATTATTGGAAGTCAATAGTCAACGTTTAAGTTTTTAAAACAAATTTATGAATCGAAACCCTTTTAACTCTTATTCATACATCTTTTTTTAATCTTTTTAGGCTTGAAGCGTATGACAGGAATCAGAATTTTGGTGACAACAATACTGATACCCAAACGCCAGTCTTCAGCATGGAGCTGCCTTCGATGTCCGAGTACAAGGACCTGAATACAGAATCTAAGGTAAGGGTTTTATTATAAGTTTATAGGTTTACGACAGCATTTCAGGATGTTCACATTGATAATACAGATAAGTACCGGGGGGAGGGGTTGTTTTGGATAATAGGGATCCATTATTATCTGTACTCATTCATTCAAAGTAATATTTATACTAATATTTCTATGGTTGCTGCTGGAAAACAAAAACTTTGGTTGTTTTTAATTCATTATATTTACATATCTATACATATGTATTGATATATATAAGCTTTAGGTACAAATACTAAATCTCTTCAATTATTTATACCTGCAGGTTCCTAAACTAACCGTAGCCGCAGCCAACCAATACCTACTTCCCTTTGACAAGGCTCTGGGGAAAAAGAACAAGCTGTGGCAGTCACGTTTCATGCGCTACATCCGTTGGGCTTCTGCAGGAGAGAAAATATTCATCAAGGGGAACTGTCGTGCCGAAATGAAAAAAAAAACTCTCACTTATGATACAGACCTTATCATGGACCTGAATGGTAACATCAGACAAGCACACTGTGACTGTGCTGCAGGCATGGGACCCAGTGCTCACTGCAAGCACATTGTGTGTCTTTTGTTTTGTCTTGTCAATTTTTTTTGACAGGGCTATTAAATATTGAGCTTACTTGCACAGACAAATTGCAGACATTTCACAGGGTTAAAAAATTCAGTGGTTCTCCAGTTAAAATGGGAAATGTTTCTTCGGCAAAAAAATTAGGGGGAGGGGCAGACAAATCAGGTGGCAAAAGAAATAATAATCGATTTGATCCAAGAAAACCTAAATACATAAACAAAATTGATTACTTTAAAATTTATAATGAATCTATAAAAAACAAAACAAATAACTTTGGGGAAGACATGACCCTTATGCAAATAGTAGTGCCTGCAAATACTTATGCTCTTCATCTTGATCATGATTATCATCAACTTAATTACACGGATTATTTACTTAAACATTTAAAGATCACATCCATAACACCAAGATGAATCCCTAGAGCTAGAAAAAAGGACAAGGGGCCAATCAAAGAATCATCTGTGGAAAGAACAGAGGCTTTTTCGTCTGCAGTCCTCTAACTTTGGCCGAATTTGTAAAGCCACTGAAAGAACAGATTTTGATTTGTTGGCGTGTACTTACAACTCAGAAAATAAAGTAAACACTGCAGCCATGAGGCACGGTCGCACATACGAAAGTGAAGCAGTTAACAAATATGAGAATCTGACTGGACACAAAGTTCAAGAATGTGGAATCTTTGTCCAACCCAGGCATCCCTATATTGGTAGTTCCCCAGATGGGATTGTTAATGATAAATTGCTTGTGGAAGTGAAATGCCCCTATGTGGCTAGAGATAAATTAATTAACTCCTCCAGTATACCTTACCTCCAGGATGAAAATGGCCAGCTCACTCTAAGTAAAAATCATGACTATTATTTCCAGATTCAAGGACAGCTTTATGGTGCTGAGAGAGAGGTGTGTGATTTAATAATATATACATAGGCTGACATGAAAATATTTCAAATTCAGAAAGATACTACTTTCATAGATACCATGTTAACCAAGTTAAAGTCCTTCTTTGATTTGCATTTGAAACCTGCTTTAATAAATTAATATATATAGAGAAATTATTACAAATTTGATTTTGCTGCTAAATGGTCTCCAAATAATTCATAAATACACTCTTATATAAACCTTCATTTCCTGGACCATTAAATAACCACATCTCTGGTTAGGATGCACAGGAAAACTGTACAAGCTTGCCTTCTTGAATAAGCACAGACATAAATAACAATATATATAAGAGTAAGTACCATGTCATGGTTTAAATGTTGAAGTATTGCTCATATGTATCCAGTTAAATGTACACTAGTACATTGTATTCCTCTGTTCTATATATTAAATATTAATGTATTGGCTCTTGTTGTGTACATCTGCTACAAAATGTGTGCTTGTATTAACATTTCCTGAAAAACCTGTGCAAGTATTGCTCCTATTGAAAGAGTTTTATGTACAGCACAACATTGTATTAATCTATTTTATATACTGATGTATTGCCTTATGTTTTGTACGACTTGCAACAAAATGTGTAGATAATACACATACATTACAAAATTAATTCAAAGTATTTATATATGCTGTAAGATATATATATATATATATATATATTATTGGCAAAATCATAGCAATACCATTTCAGTTAACACTGAATAGCAAGTAACAAGATTACACTGAAACAGACACCATATGCTGGAAGTAAGCATCTGATGATAAACAACTATAAATGTTATGTACCACCATATATATATATCAATATAGCTTATATTATGTATATCTGTTACAAAATGTGAACACACACATGCACATATATATATATATATATATATATATATATATATATATATATATATATATGTATTGCAAACTGTGCTCAAAGTATACTGCCTCAAATTATAAAGTGATACAAAACTTTTAACAATGTTGATATACCTTACCAGGGTACTTGTACTGATATATGCTAAATATATACATAAATAATATTGCCAAAATAATAGTAATACCATATCACTAAGCACTGAAGAGAAAGTTAACATATATTGAAAGTGAGCATTTGGTGATTAACAGTCATATTAATTTATGCATTTGAAGGAACGATACATGATCTAAAATTACACAACATGAAACAAATGAATATAATTTCACTAGCGAGCTCTGACTCGGTTGTATTCAGTGGCTGTGTAAGAATTTTGTAGGTTTTCGCTAGTCCAATGATTCGTTCAATATGGACTCTTTTACTGGCAACTTTTTTGTCACGGGCAAGGGCTTTGGAGGTGAACTGATTTCCCTTCTTTAAGAAAGTTTGGATGTTAATTGTGATGTCATGTGGGGCAAATAGGTCTTGTACAGCCATGCCTTTATCCACCATGATACTGTCCCCTTTACTACATTTTTGCATAAGGCCACTTCTCTCCACAAGCTGGCGGTCACTTGCCGATCCACCGTAGGCCAAGGGAATGTGTGTTACCAGCCCATGTGGACTTGCTCCTACAACAACTTTAGCAGTGTTCCTGTTTTTATAATTAGAAAATGTAGCTTGTTGTGCAGCAGGGCAGTTAGGTTTCTTTATGGGACATTCCATTCCATCAAGTATAATACGGGTTGAAGGGAACTTTTTACTGAAGTCAGCAGGCATGAAATAGGAAACAAGATCTCTAGTTGCCCATATAGCTATATCTCTCCACTGAAAGTAAAGGAAATTTATCCATGTGATGACTATGTTGGCAACTGAAAATTCAGAAATATCAAACAAAAGGGTTAACTCATAGTTGCACTTGTGCTGTCTAAGTTTGATCATAGTCAGAAAAAACTGGTTTGGCACTGACACAAGCTGGCAGTTACGCCATCTGTAGTTAAGATCATATGCAGCAGGTCCGAGTGTTCCGAGAACAAACATGAACCTGACATATGTTTCTAACCCTGTGAAGTGGTGGACTGCCTTGTCGTCATGGGTGAACTTCTCTATGCTCATGGGTGGTTCATGAGGGGTCTGGGTCCCTGTTGACACCGCCGATGTCTCATCACAAGGTCCCTCTGGGTGAGGTGTTGCAGGTTCTGAGGTGGTGATTTCAACCTGGTTACCAACCTCAGGGGTGACATAGGTGGTTTCAAACCTCTTTAGCCTTTTTGCAGCCCGTTTAGTCCTCTTGGTGGAAGCAGGGGTTGTCACCTGGCTCCAGCTGAATACACTAGGCACAGCTCCTGGTTTCAACTGTCGCCTTGCTGGAGAACTCCCTGAAAAAAAAATAATATGCATAATCTTTTGTTAACTCAAATTGAATTTATTATGATTTGATTACTAAAATTTGTCAATGTTGGAGTTGTACAAATATTTTGTACACAACTGAAGAATGCTGAATTGTTTATGATTTTTATATCATATCAGGACAATACATGGATCATTTTATTTGATAAAATAAATGATGTTACTGACAGAATTGACTTTCTCTCTCTCCCTCTCTCTCTCTCTCTCTCTCTCTCTCATATATATATATATATATATATATATATATATATATATATATATATATATTATAACTCATTTATTGATACATACTCTTTGTTGTTATAACAATAATTTAGTCATGGATGCGATGCTTTGTATTTTTATTTTTTTTTAATCTGTAAAATGCCTTGATTAGAAAAATGCCAATCAATCAACTGTCATGACATGTTATTAATAAAATTATTACAAAGTGATTAGTCAATTGTTATATGAGAAAAAACATTTTGTTGAATTGACCTGAAAAATACGCCAACGGCTTCAACGGCACTGTAAATGTTTTTACCTACAATGAGAACTGTCACTTATCAATCCGAAAGGCCTGCCACCCTTATCCCCCGCTAATTTTCCTGAGCGGAAAAAAACTGCTGTAAATTATTTATTTTTTTCTTTTATAAAAGTTTATAATTTATTTTAGATCAGTATATTAAGACTCGGCCAAAGTTTAAATACTTACCATAGCTTGTCTCGGACACTAATCGTCGGCCGTGAAGTGGCTGTGACACACGTAGTTAGCTCCGCTCTTGGGTGCAAAACGATCTCTTCTGATGGCAATTAACCATTTCTTTGATCGCTCGGGATCTTTAGGCCACGCATGACCGTCTCTGTTTGAACAATGAGGTACACAACAAAGAGTTCCAGGCATTTTTGTGAGCTAATCAGCGAGAAGTGAACCATACGTTTAACATGTAGACAACTGCACTCAAGTCCAACTTCCGGTTTGGAGGAGCCCCATCGATAGTGGCGCCGCACTACCGGTGTATGCTTTGCGCACGATAGCTCATTCTAAAAGACACAGTCGGTATTATGATTATCCCTTCCCTTTGTTACTCAACCAGGTATTTTTAAATCAATTGATATTAATATGTGATAATATTAATAATTATGCAAGCTAATCCCTTTCCTTAGCATTATTTACGTAATTCAATGCATACTTGAACGTTTCATATAATCAGAAGCCTCAATTGATTTGCCAGGGCCCAATGTATTATAAAGTCTGAGCACTGTGCTTACTTCTGGCATCTGGATTATTCTTTGTGCTGGTTGACTATTTGCGTCAGTCACTAAATAATAATATTATATCTCTAGGGTAACTATTAATGTATTAAATAATGTTATGAAACACTTTAATGTGCACCCTGGATAATCATACGGGCCTCTTAAATCACCAGAGGAAGATGATACTACTCAATAAATATCAATAATTCACCTTTTTCCTTAGGCTTCTCTTATATATCATAGCACCTTTCAGCCTTACCTCTGTGCTAGACACATGCAAGGCCTAGTACGTCAAGGTAAAGAAAACATTAAAGACAGAAAATTGTGTTCAAACTTGAACCTAGGAGTGGTGTTTCATTATATATAAATATTATGGTTAGCTATGTTTCCGAGCATTTTTAATTTCTGTTCCATTTTAACTATTATTTATTAAAATTTTCCCGTTATTGCTGGAATTAAAATACTCTGTAAGCAACATTTCAAATGTATGTTGTTGTTTGCTGCTCCATGCGAGAAATTTTTAAATTACTGAATTTATATTGTTCATTTCTCCAAATATCCATGACTGTTGCATGACAGTTGCATGAAGTCTGGTTATTATTTTGCAGGGAATAAATCTGAAGTTGGATTTCATGTCACCTGCTGTACATCTGAAATGGTTGTAATAAAACGATGGTGCATATTCGTTAACTTATGTGTTAGTGAAAGGAAATAACAAACGTCAGTTTCTATTTACTTTGTATTTTCCTTGCAGCTTTTTGTGCCAAACAAATCTTCCACAATGGCTTAAGCTGATATCTCTCATCAGTTGGTAATTAATGTGTGTGTGTGAAGACTGTGAGTTGAGGAAACAGGGATGGTTTCAATATTAATTTCAAGACAGCATTGAGTTCAAGACCTGTCTTGCATAGAGAGTCATGCCGGATTCTATTAGCCCAACATTTAGGGAAAATCATTTGTCTTACGCAAATTAAATATAAGTGCTCTTTTAACATTAAAGTTTACCATACGTGCTCCTATTAATTTTGGGCTAATTATCCATACATATATTGTAATGACGGTGAAGGGCATAGTGGCCATGCATTATTCCGTGATACTAAAGCGGTCTTCATAGTTGTTTGACTCAAGACCGCTTCAAGACTCAAAACCGTACATTCAGCCGTAAGTCAGAATACAGTATTGACAGGCATATTGACACCTGCCCCAGGTCTGCCGTATATGTAATTGTTCGATAGTCATCAGATAGGTTTCCCTTTTATAATGGATAACATGGCCAATGTATAATTACTACTTTATTTTTAATTATATAATTTATATAATAAAAATATTTTAGATATAATAAAAAGACCATATACAAAGAATGCATTTTCCTCTGAACTCTTTTTACTTGCACAGAAGCATATTATAACTTTTAATAAAAAATAATCAGAGTTATAATTTTTTGTCAACTTGTCACTTACATATAATATTTTAATTCTACAGTATGTCATAGGCTTTCCACTATCATCAAACAGAAGCAACTTTTAACCACATTAGGTTGAATGTTCGATGCGTTAATTCATATTGGAGGCATCTTCAAAACAAATATATATGATGGTGTCTGAACAAAGTTAGATACATGAACATATTAACGGAATAACAAAATCAATAATCTCTCAAACAGTCAAAGACTGACGTGTTCTAAAATGCCGCCGACAATGTATAATTGTAGCTCCGTCTGCATATAATAAATCGGAGATTCCACAATATCGGAATATTGAAATGCAGTTTGTGGTCCTGATTTAAATTCTAACAACAAATGCACCATGATCAATACAAAAGCCCATATATATGTGTTTCATATTTCACTACACATAGGTCTACAGAGTTCTCCAAACCAAGGGTAATCAGAACATCTTTGTGCCATATAAGATATTGAAGAGCAAAACTGTATACATTACTAATGACCAAATGCGAGACGCATACCCTGATTATTTTGTACACAGTTGAAGCGATGAAACAAACAGAGTGACAGGAATACTTTTCATATTTATTCATATGTTCGGTGAGTATAGGTTTTTTTTTTTATTTTGTTTAGCTCCGACGACGACTTGTCACGTATACTAAGTTTAAAATAACGCAAAGTATACATCAAATCAGGCAAGGAAAAGCGTGCTCGTCCCAAACTGGGCTGTCACCCTATATGGCAGAGCATTATAGCTTGTGGGATACAAGCTAACTGCATGGCTATCAATCTGAATCAAAGTGGGTCTTGTGAACTACTCTTTCAGACCTAAATTCGTATCGTGCAGAAAAAAGCTGTTATTATAGGTATCAAACATGTTAATAAGAAAATATAAAAGTGTCAATCTCTAATTTATTAGTTGTAAAAGGCTCATTTGATCTTTCAACTACATTTTTAAAATGGAACAACCCGATCTTGAATTTTTACATATTGAAGAGGGGTGATTTTGCCGAAAATCAAAGATTTTAATAGAAAGAATAAAACGAAATCGGGCCAAAAAAATTTAAAATCGCATGAGATAATTTTTGATGATCGATTGTTATGAATTCTATAATTAATCTATTAATTCTATTCAGAACATTCAGATGGGCGCATGATTAACACGAACGACTTAGCTCTTTCAACAAAGGTAGGTCTGATTAGTTAGGAAAACATGAGAAATGTTTTCGAACAAAATGATTAACCTTCAAAGTGCAAACAGGTACGTCATTTAATTAAATGAATAATCATTGAACATTAAATGCTGTTCAAATGCATCTGTGTATGTGCTTCTCGATATAATGTATTTGCGTGTTAAAACATTCTAAATAATAAGCTCACTTTCATATCCCCCAAATTATTAAATGAAGTAACACGTAAAATAGAGATTTCTACTGTGAGGCTTTGACATTATGCAGAGAAATTTGAAATTGACATGAATTTGAAAATTGAACAAGTATCTTGGGAACTTACAAAGGAAGAAAGTGCAAATCTCTTTCAGGAAAACACGATGGGTAAATAGTCTCCTAAATATTAGAGTCCAGTGTTGTAGGCCTCGAGTCCGGACTTCGAGACAAGACTCGAGTCCATTTTTTTAACAGAGACTCGGACCCGGACATGTACTTGAGGGTTTTGGAAACAGACTTGTACCCAACTCGAGTAAACGACTCTTGAAAATAGTCCAGAAAATGAACTGTTACATACTATAAAAAAGTTATATAACTTTTATAACATCCTGCATTATCTCCCGCGAGAATATCCCGTTAACTTGGCTATATGCGGCCATTTTGATAGGAGCGACGGGGCAGTCTCGAACAGTGTTAGGTAAGTAATATTTTGTATCTAAATTGTATCTGGAATGACTTAATTCCGAGTAACACTGTAACATAAGTGTCAAATAAGTACTAAATGAATCAAAGTCCTTATATCTTTATATATATATATATATATATATATATATATATATATATATATATATATGCGAAATACAAAACACTAAATAAATAAGACTTGTATATATTAGGCTTTAGCTCTCTATTGTTAGCAAAATGCAATCAAACATTAAGTTTGTGTAAACTAACATTAAAATAGTGCTCATAATACTATTTAATAACCTTTAAGATGAAAATGATGTTCTTAGTCAATGTTTGTAGATGAAATCTTATATCAGAATAGATAATAAACCAATATTTTATCAACATTGGTTTGATCCCGGGATAGATAAATAGCTGAGTTGTCAATGAAAACAAGAATGTAATAATCAGGTTCACCAATAACAAAGAGTTTATTAATATTATTGGTAGACCTATGCATTTTCTTGAATACAAGGGGCTAAATTCTATTCCAAACGCATGGTAGAATATGCTAATGTAACTAAGGAATCTTATAAAGTACAAAAAAAATAAAGTTACATCATTTTTAAATGTAAAGAGGTTTAGAAGTTGGTGCAGGATGAAATGATATGAGACTTTCCCACAGCTTCTGGCTTTCGGTTTAATAATAAGTTTGTCCTCATGTTTTAAAGTCCATATGCGCTATAAGGAGAAACCGATTTTATCCTGTCGTCATGATGCTGTCAGCACCTTAAAGATTGTGCTGCAAATGACTTCAATGTAACTTCTGATGATCGTGACATATTGTGAATATTTCTTAGGATGTTTCTTTTTAATACCAGATCATGTCACGAAGGTCACAGCTTTTTTTCACAGGCCTTGCTTGTGATTGGCTTTAATTGGGTGCTTGGTTGGTCTGGTTGACCCTATGGTTTTTACATTGATTTCGCAATTCACACGAGTTAAGAAAAACAGCACTGACATGAGTGGTCAAGTTGTTGACGTCAAAGCTTATTGCAAGAGCCTCAACATTACGAAAACATCGTGCGTTTGTATTAGTTTTACATTCCACAAGACTGAAAATAAACATTCGTGTTCAGTTATGTTAATTCGTATGATTCGGCTGACAAGTTTAATGCATTTCAGTGAAACTAATAATAAAGAGATATAGGTTGTTTAAAAAAGGTGAATGGACATACTTGCTACTGTTTCACTTGCTTTTGGTAGTTAATTTGGTCTAATGTGTTTTAAAATCATAAATTAAACTGACCTTAATCATATTGATATAAAGAATATTTTTTTTTTCATTTTTTTCTCACAAAAGTAAATATTCGCAGAGAAAATGCTTTTTTTACACAACCGCGATGTAATAAATTACAGAGTCTTTATTTTGAAGTCGTTGATGGAAGTAATGTTCTGCTTTTCTACATCGGACTGGATACATAGAGTATGCCGAATGACCTCAAAACGACACTTTGGCCTCTATTTGTATCAAAACAGTTTCAGTTATTGTAATGACTACATTTTCTTTATTAAAGCTTATTCGCTCCAATGTGCATCATAATCACTGATACAATTATTAGCCTTACATTTGTATTTAAGCTGAGGACGAAATGAGTGTATGAATGGATGTTAAACACAGCTCTATAATAGGACTGCCTGTCAAACAATACTAAATTAAATCAACTGTAGCTTTTGTTAATGAACTATCGTTTCCACAAAATATATTTAAATGTGGCGTTTCCGTGGCAAAGTATTGTTCTTTTCATCGATTCACAAATGGTTTTGAACTTTGGATAATACTTTGGGAATTATGTACATCCATTTTAACCATTTACCTTTTCTGCTTCATAAAGCACAATGAAATTATTGCCATATTCTAAGTATAACAATGTCCCTGTATTTGTGGTTCAGATTAATGCAGTTTAAAAGGCGTCACCAACAAACTACATTAGAGCTTCTGTAAATAAGCCGTTCGCTGCTTGTGCTATTAAACATCTCCAATACGTCCTCAGTTTATACCTCCAAAATGTAGGCACAAGCTCTACGGTCATAACTAGGGAAACCATTTCTTATACACCTTCCATGCTTTCAGAAATTGGATGTGAGAATAGACTTTGCTTTTGTAAATGTGAGTTCGAACAACAGTACCTAGTCGGAGAAATAGAAAGACAAGTGTGGGATGGACGTTGTCAGAATTTTGATCTTCCTTTTCTCTAAATTTGGTAAGTTAAATGCAATGTCCTGTTGTGAAACATATATCGCTTTAGACATTTCTTTTTATAACATGTTATCATATGTATGTATTGTTAGAAAGATTCTTCAACAATATGTTGACAGGACTTAATTGGACTTCAGCAACGAGGGGAACTATGTACGCCATCTACAACAACCAACGGGCGATATCAACCAATACAAAAGAGGCCTTGATAATCCCCGGCTCCGTTGTCACTTCCTTTAAGCATTGTGTATTAGCGTGTTGTGCCCATGCTGACTGTGTCGGTGGGAACTTCGACCAAAATGGGACATGCGAACTTCTCTTGTCTTGCTTCGATGATTATGGTCTAGTTTATCTTCATGAGGAAAGATGCACTAGCTATACACGAACTTTTGGTAAAATAAATATAAGCGAAATTCCAAAGACATCCAAACATCTAATTATTTGATGTTCATAGGTCCACTGATGCAAATTCGAAACTAACTTAACTTCGTCATTTATCGTCACGGGGAAAGTTAACTTCGTCATTTATCGTCACGGGGAAAGTTGCACTAGCTTTATACGAACTTTTGGTAAAAAAAGTTAAGAGAAATACCAAAAGCATGCAAACATCTAATGATTTAATGTTCATAGGGCCACTGATGCAAATTCAAAACTTAACTTTGTCAATAGGCATTTCGTTCCGGTAATAAAATATTACATGCTTATTTTTACTTCTGAAGATTTAACTTTTAAACGTAAAAAAAATAAATTAAAACAAAAACAAGAAAAGCAGGACATTAGATGTAATACCAGTGCAAAAAGTGTTTAAATATATAAAGAATCTATAAATAAAATAAGTCTGTACAGTTAAAATAAAACTGCATTTTAATGTTAGTTCACTGTTCTGTAACTAAAGACAATATTTTAGATGTTCGACAGGGATGGATCTGATTTTCATCAAAATATTTGTAAAATTTTTTTTAAACATAACCGTACTTGATATACCATATTGTTTGTCCTAATATTATTATAATTATCTGCTTTGTTTTGGTACAGACGAAATGATGAAAGCGAAAGAAGAGAAAGTGAGAAAGGAGAATGGTAATTTGGGGCGTTTTATAAAACAGGAAATTTCTAAAATTCTGTTTAGGCAATCGTGAACACCGACAGGCAGACACACATATAAAGGTCAATATATTAAGGCCAATTATTTAGAGATGATGGACCTCTGCAATTTAAGGCATCTGTCTCGTTTATTTTAGCTATTCGGTGCGAAATCTGAATCTAGGGAAGAACTGTAGACACATTGCCAAAGGCAGTAAATATCATTCTTACACCTAATAATATTTTAATACAACAAATACACTACAGAATAAAATCGGCGGACATGGAGAAGACTTATAGTTTAAATAAAACGTATAAATTAGTGAATTATTTTTCCTACACTTACTGATATTCTGATTATTTAAATTATTTTTTTCTGATTTGAGAATATTTCAATATATCCATACAAATCAATACCCTCTTCTGCATATTCTCCTGTCACTTTACTGTAAAACCTTTCAGAGATATTCATTACTGGTCAAGATCGTTTCAAGAACAATAATGGAAAAATTTCTTATTATACATTGCGGAAAAACTTTATGAACTGGGATATCGCCAGGAACAAATGTTTGGAGATCAATGCAGATTTGGTCAGCATACTTACCAAAACCGAGCAGGAGCATTTGTGGAAATGGTTGAAGAAAAAATCCTCACTTTCACCAAGACCGAACCCATTCGGTTTCTTATTGTACCAAAACGACATTTTGAAAATGATTAATAATTTAAATTGCACTTCAACTCTTATTTCATTCATCCGAACGTTTTTGTCGTTCATCCATAAACGTATTAAAAATAAAACCTATTTAGCTCAATAGGAATTATTAGATGGTAAAATAAATCGTCTCTGTGTCACGTGCATAAGTGACCGAATAACTGACTCAGTGTTTACATTAACTTCACCAAGTTGTACATTCATGTTTATTTCGAAACGTAAAAGGCGCTGGTTGGATACATGTTACCCAAAATTGTTGTTTTTTTTCAGAAATTTCATACTGGATTTCGTTGAATGAACGCAAGGACAAGAACATTTGGGTCTGGGCAGGAACAAATCATACCCCAGCTTTTACCAACTGGTACATTGGTGAACCTAATGACGTACTTGGGAATGAAAACTGTGTAGCCATGAATGCAGTCGATGGAAATGGTGGGAGAGACGTTGCCATGAAAACGCCATGTATATCTGTGAAAAGGAAATATTGAAAGAAGAGTGCCGTGCATATATGGTAAAATAAATGCAGGTAGAGATTACCCCGTATTGGTTAAATGAAAAAATAGATTGGAAAGGAGAATGTAATTTGGGTAGGGTGGAGGTATAGGCAGAAGAAGGACATGTATATCTGTTGAAAATGTAAATATGTATATTAAGTGAAAAATAGAATATACACAGAATAAATATAGAAGTATTCAGACAGAAGAATGTCTATCTGTGAAAAATACTAGTTTTCGGGCGTATATCTGTAAAAAAAAAAGAGCAAAAATAGACAAGATTTGGCCACATGTTCCCATATTCTCATTTAGAAATTAAACGTTTCAGTTTAGGTATTTGTTACCTCTGCATGATAAGCTTTTTTTGGACTGTACAATTTTTCCCACTCCAATATCAGTCGAATTTATCTATATTTTTCAAATATATATTTAGCCGAAAAGTGTGATTGTTGAAATGTTGAGAATACAAAATGTACGTCTGCTTTAACCGTTCCTCAAAGAAAAGTTTAGGTTTGTAGTCTTTAAGATAACTGTTAAACCATTTGATTATTCACGTGGACAAATAGATACAAATATCCTGTTGACAGATTTATAGTTATTTATTAGTTTAAAGGCCTATATGGTTCATTAGGAAAGTAATTCTTTCGCATATAAGTGGGAAACCGTCGGTTTCTACCTTGTGAATCTTGCCGTACATTGATAAATGTGATGATTTGCTGTCTGTCAAGGGTTAGGATTAGTACTCAAACATCTGTAACGGGCACAATTTTCCGTGACAAGTTTGAGTACAGATAGTTCCTTAAAACAGACAGTTTCCCCACCTCTCACCCTCGTAAATTCCTACGACACCAGTCAATCACAAACATCACAGCTGTCCATCTTCCAATCAATGAGGACAGTCTAACTGCCAGTATATGCTGTTACAATGCTTAAGTAATAAAAGCAATATGTGTCAGAAAAGTTCTTATATCTTATTTTCTGTAATACACATCAATTCGAATTTTTCGTCTGATAACGACATCCACTTTAAAACGGAATCTCTTTCAGTCTTTTTGTTAGGAAGACATTCTATAAAAGATTTTTCGTCTTCAATGGCTTTATCACGATCATTTGAGCACTGAAATCATTTCGAATGCACATGTGGCATATATTAAAGATTAATTATCTCGCGTTATGTAATTGAATTTTATAATAAACGGAAGAGTTTGTAATCTATCTCGCGTTATGTAATTGATATTTATAATAAACGGAAGAGTTTGCGAAGTATCATGAAAAATTAATTTGCAAATGAACCATATTCTTCTTTTAATTACTCAGATTGTGTGCAGCCATCTGATCCAAATCACTGATCTATGGGTTTTCATTTTAATATATTTTATCACTATTTTCTAAATACTTATTCAATACTACGTTTTGGATTTTGGACACGTTGCTGAGATGGAATTAAAGATAAAGCTTAGACAATGTTATATTAGTGTTTGATATCCTTTACTTCCTTGACACCGATTTGCTAAATTTGTAAAAGTATCAAGTTATAAGTTGGCCTTTATACGATATCTAAACTGCTTACATTATACAAGTACGGAATTGGCATGTATTTTAGTTTGTTACTGGGCATGAGAGGAAGGCAAATGTAGAACGAACGTTCTAGCGCCTGCTCTGGCTGCTTTGTTTGAATGATCCCCAGGGAGCCGGTAAAAGCTATAATAATGAACAAGCCCGAAAGGCCAACAAGGCAAAGTCGGATGAGACTGACATTGTCGGTGATATCAGATTATAACCGCCCCCCCCCCCCCCCATCTTTACCTTTTACTTTTTTATTGTATACGGGTTGAGACTCCCGCAATCATAGAACGAAATACAGAAAAATTTAAAATAAGACTTTTATTGTTACGGCAAAACAGTACTGTTAAATGATATTACTTGATTGTGTTTGAATGTATCGTTTTTATTTTTATAAAATGTATCCCAAGTTGTATATAGTATTTTTAAGTAAAGATGTGTGCATTTATGCAAGAAATAATAATACAGAGGCCGTTCGACTTTCCTTCTTACAACAACATTTTTTGTGCAATGATTAATTGAGGTTTGTTTCCGGTAGTGCATAAATGCTGTGTTAATTGAAGTATGTTTCCAGTTCAGCAGGATACTACGTCATGTATAATGAATCAGGCTTCGATTGCTTGTAGCTTGCTCTCTACGTCACCAGAAGCCACGTCATTCTATAAACGGTGTCAATGTAAAGTATTAAAGCACTGTTTTTAAGAACATTGCCCGCGTTAGGTCAGAAGCAAGCTTGCAAAGAAGCACTCATTGAAAGACAAATTTTGAGATGCTGAAAGAATACTAAAATATGTTTATGGTATTTCTAGTTTTTTCATAAATTATGAGTATTTATACAAGGATTCACATTAAGAAAAAAGTAATGGTTGAGATTGATTTTCGAAATCAAATAACGGTTATATAAACGCGAAAAATGGAAGATTACATTGATGAAATTACATGCAACTAAAATTCCAGTAATCTTCTTATTTTGTATAATCTGTAACTTTATTTGTAATGTTGCTTCAAACCTTTCATTATTCAAATTTGTTATTTACAGTACTTTGTATTTTGGTCATATATGCATGAGGCTGTTCTATTTTGTTTGCAGTCAATCGTTTGAGAGTAGTTTGAGAGTCTTTTGAGAGATGGGTCTTTCGAGTAGTTTAAGTTGAGTTCTATGAGCCTTTTGGACCTTTTGAGTCAAATTACTTATTAATTAAGTGGTGGTTTGACAAAATAAAAAAAAAACTCCAAAGGAATTGCAATTGGTGATGCCAGCATCAGGTCTTATATGTGGGTATCAAGCGTAAGCTCTCTAACGTTAGCTGAATGTAACCATAAACCAAAGTTTGTTTAAACTAGCATTAAAATACATGTGATAATCTCAATTTCCGAAATTTATTAAATTTATTTAAAAAAAATATTAATAAATTATAAATTTCTGTAACACGGATGTTTCCATCGGACGCGGAGTTATACTCTGGTATCCAATGACTCAGACAGAAGGAGATGGACTTGGATTCAAACTTTCAAGACTCGGACTTGGATTTTTACTTGAATGGCCTGGACTCAGATGGTGTGAACTCGACTAGTTATCTTCTTTAGGCTCTAAAACATTTAAAGCTAAACTTTAAACGTTTGTGATTATATTTACACTGTATATGAACCGTGCAAACAACATTTACACGTCATAAACAATAACGGTAAGTGGCATAAACGATTTCAGTCATTTCACCATCTCACTCTGGTAGAATTAAATGCTAACTTACAAAAAAAATATTTTTCCTGAATGTCTCATAAGTATATTGGCATGTATACTATAGGACTGAATCTGAACTTTATGTTTATTCTTTATTATCACTAAACCGAATCTTTTCAGACTACTCGTCCTTGATTTACTTGACTGAAAAAGAGGATGAGGGCGAATGGGTGAGGGCAGGGACGTATTAACCTTTTTATCACCCCAACTGCACATGTAGTCACCTGATACAAGGGACGTATTAACCTTTTGAATATCTGGATATTTTTATATACTGGGTCCCCGGAGAACCTAACGACTTGCATGAAGTTGAAAACTGTGAATGAAAGGAATTGATGGAAAATATTTTGACAGGCTTTGTAATTCTAAATCGATGTCTATATGTGAAAGAACGGCTTTGACATTCGAAAGGTTATTTTCTATGTTTTATACTAGCTATAATTGTCGGATGAATTATATGAGCACTGGGAGAAATGTGTATATTCCTGTATAGCCAGTTATGGATATTGACAACTGAACTTATAAGCTAAACATATCAGGCATTCGATATAAAATATTTGCGCAACCCCTGACAACATAGATACGAAAGTCCCGTGAACAGGACGAAAGACAACAGAAAGAGCTAGGAAGTTAACATGAGCTAAATCCTATATGAAATTGATATACCAAGACCAGGCCTGAAAGATCTGTTACAGTAAATCTAAATGGTAAGAATCTGAAGAAAGACAGTACTCCAGACATTTCCCGGTTTAAGAGAAGTGTATTTTAAATTCCTGTTGTATGTATTTGATTTATAATTCATCCCATATGTATTTCACTCGTGCTCCGAATCATACTTATCACAAACAACCAGCTCATTCAGATAATTAAGCGTCATGTAAATTGTAATAAAGTCAATATGTCATCATCCTTATCACATACCACCTATAGCTCAATGAGATAATTAAGTGTCATGTTAATTGTAATACCGTCAATATGTCAAATCCTTATCACATACCACCTATAGCTCATTGAGATAATTAAGTGTCATGTTAATTGTAATACCGTCAATATGTCATCATCCTGATCACATACCACCTATAGC
The DNA here is from genome assembly GCA_026874595.1 of Sipunculus nudus. Classification (NCBI taxonomy): domain Eukaryota; kingdom Metazoa; phylum Annelida; class Sipuncula; order Golfingiida; family Sipunculidae; genus Sipunculus; species Sipunculus nudus. Next base: position 61,815,643 of record CM049320.1, on the reverse strand, counting down.
TCATTGAGATAATTAAGTGTCATGTTAATTGAAATACCGTCAATATGTCATCATCCTGATCACATACCACCTATAGCCCATTTAGATAATTAAGTGTCATGTTAATTGTAATACCGTCAATATGTCATCATCCTGATCACATACCACCTATAGCTCATTGAGATAATTAAGTGTCATGTTAATTGTAATACCGTTAATATGTCATCATCCTGATCACATACCACCTATAGCCCATTTAGATAATTAAGTGTCATGTTAATTGTAATACCGTCAATATGTCATCATCCTGATCACATACCACCTATAGCTCATTGAGATTATTAAGTGTCATGTTAATTGTAATACCGTCAATATGTCATCATCCTGATCACATACCACCTATAGCTCATTGAGATAATTAAGTGTCATGTTAATTGTAATACCGTCAATATGTCATTATCCTGGTCACATACCACCTATAGCTCATTGAGATAATTAAGTGTCATGTTAATTGTAATACCGTCAATATGTCATCATCCTGATCACATACCACCTATAGCTCATTGAGATTATTAAGTGTCATGTTAATTGTAATACCGTCAATATGTCATCATCCTGATCACATACCATCTATAGCTCATTGAGATAATTAAGTGTCATGTTAATTGTAATACCGTCAATATGTCATCATCCTGATCTCATACCACCTATAGCTCATTGAGATAATTAAGTGTCATGTTGATTGTAGTACCGTCAATATGTCATCATCCTTATCACATACCACCTTTATCTCATTGAGATAATTAAGTGTCATGTTAATTGTAATACCGTCAATATGTCATCCTTAACACATACCACCTATAGCTGATTGAGATAATTAAGTGTCATGTTAACTGTAATACCGTCAATATGTCATCATCCTTATCACATACCACCTATAGCTCATTGAGATAATTAAGTGTCATGTTAACTGTAATACCGTCAATATGATTTTAATAAACTGTGGTAATTTCAAGGTAAACAAGAATCTTCGCTAAACTCTACATGTATATCACTACAAAATCTATTAAAAAATCCTGTTTAGCTTACTATGTCACAGTTTTCTAGGGTAAGTACTTCAATAAACACAAGTTAAAAAAATTGTCCAATTCAACAGCAATGCAGGATCAGACAGAGATTTAAAAGAAAACAAGTGGCCCCTGGGCCATGACGCCCACCTATGTTTGACTTGGCGCTCATTTCTTTTATAAATGTTTTATATTGTCTGTGAGACTATCCTATGGCTAATGTTCCTTTGTTGAAAAATGGACCGAAAATTAAAATTTCAGGATTCATAGGAGACCTGCCTTGAACCTCATTTACTTAATAATAAGGGGTTCCTAGAAAATGGATACAATTTGTACCCAGTCTGTCTGTCCATGACCAAATTTCAGGTTTCCAAGGAGAACTGCCAAGGACTTCTCTGAATGCCATTTTAGTAGAGTCTAGGGCTAATGAATATAATTTGTGCCCTGTTTGGCTGCTCCGAATCACCTATTCTGGCTAAAAGAACCTCCCTGCCTTTAGTGTTAAAAAATTCTGGACTTAACAGGCAACATTTGTGCCTATCTGAAATTCATGGTGCTCATATGACATCCTTTTCCTATAGGTTGCAGAATATATAGGTTCATCATAATGATCTTTTTATCATGTGTTCAAATGCATTTGCCTAGGACCAACCTCGATAGAATGATAGAAGATTCTAGGCCTAATGGATACAATTTGTGCCCCATCTGACTGTCTAGGTGCTCAAACCCATTCGGTCAGAGAATATATGACCTACATAAATTTTTACATGGACATTTGCGAAGGACCTACCTGAATTTTATGTTAGAAGGTTCTAGGCCTTATGGATACAATTTGTGCCCCGTCCAATTGCCTGAGTGCTTATATGAAATATTTTCCTTTAGGTCATGGTGACCAAATTTCAGGTTTCCAAAGACATTTGTCAAAGACGTCTTTGAATGTTACATTAGAAGGTTCTTGGCCTTACAGACACAATTTGTACGATGTCTGACTTTCTTGGTCCTTAAAATCATGTTTTATGTTTGTAGGTCGCAAAATGTAGGTCACTATGACCTAGTTTCAGGATTACAAGGAGATTTGCATAGAACCTCCCAGGATATTGTGTTAAAAGATTTTCAGGCCTAACAGATACGATGTGTGTCCATTTGACATTCAGGGTGCTCAAATTCATGTTTCTGGCCCGTAGTCACAAGATATAGGTTACCATGACCTAATTTCAGGATTACAAGGATATTTGCCGTGGGGCTCCGTAAATGTTACGTTGGAAGATTCTAGTCGTAATGGATATATTTTTGGCCAAATCTGACTGTCTGGGAACCAAAATCACGTTTTTCGGCCCGCACCATGTTTGTGACCTTAATTCAGGTTTGCAAGGAGATTAGCCTAGAAAATCCAAGGATAATGTGTAAGAAGTTTCTAAGCCTACCAGATACGATTTACCCACATCTGACATTCAGGTTGTTCATATGACATCTTTTTCCTATAGGTCGCAGAATGTAGGTCACAGTGACCTAATTTCAGGTTTCCTAGGACATTTGCCTTTGACCTCCCTAAATTTCATGATAGAGAATTTTAGGCAAAATGGATACAATTTGTGCCCCGTCATACTGTCTTGGTGCTCAAAATAATGTTTTCTGCCCATAGGTCACAAAATATAGGTCACCATGACGTAATTTCAGGTTTCCAAAGTGGTTTGCCTACGAACTCCCAGGATGTACAGTAAGAAGTTTCTAGGTCTAACGGTTACATTTTGTGCTCTGTTAACGGACCGACGGCTAGACACCCCGGACAACCGGACGGACGCCAGACAAGGGTGATCGCTACAGCTCAGATGATTTATAGTCAGTCGAGCTGAAAATGCTCTGTAGATAGGAGAATACGTCGAAAAAGCATCGATGTTTACGATGCTGCTTTCAAGGATTTTCTAACCAAATGTGTACAAGTTTTAATAATCGTCATCCTGTTATAAAATAAATAAACCTAATTAAAGTCCTCCGTTTGACTGAATGAGGTCCTCGTACATAGTCATACAGATGGATATAAAAAGAATTATTTTTCCTTTTTCGGTGTACTGAAAACATTTCTTAATTCATTTTAATCCTGGGTAATTTAAATATGCCAATTATACAATAAGACAATATATTAAGAAAAAATATCGTTCCGTATATTTATGGATTTGGGGTACATGATTTTGTAACCATTTTGATTTTTCATAACGAATATTTCAACATTTATTAATTGCCAACCGAATTACTTATATGGAAATGGTTTTCAAACTAAAACTTAAGACCTTTGTAAAATGACTGCCCAAGTTTTGTCCCAATGAAACCTTTAAGATGCAAGTTAATAGATGCCTTGGGATTGAAAATCGATTTCAGTATGAAGTAGTTCTAGTTATAAGGAAATACTGGGCCTTACATCAGATCTAATTTTAATTGAAATTCTGCAGAATAATTTTATAACATGCTTCGTCAAACAATCTTACTCTAAATTGTGAATCGCATCATGATGAAGGAACATAGGGTTGGTTTCCTATTTGCTTAGAAGAAAGATTTCCCTTTTAACCGTTAATTTCTCTCTCAGCACACAATGATGTTCGCGGCTGATAAAAGTACAATGATCGTTAGATTTTAAAACCTTTATGTTGATTTTAGACAATGATATCGATATTATTAATAGTGGTCGTGAACTAGATAACAGGAGAAGGATTAACTGTATAGTTGCAAATAAGAAAAGTTGAAATGGGGATAAATTTTATGGAAAAATTAAAAAGTTTTACATTTCTTATAACGGAATTTAAAATCTTATTTTTTTTATCGTTTAAAGATAATAAAAAACACATATCTTTAAAACAATAAAAAAGTAAGATTTTAAATTCCGTTATAAACAGTTTAAAACTCTTAGTGTATTATGTTTGCACTGTTTTTATGTAGTCTGACTTATATGACCATGCGTTAGGGCTTTTACTTTCTGTGTATATATGACTACATGATTTTATCACAACTAATTTATTCTTGGCAAGAATAATTTCAACATAATTGAGTATTTTACATAATTCAATCTGAGTAAAAGTAAGGGATTTTTTCAGTATTCAGGTATGTCTATTAGTTTGTCTAGTTCCTTGCTGTTTGAACTGTTTGGTCTTCTCCAAATACAAATGCTAATGTTACATTTAATAAATTGATTTTTATAATTATGCGATTGACACGAACTATATAAAACAAACGTAGCCATTTACACATGGTGTAATGATTCATTTGTATCAGATTTGATTTCATATCAGGAACCCGCATCTGGTCTTTCGAAGCATACCACCAATTAATATTATCATATACACTGCAAGGTTAATGTGACAAACTAAATAGGATAAGACTTTTCCAGTTTGATAATTTCTAAGTTCATATGAAACGTTGGTGAGGTAGAATATTTTTTAACAATAATTATATCATTTCAACTTACATGTCAAATATTCGTGTGTCATACCCATGGATCTTCTTGCTAAATGACTTACATTAATTTTTAGTATATTTCCAAATGTGCCCATCAACTGACTTTTTACTTTAATAATGACGTGTAAGAAATTAAGTGATATTTATATGCTATGCATACTTTCCTCCACCGTTTAATTACATACTTGACCGGATGCTGTGGTTGCCTAACTTTCATGTTGTTTCCCGCTTTTTCACAAAATATCTACAAACAAATTTTTAGCGTTACCCGACTTATTTCTCTGATTTCGATATGTGCTGCTAAGTACTATTTATAAGGGCGTCATACTCCGATGTCGTACTTGATTCTAGCCTAGTTGAAGGACTTTTCTGATTACTTATAAGCGTTATGTATCGTAAATAAAAATTCCTCATTCCTGAATATAGGGATGGTTAATTTCGAATTCAAAGACGTTGTCTCCCCAGATTTCTTTACCATTACTTTCAAACAAGTTCACCTCATCTCATGTTATGATTTTTTATTATAAATCTAACTCTTAAAGTTTGCAATATCTTTATGGATTGTAAGTGGCCCATGGGCCTTGACGCGCAGCCGCATTTGACAAATAGGTCACAAATGCATTAATTTTATGTTTTGTTCTGGTCAAAAATATTTAAGAAGGATCTTGAACAATGTGTAGAATGACGTCCAGAGTGTTCAAATCTTACTTTTCCCATATAGTCTTTAGAAAATAGGTTACCATGATTTCATTTAGGGATACCAAGAAGATCTTACTTAAAACTCCCAAGATGCTAAGCTAAACGTTTTTACGTCAAACTGCTACAATTTGTGTCCGTTTGTCTAATAGGGTGCTATAATCATGATCGTTCACATATTAAACATTATGTTAGTTGTCCAATGAATTTTACACGGTCCATCCTGGATCTTAATCAAATAAGAAGTTTCAAGGTGCACCTGAACAATAAATCCGTCAAATCTGTCTTTAATGGTGTTTAAATCGTGTTTATAAAATATCATGCAGAACACAGGTTACATTGACCTCATTTCAGATGTCCTGGGAGACTTTACAGTGACTTCGCTTTACAGTAAAAAAAGACATTTTTAGACCTAACAGGTGAGATATGTGCCTTTTCGGACTTTCTGGCTGCTAAAGATTAGGTTTCCTATTCGAATCTTTGGGGTCATCATGACATTATTTAGAGGTTTTGAAGGAGATTTGCCGATTACGGCTTGAATTTTAAATTCTAGGACCAACTGTTTTGATTTTTCAGTTCTAAAATCATGATTTTTTTTCCAAATAGCTCACACGATATAGGTTACAGTGAACCGATTTCATTCCCCATAGGAGTCTTGCCAAGGACATCCCAGGATGTCATATTTCAATGTTCTAGACCTAACAGTAACGTTGTTTGCCCTGTCGCCATGACCTAAGTTCAGGTTCCTAAGGAGACTTGTTTAAAACCTCCATTAATGTAGCGTTAGAGATACCATTTCTATCCCGTCTGATTAACTGAATACTCGAAATGTAATTCTTGTAATTCAAAGAACATAAGTCACCATGACCTAATTACAGCTTTCATCTTATATTTGCCTTCGGCCTCCCTGGATGTACACTTTAACGTTTCATGGTCTAACGTTTACGATTTGTGCACTTTTAATGCCATTACTGCTTCATTTGACGGTTTCAAAAAAGAAATCTAGTCTTCAGGAACTGAGGGAACTGATGAAACATTCCCTGATCATTATGCATGTCAATCATTGCATTAGCTGTTCAGATACTGGAGAATATGTTTCACATGTTTTATTATTTTGGGTGTAATTATAGGCCCGGTTTCTCTTTGAATAAAGGTTTCTGTGACCTAATGTCAGATTTCCTAGGAGAATTTTTCTTATTAGTATCCTCGGATATACAGTTAGAAGTTAAAAGGTAATCATTTGTGTTCTGTCAAAATAACGACCGGCAGGGTGAAATTGTACAAGCCTAGATGACTTAAAAGTCCCAGTTGTACGTAAATGGGTCACAGCTGAGGGAATATATTGTTGCCGGAAGACACATTCTTTCCAGTTTAGTTATGTAGTTTAACATGTGTCACATGTCTAGTTAAACATGTAGGCATATATGGTTGACTAATATACGTATATGAACATAATGACTAAGTCTCATTTGAAACAGAAATCGTGATAACGAGGTTCCCTTATGTCAAACATATGTATTCATATTCCAAAAATTCAGTTGAATCCGCTTCGATTCTTCAACAAAACTTCACTCTCCCAAATAACCAACGCTCCCATGAAAAGCTTGATGGCGCTGTCATTTATAGGGCCGATAAATAATAGATTTGCGAAGGTAAAATCAATATGTGGGTGCTCATGTATTGCGACAGTTTATTGTCTTGTTTGAATAACCTAAATCAGTCATATCGTCCTTTCTATATCCATATAAATACGCCATGACAGTTGAATTGGAAACTATCATATGTGTCATGGTAGATACCATAATTTTCTTACAGTTATTTTCAGTTGCTGTCCAAGATTTTTTATTTTAAATAATTGGGTTCCTCATTTTCTCAAAGTTTAACTTGCATATTGATGGCTTTCGATAAATTTCAGTCATTGTATTTACGTTTTTCAGCCTCAACCTGTCAGGGTAAATGTGACGTTTCCTTAGTTAGGCCTCAATGAACGTTAGTCGGGTGTTGGCCCCAGTAGCTTCGGTTGAATTTTTATTCCAGCCAATTTAGCAGCATCTGGGGATTCTTAAATAATTAACTTATTCCGGCGGAGGGCGATGCATCATTACGTACTATAGACGGAAACACCACACGTACCACAGAGTTCAGACTGAACTGGGGGAAAATATTTCTGTACCTGAAGGACACAGAGAGGCAGTTTATAGCGGCGTGTTTGTTTAGCACTTCTCAAGATGATTCTCGGATTCTGTAGCTTTCAATATCCTACATAAACAAATCGATAATGGCAAATCGATTATTATTATGTAAAGGAAACACTTTTTTATTGCTATTCAAAGTATTTCGTATTTTATATTTCTATGTTAGCTTAAGATTCCTCATGGTAGAAATTATGAAAATATACACTTTTGTATTTACCTTTTAACATTATACGTATATGTATTACATTCTACATGCTATAATATATATCTGCATAAAAAGAGATTAATATTTAAGTATAACCCATCATTGTATCTAGCAACTTTCTGACAGCGGAATGAAGACAGCTGTACCAAAAGTTTACTTACAGCCTCTTGCGGGATTGGAGAGCTGCACTAAATAATTTTTTTTTCAATATTTGTCTAATTAGAATTCGGACAAAAGCATTTTGGGTTTTGATTATATTTCGACAGGTTTATAACCTGCTGGTAACATATCAATTTGATAAACATAAAATACAAGAATAATGATTTATTCAAAGGAACTGCGACAGGAAACCAGTGTGCCTAATTCTAAAACATTGAAATCTATGTATGCTCACATGTTATTTTAATTTTATTCAGTATCAGTATAATTTGAATTGAACCAAACGGTTTTCCAATGTTTGTTGGTGTTCTATTACTGAATGCTCTGGTACATTTACTGATATTATGAAGAAAAAAAAAATCGGCAATTTAAATTAAATATGATATTGCGAAATGAAAGCTATATAGGTGGTTGCTTTATTGCTTTGTACAATTAGACTTCAAGGTGTATCTACATAATGATTGACGACATTGTCTAGCATTATATACACTCGGAAGTTTATTACTGATGCACGCTAATGGAGTATATACAAGACGAATACATACATAAGCACACATTATTATGTTTGCATTGTCAAGAAGACATCAGAAAGCATTCAAAACCAATTTCAATTAAATTCCAACTAAATATTAAACAGGGCATGCAAGAACTTGAAAGATGTTATATGTTATAATATAAAGCTAAAGAAGTTATAATGGCCGACAAATAGGTTTCACGCCATATTGTGTCTGTAAGATATACTGGTTGAAACTTAATGGGCGTAAATTGGTCTTGAATCGATGAATCTTTTCACTGTTGCTTACTTATGAGCAGATTTCTTTATTTTACAAAAAGTATTTAAATCTATTATCGTATTTCTCAGACCACATTGAACATACAGTGTAGCATTTCTAAAAAAATGAAAAGAAACTCTATTTGAGTAATGTCTATTCATGGCCAAACCAGTGCGAGATATCTAACTACTTGGATTTTGTTTTACCCCTGATCCAATTAATGTTAAAGAGAAGTTGTAAAACTTTAAATTTGTGGGGATTTGTGGTGCTTTTAATTTACTGTTTGCCTTCATTTGGTTTGCAGTGAATCGATTGGTATTGCCAACCTATTACTGGTTCGGTGTTTTACAGCTTTGTGTTTTCCTTCTATCATGAATTTCAAACTATTAAAATAGCTGCGTAGAAAAAGAACACCTTAACTAAAACTGTTGATCAAGGTTTACATAATAGTTCATGTTTCGACTTAAGGACTTGTAATGGTTTACTAGAAAGAAGTTATATGTATGTAGATCAATAATTTATTTTTTTTTGACAGTCGAATGATATACCGCAAGCCATAAAAAAAGGTTATTTGATGGTTATCCAATTCCCACAATTAAACATAACACTTGATTACATATTGAAGAAATTCTTCTCTAATTTTTTTTCTGTCTCACAAATAAGGAATTATTGTAGTTCTAACAAGGTTTCTGTGAACATGGGAGTAACCAGATTGCTGATTCTACTATCATATGAATTTGGTGAGTTGATGTTGGCATCAGGGTTTGATTTTCAATTTAGAGATTTCTTGCTCAAGATAATAAAATCAGATAAACCGGTAAGAATAATCTCTGATATTATTACATGTGTACTTTAAGGACTAACTTGGGCTATAGCGACGCCGGGACACCTCTACGATATTCTAAAAGGAACGCAGACTTTATCAAACAAAACAACCGAAATATCACTGATATCTGGATCTGCTGTGTCGCCCGCATTACAGTGCATTGCAGCTTGTGGTATTTATTTCGACTGTGTGGCAGTAAACCTTTACATCAACGAATCGTGCGAAATTGTCCATTCATCCATAATCGGCTATACCCATGGGAACGGCTGTACTACCTTTTCTACGGTGAATCGTACGTTGACAACATATATATATAGTGTATATATATATATATATATATTGTATATATATATATATATATATATATATATATCGAAAGTTAAGATAAACAGTGACGCCTTTATATAGACTATCTAGTTTATTAACACAATTAACACTAAACTAGTTGGTATATCTAAAAGGCGTCAATGTTTATCTTAACTTTCGATATATATATATATATATATATATATATATATATATATATATATATATATATATATATATATATATATATATATATATATATATATATATATACATAACTATGTACGGACACAGGCACTCAACAGCAGGAATTTTACTTAGCGAAACAGAAAAGACTAATTAAAAACTGACACATTTTTATTAAAAAGATTCACGAGGCGTCTCTGGATGCTTAATTATAGTATAAATATACAGGAGTTTGAATTAATATTAAAAAGCATTATTAATGTTTCAGCGAAGCACAGAATGAAATTAACGTCTGATACAATCGAAATAAGTGGCGGTAACATTTTAACTTACTTCTATCAATATTGACATATAAATAAACAAACTAAATGAAAATTCCCTTTTCTTCTTACAGTCGTTATTAATGTATATGTCGTGCGTCGGAAACTAATCTAGTCAGTCACTAGAAAGTTCAAGTTTTACTTTTTGACCATTTACAACGAAACCAATTTCGCATTTGCTAAAATTAATGCGAAATATGCAAAGCGTGGGCCCGACATAATATCGAATATCATTTTTCTCTCCTCTTTAGTTTTCCTGTTATATACTTCCAATAATGTTTCCCTTTAAACCTGCACAATTTTCTTTAAATTATATGGAATCACGATTACTTTATAAATATTTAACAAATATCAAAGTATATTCTATGTTGCAGGTGATATTCCCAAAGACAGGAAGCAAAGAGCACTCATTAATATGTCAGACATAACACATCTGGAAGAAGGAAACGAATCATCACGTCCACCTGTTACACAGAAGTCACCGGAAAAGAACGAGCACACAACAGGTATAGTGTGCTTCTGTCAATTTGCTGGGATAGCCTTAGCAAGGATTTCAAAAGAAAAACACACACACATATATATATATAGACTTAAACAGTATTTAGATTACTTGCACATTTTAATTTGAAATATTGTTTATCCGTAGTACAGCTCTTTTAGGTTTTAGTTACGTTATTACGTTGCATAAGCCCATGCGTCAATCCCCTCCCTTGACTGAAGCCAAGGAAGCCCATATTGGAATTTTACCTACTTTGGCCGGTCGCTCCTTGTGGAAGATATGTCATTGATGACACGCCTCCATCGCAGTTTGGCCTGGGCTGTTCTAGCAATGCCACCCCAGTTAGTCTCCTGCTTCTTGATATCTTCTGCCGTGCCTCGCCTCGAGCTGTTGCGGGAATTTGCCGGAAGCCAAGCACGATTGCACACTTGCTTACATAGGCCTATCGCTTCTTGTGGAGTATAGGTCATGGACGACACGCCTCCATCACAGTTTATCCTGGGCTGCTCTAGCCATGCCACTCCAGTTGGTCCCCTGCTTCCTGCTATCTTCTTCCGTGCTTCGCCTCGAGATGTGCGGGGCCAACCTCTTTCCCCGCGGGTTCCAGATCAGGGTTGAACAAGCTCATTGTAACAAGATCAAAGCTAAGGAATCTATTATTCAAGTTAGGCCTGTTTCTCATTGGTCCTGCAACATTAGGTCCGACTTTTCATTTGTCTTTGTCTTCGTTTTCGGTACCTACAATGCTTTGATACCTGCTATACCTTCGAAACCACATTATCTTTACGTGAGTCTTGCAAACAAACCTCAATATTACCCCCGGCTCTATGTCCGATCCAGCTTTTGCCTCTATTTGGAACACTTACGGGACTGTCGCCATTGCCTTCATAACAGCTTATATAAACTCTTTGCAAATGTATGGATAAATTTAAGTGTTTTATTAAATGCTTTAAGTGATAGCTGAGGTATATAAATAACTTTTGTTTTAGGAACATCCTTTCAATCTGATTTTCAACTGAAGAATACAGACGGGACGCTTTCATTGTATAGACTTGAAACAGAATTTCTGACCTGGCAGCGTGCCCGGAAAAGATGTGTCCTGCAAGGTGGAGAACTTGTCAGCATAGAATCAAAACGTGAGCAAAACAATGTATTCTCCTGGCTTAAAAGGAGATACCAATTAAGAATGAGACTGAATCCATATGGTAAGTTGTTACTCATACATTTATATATTATTCAAATACAAGTTTAATGTTGCATGGACTGAAAACTTTTGGAGAGTAATACCGTGCTCTGTTACCGTACCTCAATTTTCCAGTAACATTTCTTTATGTTACTTTGACTGATCATATCCAACGTTGAAGTTTTAAAAAATGATAAAAAACAGCCTGAAGACTTCTTTGAACATAAATGTTATATGCTACATGAACACTCGTGTATTTAATATATTTTCAAAGTACATTAAACATTAATCTTCCTTTTAATATTTTTATCGTCGCATTGCATAAAGAACATATTAGATCTACAGCTATATGTACGTAAATGTCCATTTGAAATTTTGTTTTAGATCATTCGTATTGGATTTCACTGCATGACCAGGACAAAAATGACAAGTGGTTCTGGGCAGGGACAAATAGCCAAGTGGATGAAACTGTCGCCTTCCTGAATTGGGCACGGACTGAACCCAATAACCCCAAAGGAAACAAAAACTGTGTCGCTATGTATACTGCTACTGGAACATGGTTTGATCGAAAATGTACATTTGAAAGTATGTCTGTCTGCGAAAAGGTTGTAAAATATTAAAATATCACACAAATAATTTTCGAAAGATACTATATATCCGACGTCACGTCGGCTTCGCTAAAAATAATTTTCTTTGAAATGCTATAAATGTTGAAGCTTTAGCAATGTCTAAAGCAGTTGCTTAGAGATATGCCTTTGGTTAATGTTATGTTTATTTGTTTCACTCGTCCTAGTTCGCAAATTTACAGTTTTCTCAGCGTCTTTTTCAACTATAGCATAAAGTGGTGTCTTTTTTCAGCAGATGCGATTTTGCCATGGGAAGTGTAATATATTTGATTAGACTGCAGGTAGCATTTATAATTTGTTCCAGTACATCGTAATTTTTTTTAAACTGCCGACTTTTAACAGTGCTTCAATTTTACTGTAGATTGACTGTCTTTAACTGAGTAAGCTTACCTACTTGCTTTATTTTAGCAGTTGAACTATAATGTGCACTCTTTTTGCTAATTTAAATTGCATTTAACACTACCAATTTCGAACAAATGCAATGCGCTTTCTCCGCAGAGAGTATATGGGATCGTCGTATATATAGTAATTTTGTTGACGCTGGACAGGTTTTCAATTAAAGCGGACTGGTCTACATTTTTGTCTTTTCTTTTCTCATATACGACGTTTTACTCTCTTTGCTAATTTAAATTGCATTTAACACTACCAATTTCGAACAAATGCAATGTCCTTTCTCCGCAGAGAGTATATGGGATCGTCGTATATATAGTAATTTTGTTGACGCTCGGGATCAACCGGGAGATCGTGAGTTCGAACCTCAGCCGAGGCGGTGAGGTTTTTCACGGTCGGCCCTTATCCAGGTAGAGCGCTCTGCAGGGATGGTCGTGCCCAACGGCCGTGTTTCACTCAAAAACGAGTAGGCTTTTGGGGGTCCTCGGTGGTATGATTACCAATCCAGGGCCCACAGGTGCAGTAGTCACCGGGCCTGTTTATATCAATGAGATAAAGAGTGTGATACTGAACTGTCACGTAGTCCGAAACAAGAATGGAAATCTACAGATACACATATAAATAGTTAAGCCAGTATTAAAAAATGGAGGCGATTACCTCCAGCAAAAGAAATATTTATAAATATATATATACAAATGTGTGTGTATATATATATATATATTTATATATATATATATATATATATATATATATATATATATATATAAAGATCATAACTGAAGCAATAATTTAGATACAACGTCCTTTACTTGGTAGTGCTGATAAAAAAATTGCAGTAATTTGACTACAATTTTATCTACAATGAACTACATTTTTCTGATTCAACTTCATGGTTTTAATGGATAAGTGTATAACTGCCAAACAGTTGAACTAAACAATTTATCTGCTTATTGACCTCTTATAATAGAGTTAATTACTTCACACAGTACTGCAGGTTGAGTGACGAAGAACAAGTACAAACTTCATACTGGTGAAATGTGCGCATTTTAGAGATGACAAAGGTAGACTGCCTGGCTCCGTTTATCACTTATTTATGTTGTTAAATTGTATTTCTTCGTCCTTATGTTTGATAATCTGCAATCCATGTACGGCCCAACGATTACCATTTGTTGGACGACCAACCCGATGTTTCAGGCCAAAATAAGCATGGATGAACCCATAGATGTACACTTATGTTTTTTTAGGAGAAAACATTTTTGAAAGGGGACGCTCAGGAGTTTAAGACAGTACTTGTGGACTAAAATAAAAGGTTAAAATGAAAGTTTTCGCCAACAAAATGCTATAACCTATTTTATAAGGACAATAACATGTAGGCGGTGGTTTATCCGGTTGAAGAACGTTAACCTTACTGTGAAAATGATACATTAGCCATGACTACTTTTTGCCCATTGACCATTACTCCTCATCAAATTCACTGCTAGTGGAAGGTAACTGACAAAAACCCATTTCAGTGTTAAAAATCAAAGCAGGAAAACGTGGTGAGAGACCTGCGTTGTTCGAATTAGGTCACTACAGAATTTTGGAATAGCCAGAATTCTTTTTATCCTAAAATTCCAATATATTAACAGGTAACATCTTAAATTTCTGCATATGACTCAGAGGTGTATTTTCGAATGTTTCTTCAAACTCAAGGATACAGTGTTAAGGATAGAAGTACAAGAAAATTGGTTTTGATCCCTGTTGCCTTTGGTGAGTTGACTGTTTACGCCTTTTCATGTTTTTAACCGAAAATTCATTAAGATATTTTGATCAGAGTAAAGCTTAACTTGTCTTAATTCTATTTGTTTCCAAGATAAAGTTGGACATTCATGACGCCTGGCCACCTTCACGATATTCAACAAGGAGTGCGTGTTTTAGTAAACAAAACAACACAAATACCTTTGAAATATCGATCTGTTATAAAATACAGTACATCGCTCGCTCTGTTTAGTATACATAGGGACTGTATGGCAGTCAATTTTCACAGCAATGAATCATGTACACTTGTACATTCGTTCGCAAGGGATTACACTTATGACCCTGGCGCTACCACTTGTACTTTACTAATGGGTAACTATAAATAGGCATCAACAAACATATAACATTAATACACACACATATATATGTACACATATATATGTATGTCGATAAAGTATTTTCCTCGTGTTCTATCATCAACTTTACATTCGTGTAAATGAATTTCATTGACGGATTGTTATCTGGTTATGCATCGCAGAGAGTAACGGCGGTGTTTCAGAAAAAAAGCATTTGAATTTCAAATGAAAACGGATGAGACTGTTTAATCATGTAGAATTAGACTTTCTGAACTGGGAGGATGCACAAAATAGGTGTTTGCAGGAAGGTTCGGAACTTGTAAGCATAGCGTCATTGTTTGAACAGGATACTTTATTGGCATGGTTGACGAGGAAAATTTCTTTAAAATGAGAAAGAACTAATTTGATTATTTTACTCCTTTGAGAATGTTTTCAATAGAGGCAAACCTTGACATTTGGCTGGTGTAGTGATACTGCAAATTGAGGTTAAATAGCAAGCCAATAAATTTTATGGACAATTTATTTTCTGGGTCCGGCCTGAAAGAAAAGAAGATTTACAGAAAATCTAGCATTTTTTTTTTAAATAGCGTCTTATTGTTTTTGACGGACTTTATAAACTTTTGCTGTTTCTCATATTAGTTGTAAATGGAACGTTGGTGTAGCTAACGTACTCTGGATTGCGCTGCATGATCTTGTCAATAATGATCAAGAACTAATCGGAACCATGATGGGTCTGCCGTTTCATACACTGACACTGGACACCTCGAGAACCGAACAACAGTGACGGAAAAGAAAACTATTTTGCTATGTTTATGTATAGGGGCTGATGGTTTGATCGAATATGTACATATGAAAGTGTGTCTGTGTTTGAAAAAGTTGAAAAGTGATATTATTGTATAGCCAGGGTTAGTGAAAAGATACAAGAGTCCCAAAAGTACATGATGGCCTACAATGCAGATGATTTATACATTTTCCATGATATAATTCCCTCAACTTATTGTTCATATATTAGTAAGAAGGCTGAATTTGTTCTAGACATTTTCCATAGAAATTTTCGGGTTTTTATTCACCTCTGCATGAGTATAAATATTTGAGTATATAGATTTGAAAGTACGTTTTTGATGGAGACCAAAATATCAATTTAACAGATTCTGTTTTTTTTTTATCTAACATGTAACATTAATTTAGATATGTGCGGGCCCGTATTATTAAAAGAAGTAAATAATAACTCATTAGAAGTCCGGGTTTGTCCGTTGGAAGCAGCAGTAGGATGAAATTATTTAAATAATTATACGTATTAAACAATGGATGGAAATTGCATGGTCTGGCATTTAGAATTTTCATTTGATCCTAGGTATTTCTTAGCCAATATGATGCATCTTGAGGCAAAGGTTATCACACAGCTTTCCTTTCAGGATAATAATGACACCTAGAATTTTCAGGACATATAATAATCTCGTATGATAAGCCTCACTTTGACAGCCTTGCTATGCGAGGTATCCAATGCTTTATTGTAACAACAGCTGTGTTCAGATCGCATGTTAAAGTGAATTCGGTTTGCTATACTTAGCATGACAGCATGTGTTGAAAGATAGCTCGGCAATGCGTGTACAACTATAAACTATCTATAAAAGGAATATATATATATATATATTATATATACAAATATATATAACTAAACGTTAAGCACGCTGGAGCATTGTGTTATTGCTCGGAGTATTACGCCGTTGCCGGTATCGTCACCCGGGGATCATAAGATACCTGACGCTTGTTGTGGACCCTTCTATAACTGTTATTTTCTTTTTACACGGTTCGGTAGTTTCAGGTGTCGGCATTTCGAAATTAATTTACTTCACCTGTTTAATAGGATTATCGACTTGACGCTTTTGTGGTGCAGTATGATGTATTTCTCCTCCATACAGAGGTTACATTGGTCCGAGGTGCGTTTCAATGTGTTAGAGGATTATTTCCCAGGTGGAACAATATTTTTGTAACAGGGTCTCCCAAACAATTTTTGTTTTTGTGTTGGGCTGTCACGGTTCAGTAACTACTCTGGTTAGATGCACATCCTTTATTAACTGCAAATATAATACGTGCACACGGTAAGAAAATTGCCTTCCAAGACCCTTATAACCTTTATAAATCAAGGTTTCAACACTAATTCATATGACACAATACAAGCAATATTCACGTAAATATAAAGAATCATACTTCATATGACACAATACAAGCAATATTCACGTAAATATAAAGACTCATACTTCATATGACACAATACAAGCAATATTCACACGAACAGTAAAGACTCAATCTAAGTTACATACTTGGCTACATTCCCTTAGGGGCGAACATATAACTGAAATAACGTCTCCGACAAGAAGGACTGACGGTTCTACAGAAATTATCAGCCAATGGCCAGTTTTCATAGCTATCTGAATACGGGGTTAAAAGACTTAGTGATATATAAATATATATTTATGTCTCAAATCAGACCGACTGACTATTGTAATTTTACAGAAAAATCTCAAACGTATTTGGTACATGGTAATAATAAATTGAACAAATCGTACTATACATAACAGCTATACATAAAAAATATATTACTTATCACTTTTACCGGTTACCAAGAAAATGTTTAAAAACGTACCTGCAAATATTACGTGCACATGGTAAGAGAATTGCCTGCCAAGTGACGTTGGTCAGCTTGGCGGCAAATTACACCAGCTTATTGTTATTAAAATTAGAACCAGAAATAAGTTTTACAAGTCAGAACTTAACTAGCAATGAAACTCGCGCGTATATTACAACTAATAAAATAACATATATTCAAAGACCTAGGTGACATTTTAGTACTTTAATAAATCATTTCACCTGATAATATGGTTTGAATTGGGTCACTGTCAAAGGTCATTTCACAGGTGTTCGGCGCGAAACATTGAACTAACGTAATTAGGTCTTGGTTAAAAGTCATGTCTTCCAGAGGTTTGGCGCCCAGAATACTAAATGCCCTCGGCCCCCAAGGAACCACGATTAGCTATGAAAATGGTTCGAGCATAATTGTCTGACTGTTACCATCAAACCCCTTCATTAATGGTGCATACCGAGTCAGTCTGCCGCATACAGACAAGAAACAAAAAGTACAGAACCAGTCTGTTATATTCACCCCCCTTCTAACAAAATGTCGCCTCGATATTATCCGCATCACATCTTTAGACCGGAAGGCTCAAGACGTTCACATACAGGGATCGATAAAACCCAATATCGGATTAAGAACCGATACCACCTTAGAAGATATCACGAATATGACTTAATATGCGGACCTGACCCCCACCTACCAAAATTGAGCTCATCAGCCTCAGCCTAGATGCAAGACAGTGACAGACTCATTTATATCTTTTCATTGCATTCAAGCCATAAAATAACCATCAAGAAAAAATGTGATTAAATTAATACAAATAGAAAACACTGCCAGACTATGTGCAAACACCTAAGCACTAGTAGTTCTACATCCTCATATTTTAGCTAAATAAAACTTTACAAAACACCCGTGAGAACATCAATCATATATTTTTTATGTCAGCCGCTCGGTTACTAAGGAAACCAGGCACCTTACACTGTTCCTGTTCAGGACAACAGCATAATTGCTGGTATGTACAAGGGTCATATCTGTCTGGTGGCTTTACGAGCTCGTTTGGACCGTCTGGTTGGAACGGACGGCACATAATTAATCTGGACTGCATTGAAATCAAGTCTTGCACCCCTTTCCCCATTATCGATAGGTGACACTTCGTTCACCGCGACAGCAATCGATGGTTCATTCGTAGGAAAGGAAAACGACTGATCATCATCATTCAATGACTCCGAGGTTCCTAAGATGCTCGGTGTACCCGCCGCCCGCTCAAGTTTGTGTGTCTACCTCAATTACAATATCATTGCTCTTTCTAGTGACCGGTGAATCAAGAGGACGACCTGTGTTAGAAGGATCCTTGGCCAACGGATATTGTCGTGGGGGAGGTACTGGTTTGATGTTGTTACGCCTGGGCAAAGTACTCGGGACGACTAGTATCATTTCCTCATCAGACGCATCAGTCTCATCAGACACCTCCGATTTTACTTTTGATGATTGTTTGCTACTACGATTTATTTTTTTCTTGGGTGCAGTTGGTGGGACGTTGTTCGTCTGAGATAATTCACGATATGTGATTTCGGTTGAGGATTCTGGATCCGAAGAAATCAAAGTTCCTATTAGCAACAATAAGTTTCGATGCAGAGTTTTCTTTGGTCCTTTTTCCATCCTCTGCCTCAAGTTTATAAACTGGGATGTCCGGATTCAATTGTGACACCATAATATATACCTGTCCCTGCCATCTATCTGTTAATTTCGGTTTGCTTTTTAAGGCTACGTTTCGTATAAGCACCCGGTCTCCCTTTTATAGTACAGCTCCTCTGCTGCGTATGTCGTTATATCGTTTCTGTTATTGTGCTTGAGCTCGAATTTTTCGTCTGAAGTCGACATCCACTTTCACATGTATTTACCGAAAGGATTGCCTTACAGAATGGATATCTCTTTCAGTCTTTTTTTAAGGAATCTATTCCATAAAAGTTTTATTTTTGTATTCATTGGCTTTACCATGATTATTTGAGCACGGAAATCAATTCGACTGCGCATGTGCCATATATCAGAGAGTTTTTATCTC
Source organism: Sipunculus nudus (assembly GCA_026874595.1). Lineage (NCBI taxonomy): Eukaryota > Metazoa > Annelida > Sipuncula > Golfingiida > Sipunculidae > Sipunculus > Sipunculus nudus. The sequence continues at coordinate 61,795,996 of CM049320.1, read as the reverse complement.
GTGTTATTTAATTGATATTTGTGATAAATGGACCAGTTTGTGAAGTATCATAATAAACTAATTTGCATATGGATCCTATTCTTCTTTTAATTTGGATCAATCTGATCCAAATCACTGACCTAAGGGTTTTCATTCCAATATATTTTATCACTATTTTCTAAATATTTTCTCAATACTATGTTTTGGATTTTTGACACATTGCTGAGATGCAAATAGCGATAAAGCTTAGATAATATAATTTCAGTGTTTGATGCAATGTACGTTTCTCCCTTGAGACCGATTGATTAAATTTGTTTAAATATCAAGTTTTAAGTAGGCCTTTATATGATATTTAAACTGCTAACATTATGCAATAAGGAATGGGCATGTATTTTAGTTTGTTACTTCTAGCGCCTGATATGTCTACTTGGTTTGTATGATCCCAAGGGAGCCGAGAAAAGCTACAGGAAATGAACAGGTCCAAAAGACCAGGAAGGCAAAGTGTGAAGTCGGATGAGACTGACATCGTCGGTGTTATCAGAATATATATAGCAAACCAGGTTAGTGCGTGATACATAAGAGGTTACAGGGTGAGTCCGGTATGGGCAATTTACAGATCAGGCTCGTGCGCGCACTCGCCTGATCTGTGAATTACCTACACCAGACGAACCCGGTAACCTCTTATGCGTCACGCACAAACCTGGTTTGATATTTATCACCCCAAATGAATGTGTTTTTATTAGCAAGGATTTGTTTTATTTCAGTAAATTCAAAATTGATACCCAACATGTATTACAAGATTAGTATTCCTACATCCATGTGCATATTATTACACCGAACTGCAGTGATCCATATAAACCATAGGAATTTTAAATCTTTAGTTCTCTCTCAACCTATAAAACAGATGATTTTCAGTTTGAAAATTAAGGATGTAATTATCACTCACTAGCTACAATCAATTGTTTAATTTCAAAACAATAAGAAGGACTATGTTTCTTAGAAGTAAATGTTTTTTTAAGGAATTTCATTGATGCCCTACACCCATGGTGCGATTCTTCCACACACAGTGATCCATTTAAACCATAAGAATAACTAAATGTGTAAGCCTCTATCTTGGAACCAAAAATTGTCCAGAGGAACTCTCGTACATGTTTGATGTTGGGCCGAGCAGGTGAGGTATAAAATTAATGAGTAAGTGATCTGGGCTTAAGCTAAAACAAGTGTTTTTAAACGGTGAGGACAAACATCAACAGACATACATCAAGAGCACAATCGCAGCTTGCTAAGCGTCCTTGACAACATAAGAACCTGAACGAAACAACTTCAATAAAAAAAACTTGTTATCATGATCTGACAAATAGTGCTTAGCTCTCTGTTATGAGTACATGTATGTACGAACGTTTAAAATTCTTAAATCAGTGAGCTTTCTCAATTTAAGTGGAGAAGACGTTTGTGAATGTTTTATTCTATATAAATATATATATATATATATATATATAAAGTTACAATAATGTTCTGATAATATGTTTAAGAATATAATAACATTAAAGACTAAAGATGGTAAATTGTATGGTTACTGTTGTGCTATATTTCGTCATATCCTGTCATATGTCTAGGTGTCAAAAAATTTCTCCTAACATTCTTTGAACATAACTATTAAAACATTATCTTAAATTTAGACGTACTTTGACCGAGCTGTACAACTTATAGTAAAAGTATAAATAAAAGGCAAAGAGACTATTGATATATTTGAAAAGATGACTAAACTGCCGGCAATGCCGGCTGCATTTAATAATGCCGGAAATTGAGCCACTTCCAATTAATATTATGACCCGTATATTAAATTTCTTTAAACTACATTAAAATTTTACAAAAATTTATTACGATTACATACATTTTCTGCCAATTCACATAAAAATTTCGTTATTATCCATATCTTAATGAACCTAAACCATCCAAGACATATTCAGGTAGGTCTAGAAGATCATTTTGACAACATTTTCTGCCATCTGAAGTTTCTGCTAGGTGCAGGGTAGGTATATGTCGTGGAACAGCATATTCCATGGTGTCAATCTATATCAGTATATGTATGTTAAAGGGGGTCCGTGATTATTTAGTTCCTTTCTTTTTTTTTATTTTAGTGTATCCTTAAGTACATAGATAATTTTTGTGATATTTATTTTATCCGTCCCAAAACCCCTTGTCCGCATGTATTGTTTGCAAATAATATTTCATTTTTAAGAATATTACAGTTTGGTTTAAAGTAAATATACATATATTATATATTTATCTTGTGTAAAGAGATATAATATATCATGTAAAAAAATTATTTATTTTGCGGCTCTTTTGCGAAATTTATGCTGATGGACCGATTGACTGCTGCAGTGCTTGAAAGTAAATTCATCCATGGAACGCTGTCCGAACACATTCCGTGTCATGGCTGCGTGGTGTTTGTGAGACAATGTAAAGTCACAATGATCGGTCGCGCGTCACCTTCAATGGACTGACGTCATCAGTTTGCCTGGCTTATTATTCGAGCCAAAGAGTGCATAAATCATATTAGGCCTACACTCTTTGTTCTCGCAATGTAAAAGTCTTTCACGCTGTAACCTGTTTTGTCATTTTTTGGAGTATTGATCTCTTTAAAAATCAAAGCAAGGTGAAGTTTTATTCTTCAGGACCTGCAATCTTTGGTATACACTGCTTCACCTGTATAAAAACAAAAAATATCCCGGAAAAAAACTAGCGGACACCGTATTGGGCCGGATGATAGGTCGATACTTCCAACACTACTGGGTGAAAAGTGTTGAGAAAAAAATAGTTCCGACACTGGCATGGTATGGAAAGTAGTTTCGACACCAGCATGGTAAGGAATACCATTCCTGGTTAGTTTGAAATCCTTGTATTTGCCATTGTATCAGGTGACCACATGTGCAGTTGGGGTGATAAAAACCCACACCTTTACCCTTTACCTTTTATTTTGTTATTGTATAGGGGTTGAGACTCCTGCAAGCACCTCTGCTATTCAGACACTAAAAATTTCAGTGTGAGAATAAATTTATGTTGTTTTTATTATATGTATTCCTATTTTTGTCTAGTATCTTCAAGTACAGGTTTGTACATTTATGGAAGAATAAATGATCTACAGAGTCAATTCGACTTTCCTACTTACAATACTATTTCTAATACAGCATGAGTGCTGGATTAATTGAAGTATGTTTCCAGTATAGCATAAATTTTGGGTAAATTGAAGTGTGTTTCCAGGTCAGCAGGACATCTAAAATGAATTAGGCTGGGATTGCTTGTAACTTGCCCTGTAGTTCTTATTGTGCACCATTATTACTTATTTCTAGTTTTTCATAAATTATGAGCATTATACAAGGATTCACATTATGAGGTAAGTTTGTGGTTCAGATTGATTTTCGAACAAAATAATTATTATGTAAAAATAAAATAGAAGATTACAGATCTACCTACATGCAACTGAAATTCCAGTAACCTTTTGATATTTTGTATAATCTGTTACTTTATTTGTAATTTTGCTTCTAACCCTTCATTATTCAAATGTGTTATTTACAGTGCTTTTTATTTTGGTCTTATATGCATAAGACTGTTCTATTTTGTTTGGAGTCAATCATTAGAGAGTAGTCTGAGAGTATATTGAGAGTCGTTTGGGTCATTTGAGTAGTTTAAATTTAGTTCTATGATCCTTTTGAGCCGTTTGACTCAATTTTTTTTTTAATTAAGTGGTGTTTTGACAAAAAAGAACTATATAACTCCAAAGGAATTGCAATTGGTTATACTAGTATTAGGTCTTATATGTGTATATTAAGCGTTAGCTCTGCATTAGATTCGGACTTATACTGTTGTATCCAATAACTTATACAGGAAGGAGGTGGACTTAGATTCAAATTTTTCAAGACTCGGACTTGGACTTTTACTTGGGTGGCCTGGACTCGGATGGTGTGAGCTCGACGAGTTATCTTCTTCAGGCTCTCACAAAATTAAAGCAAAACTTTAAACGTTTGTGATTATATCTACACTGTATATGAACCGTGCATACAACATTTACACGTCATAAACAATAACGGTAAGTGGCAAAAATCATTTCAGTCATTTCGCCATCTCACTATGGTAGAATTAAATGCTAACTTTCAAAAACATTTTTTTGCTGAATGTCTCATAAGTACATTGGCATGTATACTATACGATTGAATCGGAACTTTATGTTTATTTTTAATTATTACTAAACCGAATCTTTTCAGACTACTCGTTCTGGATTTACTTGACTGAAAAAGAGGAAGAGGGCGAATAGGTGTTGACATTGACGGATTAATCTTTTGACAATCCGGATATTTTTACATACTGGGTCCCCGGAGAACCTAACGACTTGCATGAAATTGAAAACTGTGAATGAAAGGAATTGATGGCAAATAGTTTGATAGGCTTTGTAATTCTAAATCGACGTCTATATGTGAAAGAACAGCTTTAGACATTCGAAAGGTTAGTTTCTATGTTTTTACTGGCTATAATTGTCGGCTGATATATATGTGCACTGGGAGAAATATGCATATACTTGTATAGCCAGTTATGTATATTGGCAACTGATCTTATTAGGTAAACATTTCAGGCATTCGAATTAAAATATTTGCGCAACACGTGACAATATAGAAACGAAAGTCACGTGAACAGAAGGAGTTGGGAAGTTAACACGAGCTACAGCCTTTAACAGACCACAAACAATTTACCAAGACCAAGCCTGAAAGATCTGTAACAGTAAATCAAATAGTAAGCTTCTGAAGAAAAACAGTAATGCAGGCATTCACCGGTCCAGTGTTATGTGTTTGATTTATAATTCATCCAATTTGTATTTTACCCGTGCTCTGCATCATCCTCATCAGATACCACCTAGCTCATTAAGATAATTAAGTGTCATGTTAATTGTAATACCGTCAAAATGATTTTAATAGACTGTTGTATTTTCCAGATAAACAACAATCTTTGCTAAACTCTACATGTATATCACTACAAAATCTATAAAAAAAATCCTGTGTTGCTTACTATGTCACAGTTTTCTAGGGTAAGTTCTTTAACAAACACAAGTTAAAACAAATGTCCTATTCAACAATGGAATATAATCACTTTGATGAAGTAGAAACAAATACAGCAAAACCTCTATAATTTGGCACAATTGGAACTGGGACAAACTGTCCACTATAAAGAGGTGACCACTTTATGGAGGTGCCAAGTGGGAGAGGTTCCACTATGTGTTGTTCCAGATCCATATTCCTTGGGTAGGTTTACCCTCAACAAAATAATTAAAATTTATATATAATTTCATAAATTAGACAGACCAACCAGCGAAGAAAAAACATACCAAGAACCCCATGAACTTCATAATAGGGGGTTCCTAGAAAATGGATACAATTTTTACCCTGTCTGTCTGCTCAAAATCATGTTTCTGGTCCATAGCACGCAGAATATAGGTCACCATGACCCAATTTTAGGTTTGCAAGGAGAACTGCCAATGACTTCTCTGAATGAAGGGTCTAGGGCTAATGAATATAATTTGTGCCCTGTCTGGCTGCTCAAAATCATGCTTCTGGCAAATAGAACCTTCCTGCCTATTGTGTTAAAAAATTCTGGACTAAACAGACAAGATTTGTGCCTATCTGACATTCATGGTGCTCATATGACATCTTTTCTCCTATCGGTGGCAGAATATAGGTCACCATTATGAACTTATTTCATGTTTCCAAACACATTTACCAAGAACCAACCTGGATATCATAATAGAAGATTTATTTCCCTGATTTTGAAGTGTGCTGCTAAATACTGTTTATATAGTCGTTATTTATCAATGTCGTACTCAATTCTGGCCTAATTGAAGGACTTTTTTTATTATTATAAGCGTTATGTATCGTTAATATAAATTTATCATTCCTGAATATAGGGATGGTTAATTTCGAATTCAAAGACCTTTGTTATCCCAGATTTCTTTACCATTACTTTCAAACAAGTTCACCTCATTTCATGATTTTTTTTCAATATAAGTCTAACTCTTAAAGTTTGCAATATCTCTTGGATTGTAAGTGGCTTTTTTTCCGTCAAACTGCTACAGTTTGGGTCTGTTTGTTTAATAGGGTGTTATAATCATGTTCTTTCACATAATGTACATTATGTCAGATGTCAAATGAATTTCTACACGGTCCACCCTGGATTTTATTCAAATAAGAAGTTTCAAGGTACACCTGAACAATATATCATTTAGATCTGTCTTATATGGTGTTTAAATTATGTTTATTAAATATTTTGCAGAACATAGGTTACGGGGACTTCATTTCAGATATATCTTTATTCTGGAAATGAAGGCCTCATGGCCATATATCAAGCATATATACATACATAAAACATTATACAAGGTCTCTTGAAAAACAATAATAAATGATAAGAATAAATAATTAATAAATAAACAATTAAATGAATATAGTTTTCAACAATACACAGTTATCATTAATAAAATATTTACAGAAACAACTTTTTTTATCAACTGAATAAATATACACTGTAATATTATAAGGTAACTATTTGTGTTTCACAAAATAATTAAAGTTAATGGTAATTACATAGAATAATTTTCATAACAACATAACATAAGATATAATGCTGAAAGCTTATGAATTGTGACATGATTTGTAGTGAACATTAATGAAATGAAAGACATATCATTTTATGTTTCTCTTAATGAAATATATAAAGGACATTTAATGACAAAATGGTACTTATCTTCAATCTATGATTCTCCATGTTTAAGACAAAATTTTCAACTTCTCTCTTCCCAGGGTATTTTCTTGTGAAGACCAACGTCTACTTCTAAGCTATGTGATGATGTCTAAGTCTTGCTAAACTAATTCTATATCTTCTATTTGGAACTTTTGATAAATTTAATTCAGTGTTTAATGTCTTTTAAGGATAGCATATTTCAGATGTCCGAGGAGACTTTACAATGACTTCGCTTTACAGTAAGAAAGACATTTTTAGACCCAACAGGTAAGATTTCTGCCTTTTCGGACTTTCTGGCTGCTAAAGATTAGGTTTCCTATTCGAATCTTAGGGGTCATCATGACATTATTTAGAGGTTTTGAAGAAGATTTGCCGATTACGGCTTGAATTTTAAATTCTAGGACCAACTGTTTTGATTTTTCAGTTCTAAAATCATGATTTTTTTTCCAAATAGCTCACACAATATAGGTTACAGTGAACCGATTTCATTCCTCATAGGAGTCTTGCCAAGGACATCCCAGGATGCCATATTTCAATGTTCTAGACCTAACAGTAACGTTGTTTGCCCTGTCTGCCATGACCTAAGTTTAGGTTTCCAAGGAGACTTGTTCAGAACTCGAATTAATGTAGCGTTAGAGATACCATTCTTATCCTGTCCGATTAACTGAATACTCAAAATGTTTTTGGCTTGTAATTCGCAGAACATAAGTCACCATGACCTAATTACAGCTTTCATCTTGTATTTTCCTTCGATCTCCCTGGATGTACACTTAGAAGTTTTACGGTTTGTGCACTTTTAATGCAAGGACTGCTTCATTTGACGGTCTCAAAAAAGAGATCCTAGTCTTCAGGAACTGACGAAACATTGTCTGATTATTATGCACGGAATGAATCATGGCATCAATGCATAAGTTGTGTAGATACTGGAGAATTAGTTTCACATGTTTAATTATTTTGAGTGTGAAAATAGGCCCGATAACTCTTTGAATATAGGTTTCTGTGGCCTAATTTAAATGGGTCACTGCTGATTGAATATGTTGTTTCCGGACGACACATTCTTTCCAGTTTAGTTATGTAGTTTAACATGTGTCACATGACTAGTTTAACATGTAGGCCAGTATGGTTGACTAATATACCTATATGCACATAATGACTAAGTCTCTTTTGAAACAGAAATCGTGAAAACGAGGTTCCTTTATGTCAAAATATGTATGAATATTCCAAAAATTCAGTTGAATCCGCTCGGATTCTTCAACAAAACCTCATTTTCCCACGTAACGAACGCGTCCATGAAAAGCTTGATGGCGCCGTCATTTATAGGGCCGATAAATAATAGATTTGCGAGGGTAAATTGAAAACGCAGTTTATTGTCTTGTCTGAATAACCTAAATCAGTCATATCTTCCTTTCTATATCTATATAAATACGCCATGACAGGTGAATTGGAAACTATCATATGTGTCATGGTTATTTTTCTTACGGTTATTTTCAGTTGCTTTCAGAGGTTTATTTATTTTAAATAATATGGGTTTCATAATTTTTTAAATGTTTAACTTGCATATTGATGGCTTTCTATAAATTTCAGTCATAGTTTTTCAGTCCTTGTATTTACTTTTTTCAGCCTCAACCTGTCAGGGTAAATGTTACGTTTCAATATCTTGGTTTCAATGGACGTTAGTCGGGTGTTGACACCAGTAGCTTCGGTTGAATTTTTATTCAAGCAAATTTAGCAGCATCTGGGGATTCTTAAATAATTCACTTATTCCGGCGGTGGGCGATGCATCATTACGTCCTTTAGACGGAAACAGCACACGTACCACAGAGTTCAGACTGAACGGGGAGAAAATATTTCTGTATCTGCAGGGCACAGAGAGGCAGTTTATCGCGGTGTGTTTGTTTGCATTTCTCAAGATGTTTCCTGGATTTTATAGCTTTCAATATCCAACATAAAGTTGTAACCGGCCGGTAAAACTTTAGATTTGTTGGGATTTGTGGTGATTTTAATCTACTGTTTGCCTTCTTTTGTTTTGCAATCTATTACTGGTTGGGTGTTTTACAGCTTTGTGTTTTCCTTCTATCATGAATTTCAAACTATTAAAATAGCTGCGTAGAAAAAGAACATCTAAACTAAAATTGGTGATAAAGGTTTACATAATGGTTCATGTTTCGACTTTAGCACTTGTAATGGTTAACTAGAAAGAAGTTATATGTATGTAGATAAATATAATATATTTTTAACAGTCTAATGATGCAAAATATATCGCAAGCCATAAAAACAGGTTATTTGAAGGTTACCCAGTTCATACAATTAAACATAACACTTGATTACATATTGAAGAAATCTTCCTTTATACTTTTTTTCTGTGTCTCACAAACAAGGAATAATTGTAGTTATAACAAGATCTCTGAGAACATGGAAGTAACCAGATTGCTGATTCTACTATCATATAAATTTGGTGAGTTGATGTTGGCATCAGGGTTTCATTTTCAATTTAGAGATTTTTTGCTCAAGATAATAAAATCAAACAAAACGGTAAGAATAATCTCTGATATTATTACATGTGTACTTTAAGGACTAACTCGGGCTATAGCGACGCCGGGACACCTCTACGATATTCTGGAAGGAACGCAGACTTTATCAAACAAAACAACCAAAATATCACTGATATCTGGTTCTGCTGTTTCACCCACATTACAGTGCATTGCAGCTTGTGGTATTTATTTCGACTGTGTGGCAGTAAATCTTTTTATCAACGGATCGTGCGAAATCGTCCTTTCATCCATAATGGGCTACAGCTTTGAGCACGGCTGTACTACCTTTTCTACAGTGAATCGTAGGTTGACAACATCATATATATATATATATATATATATATATATATATATATATATATATATATATATATATATACGGACACAGACACTCAATAGCAGGAATTTTACTTAGGGAAACAAAAAAAAGGACTAAGACTAATTAGAAACTCTCACACGAGGCGTCTTTGGATGCTAACTTATAGTATAAATAAATAGGAGTTTGCATTAATAAAAAATGCATTATCAATGATTTAGCAAAGCACAAAATAAAATTAACGTCTGATACAATCGAAATAAGTAACTGTAAAATTTTTACTAACTTCTATCAATAATGTCATAAAAATAAAAATTAAATGAAAATTCCCTCTTCTAGATACAGTCTTAATTTATGTATATATGTCGTGCGTCGGAAACTAATATACTCAGTCACTAGAACGTTGCATTAGTTTTGACCATTTACAACGAAATCAATTTTGCATTTGCTATAATTAATGCGAAATATGCAAAGCATGGGCCCAACATAATATCGAATATAATTTTTCTCTCCTCTTTAGGTTGCTCTGTTATATACTTCCAATAATGTTTCCTTTTAAACCTGCACAATTTTCTTTAAATTATATGGTATCACGATTACTTAATAAATATTTACACAAAAATCAAAGTCTATTCTATGTTGTAGGTGATATTCCCAAAGACCGGATGCAAAGAGCACTCATTAATATGTCAGACATAACAATTCTGGAAAAAGGAAACGAATCATCACGTCCACCTGTAACACTGAAGTCACCGGAAAAGAACGAGCACACTACAGGTAAAGTGTGTTTCTGTCAATTTTGCTGGGATAGCCTTAGCAAGAGTTACAATTGAAAAACACTCACACACACACACACACATATATAGACATAAACAGTATTTAGACTACTTGCACAATTTAATTTGAAATATATTTATCCGTAGTACAGCTCTTTTAGGTTTCAGTTACGTTATTACGTTGCATAAAACCATACATCAATCCCCTCCCCTCCCCCGGTATTTGACGGAAGCCAAGGAAGCCCATATGGCACTTTTACCTACTTAGGCCGGTCGCTCCTTGTGGAGGATAGGTTTATTGACGACACGCCTCCATCGCAGTTTGTCCAGGGCTGTTCTAGTAATGCCACCCCAGTTAGTCCCCTGTTTCTTGATCTCTTCTTCCGTGCCACACCTCGAGCAGTTGCAGGAATTTGCCGGAAGCCAAGCACGATTGCACACTTGCTTACATAGGCCTATCGCTTCTTGTGGAGTATAGGCCATTGATGACACGCCTCCATCACACTTTATCCTTGGCTGCTCTAGCCATGCCACTCCAGTTGGTCCCCTGCTTCCTGATATCTTCCTCCGTGCCTGGCCTCGAGCTGTTGCGGGGTTGGCCTCTTTCCCCGCGGGTTCCAGATCAGGGTTGAACAAGCTCACTTTAACAAGACCTAAGCTAAGGAATCTATAAACGAATTTAATAAAGTTTGGCCTGTTTCTCATTGGTCCTGCAATATTAGGTCCGACTATTCATTTGTCTTTGTCTTCTCTTTCGATACCTACAATGCTTTGATACCTACGATACATTTGAAACCACATTATCTTCACGCGACTCTTGCAAATATACCTCGATATTACCCCTGGCTACATTTCTCATCCAGCCTTTTCTTCGATTTGAAACACTCACGGGACTGTCGCTATCGCCATCATAACAGCTTACATAAACGCTTTACAAATGTATTGGTTAATTGTAGTGTTTTATTAAATGCTTTAAATAATAGCTGAAGTAAATGAAAACTTTTGTTTTAGGAACATCCTTTCAATCCGATTTTCAACTGGAAAATACGGACGGGACGCTTTCATTGTATAGACTTGAAACAGAGTTACTGATCTGGAAGCGTGCCCGGAAAAGATGTGTTCTGCAAGGTGGAGAACTTGTCAGCATACAATCAAAACATGAGCAAAACAATGTATTCTCTTGGCTAAAAAGGAAAAATCAATTAGGAATAATTAGACTAAATCCATATGGTAAGTTGTTGCACATACATATATATATTATTAAAAGTTTAATGTTGCATGAATTTAAAACTCTTAGAGAGTAATACCGTGCTCTGTTTCCGTACTTCAATTTTCCAGTAACATTTCTTTATGTCTCTTTGACTGATCATATTCGACGTTGAAATTTAAAAAATAATGAAAAAAAAAAAAATGAAGACTTCTATGACTGTGTCGAATTGCGCTGTGAGTCCGACCATCGGAGAATTGGCGTTATAAATTTAGATGAATAACGCAGACCATTTACTTTCAGATAACTCATACTGGATTGCATTGTATGACCCGGACAATAACAATAACTGGGTGTGGGCGACAACGAATCAACACCTGACTTCTCCCGATGCTTTTGTCAATTGGTTCCCTTTAGAACCTAACCGCGTGAAGGAAAATGCACATTGTGCTGCTATGTACATGGATGATGGCAAATGGTTCATCCGGAATTGTGAACAATTAGGGTTATCTGTTTGTGAAAAACTGGTAAAGGTGTGAATTTTTTTTGGCAATTTCATTCCTATAGCTTTTATTACGGACCATAGGCCTTCTCCAACGGACCTCGAAGCCAATCAGTGAATCTTGGGGCACCATATATTAACAAGAAGGTTATTATTATTGTAAAAGCTTGATTATGTTTAACGGCGACCTTCCTTTTTAAGTCTCAGCCATGTTTTAATTCTTTAAAGATTCAAACCGCAAAATAATGGTTTCTTGAAGCAGAATATAGCATCAGATTGTTATGCGCAGAGCTAATGCTTTTAAAGGTCTTTTCAATTTTACTAATCCTGTAGGTTAAAGGTCCAGTTTTGTTGTCAATATAGTTCGTATATACAAACATAAATACTAAAACATAAACAGTTTTCACATGTTCTCATTTCAATTTTCTTGCTCTGTCGTCATCAAGTGATGATTTAAAAATTCAAGTGTATATATATATATATATATATATATATATATATATATATAAACCCATACACAACTATACATGTATATATAATATGAATGTTACTTAAGATATATTGTGTTTTGGTAATGCTTTGTCAAAATTTACCTATTTACAAGCTAAGGATAGATTGCTTTGTTGCATGAAAGTGAAACGATTGTAAAGTTTTGTATGCGTTATACATTGTTTAGCAGAAGATGTTTCTAGAGTTTATGTCTGTCGTATCAAGAAAAAGTAAATTCATTTAGCACAAGTGAGTGACTGTAGTGAGGGAATTGTGGTAGGTGTTGAATAATTGGTCAAGTTTATTGTGAAGAAGTGAAAATATGTCGAATATTCCTTTGTTTACCTAGCTGGTTGAAGTGCATACTTTTTGGACAATGCTATTAATATAAAACATTAAAAAAATACCATATTTCTTATATCTTTTCTACAGAAGTTGATACTTAGTTCAATTCTTCAGTGTTTTATCATGTGTACATATTAGTGTTTCGGTTATTTCTGTTTATTTTTACTTGTCCCTACCTTTTGTAAATTAACTGTCGGAATTAATTAGAGGCTATATACTGACTAGGTATCCACTTCACGTTGCTTTAAATAAATTTTTGTATGAGTGCATTTGTTGTTGTGTGAATTTACTCGTAAATGTATCTTAAAATTAAAATAATTACTGATTTAATTTTGTTTGATGTGAGAGTTTGTGAAGGTTTTCCGTTGGACAGTTTTAGGAGATACCCGACATTGCGACATATTTATGAAGGTCTGAGCTGGCTTAGCTACGCAAACCTGACGACACAGATATGACTTCAAAGTGGTAGTTGGGCGTAAAGCATTTGTCACGTCACATGCCTCAGGTCACACGTGTCTCTTTGACAACATGATAAATAGATATGATCACTTGAAATGACGACATCGTTTCTGCTGCTGATCCTAGACATATCTTTACCGCTCGTGCGTCACAAAGTCAATATATTCAAGTCATTTTTTTAAATGAAAAATAATCGTCACATTAATGTGTGTTTATGATAAAAAAAATAAAACACAATTTTATATGAGGGTCATTTATTATATGGGTAAATCGACTTTTTTTAAGGAATACCCATAACTCATTCTGAGTACTATGGAATATATACGTGAAACATATTTGAATTTGAAATTCTGGACTGGGAGGGTCCCAGGAGTATGTGTCACAGAAAAAAAATGAAGACCTCATCAGCGTAGAGTCTGAGGTTCTACAAAAGACTTTATTTTCATAGCTGAAAAAGAAATTTCGTTTCCTATTAAGAACGAGTCCATTCTTTAAGTTAGTAGACATTGCCATCTCATTTGTACATAGGTTCATGGTTGCATTTGTAACAAACCTATCTGTTATATTTTTTTCACTTGGATAGAAGTAAGAAAATAAGAACTGCCGTCCGAACCTATGATGATCTAGTGTGGTAATGAGCTTTCCTTATAACGTATTGTTCCAAGCGTGGTTCTCCCGTCTATAAATGTTCATTAAATGCAGAGGGTGAGCTGTACCACATGCTATTTTGTTTAAGAAAGCGATGAATGGTATACTTAATTATTACTGGGTCCTGATTGTGAACTGTTATAAATCCATAGCAATTCGAATTAAGTGGGGCTCACAACTAAATAAGGGCAAGTAAAATAACCAAGGGCACACGTCAGGAAGGACTTATCTCCCCTTTTCTCTTTAACTTATTTTATCAAGATTTGAGCAACGCATTATCTAATTTTACAGGTCGCATAAAGATAATAATGTATCTTACAATGTATTTTCTTATGCTGACGATCTCATGTTGGCAAGTCTTACTGCCTGTGGTTTACAAAATATGATTGATTTAGCTGATGCGTTTATAACACAACATGGTCTTAGGTTTAATCCACAGAAAAGTGAGTGCGTCGTTTTTTGGGCAGTCACTAGAACCTTGCCATCAATGGCGACTTGATGGTGTTAAGCTGACTGAATGTAAAAGTGTGAGATATCTTGGTGTTACTTTGTCAAATTCTAATCCTAAGGAGCATATTGATGGCCACATAAATGCATGCAGGAGGGCATTTTATTTTCTTCAAGGAGCTGGTTTCTCTAACCTTGTGAGCGATGTTGATTCTTTATCTTATGTGTGGAAAACAGCTATAAGGCCTGTGTTGACATATGGCGCCAGTGCCATATATGTCAGTAAACAATCTTAAAAAAATGAAAAAAATGACAGTCACAACTACTTAAGGTCGGTATTTGTTTACATAAATATTGCAAAAGTTCTCCCATTTTGAAAGCACTGAATGTAAGTAGGATACAAAAACAGTTGAATGAATGGTCTTGATTTAACATGCGCCATCTTTAGAAAGGACTCTCGCGCCAGGCCTTTTTATATATATTTACTGATTATGCATGCTTGCGGCAAACTGAGTGGTCATACTGATTTCACTGCAAGATCAAAACAATCGTATTATAAATATGGGATAAGTTTTCTCAAATATATTTTTTTGATAAAGGATAAAGTCATGTTATACAGCTTTGCGTATTTCCTTCTATCATTAATTTAAAAAAAAAAACTATTTAAATGGCTGTTTCGGAATGGAATAACTAAACTAACACTGTTGATAAAGATTAACATTGTTGTTCATGTTTCGACTTTAACATTTGATATGTTTAAAGTAGTACGGAGTAATATGTATGTAGATTTAACTGTTATATTTCAAACAGTCGAATGATACATGATATATTGCAAGCGATACAAACAGGTGATGTGATCTTTAACCAATTCACCTTATTCAATATAGCACTTGATTAAATATTGAATAAATCCTTCTTTTATATATTTTAACGTCTCACAAACATTGAATTATTGAAGTTTTAACAAGATATCAGTAAATACGGAAGTGACTAGCTTACTGATATTATTATTATATTTGGGTGAGTTGATCTTGGTATCAAAGTTTAATTTTTAGAATTCTTACTCAAAAGAATAAAATCTTACAGAACTGGTAGAATACACTATGACCTCATTAAACCTATGATAAAGACTAACTTGGGCTTTAAGGACGCCGGGAAACCTCTACGATATTCTTGAAGGTGGGGCAGACTTTATCAAGGAAAACAAACAAATTTCACTGATATTTGGATTTGCTGTTTCACACCTATTGCAGTGCATTGTGGTATTCATTTCGATTGGAAGGCAGTAAACCTGTACATCAACGGATCGTGCGAAATTATCGATTCAACTAAAGGGTCTACACCAAGTGACACGTACGCTGACAAACTAATACATATATATATATATTATTCTATATATAATATTAATACATCTGAAGATTGCATTTGCATGAAACACGTGATAACGTGTAACTGATCATTTTCGTAAATAATATAAATATATATATATATATATCATCATTTTTGTCGCAGAAACTGAGGGCAGATTGCTCGATGGGTGACCAGAACATTTCTATGTTGTAAAGAAAGAACTAAACTTATATATAATATACGTGAATATCAGTTGCGAGGGTTTATTGTAAAGTAACTGGGGTCAGGATCAACTGTGTGATGTCCTCCATCTTTGTTGTGGGCCGGCATCTGGTATCTTAACTGGTCTGTTCGTTGCCGCTTGTTTGGTGTGTTTGTTTTTGGTTCCGTAGCAGGAATTTATATGTATGTTTACATGCGGTCACAACTTTTTTTCTTTTGTTAAGAGTTGCAAGTTGGGGTTGGCATATGATGAAGTATTTCTCCGAAAGGCACAAATTACATATGTTTGTTGCCGGAGAGTAGGGTTTTGCACGTTTGAGAATTTCCACTGTTATATTATGACGCACGTTGTTATCTTTTAGTTCCAAGATTTATTTACTGATTTCTATGCTTTGTTTGCTGGCTGCATTCTTGAACGAGGTTTTGTGGTTATTAAATCTGGTTTTAGAGGGGTCTTGTGTTGAGCCGACGTATGTCTGGTTTGCTTTATAATTGTTGTCTTCAGTGGCAACTGTTGCCTGATATATCATTGACTCTTTAAGGCAGTGTCCGGGTACGTGGCAGTCTTCGGGATTTCTCCAGTTGCATTTTTTGGCTGGTGGTGTTTCGCTGATTTTGGATATGACAACAATCAAAATCAGCTAAAGCTGCATGAACAACCTAAAAGTCATCAGAATCTGATATAAACATCCACGTCGGGCCTCTATATTATACATGTTTTAGCAAAGCAGATAGTGAAAGTAACGTCCTTATACTGATACAATCTATAAAAGTAACGATTAAACTATTTATCTACTTTTTCACTATATCAAAGTACCTCCTTCGTGCCTTAGTCTTTATCTATGTATGTGTGTTGTGAATGGGAAACTAATAAACTGAGTCAATAGTAAGTTAATTTTATAGTTTTAACTATATGCATTTTACAAAGGAAGTCATTGTAAATAACGTGACAATAATCATCTTGCCTATTATATGTCCTCAATCCAGAAAGTGCCAGATCTTATTTATAATGCTGGACTTGCCCTCCACACAGTTAATTCTTGTTTTCTCCTGACGTATTCACTTTGCTGTTTTTGACACGGATAAATATATATTTCGTCCTGTTCTAGTGCAACTTCTAACATTGCTCCTTGGTCGCAAGTTAATAAACTTAAATTGAGTCTGTTGCATGGACGTCACCCGGACATCGGAGAAAGGCGCCACGAAGTGGTGTGGCCGCCCCCGTTTCCACGCGTATGGATCCACCCCGCTTTCAGTGACTACTGACGCGCTTTGAGAAACATAAACGCTTTTCTGGGACCATTCAGTACTGGTTTTGCAGTTCTGACGGCGCTATCGTTTCTCTCAAGCAAAACCACAAACTTCTGCGGTTTCCACCCATTGTTGAAAGCCTATAAAACGAACTCGCCTGCAGTACGAGGCGGGACTATTGATCTTGCTACGCCACGTTACTGTTTTCCCCGGGGACCGTGACCGTGGGCTCTTGGTCCCCAAGCCCACGGAATGCCATGAACCACGCTATGAACTTTATTATGTAGGAAGAGGAGAGACTTTATGTTTTCTGGTGCCGCTTGGATTAATACAGGACTTCAGTTTTGTGTGTGCCCGAACTATGTGTTGATGATGGACTTCAGTTTCTCGTATACCGGATTCAGTTAAGTATTTCGTTGCAGTTCGTTATTTAGAGACTCAGTTTTTCTTCAGAGACTTGGTTATAAATTACGTTATGTATTGACTATTATATTATTTGTGTACGAATGTAAATATTGTAATATAGGAATATAGCACTGTTTTTGCACCCATATTTTGGTTACGTATTCATTTGAAGAGAACGTGTCTGAGCATATGTGTTACGGTTCGGCCTGAGTTGTTTGGTGTGAAAAGGGACCGTAACATAATGGCGACCGCGACGAGACCCTGCTTTTCGTAATAACGGCTATATTTGGATGTAAAATTTCACAGTGGTCTCTATAACTTCTAGTTATTGAACTAGTATTTAACTACAATTGAACTCGTATATTTCTCAGACACGTTATCTTGATACTATGCAAATATGGGTACGGAATTTAAACCAAATGAAATTATACCACAATTAAGAGAAAATAGGAGCTTATTGTATACGTTAAAGAAAAATGAACTTGAAATTATTGCTCTACAATTAAATATTGACATCATGGAGGTATACACTGTAGAGGGTTTAAGAAATGTACTTAAGAAATCATTATATGGTGATGTAGAAAGTAAAGAGGAATCTGATTTGGAGGAAAAACCTATTAAGGAACCTCTTGGGGCAACAGCTATTGACCCGATAGAACTTAAATTGAAATATGAAGTTGAAACAGAAATCCGTGAAAAAGAACTTAAATTGAAATATGAAGCTCAAGCGGAAACAGAAATCCGTAGATGTGAGATTGAAAGAGAAACAGAAATCCGTAGATGTGAAATCGAAAGAGAAACGCAAATTAAGTTGAAAGAGTTAGAGTTACAAAATCATCAAAATCGTAAAGCACATGAGCCGTCTGAATTCCTATTCAGAAATTCGACAAAAGTACCTCCCTTCAATGAAAATGAAGTGGAGCGTTATTTCAGTTATTTTGAACGGGTGGCCACTTTAATGGCTTGGCCTAAAGGCCAGTGGACCCTGTTGTTACAAAGCGTTCTGGTTGGTCGCGCACAGGACGTTTACACTGCGCTCACAGACGAACACTGCAGGGATTACGACACTTTAAAAGAGGTCATTCTGAGAGTCTATGAATTAGTCCCCGAAGCGTATCGCTTAAAATTTAGGAAAGCCACAAAAAGAGAAAATCAAACTCATGTTGAATATGCTAGAGACAAAGAAAGTGCATTTAATAGATGGTGTCAGTCTATGAAAATTGGTCAGGATTTTGAAAAACTCAAACAACTAATTTTGATAGAAGAGTTCAAAAGGCATATCCGTAGTGACATTAAAATATTTTTGGATGAACATAAAGTAAGAAATGTAAACGAGGCTGGTGTCCTGGCAGATGAATTTGCCTTGACGCACCGCCCCAGTTATACCAGTCACAGGAGGAGGTATGGTGAGAAAAGAGAGGGTAGCAAAAGCCCAAAACTGGGTCGGAGAAAGGGTAGTCCCTACTATCGGGGTCACTCCGGCTCAGGTAAACCACAGTCCGATCATGGTAAACCCCAGTATAAAAGTCAATCTGACTCTCCTGCTCAACATAAAGAGGGACAACCTAGGACTGGACCCAAATATTGTACATTCTGTGAGTTCAAGGGGCATACAGAATCTGAGTGTTATAGAAAAAGATACCGATAAAGTAAGCCTAAACATAATGCATTAACTGTTACGCAGAGCATGAAACCGGTAACAATGCCCAGTAAACTAGAGACTAAAGGTGAAACACAAAGCCCTGTCCACGAGAGCTTTCAGCCCTTTGTGTCAGATGGCTTTGTTCAGTTAGAGGGTAACCATGCAAGAAAGGCCCGTGTTAAAATCTTAAGGGATACCGGGGCAACCCAAAGCCTCGTTTTGAAATCTGTTCTTCCCTTCTCTAAAGAGAGTTACGCGGGGTGTTCAGTTCTAGTCCAGGGCGTTAATTCGGAATTTTTAGAAGTTCCATTACACAGAGTGAAACTAGAATCTGATTTAGTCTCTGAATTTGTAACTGTAGGAGTTTGTTCAAAGTTGCCAGTAGAGGGCGTTTCGCTCCTCCTAGGCAACGATTTAGCTGGTGACAGAGTGAAAATTGATCCCAGAATGACAAAATTGCCGAGCACTGATAGGGACACAGACCTGTTCCAGCAGGAGTTTCCGGGCGTATTTCCAGGCTGTGTAGTGACTCGAGCGATGAGTAAAAAGGCAAGTCTGAAACCAGAGAGTTCTGTACTTGACCTCTCGCAAACCTTTATGGCGCATTCAAACGATGACGTCAGTGGCTTAAAGCCCGTTACGCGAGTAAATGTCAAATCGCCTCATGTGACCCAAGTGGCACACCCAGTCCAAAGGACTCGACTACAAATGTAGTACAGGGCAAACAGACCCTGAATAGAAATCTCCAAAGGAGTACAAACGGCGAGAAATCGCCTGATCAAAATGGGCATGAACAGTTAAAGAAGGATAGGAGTGTAAAGAATGTAGAAGTGAGCATGAAAACTGATGATTTGATAGCAATGCAAAAGGAAGATCCTGATATTGCCTCCCTTAGAGAAAATGGCTTGACTAAAGAGGAAGCAGATAAAGTTCCAACTTGTTTCACCTTACAGAATGATGTACTAGTCAGAAAATATAGACCTCCCACCATACCAGCGGACGAAACGTGGAAAACTCTTTATCAAATTGTAGTTCCCCCCGAGTATCGCCCAGAAATCTTAAAACTTGCACATGATCATCCTATGGCAGGACATTTGGGTGTCAGGAAAACCAAACACAAAATTCTCCAACACTTCTTTTGGCCCAAGTTAAAACGAGACGTGGCGAAATACTGTAAAACTTGTCATGTGTGTCAAATGATTGGAAAACCAACCCACCAACTTAGTCCTGCGCCACTCTCGCCCATACCAACAACACATGATGCGTTTGAATCAATAATACTTGACTGTGTAGGACCGCTAAGAAAAACTAAACATGGCAATGAATATGTTCTAACAATCATGTGAACTGCAACTAGATTTCCAGAAGCTATCCCTCTTAGAACTATATCTGCAAAGAAAATTGCTGAAGCTCTGGTTAAATATTTTACTACTTTTGGCTTACCAAGAACAATACAAAAGGATCAAGGTTCAAATTTCATGTCAAATATATTTGCCCAGGTTATGGCAAAGCTAGGCATAAAACACTACAAATCCAGTGCCTACCATCCTGAGAGTCAAGGTGCTCTAGAGCGATTTCACCAAACTCTCAAAAACATGATTAGAGCTTATTGTCTTGACACTGGGAACCAGTGGGATGAGGGTTTACCCTTTTTGATATTTGCGGCCCGAGAAGCAGTACAAGAAAGCTTAGGGTTTAGCCCTTTTGAATTAGTGTATGGGCACTGTGTAAGAGGCCCCCTGGCGGTGTTAAAAGACACTTGGATGGAAAACAGTTGTCAAATTAGCTTGTTAAAATATGTTCAGGAATTCAAGGAGAAATTAAGTAGGGCAAATGACATCGCCCAAGAACATTTAAAGAAAGCCCAAAACAAAATGAAAGTATGGTATGACAAAAAGACGACAAAAAGAGAATTTAAACCTGGTGATAAAGTTCTGGTATTATTCCCAATTCAAGGACATCCCATGCTAGCAAAATACTCTGGACCATACAAAGTTGTTGAGAAGAAATCAGATTTGAATTATGTGATTGATACTCCTGATCGTAGAAAGTCGCAACAACTTTGTCATATAAATATGTTGAAAGAATATCATGACAGATCAGCGGAAACATGTCAATCTAGTCCTCCCCAAACAAATTTGGTACTCATTAAAGAAACTGAAAAGAATGCCGAGGATGTTCTCATAAAGAAAACTGAACATCTTGTAAAACTGAACAACTCTGATATTTTAAATAATTTAGATCAGAAATTGTCACATTTGGATTTCGATCAGTTATCAGAGTTGAAGGAAATCCTGCTAAATTATGACTCTTTATTTCCTGATGTCCCCAGTAGAACTAATGTACGACAGCATGATGTAGACGTAGGAGATGCTTCCCCTATTTAACAGGCACCATATAGAGCTGGTCCCCAAAAGTTACAAGCCATAAAGAATGAAATCAAGTATATGATAGAGAATGATATTATTGAAAACAGCAGTAGTGCCTGGAGTTCCCCATGTTTGTTGATAAAGAAGCCTGATATGACCTACAGATTTTGTTCAGACTATCGAAAAGTTAACACTGTAACAATAACAGATACTTACCCTTTGCCCAGAGTGGAAGATTGCATTGATAGGATTGGATCTGCTACGTATATTAGCAAGTTAGATCTGTTAAAAGGTTATTGGCAGGTACCTCTTACCGAACGGGCTGAGCAAATATCTGCGTTTGTAACGCCAAACGGTTTGTTCCAGTACAAAGTTATGCCTTTCGGGATGAAAAATGCGCCAGCCTGCTTCATAAGACTTATGAATTGTGTATTATCTGGCTTAGATAACTGTACTTGCTATATTGATGATGTTGTTGTATACAATCACATATGGGAAGGTCATAAACAAAGTTTGGTAGAACTCTTTGAGAGAGTGAAAAAAGCTGGATTGACAGTTAATCTTGCCAAGAGTGATTTTTGTCGTGCAACTGTAACATATTTAGGGCACGAAGTAGGTCAAGGTTGTGTAAAACCAATTGCCAGTAAAGTATCTGCTATCGTAGAATTTCCAGTTCCTACTAATCGCAAGGAACTAATGCGATTCTTAGGAATGACTGGGTATTACAGGAAATTTTGTCAGAACTTTGCAGAAGTTGTAAATCCGTTAACGGACCTATTGAAAAATGACAGAAAATTCCATTGGAATAAAAACTGTTAAAATGCTTTTGGAAGAGCCAAAGCTATATTACAAAGTGCACCTGTATTACAGGCTCCAAATTTTGATAAACCGTTTTCTCTCATGACGGATGCCAACGGTTGCGGTGTAGGCGCTGTGCTCATCCAAGACGATGACTTTAACATAAGTCATCCGGTTTGCTACTATTCAAAGAAATTTTTACCTCATCAAAAGAATTATTCTACTATTGAAAAGGAAACTCTGTCACTATTGATGGCGTTACAGCACTTTGAAGTATATTTGGGCTGTACGCCTTATGATATAACTGTTTATACAGATCATTATCCCATAACATTTCTTCATAAGATGAAGAATAATAATCAGAGATTAATGTGATGGAGTCTAGCCCTGTCATAGTTTAACCTAGTTATCAAATACATCAAGGGCTCCGATAACATAATTGCTGATACGTTATCAAAACGTCATTAATTTTGATCTGATGATTGACTCTTGTTATAGCCTCGGATATGTTCTGTCCTTTGGAAGAGTTGTATTACATATATTACATGTATTAAGATATTGCTGATTATACTATTTGTGATGATGATAATTAATTAGCTGTAAGAAGCATAAACTAATGCTTAAGATGTCAAACTACTCATATACTCGCCATACAGTGCTAGTGCTTTGCTCTCCTTACCTTCTTTCTTTTAAGGATGGGGGTGTTGCATGGACGTCACCCGGACATCGGAGAAAGGCGCCACGAAGTGGTGTGGCCGCCCCCGTTTCCACGCGTATGGATCCACCCCGCTTTCAGTGACTACTGACGCGCTTTGAGAAACATAAACGCTTTTCTGGGACCATTCAGTACTGGTTTTGCAGTTCTGACGGCGCTATCGTTTCTCTCAAGCAAAACCACAAACTTCTGCGGTTTCCACCCATTGTTGAAAGCCTATAAAACGAACTCGCCTGCAGTACGAGGCGGGACTATTGATCTTGCTACGCCACGTTACTGTTTTCCCCGGGGACCGTGACCGTGGGCTCTTGGTCCCCAAGCCCACGGAATGCCATGAACCACGCTATGAACTTTATTATGTAGGAAGAGGAGAGACTTTATGTTTTCTGGTGCCGCTTGGATTAATACAGGACTTTAGTTTTGTGTGTGCCCGAACTATGTGTTGATGATGGACTTCAGTTTCTCGTATACCGGATTCAGTTAAGTATTTCTTTGCAGTTCGTTATTTAGAGACTCAGTTTTTCTTCAGAGACTTGGTTATAAATTACGTTATGTATTGACTATTATATTATTTGTGTACGAATGTAAATATTGTAATATAGGAATATAGCACTGTTTTTGCACCCATATTTTGGTTACGTATTCATTTGAAGAGAACGTGTCTGAGCATATGTGTTACGGTTCGGCCTGAGTTGTTTGGTGTGAAAAGAGACCGTAACAAGTCCAACGAAGGTACAGTTAATGAACTATGATGTTTAGAACTTAAATGTATTTATACAGGATGTTCAATGTTTCCATGACAAAGTATTTATTATTCTTTCGATAATTACCTAGCGGTTTGCTCAATTCTTAGAGTATATTATGGGATAATGTGTACCTGCATTATAATCCATTATGGAAATCACATTTGAAACATATCTGCTTCATGAAGCAAAAATAAAAATTTGCTATAATTATGTCAAAGCCTCTGTATTTTGTGCATTAGCTAAGTGCAGTATTGAAAGGCTTCACCACCAGCACTACATTACAGATTCTGTAAATGGTTACCATTTTTCTTCCGCTGTCATTAAACTTAAATAGTGATATTTATTTTGCCCAGATGAAAGCACAAAATATCCGGAAGCAACAACAGAATCTGTTTATGCTATACGCCCATTACATTTCAGTGCGGGATCGACGTTTTCAGAATCCTGCTTTTTTTTCATTTCAATATCTTATATTTCAATTTTCTCAAAATTGCCAAAAATTGATTTTTATCATATTTTAATTGCACATAAAATATAATTTAAAATTAAAAAAAATCAATGTCT
Source organism: Sipunculus nudus (assembly GCA_026874595.1). NCBI lineage: Eukaryota > Metazoa > Annelida > Sipuncula > Golfingiida > Sipunculidae > Sipunculus > Sipunculus nudus. The sequence goes on along the minus strand of CM049320.1, from coordinate 61,771,452 downwards.
TGTTATCAATTGTAATTTATTTTGTTTTGATATAAAATGTTCGCCGCTGTTAAAAATGTCAGTGTCATTTCTTTCTCGAAGCGGTTGCCCTTACTAATTTAGAGGCATAGAACGTTCTTATGACACAGTTTGGATCTAAAATGTACGATAAAACTTCGTGGTTTGAAATGTCAACATCTGCATACATCATTCAAATTTGTTTCTGTTTCATAACCTGGAATTTCACAATGTCGGGGGAACGGGTGAACCAATCACATTTATCAGTCAGATCTTTATTTTAGTGATTTCAGACAGATTCGATATTAAAGATACTTTGAAATATTTGTTAATTTACTCAAATAACTGGAATATGTTATTAATATCAAAATATGACAGATAACAGCTTATTATTTGATGTCCCACAGAATAAATTTACCTAACCACCACGGCCCTAATGCTTCGCCCTTTGACACATTTATGCTTATGAACAATTACAACTCATCTACATAGAAAGCTTCCCATGCATATGGTTACGAGAGCTGTTTATAAGACAATTGTGAGTCACAGAGAGGTCACAAAGGTTAGTCGCATATGAAGCATTGACTGACAGTTTCCATTGCTAAAGCTGTCTTCTCCAGTGATGAATATTTCACAATCATTGTTACGTTTTCTGCCAAATTTTGCATTATATGTCTCGTGAAATTCACTACAAGGTAAGACATTATTAATCACCAGTCGATGAAATAACTACTGCAACCTCTTGTGGCAACACGTCTTTTGTTTTTCAGAGTGGAAACTCAGCACTTTCTGGTGAATTTGTTCTTTGCAACTGCTCCTTTTGTGACTATCCATTCAATGAATATGCGAATAAGATGGTCACATAGAGTTCATGGTCAAGTCAATTACGTTGTCTCATGCTTATACACAAAATATAAAGCGCACACTCATTAATTTTAAAAGACCCAGTCGGTATTTCGATTATCCCTTTCCTTTGTTACTTTTTAAATCAATTGATATCAATATGTACTACTATTAATAAGTATGCAAGCTAATCCCTTTCCTTAGCATTCTTTACGTAATTCAAAGCATATTTAAATGCTTCATATAATCAAAAGCCTCTATTGATTTGCCAAGAACTTTTTAGCTATACCTCTGTGCTAGACACATGCAAAGCCTAGTACGTCAAGGGTAAAGGAAGCTTAATGACTTAATGAAAGACTGGAAACTGGAAGTGGTTTTTCGTTATATAGAAATATTATGGTTAGCTACGTTTCCAAGCATTCTTAATTTATGTTCCATTTTAACTCTACTTATTAAACTTTTCCCCTTATTGCTTGCATTAAAATACTCTGTAAGCAACATTTCAAATTTGTTGTTGTTTGCTGCCCCATGTGAGAAATTTTAAAATTATTGAACTTATATGGTTCATTTTACCAAATCTCGATGACTGTCTCATAACAGTTGCTTGAAGTCTGGTTATTATTTTGTAGGGAATAAATCTGAATTTTTGATTTCATGTCATCTGCTGTACATCTGAAATGGTTTTAATAAAACGATGGTGCATATTCGTTAATTTATTTGTTAGTGAAAGGAAATAACAAGCGTCGGTTTCTATTTATTTTGTGTTTTTCTTGCAGCTTTTTTGGCCATTCAAATCTTCCACTATCGGCTAAAGCCGATATTTCACATCAGTGAATAATGAATGTGTGTATGGGAAGACTGTGAGTTTAGAAAACAGGGGTGGTTTCAATATGAATTACAAGACATCATTGAGCTTAAGACCGGTCCTGCATAGGGAGTCATGCCGGATTCTATTAGCCAAACATTTAGCGAAAATCATTTGTCTTACGAAAATATAATATAAGTGCTCTTTACACATCACAGTTTACCATACGTGCTCTTATTAATTTGGGTAAATCATCCATACATTGTAATCACGGTAAATGGCATAGTGGTCATGCATTATTCCGTGATACTAAAACGACCTTGATAGTTTTCTGACTTCAAGACTTAAAACCGTACATCAAGCCGTAAGTCAGAATACAGTCTTGACAGGTATATTGAAACCTGCCCCAGGTCTGTCGTATATGTGATTGTTCGCTAGTCATCAGATAGGTTTCCCTTTTATAATGGATATCATGGCCAATGTATAATTACTACATTTTTTAATGATAGAATTTTTATTATAAAAACATATGAGATGTAATAAAAAAAAAACATATATAAAGACTGCATTTTCCTTTGAACTCTTTGTACACGCACAGACGCATATTATTACTTTAAAAAAAAGAACCAGGGTGATAATTATTCTGTCATCTTGTTACATGCATATAATATTCTAAATCTACAAACTTGTCATCAAACAGAAGCAAAGTTTAACTACATTCGTTTAAATGTTCGATGCATTAATTAATATTGGAGACATGTTCAAAACAAATATATATGATGGTGTCTGAACAAAGTTAGATACATGACCATATTAACGGAATAACAAAATCAATAATCTCTCAAACAGTCAAAGACTGACATGTTCTAAAATGCCGCCGACAATGTATAATTGTAGCTCTGTCTGCATAGAATAAATCGGAGCTTCAGCAATATCGGAATATTGAAACGCAGTTTGTGGTCCCGATTTAAATTCTAACAACAAATGCACCATGATCAATGCAAAAGCCCGTATATATGTGTTTCATATTTCACTACATGTAGATCTACACAGTTCTGCAAACCAAGGACAATCAGAACATCTTAGTGATATATAAGATTTAGAAGAGCAAAACTGTATACATTACTAATGACCAAATGCGAGAAGCATACCCTGATCATTTTGTATACAGTTGAAGCGATAAAACAAAGAGAGTGACAGGAAAACCTTTCATATTTATCCATATGTTCGGTGAGTAAAGTTTTTTTTTTTATTTTGTGGAGCACCGACGACTGGTCGCATATACTAAGGTTACAATAATAAATAGGCTACATCAAATAGAGCAATTAAAACCGTGCCTGTCACAAACTGGGCTGTCACCTTATATGGCAGAGCATTACAGCTTGTGGAATACCTGCTAACTGCATGGCTACCAATCTGAATGAATGTTGGCCTTGAGAACTTCTTTTTCAGACCTAAATTCGTATCTCGCAGAACCGAATTTTGCAATATTTAAAAAAAACTGTTATTAAAGGTATCAAACATGTTAATAAGAAAATGTAAAGCGTTAATCTCTAATTTATTAGTAGTAAAAGGCTAATTTGATCTTTCAATAATTTGTTTTTAAATGGAACGGCCCACCCTTAAATTTTTACATATTTAAGATGGGTGATTTTGCTGAATATTGAAGATTTGAATAGAAAGAATAAAACAAAATCGAACCAGCAAAAATTAACGACTAAGCTCTTTCAAAAAAGGTAAGTCTGATTAGTTAAGAAAACTTGAGAAAAAGTTTCGATCAAAATGATTCACCTTCAAAGTGCCAACAGGTATGAAATTTAACTCAATGAATAATCCGTAATAATTAAAAGGTGTTTAAGCGCATTTGTGTATGTGCTTCTCGACATAATTTATTTATTTTTTAATATATTCTGAATAACAAGCTCAACTGCAGTTACCCCACATAGAACAATGGTGTCACGTAAAAATATAGTTGTATGCTGCGGGGTATGTGATACTGTGCAGAGAATTGTTACAACTGGGCAAGAATTTGAAAACAAACAAGAGAGCAAATGTCTTTATGAAAAACCCGACAGGTAAATAGTTTTCTTAATTCAGTACAGTCGAGTGATGTAGGCCTCGAGTCCGGACATCGAGATCAGACTCGAGTCCATTTTTTTATTCCAAGAACTCGGACCCGGACATGTAATCGAGGGTTATGGACTCAGATTTGTACTCAACTCGAGTAAAGGACTCTAGAAAATGGTCCAGTAGATAAACTGTTACATACGATAAAAAAGATATAAATGTGCAAAATACAATACATTTAAAAATAAGATTTGTATATATCAGGCTTTCGCTCTCTATTTTTTAGTCAATGCAATCAAACATTTACGTTTGTGTAAACTAACAATAAAATAGTGCTTATATAACTATAATAATAACCTTTAAGATGGAAATCATGTTCATAGTCAATGTCTGTGGATTAACACTTATATCAGAATAGATAATTAACCAATATTTTATCAACATGGGCTTGGTGCCGGGATACATAATGTGGCTGAGTTGTTAATAATTAACGAGAATCTAATATACAGGTTCTTCATTATCAAAGAGTTAAATACTTTTATTGGTAGACCAGTGCCTTTTCTTGAATTCAGGGACCGATAAATGTCATCCAAAGCATATGGAGAAAATACTAATGAAACTAAGGAATCTTATAAAGAACAAAGTAAAACAAATTTAAGAATGTTAACAGGTTTCGAACTTGCTTGTTTGTCTTCGCTTGATCCCCACAAGAACAAACGGGGTTTGCCACGACGTCCACGCAAAAGGGGGCGATCTGTAGGGGGGACATCTTGTTCGATGCGGCTTCAGAGATGTACAACAATGAAAATAAAGTCCATATGTGTTATAAGTAGTAACCTATATCGTCTGGTCATGATGACGTCAGCAGCTTGAAGTTTGCGACGAGAATGACGTCAATGTAACTTTTGATGATCATTACATATAGTGAATATTTCTTGGGATGTTTCTGATACCAGATCATGTTTCCCGGAGGTCCCATCTTTCATGCCTAGGCCTAGCTTGTGTTTGGCTTGGGTTGGTTGTTGGGTTGGTCTGGTTGATTATATAGTTTTTACATTCATTTCTCAATTCAGAACAATCAGGAAAAACAGCATTGCCATGAGTTGTCAAGTTGTTAACATTAAAGTTATTACCAAAGGCTCAAAATAACAAAAACATTGTGCGTATTTATTAGTTTTACAGTCCCCAAGAATGGAAATAAACATTCGTGTCCAATTATGTTAATCCGTATGATTCGCCTGACCAGTTCAATGGCTTTCAGAGAAACAGTGTTATATAAAGGGATATAAATTATTTAAAAAGGTGAAGTGGGCCATGGTGGGTAAACAGGTGCTCCCTGAGTGCTGATTGACGGTGGATTTTACCAGTTTAGTCATTGTGGAAGTACTTTTCTCCTTGACGTGGATTCCATGAATGAAGTAGTTCAAGTTACCCATAGGAAAAACTCCAAACACAAAGTTAAGACTCCCACTGACAACGGGAGCAAAATAATACTCTTGCTAATAAAGCACCATCAGCGGATATCTTGATAGTCCCAGAACTCAGCCGAAATGCCGGAATATTTATCTACACAAAAAAAAATATTTCTGGTTTTCGTCTTACGTATTTACCTTGCTGTATGTTTAATATTGAGACGACCTGATGTCGTCCTGGTCAAATGTGAACTCCGCGTTTGTTCCACAGACGAGACTCTCCACTTCATTTAAAATAAATCAGTGGAACCTTTGGCCCATAATGTATTATTTACTGAAAGTTCACTGATATTACGTTAGTGGAGTTCCAAAACGGATTACTGAACAACACTACCTCTACTTGAATTACTTGCAATTGTATCACTGGCAGTTAATTTAAAATCACAAATTAAACTGACCTTAATCATATTAATATATAAGAATTATTTTTTTTCATTATTTTCACAAAGACAATATAAGCGCCAAGAAAATGCTTCTTTTCACAAAACCGCGATGTAATAAATTAGAGAGACTTTATTTTGAAAACGACGAATCGTACATAAGTCTTTGACTGAACGAATGTTCTTTTTTTTCTACATCGGACTGAATAAAAAGAGTCTGCCAAATGACCTCAAAACGACACTTTGGCCTCTATTTGTATCAAAACAGTTTCAGTTATTGTAATTACTATATATTCTTTATCAAACCTTATTCGCTCCAATGCGAATTATAATCACTGACACATTTACACCAACTATCAGTCTAACATTTGTCATAAAGCGGAGGACGAATGGAATGTATGAATGGATGTTAAACATAGCTCTATAATAGGACTGCCTGTCAAACAATACCAAAATGAATCATCTGAAGCTTTTGTTAATGAACCATAGTGTCCACAACATATATTTAAATGTGGCGTTTCCGTGGCAGCGTATTGTTTTGATCATCGGATGATACTCTGGGAATAATGTACACGCATTTTAACTTAACCATTTACCATTTCTGCTTCATAAAGAACAATGACATTATTGCCATATTCCGAAGTATAACAATGTCTCCGTATTTGTGGTTCAGTTAAATGCAGTTTAAAATGCGTCACCAACAAACTACATCAGACTTTTTGTAAATAAAAAACATTTGCTGCTGGTGCTATTAATCATCTTCAATACGTCCTCAGTTTATACCTCCAAAGTGTAAGAACAAGCACTACGTCCCTAACTAGGGAAACCATTTCTTATACACTTATCATGCTTTTAGAAATTGGAGATGAGAATAGACTTCTTTTTTTTTACCTCAGAGACCAAACAACAGCACTGAGTCAGACAAATAGGACAGACAAGTTCGGGATGGACGCTGTCAGAATCTAGCTTCTACTTTGCTCTAAATTTGGTAAGTTAAATGTAATATCTTGTTGTGAAACATATTTGGCACGGCGCTGTAGACATTTCTTTTTATAACATGTTATCATATGTATGTAATGTTAATGTTAGAAAGATTCTTCAACGATATGTTAACAGGATTTAATGGGTCTTCAGCAACGAGCGGAACAAAGTAGGATATCTACCACAACAAACGAGCGGTATCATCTAATACATCAGAGGCCTTGATAATACCTGGCGCCGTTATCACTCCCTTAAAGCAATGTGTATTAGCGTGTTGTGCCCATGCAGACTGTGTCGGCGGCAACTTCTACCAACATAAGACATGCAAACTTCTCTTGTATTGCTTGGTTGATTATGGTCCAGTTTATCGTCACGAGGAAATATGCAACAGTTTTAGACGAACCTTTGGTAAAAAAAAAATATAAGAGAAACACCAAAGACATCCAAACATCTAATGATTTACTGTCCATAGGTCCACTAATGTAAATTTGAAACAAAGTTAACTTCGTCATTTATCGTCATGAGGAAAGATGCACTAGCTTTACACGAACTTTTGTTAAAAAAAGTTAAGAGAAATAACAAAGGCATGGAAACGTCTTATTATTTAATGTTCATAGGAACACTAATGCAAATTTGAAACTAAATTTGTCATTAATCATTTTTTTCCGGTGATAAAAATACTACATGCTTATTTTTACTTATGAAAATTTCACTTTAAAACGTAAATTTACAATAAAAAACAAAAGCAAGAAAAGCAGGATATTCGATGTAATTCCAGTGCAAAAAGTGTCCAAATATGTAAAGAATCGTAAATAAAATAAATCTATACAGTAAAAGTAAAACTGCATTTCAGTGTTGGTTCATTGTTTAGTACCTCAAGTCAATATGTTCAAGAGGGATGGTTTTGAATGTTATCAAAATATTTGTACATTTTTTTAACACAACCTTACTTGATGTTACATATTGTTTGTCCTAATACTGTTATTATCTGCTTTGTTCCGTGGTCCAGACAAAATGATGAAAGCGACAGAAGAGACAGTGAGAAAGGAGAATGGCGTTTTATGAATCATGAAATTTCTACTATTTAATATCTGTTTCAGCACTCTTGAACACCTACAGGCAGACACACGTATATATAGGTAAATATATAAAGACCAATGATTTAAAGATGATGGACCTTTGCAATTCTCTACATCTGCCTGTCTTTTGTTGGCTATTCGGTGCGCACTCTGAATGTAGAGAAGAACTGAAGACACATTGTCAAAGGCAGTTAATATCATTCTTATAACTGATTATATTTTAGTACAACAATTAAACTAAAAAATAAAAACGACGTACATGTAGAAGACCGATTTATTGATTAAATAAAACGTATAAACTAGTGGATTATTTTTCTTACACTTACTGATGTTCTGTGCCTGAAATTATTTTTTTTTCTGATTTGAGATTTTTTTTCAGAATATCATTTTAAATCAATATCTTCTTCTGTATAACCTCCTGTAACCTTACTGTATATTCTTCACTACTCCGGACCGTCTCCAAAACGATGATGGAAAATTGTCTTATTACACATTGCGGACAAACTTTACGAACTGGGACATCGCCAGGAACAAATGTTTGGAGATCAATGCAGATTTGGTCAGCATACATACCAATTCCGAGCAGGAGCATTTGAGGAAATGGTTGAAGAAAAAAACCTCACTTAAACCGAGACCGAATCAATCCGGTATCTAATCGTACACAAAACGACGATCTGAAAATTATTAATAATTCAAATTGCAATCGCATTCTTGCCAATCACCCGAACGCGTTTGTCATTCACCCATACACTTATTAAAAATATAGCGTATTTTGTTGAATATGAAATAATAGATGGTGAAAGAAAATTCTCTCTGTGTCCCGTGCATAAGTGACTGAATTACTCCACAAAATTGTACATTTATTTTTTTTAACTATAAAGGCACTGGTTAGGTAATTGTTAACCAAAATATTATTTCTTTGCAGAAATTCATGCTGAATTTCGTTGAATGAACGCAAGGACAAGAATATTTGGGTCTTTGCAGGAACAATTCATACCCTAGAGGATCCTGAAGCTTTGGCCAACTGGTACATTGGTGAACCTTACGACGTACTTGGGACTGAAAACTGTGTAGCCATGAATGCATCAATGGGAAGTGGTGGGACAGGCGTTGCCAAGAAAACGCCATGTATATCTGTAAAAAAGAAATATTGACAGGAGAGTGCCGAGTATATATGGGAAAATAAATGCAGATAGAGATTACCCCTTATCGGTTGAATAAAAAATATAGATTGACAGGACAATGTCATTTGGGTGGGTTGGAGGTATAGGCAGTAGAAGGACATGTATATATGTTGAAAATGTACATATGTTTATCAAGTAAAAAAAATAGAATATAAACAATAAATAGAAAAAAAAGAATGTAGACAGAAGAATGTTTATTTAAAAAAAAAATAAAAGTTTTTCAGGCGTATATCTGTAAAAAACGTTTCAGTTTATGTATTTGTTATGTCTGCATAATAAGCTTTTATTAGACGGTACAATATTTTCCCACTCCAATATCAGTGAATTTATAATATCTATATTTTCAGCCGAATAATGTGATTTTTGTAATTGTGAGAATACAAAGTGTGCATCTGTTTTAACCGTTCCTCAAAGAAAAGTTTATGTTGCAGTCTTTTAGATAACTGTTATACCATTTGATTATTCAGGTGGACAAATAGATAAAAATGTCCGCTGACAGATTTATAAACATAACATTTATTAGTTCAAAGACCAATATGGTACAGGAAAGTAATTCTTACGCATGTAGGTGGGGAACCGTCGATTTCTCCCATCTGAATCTTGCCTTACATTGATAAAATGTGATGACTTGCTGTTTGTCAAGGGATAGGATTAGTATCCAAATATCTGTAACAGGCACAATTTTCTGTGACAAAGTGTGATCAAAAGATTATGTACAGGCTGTTTCTAAATAACGACAGTTTCCCACCTCCCACTGTCGTAAATTCCTACGACACCAGTCAATCTCTTTCAGTCCTTTTTTTAGTAATATATTCCATAAAAGACTTGTTTCGTCTTCAGTGGAATTACCATGATTATTTGAGCACTGAAATCGTTTCGCATGCATATGTGGCATATATTAGAGAATACTTATATTGCGTTATGTAATTGATATATATAATTATTGGAAAGTTTGTGTGACGTGTCATAATAAACTGATTTGCAAATGAACACTTTTCTTTTTTTTAATAACTCACATTATGTGCATCCATCTGATCTAAATCACTCACCTAAGGGTTTTATTATGATATATTTATCACTATTTTCTATATATTTTCTAAATACTGTTTTGGATTTTGAACACAGATATTTAATTAATGCTGTGATGCAATTAACGATAAAGCTTAGATAATATCATTTCAGTGTTTGATACCCTTTATTCTATTGAGATCAATTTGTAAAATTTGTATAAGTATCAATATTTAAGTTGGCCTTTATATGATATTCAAACTGCTAACATTATACAAATACGGAATTGGCATGTATTTTTGTTTGTAACTGGGCATAGGAGGAAGGCAAATGTAGAACGAACCTTCTAGCGCCTGATATGCCTGGTTGGGTTGAATGCTCCCAAGGGGGCCGAGAAAAACTACAAGAATGAACAAGCCCGAAAGACCAGGAACGCAAAGTCGGATGAGACTGACATCGTCGGTGATATCAGATTATAAATCCCCACCTTTACCTTTTACTTTTTTTATTGTACACCGTTGAGACTCCCGCAATCACCTCGGTTCTTTAGACACTAAACCTTTCAGTGTGAGAATATATTCATTCGAAATTTTTAAACGTTTGCACAGAATTGTTTTTAGCAATTGAAAGAAATACAGCACATTTAAAATAAGACTTGTATTGTTACGGCAAAACAGTCCCGTCAATGATATTACCTGATTGTGTTTGAATGTATCGTTTTAATTTTTATAATATGTATTCCTATTTGTGTCTAGTCATTTCAAGTAAAGATATGTGCATTTATGCAAGAATTAATAATCTACAGAGTCCGTTCGACTTTTCTTCTTACAACAACATTTTTTTTGTGCAGGGTGAATATTGGATTAATTGAGATCTGTTTCTGGTAGTGCATAAATGCTGGGTTAATTGAAGTATGTTTCCAGTTCAGCAGGATACTGCGTCATTTAAAATGAATCAAGCTTGGATTGCTTGTAACTTTCCCTCTACGTCACCACAAGCCAGATCATTCTATAAACGGTGTCAATGTAAAGTATTAAAATCCTTTTAAAAGAACATTGCCCGCATTAGGTCAGAAGCAAGCTGGCAAAGAAGCACTCATTGTAAGACAGATTTTGAGATGCTGAAAGAATACAAAAACGGTACGTTTATGGTATTTCTTATTTCTATTTTTGTTTTAATAAATTATTAACATATATACAAGGATTCACATTATGAAGTAAGTTTGTGGTTGAGATTGATTTTAGAACAAAATAATTATTATGTAAACAAAAAAATGAAAGATTACATTTATGTAATTACATGCAACCGAAATTCCAGTAATCTGTTGATATTTAGCATAATCTGTAACTTTATTTGTAATTTTCCTTCTAACCCTTCATTATTCAAATGTGTAATTTACAGTTCTTTGTATTTTGGTCTTATATGCATGAGACTATTCTATTTTGTCTGCAGTCAATCGTTTGAGAGTCTTTGGAGAGTCGTAAGGGTCGTTTGAGTAGTTTAAATTGAGTTCTATGAGCATTCCGATCCGTTTGAGTCAAATTATTTATTAATAAAGTGGTTGTTTGACAAAGAAAAACTATATAACTCCAAAGGAATAGCAATTGGTGATGCCAGCATCAGGTCTTTTATGTGTATATCAAGCGTTAGCTCTCTATCGTTAGCTGAATGGAATCAGAAATCAAAGTTTGTTTAAACTAGCATTAAAATACACATGATAATCTCAGTTTCCGAAATTTATTAAATTTATTAAATAAAATTATCATTAAAACATAAATTTCTGTAACACGGATGTTTGCATCGGACGCGGAGTTATACTCTGGTATCCAATGACTCAGACAGGAAGGAGGTGGACTTGGATTCAAACTTTAAAGACTTGGACTTTTACTTGGTTGGCCTGGACTCTGATGGTGTGAACTCGACTAGTTATCTTCTTAAGGCTCTAAAACATTAAAAGTTAAACTTTTAAACGTTGGTGATTATATAAAATATTATCTACTCTGTATATGAACCTTGCATACAACATTTACACGTCATAAACAATAACGGTAAGTGGCAAAAATCAGTTCAGTCATTTCGCCATCTCACTATAGCAGAATTAAATGCTATCTTTCCAAAACATTTTTTTCCCCTGAATTTCTCATAAGTATACTGGCATCTATACTATAAGATTAAATCTGAACTTTATGTTTTTTCTTAATTATTACTAAACCAAATCTTTTCAGACTACTCGTTCTGGATTTACTTGACTGAAAAAGAGTAAGAGGGCGAATGGGTGTGGGCAGCGACGTATTGACCTTTTGACAATCCGGATATTTTTACTTACCGGGTCCCCGAAAACATACCGATTTGCATGAAGTTGAAAACTTTGAATGAAAGGAATTGATGGCAAATGATTTGACAGGCTTTGTAATTCTAAACCGACGTCTATATGTGATAAAACGGCTTTAGACATGCAAAAAGTTAGTTTCTATGTTTTATACTAGTTATAATTTGTCGGCTGATATATATGAGCACTGGGAGAAATGTGTATATTCCTGTATAGCCAGTTATGGATATTGACAAGTGAACTTAAAGGGTAAACATTTCAGGCATTCGAAATTAAATATTAGCTCAACGCGTGACAAAATAGATATGAAAGTCGCGTGAACAGGATTAAAGGCAACAGAAAGAGCTAGGAAGTTAACGTGAGCTATATCCTAATTAAAATAATTGAACAGACCACAAACATTATACAAAGACCAAGCTTGAAAGATCTGTAACAATAAATCCAAATAGTAAGTATCTGAAAAAGGACAGTAATCCAGACATTCACCGGTTTAAAAGAAGTGTACTTCAAATTCCAGTGTTATGTGTTTGATTTATAATTCCACCTATATGTATTTTACTCCCTATCACATACCACCAGCTCATTGAGATAATTAAGTGTCATGTTCATTGTAATACCGTCAATAGTCATCATCCCTATCACGTACCACCTATAGCCCATTGAGATAATTAAGTGTTATGTTAATTGTAATACCTTCAATATGTCTACATCCTTATCACATACCACCACCTCATTGAGATAATTAGGTGTCATGTTAATTGTAATACCGTCAATATGTCATCATCCTTGTCACATACCATCAGCTCATTGAATTATTTAAGTGTCATGTTAATTGTAACGGTCAATATGTCATCATCCTTATCACGTACCACCTATAGCTCATTGAGATAATTAAGTGTTATGTTAATTGTAATACCTTCAATATGTCTACATCCTTATCACATACCACCACCTCATTGAGATAATTAGGTGTCATGTTAATTGTAATACCGTCAATATGTCATCATCCTTATCACATACCATCAGCTCATTGAAATATTTAAGTGTCATGTTAATCGTAACAGTCAATATGTCATCATCCTTATCACGTACCACCTATAGCTCATTGAGATAATTAAGTGTCATGTTAATTGTAACAGTCATTATGTCATCATCCTTATCACGTACCACCTATAGCTCATTGAGATAATTAAGTGTCATGTTAATTGTAATACCGTCAATATGTCATCATCCTTATCACATACCACCAGCTAATTGAGATAATTAAGTGTCATGTTAATTGTAATACCTTCAATATGTCATCATCCTTATCACATACCACCTATAGCTCACTGAAATAATTAAGTGTCATGTTAATTGTAATACTGTCAATATGTTTTTAATAGACTGTGGTAATTTCAAGATAAACAAGAATCTTCGCATGATTCTACAAATATATCACTACAAAATCTATAAAAAAATTCATGTGTTGCTAATTATGTCACAGTTTTCTAGGGTAAGTACTTCAACAAACACAAATTTAAACAATTGTCCTATTCAACAATGGGAAATAATCACTTTGATAAGGTAAAAACAAATACAGCAAATCTCTATAATTTGGGCACAATTGGAACTAGGACAAACTGTCCACTATAAAGAGGTGACCACTTTATGGAGGTGCCAACTAGGAGAGGTTCCACTATGTGTTGTTCCAGATCCATATTCCTTGGGTATATTTAACCTCAACAAAAAAATTAAAATTTATATATAATTTCAAAAATTATATCGGGAACAGACCGACCAGCGAAGTAATTAAGAGGAAAACACGATATCTCAACAACCTGGTGGGTTTGTGGTATTAAATATTTTGCATTCTGAAATGATTTCCGTTAAAGCATAGCTGATTTAATCGAACACTAACTGCTTTGCAACAGCAATGCAGGATCAGACAGAGATTTAAAGGAAAACAAGTGGCTCCTGGGCCATGACGCTCAGCTATATTTGACTGGTCGCTAATTCTTTTATAAATAATATATATTGTCTGTGAGAACATCCCTTTGCTAATGTTACTTTGTTGAAAAATGGACCGAAAATTAAATTTCAGTATTCATAGGAGACCTGCCCAGAACCCCCTGGATTTCACTATAGTGGGTTCCTAAAAAAATGGCTACAATTTGTACCCAGTCTGTCTGCTCAAAATCATGTTTCTGTTCCATAGCTCGCAGGATATAAGTCACCATGACCAAATTTCAGGTTTCCAAGGAGAACTGCCAAGGACTTCTCATAATGCCATTTTAGAAGGGTCTAGGGCTAATGAATATAATTTGTGCCCTGTTTGGCTGCTCAAAATTACCTATTCTGGCCAATAGAACCTCCCTGCCTTTAGGGTTAGAAAATTCTGGACTTAACAGGCAAGATTTGTGCCTATCTGAAATTCATGGTGCTCATATGACATCCTTTTTCCTATAGTTTGCACAATATATAGGTTCATCATAATGATCTTTTTATCATGTTTTCAAATGCAATTACCTAGGACCAACCTGGATATAATGATAGACGATTCTAGGCCTAATGGATACAATTTGTGCCCCATCTGACTGTCAGGGTGCACAAAACCATTCGGTCACAGAATGTAGGTCCCCATGACCTACATAAATTTTTACAAGGACATTTCCCCAGGACCTACCTGAATTTTATATTAGAAGGTTCTAGGCCTTATGGATATGATTTGTGCCCCGTCCGATTGCCTGAGTGCTCATATGAAATATATTCCTTTAGGTCATGGTGACCAAATTTTAGGTTTCAAAGAATATTTGCCAAGGACGTCTCAGAATGTTACATTAGAAGGTTCTTGGCCTAACAGACACGATATGTTCGATGTCTGACTTTCTTGGTCCTAATATCACTTTTTCTGTTTGTAGGTAGCAAAATGTAGGCCACTATGACCTAGTTTCAGGATTACAAGGAGATTTGCTATAAACCTCCCAGGAAATTGTGTTAAAAGATTTAAGGCCTAACAGATACGGTGTGCCCATCTGACATTCAGGGTGCTCAAAATCATGTTTCTGGGCCGTAGTCACAAGATTAAGGTTACCGGTATGACCTAATTTCAAAATTACAAGGATATTTGCCGTGGGGCTCCATAAATGTTACGTTGGAGGATTCTAGTCCTCATGGACACATTTTGGGCCCCATCTGACTGTCTGGGTGCCCCGGACCATGTATGTGACCTTAATCCAGGTTTCCGAGGAGATTAGCCTAGAAAATCCCAGGATAATGTGTAAGAAGATTCTACGCCTAACAGATACGATTTACCCACATCTGACATTCAGGTTGCTCATATGACATCTTTTTCCTGTAGGTCGCAGAATGTAGGTGACCTAATTTCAGGTTTCCTCGGACATTTGCCTTAGACTTCCCTAAATGTCATGTTAGAGGATTTTAGGCCAAATGGATACAATTTGTGCCTCGTCTGACTGTCTGGGTGCTGAAAATAATGTTTTCGGCCAAAAGGTCACAAAATATAGGTCACCTTGACTTAATTTCAGGTGTTCAAAGAGGTTTGCCTAGGGACTCCCAGGATGTACAGTAAGAAGTTTCTAGGTCTAACGGTAACGATTAGTGATCTGTTAACAGACGGACGGCTAGACAGCCCGGACAACCGGACGGACGCCAGGCAAGAGTGATCGCTACATCTCAGATGATTTACAGTCAGCTTAGCTAAAAATAGCAATAATGCTCTGTAGATAGGAGAATGCGTCGGATAACCATTGATGTTTACGTTGCTGCTTTCAAGGATTTTCTAACCAACTGTGTACAAGTTTTAAAAATCGTCATCCTGTCATAAAATAAATAAACCTAATTAAAGTACTCCATTTGACTGAATGAGGTCCCGACATCATATTGAATATCATTTTTTCCTCCTCTTAAGGTTGCTCTGTTATATTCTTCCAATAATGTTTCAATTTAAACAAACCCAGTTTTCTTTAAATTATATGGAATCCCGATAACTTAATAAATATTTACACATAAATCAAAGTCTATTCTATGATGATAGGTGATATTCCCATAGGCCGGATGGAAAGAACACTCATCAATATATCAAACAAAACAAATCGGGAAAAAGGAAACAAATCATCACGTCCACCTGTTACACTGAAGTCACCGGCAAATAAATGAGCACACTCCAGGTATAGTGTGTTTCTGTCAATAGGCTTGGATATCCTAAGCAAGAGTTACAAAAGAAAAACATTCACACACATATATATGGACATAAACAGTATTTTGATTCCTTGCACATTTTAATTTGAAATAATGTTTATCGGTGGACAGCTCTTTTAAGTTTTCGTTACGTTATTACGTTAAACCAAGCAGGAATATTCGAATTCCATTTCTCATTTCATCACAGATTCCTCCTAAACTACCATATGGCACTCACGTAGGTTATAAGAGTTGACTGTTCTACGAACCCATACGTCAATCCTCCCCCCCCCCTCCGCCGGGATTTAACGGAAGCCAAGGAAGCCCATATTTCACTATTACCTACATAGGCCGGTCGCCCTTTGTTGAGGATAAGCCATTCACGAAACGCCTCCATCACAGTTTGTCCTCGGCTGCTCTAACCATGCCACTCCAATCAGTTCCCTGCTTTTTGATATCTTCTTCCGTGCCTAGCCTCGAGCTGTTGCAGGTACGGCCTCATTCCCCGCTGGGACCACATCAGTGTTGAACAAGCTCACTTTAACAAGACCAAAGCTAAGGAATCTAGATCTTGTTTATTGAATAGAGGCCTGTTTCTCATTGTCCCTGCAACTTAAAGTCCGACTCTTCATTTCTCTCTGTCTTCGTTTTCGGTATCTACAATGCTTGGATACCTGCGATACCTTCAAAACCACATCACCTTCACGTGAGTTATGCAACCATACCTCAACATTACTCCTGGCTCCATGTCCGAGCGAGCTTTTGCCTCGATTTTGAACACTCACGAAACTGTCGTTATTGCCCTTACAACAGTTTACATAACTCCATACAAATGTTTGGATAAATTTCAGTGTTTTATTATATGCTTTTAGTAAGAATTTAGGGATATGAACACTTTGTTTTAGGAACATCCTTTCAATCAGATTTCCGACTCGAAAATACGGACGGGACGCTTTCATTGTATAGACGTGAGACATAATTTCTGAGCTGGAAGCGTGCCCGGAAAAGATGTGTCCTGCAAGGTGGAGAACTTGTCAGCATCGAATCAAAACGTGAGCAAAACAATGTATTCTCTTGGCTTAAAAGGAGATACCAATTAAGAATGAGAATTTATACGGTAAGTTTTTACTCGTACATTGACATTAATCAAATATCAGTTTAATGTTGCAAGTTTAAATTTCAGAGAGTAATACCGTGTCATATTACCGAACCCCATGTTTCCAGTAACATTTGTTTATGTCACCTAGCCATAACAATTCAACACTGAAGTTAAAAAAAATGCCAAATCCGCCAGAAGACTTCTTTGGTCATAAATGTTATATGCTATTCAAACATATGTGTAATTTATTTCTTAATTACATTTAATCTAACTCTTCCTTTTAATATTTTTAACGTCGAATTGCTTAAAAAAACGACTTAGATCTATAGCTTTCTATAAATAAAAGTCCATTTGAATATTTGATTTAGATCTCTCGTAATGGATTTCTCTGCATGACGCGGAGAAAAATGGAACCTGGTTCTGGGCTAGCGCAAACCGGCAGCTGAATGAAACCCTTGCCTTCCAGAATTTGGCACCGACTGAACCCAATAACCTTAAGGAAAATACAATCTGTGTCGCTATGTATAGTGCTACTGGGGAATGGTTTGATCGAAAATGTAAATGTGAAAGTATGTCTCTCTGCGAAAAGGTTGTAAAATATCGAAATATCATGTGAATAATGGTTGAAAGATTCTATACACCAGGTGTCACATGGGCTTCACTAAAATAGTTTCCTTTGATATGGTATACATTTTGAAGCTAAACCATTGTCTTAACAGTTGCTTATTGATATGCTTTTACTTAATCGTATGTCTAGTTGTTTTACTTGTTTTAGATCGCATATATACATCAACATCCAGCATGTCTTTTTCAACATATGCGGTTTAGCCATAGTGAGTGTATAATATTTAATTAGGTGGTACCCTTTTACAATTTGTTCCAGTACATGGTAACTTTTTTTTCAAAATTCCCACTTTTAAGAGTGTTACAATTTATTGGTACTTGGGTGATTGACTTACTGAGTAAACTTACATATTGTCGTTATTTTAGCAGTTAAAGTATTCTGTGTTCAATGTTTTTGCTAATTTCAATTGCATTCAACACTGTACATTTTGAGCAACTGGACATGCGCTTTCCCTGCAGATAGTAAAAGGGTCATAATATAGTTGGTAAACTTATTGACCCTCAACAGTTTTTCAAGTAAAGAAGATTGGTCGACATTTTTGTCTCTTCTTTTCTAATATACGATGTTTCAGAACTGAAATTACCTATTGTTATTAATTTTTATTATATATATATATATATATATATATATATATATATTTATATATATATATATATATATATATTATAAATCATAACTTAAGCAATAATATATACAATGTCGTTTACTTGATCGTGTTTATTTTACAATGTATGCATTAATTCCACTACAATTTTATCTACAAATAACTCCGTTCTTATTCAACTCGTTTATTAAACAACGTTTTACAAGGTTAAAGTAATTAAACTGCAAAGCATTGAACTGGAACATTTATCTGCTATTGTACCTCTTAAAATAGAGCTTATTACACGGCTCTGCGGATCGATTGAAAGAACAAGTCAAAACTTCATACTGGTGTATTGTGCACATTATAGAGTAGACAAAGGAAGGCCATTAAATCTGACAAATTATTACAAAAGTATGAATATCATTTAGATATATCAGCTTTTTCGGGAGAGTATCATTGTTAAGAAAAGTTTAATCCGTGTATTCTGAAGTTTACAGATATTTGTCCAGCATGCCATTTTTTTTTTCTTTTTATATGTGGCCTATACGCATGCATCTACCAAGCCGATACTACAAAAGTCTATCGCGTGTGTTCAATATACATGTGACCGAGATCCCTTATAACTCTTGCATTCAATATTGCTTCTATGTAAAGAGTGTATCTGATATTTTCCTTCATGGTAAATAAATGATTAATATCTGTGTCTTTAATATTACTTCTATTATGTCTTTAAAAGGATGTGACCCTTTCATCATATAGACTTTATGTAGACTTTCTGAACTTTGAGGATGGACAAAAATAGATGTTTCCAGGTTGGTTCGAAACTTGTGAGCATAGCGTCATTGCTTGAACAGGACACTTTTTAAATATGCCTTTAAAATGAGAGAAAACCAACTTCGTTAGTTAAATCCTTTAACAATGTTTTCAATAAAGGTTAAACCAAGATATGTGGTTGGTACACTAAGATTATAAGTTGTCACTATGTTTATGCATAGTGGCAAATGTTCGATCGAGTATGTACACTTGAAAGTATGTCAGTGTGTGAAACAGTTGAAAAGTAATGTTATTGTTTCGCCATGGTTCACACCATAAAACGAATGAGCATAACCATAGAATCAAAATATAGAATAATTGTTTAACACTTTTATGTTTCATTCAATTGAATTAAATAATTATTGTTAGGTATCGCATCTATATTTTAAGTTTTTTTCTGTTTTTTGAAGAAAACTATCACGTCTCAGTACCACAACTTTAGTTCTATCTTAATTTACTTTCATTCCATAGTCAAATATAATACAATTTATTTCAACTCAAAATATTTGTCTCTGGTGTCTTCAAAGTGTATTTGAATTCAACTTTGTCGTTTGCAAACATTAAAATCATGGGATCAAGATGGTATTTGCTTATATAAATCCGTGCAGCCAAAATAATTTAAAACGGTGTACAATTCATCAATAAAATTGAGAACAATAACAGGCATACCATCCATCCTTTTCTTGTCCTTAAATTGAAAATTGAGTATTATGTGGACCCATTATTTGTAAGGATATATGGTTTCATTTTGGAATACATAGACCTAATGACTATCAATATTTTCCAATTTATATAATTTTTAAATTTAACACACCATAATGATGTTAAATGCAGGCAAAGGCTTTGGTAAAACTAATATAAATACACTCACGTCTACCTCTTTTATTAATGAGACATGTTATATTGAACCCTGCAGAACAAAAGCAATGTCAATAAGAAAATTACCTTTCCTATAGCCAGCCTGCGCTTATGAAAGTACATGTATATCTAAATCTTCTACATAATTTAATAGTCTGCTGTTTAAAATCTTGTAAAATCTTGTGTTGTAAATACTTTCCAAAACATTTAATAAAGATATGCCTGTATAAGTGCAAGGGTCATTTAACTGTCCGCTTGTTTTATAATTGATATTTAAAAGCTCTGCTCCTTTCCTCGTGCGTGAAGCCAGTATGTATAATTCCATTTATTATCTTCTAACAAAGGAAGTTATCATATGGGGAGATTTGATTACATTTAAAGATAAACCATTTGACAAGTGATTTACCTGTTGGCATTTGATTTTTGGATTTCTGGTATTCTTGTAAAGTTATGTAACTATTAAGATTCTTACATTTAGTATTTTATTTAAGTTTCTCTCAGCGTAACTTGTCTTTTTAATAACTTCAGCTGGAATGATGTTTCAATTGCTATCTAGTTCTTCTCTGAAATTGCCAAACCAACTTTCAAGTTTTTAACTGGTTGATTTTCTATCTTTTTTGTGATATTTTTAAATGTCTCCATAATTCATTAGTAGTTTAATATGACATAATCAAGTCAACGGAAACATTTATTCAAACTTTTTTTGTCCAAGAACAGTGTATGTCTTCAAATCGCCCCAGCTTCTTGACATTTCATGTAAATTATTTATCACTTAAAATTTGTAATGTTTTGCTATTGCCCAGGTTTCATCACACCACTCAGGTTGAAACATTTCTTGTGCATTCTTGTAACCATATTAACAAGCGAAAACAAAAAATAGAGCGCTGATCACATAGCCACATTTTTGTGCGGGCAATAACATCATTATTCAGGAGCATTTAAACCTTCTGTATTACTGCTGTTTACATCAATCATTTTTCTTTTCTTATATGATCTTTTATAAGCTGTGGACATTAGCTAGTTTTTAGTAGACAAATATTTACACACATTTACGGACGGGAGAGACATGAAACGTTCAGAGAATTGACATTGAATGAAAAGCATATGTTTTTTGCATAGAAATTCGTTGAGGAGCCTGTAGGGAAAAACGAGGAGTTTTTTTTTCTGGGAAAATGTATCAAAATAAAATCCTGTTGAAAGAAACAAACTTCTATTTAAATTTAATATTTAAGCTCAACAAATGAGTCTCATTTTGAGTCATATCATTTTCTCCTACGTGTTTGCAGATGATCTTCTATCCCAACTTAACACTCCCCCTATAGTTCAATTGTAAAAATAATTTGATTCGGCTGGCTCATTTCTTTCATATTTCAAGGAATATGATATTGGGACATTTAGGTTATACCAGTTCAAAATGTAAAACGGACCCATCTTTTCGGAAACAAAACAGTTGTAAAGTTAAACGCTTGTTATTATACTACTTATGTTCATTTGTAATTTTCTTAATTGACTTAAAAAGCATAAACAAATATGCGTGTTTTCATCAAGAAATGAAACTTGAAAGAAATGTTAGATTGCACAATGGCGACATAGGCTGCTCCATATGCTATACAAGTGATCAAGGTAGTGCGGATCACTCGTACGGCATTCTTTAATGAACAGTATTTTACCAGAGGACTGTGACATTTTGTATATATTTAGGTATTGGGTGTTTGATCAGCTATTTTTTTTAATTATTATTTTTATAGTATGTTATATTATAAGCGTCTCAAACTAAGTTTGAGTAGCACCCGGTTTGTTTAATATCAATATTAAAGAAATTTATCAATAAATATAAATCACCTGCACCTTTAATGTACCTTTCTTAAGCTGTGAGAAGCTGATCTTGTACGGCGATCTTAATAGTAACGTTGTTCAGCTGACGCAAACGTGTCTGTGTCAGACTGATTATTTTGCTTAAAGTAGTTTTTCCAACGTATTATGTCAACTGTAATTTGACGCTTGTGACAGCGTAACAGATGGATAGTGGTGCTGATTGGCGGAGTAGAGGAGCGGGACTTGTGGCGTAGGGACCGGGAGAAAACTGGAAAGCGGACGATAAATTAGAGAAGAGCCGGTAGCCGCGTTGAGAGTGGTGTTGTATCTTTGTGTAACTGCGAGCAGTCCAACCGGGCATTATGTTTTTCTTCAATAAGCCTTGTGTGGCTGTAGCGTCACAGTGAATGGACAATCAGTCTGCGGGAGCCGTCTTTTGATGCTGTGTGCAATACTGCATAGACTGTAGCATTTGCCGATGGGATGGCAACTCTAGACTTTAAGAGAGCTGCAGTTAATAGGCGAGAGACTTAGTCCTGACGCTGAGTTGTAAGGGTGCTGAGATTCGCCAGTGAGAGTTCATGCGGTATCCGACAGCCAGAGAGTGGCTGTTGAATGCAGCTAAGATAGAGGGAGCCGTAGACAGGAAATTTGTGGATTGACGCTTGATTTGTATCAACAGACTGTTAACGCGTCTTCTGGGGTGTGTAGTATTGAATAAAACTGTGTGATTTTATTCTTGTTGTTGACATCCCCCCCCCCTAGTGACCTGTAATTATTCTTCTATTTATTGTATTATTTTGTTAATGAACAACTGTCTTTTATCGTATTTTGAGTATACATTGCGTGTGTGTAATTCCAGGTCTGCCTGTTGTTTTGACCGACTGAAAATAATCTGGAAGTTCACGTCCGCTATGTTGTAACTCAGTAGTCTACGGAGCATGATAAGCAGCCAGCTTCCACTATCTACTACATATATAATGCATGTTTAGCTTACAGATTCAGATAAGAATGTAGAAACAAAACCATTTTGATATTTTTTATTTTATCTTATGGGTTTACGGGATGGCTGCTGGCCGTATATACTTCACTTGCTTAAGTCATTAAAGCAGTTCAGATTCAGCAGCATGTGTTACATGACTGATCGAAACATTTTTTTTAATATTTGACAATATACACAAAACTTTACCGTTTCATATCTGTTTAACTAAGAATCATTTTTTGACAACGTGATACAAAAACATATTTGATTTTGCGTTCAAGCAAATCATATAACATGTACTATTTTCCACGTAAAGCTATTTTAATTTTATAAACGGAATAAAACACAATGACAAAATAGGTGAGTTATAATGTGTGGTTCGGTGTGGAGAAAGTCAATAATATTGTTGTTTGAGGCCCACATACAGATTCCCGTTAAAGTACATTTAATATTTCAGACATGTCACATTGTGATAGAATAATCTATCTGCTATTATCCTCAAAATGTTCTCTTTGTTGTCAGTATCCATATCTAACTCATGTTACTTAAAAATCGTCTTCCTTACTGCTGGCTCGCATAACTCCTGAATGATCTCTCCAACGTACACCTGTATAATTAATAAGATCATTATCTGTATCAATATTTCTGGCAGGTATTTAACTTTAAAATTATTATTTATTGTAAACTTAAACATTTTCAATAACGATGAAAACAGTGCATTTGCCTTTGAAAGCAATCAAGGTCATTAACGTACACTGTAATAATGATATTTTCATCCTTTAATGCAAACAAGATTTAATATTAAAAAAAATGATACTAAAATATAAACTTATTTATTTTACATGGATTATATTAATAGTTTTTTTTTTAAATAATCAAGGCATTCTCCATGGCTCAGATGATGGCGTTCGGTAGTCAGTAGGAGTGGAGGAAACCGGAGAACCCGGGGAAAGACCACCGACCTTTGACGGGCAACTACTACCAACTTTCATTGGCACAACGGGGCTCGAACCTGGGTCGCCAGCGGAAGAACCGAGAGTTTTACCACTTGAATGTCAAGCCCCTGTTCTTACTGGCTTCATGTGTTTCCCGAACCCACACGGCTTTAGAAATATAACACTATGTAAGATTAAGTACACAAGGGAAATCTGCTTAACTTATAGTACAGCGATTTGCAAAAATGCAACAAATATATATATATATATATATATATATATATATATATATAAATATTTATATGTTTATATATATATATATATATATATATATATATATATACATATATATACTGAAGACCTATGTCTAAGGAAATAAATGTCTGGGAAACTATACTTGCGGGAGCTACATACGATAGTTTCAATGACTAAAGATGTACGTTCCTTTAATGTAAAATGTAAAGGAAATTTGTAACAGTATGTGCTTTATCTCAGATTTTTAGTTTGTATTTTCTTAAAATGTGATTAGCACACGGACCTTCTTCTTCCAATTCACCCATTTTATTCTCTTGTCATGGTTCTTTGTGTGAGTAAACATTGTGTACGTGTGTCTATTTACCATATCAAGACCGATCTAGTGCATGCCCAACATGCTAAAAAGGAGAAATAACATGAAAGAAGAAACACAGAAGAAACATCATTTGGAAGCGTGAAAAATCTTGTTTGTGAAGTCGCGCAGTACGTATACTAGGTGGTGTATGTGTATTTTTAATATATCGCCCGGTACAAGCTTTCAATCACTCATGTACAGAAGTAAGTAAACTGATTAGAATGAAATTATAGTAGTTACCATAATATGTTTAGGAAGAAAATAACAACATGTGTGTAACACCTTAAACACAACGTATATATTACACATACTAGGTAAGGTAATTAGTCTCTTAAATATATAACCCCCCAAAAATAATTTCATTCAATCCCAAACTGTTCAGAAGAAACACTTTGTGTCTTAAGTATGTAAAAAAAACCTTCCTTGTCCTATTGTCCTATTTTAAAACATTAAAACAAGCTAAAAGAAATATCAAAAACTGAATAAAAAAATGACATTATGACTTCATAGGTAGATATACAAGGAAATTGCCGAGATTAAAATTGCGTTACAGTTTTCAAACATAGTTTTCTTCACATGTCCCTATACTATGGCACTAAAGGCAAGTACTTTAGGGGGTTTCTTAATCTTCATTAAAGATTTAGTTTACAATTGCTTACTTGTGATATTTAAAAATAATAAATGAATATAATGAAATAATTATAATGAACAAGGCTTTATACGCTAAGGACTTATCTCATGTAATTATACAGACTCTAATGCGCTGTGCTTTAAATACAAACACGAAGATTGACGAACAAATTGTTACTATCACCCCGATAGCTTTCCTCCGGCTTTCCACTTTTAAGATAATCAGAAGGGGGTCCGAAACCAGCCGCTGTAGCTCTTTTTCAAGGGGTTTCAGGATTGCTTTTGGCTGCGTCTCCCCTCCTTCCTGTTTCCAGATAGGGGCATCATTTTTAGGATTAGTCATAAGACCTCCTGGGTTGGACCCTCCCTGCCTATTTCCTAGATCCGCCCCTGATACCGGTCTCAGACCTTCGGACTGTAGTCGCCGTACATAATCGTTATCCAATACCCTTATTAAACTTTGGCCTCGCAAACCTTCCAGAACCCGCTCATGTATGTCGCAAGTGGCATTACAATATTAATGTTATATCACTAGTTATTTTATTATCCCGAACATCATTAAAACTATTAAAGCTATAAAACCTTCAAGAGAAGGTTGTCTTTTAAAAGGCTTGAGAGGGTTTTTGAGAAAATATTTTTTGATTATTTACAACCAAGCACTTTTCAACAATATATTTGACACCTGGTCATGTATTTAATTAAGCTGCATCACAATCAAAACAAAATTAATAATATCCCAATATAAAAAGTAGAAAAGTAAAAAAAAAAGAAAAAATGTTTCACTTAGAATGTTAATCAGTGTCATTTACATCGTAATATTGGTATGTTGTTCAGTAATATTGTTAATCACATCATACATTATCTGGAACTAAGGACATCATTCTAAACAGGCGACTTAACTTACTGGCATTTTTTTCTAAGTATTTCAAAAATGATTTTTAGTTTTCCTATTTGAATCTGGGTTTTACGGAGAAATCTGCCTGTATTCTCTGAAACAAGGAAATTACAAAAACCGGTGTCCTAAAATTTTATTTTGTTTCTTGTATCTTTTTCTACGGTGGTGGATTTAATCCACAATGTATAATGTACATTGTACGTCGACCACAGGAAAAGAAATTACCTATCAAAATCTTTCTTAAGTTACATATTTCACCCTTTAGACAGGCAGTTCAATTTGTCAAACACATTAAAAGACCTTGTGACCACGTTTATGTGACAATGTCGCGTCGCTACAGTTAAACAAAGCGTGCTATTAATGGGGGTTCATCGACCAGGACATATATGACATTTTCATCAAATGTCCATCGCCATTATTGTCGATGGTTTTGCTTTTATGTTGAAATATGTTTCCATGACGATTAATTGAAAAAATAATCAGTTAATTCTCATGGATACAGCGTTTTGAGAATACTGTTGGTATATGCAAAATCCTGCAACACCAGGCAAGTTTACGTTTTGGCTGTCCGAGGTACTAGACAGGTAATTGCTGTTCAAATATGTTGACATATTAAGAAGTATACAGACACAGGGCCCTAACTTATAGCAGAATATATCAATGGCGGTCCTGAATAACGGAAATAAATAACTTATACTTATGGATTATCATTCCAAGAGAATTTACCGCGAAGTTTAAGTAATTAATGAAAAGTGGAAAACAACTGATAATGCCAATGCACGTGTGCATACTCGGAACTTTACAACGTTATTTAAGGATCCTTACAATATCATATTTATTCTTGTACACCTTTTTACGCTTAGGCTGGTAATACCTTTGATACATTAAGAAAGATCTGAAAGGATATAAAGCCGGTGGTTTTGTTAAGATTTTATTCTTATTCGCATGAGCTTTTTTTTGCTTTTTGGTATTTACTGTATTTTTCATGAAGTCGAAACATTGTTACAACATAATAATCATTGTTCTTTGCTGAACAGAGAGACGACAACGTCATAATTGCCATAATTTTTTTTTCAATAGGCATATAAATATTAGATCCAGAATAAGATATGTAACTTAACTGCATATGCGTAAATAGACTGTCTCTTGATGGCTTTCTCTTCGAAACTCATTTTTTTTCAGAATTCCGATAGGAATGGAGATAACAAAGCTTCTTATATTATTCTCGGCAAAAATCGGTGAGTATAATTCTACTTCTTCTTCTTCTTCTTCTTCTTCTTCTTCTTCTTCTTATTATTATTATTATTATTATTATTATAGACTATGTATATAGCTTCTTATTCAGAGAATTATTCTTAGGTGTTTTGCACTAAAATAGTAGCATATTTAAAATGATACATAATATATAAAAGTCCCTTACATGCACACTTAACATATATATAGTTATGTAACCTCATATATAGTTATTGTAACCTCATATTATCCAACTTTCCCTTTTAATTAATAAAATTTGCAATTTATAAAAGAAGAACATATACTTATAAATGTTTGAAATGTAAAGTACCAACACATAATATTAAAGAGTAATAATAATAAATTTTATGTTAATTTAAAAGACATGATATTTTTTTGTACCTTTTATAAACATTAATAGTTTCGGCAACCTAAATTGCCAGACAGACGTGCAGCAGAACTGTTGAAACACGTGTTGCCGTGGGTTACGTGGGTTTCTAAGTGGTTGATAGTTCTGATGTTTATAAGATACACTGACATTAAACCATGTAGCGCCTTGTATGTATACACCATTATATCATAGTTAGGTCTGTGGTGCACTGTGCTGGCAGTGTTATTCTTATTACACAGGGGTAATATGCTCGTGCACAGGTGAACGGAATATCAGCTGAAATCGTTGAAGGAGATAAATTGGTATTGTTTATCGGTCTTATATTAAACAATATCAATAAGCCTTCTGACAAGCTTCTTATTAAGGCTACCCGACCATTTGTAATAATATATGTATTATCTCATATCCTTAGTTTATATTCACTGAATAAAAGAGACCCCCCCCCCCAAAAAAAAAAAAAAAGTTTTGCTTCTGTCTTGGCAAACACTGCCCACATCTGTCTGTTTGGCATAACAGGACTGCATAATCAAATAAGGAAAAATAATATGAAATAAGAAACACAGAAGAAAATTCGGTTTGGCACATGAAAAAAATCTTGACTTGAGAAGTCGCATATCCCATGAATTCCATCACCCCTGATCACCGCCAAAGAGCACCACATTAAAAAACTTCAACGGCTTCAAAACAGAGCCTTAAGGACGGCCTTGAGACTCCCGCCCCGCACGCGGATATCTGTGCTTCACGAGAAGGCAGATATAGAGTATGTGAGCGACCACATACTAAGGTTGAGCAAAGGCTATGTCGAAAAGGTGAAGCAAGAGAAGTTTTATAAAGACCTCAAAATGTGGCTCGACTGGCAAAAGATCAGTGGCAGACGGAAACCCAGTATTATCACCCCACTAGAGAAAGTGGGGGAAGGGTAGAAAGGCTCCGGGGCACCGCAGCGCCCGCCTGCAAAAGACAAACACGGGCCGTCCATCGGATGAGGACGTTAAATGGCGGTCCCGTGTCCAGAAGGGGACGGGCACGTAAAAGACCCCATACTGTTTTTCGATAGAAGAGTAGGCCAGCCTGTTGCCGGCAGTATGGAACCTGGCCCTGTAGAGCCAGCCGTTTGGTGGAAAAAGTTACGGGGATCCCGAAAGGATCAGGGACAAGGCTCCAAGACGTCAAAATAACCGGGGGTCCGGTCAGGACCAGCAGGGACAAGGCTCAAGACATGATGGCAAAAGCACCAGAGAAGGCTCCCGAGAAGGCTCCCGAGAAGGCTCCGATCGAACGAGAGCTGTACCTGGTCGAAAGGGACAAGGCTCATGACGGGACTGCGAATAGTCCAGGGGCAGGCCGGTAGCGCTCGGACATTACTGGCAGGTTGCGAGGCTCAGGCTCCCGGAACACCTGGGGGATTCCTCGGTGGTTGACGGTTGGCGAGGGCGGGCCGGACCTAGCTGGCTAGCTGGCGTGTCAGTTCTGGCGACCTCAGTGCAGAATGAGGGGGACCCGAAGAGGCAAAACTGCGGCGTAGAAACCCTAGTTATTGCCTGAGCGGTGTAACGGTTATGGATGGATGAATTCCATCACTGATCGCACCCGGTGCAAGCTTATCTCTCATGTGTACAAAAAAAATGCAAAACTCTTTTAATACGAGTAATTGGCAGATACCATACTATCTTTATGAAAAAAAAATATATTTCGTGTATCTTTAACATCTTTGATCTGTGAACAGGCCCCTGTAAGGTCATAAAGAGAACGTATCAGCCAAACATAGTTTTACATCTCTATGATAATCAAATGCTTTAACTTTTTTCAGCCTTCAACGGAGCTGCCTTGACAAGAGGCCATCTGTACGTTATTCGTCATAACACCCGGGCGTTTTCAGACTTAATGACACAGACTGACCTGATATCACCATCTCCTGTCACCGCTGTGCTCCAGTGTATAGTAGCGTGCGGTATCAATGCTAACTGCCTGGCCTTCAATCTTTACCAAGACAAGACTTGTCAATTGTTTCACTCAAACCTTACCTACCGTTATGATAAAAACTACAAGACATTTACACGGCAGCTTGGTATGCATCTAGACTATTTTATATCGTTTCAAAACAAGAATAGATTCGATCTCTTCCGGTCTTCTTTTTTTTCACTGTGGCAAGGTACAGAGAAGCTATATATTTATTTAAATATGTCAAATTAGATGTATGAAATATTAGTATATATAATAAGTACATAAAAACATTATATATATATATATATATATATATATATATATATATATATATATATATATATATATATGTATATATATATTAAGCTTTTCATGATAGTTAAGTTTATACAATCTTCCTGACCTACAGGATATGTGTACAAGAGACACAATGTTAACCCAACGGGGATGGAACATGGTGGAATGGGAATTTACAAAGCATATAAAAAGTATTTGTTGAACAACAGCATGACCGGAAAGGAGTCGATGGCAGAAAATCTACAGCACAAAGCCGGTACATATATAATCTCTCTTCCTATTTTTTTCTCGCTCTCCCTCTCTCTCCCACTGTCTCGTTCTCTCTTTCTATTTATCTCTCTCTCTGTCTCTCTCTCTCTCTCTCTTTATTTCACTGTATTTCTATATCTGTCTTTCGCTGTCCGTCACTCTTGATCTTTCTTTCTGTTATTTTCTTTCTTTTTTTACTCCTTCTGTCTCTCTATTATTCTCCTTCTTCTTTTACTTCTCCTTCCTTTCTATTTCTCTCTCTTTCTCTTGTTCTCTATTTCTCTCCTCTTTCTCTTGTTCTCTATTTCTCTCCTCTTTCTCAGATGATCATACTGCGTTTATGTCCTTTATTTATTCCGTTTATGTATCTTTGGTCTCTGAACTTCGTTTCTCTTCATACGAAATTATGGTCTCTTGTAAAATGTCATTTTTCATCTTTTAAACTGGTGATTTTTTAAAGAATAATTATTTAACTAATTCTGTATAATGCAGAATAGCTAAAACGCTAATAGTAAAAATTGTTAAAGTAATAATCCAATGAAAATCTCTCATAGTAAATCCGCTCTGTGCATACATTAATAATGGTAATCTGATTGATTTTCATACTGGTTTAATTTAAGCGACGAAATACTTATGAGTACACACAGTTACAAAATGTTCCTGTTATAATTGTGACGTTATTACAACGACATAGCGCTGATTCTCTGTCGGACGTCATGACTTGATACAAAACTAAAGTTTAGCATAAGTTGCTGCTGATAAAATTTGTCTCCTATAAAACTGAAAAATGTAATAGCATGGAAGGGTAACCGGCTTCTGTGACTTAAGGGGGGAACACAGGACTAAACGCCGAGAGCCCGTGAGTTCGAATCTCAGCCGAGGTGGGCCTCCTCCCATGGAGATTGCTCACCAGGCTAAATAGGAAGGTAATGCCAAATGGCCATGTTTCAATCTTAAACGAGTGCGACTTTCGCGAGATCCTTTGTGGCCACCCGAACAATGGGGACAATTACCCACCGAGGGCCCGCAGGTGCAGCAGTCACCTTACCTGGTTTACACCAAGTTATAAAATAAGAGGAAGCGAGTGTTACTGCCTGTCACGTATTTGAAACCGGAATGGATTTCTGCAGATGCACATATACAAAGAATTTAGCTAGCAATACAAAACTTTACGCGGTTACCTCACGGTTAACTCCGTCCGGATTCCTCAGCTTTCGGTATAACTTCCCATAATTACCACTTTTCCAGGTGTATGCCAGGCAATCACATATAAGCTATCACATGTAGGTAACACCCATTGTAAAAAGTTGCAGATATAATGAATTATGTCAAGTTCCTGAAGTTTCGCTTTCTGTCAACAATTTTTGCCAAAATTACCATGAAATTTAAGAGGACATTCATAAAAATCAAACAGAAATCAAATTTCGGCCTCACTTGGTGTTTATAAAAAACAAGCAAACAGCAGGTCTAGAAATACCTGCAAACTAATGTTTACATTTTCAATTTACCATCTTGGAATTAAACACAAAGACCTCCCCTATACCATTAAAGCTATAATACATTAAGACAAACTAATTACTTAAACCTGTCACAACTGACTTTGAAAAATAATATCTAGGTTACTTGCTTGGGAGAAGCATACTCTGGATATCAGAGATTATTTAATCAGCTGATCAAATATAAATTAAATCTTGTAAACAAACTGTATTGGATTTAAGACGAAATATTCCATATATACTTCCAAATTGCATTTTAGAGCGGATTTCGGAGTGGGGGCACCGTTTTGAAAGCAGTAGCGGCACTGTATCATTCTACATCATACAGAGGAACTTCACAAACTGGGAGTCAGCAAGAAGATGGTGTTTGAAGAGAAAAGCAGATCTCGTTACCATAGAAACCATCGAAGAGCAGAAACATTTGTGGAAATGGTTGAAAAAATCAACGGTTTTTGTCCTCCGGCAGAACGCGTTGGGTAAATTTAGCAATTACCTTAATGATTCTGCAGCTATTAGCAAAACAAGAGTAAAAAAAATATCTAAGGGTGCTGTATAATACATCTTAATGGACATGCATAAGAATATACAGGTGCTTTAGGATTAATCTTAATAGACATAAATAAGAATATACAGGTCCTGCAAATGTGAATTAATGGACATAATAGGAATATGCAGGTTGCTGCTAAATTAATTTTAATAGTCATAAATAAGAATATTCAGGAGGTGTTGTATAATTAAGTTTAATGGACATAAATTAAAATATACGGGTGCTGTATAAATAATCTTAATGTCCATCGGTTAGAACGCCCCGGTGTTGTATAATTAATCTTACCTTCCATAAATAAGAAAATACAAATGCTGTAAAATAAACTTGAATGGACAAGAACCAGAGTTTGTTGGTGATATGATCCTAATTAACGCAAAAAAGGGTTTGCAAAGGCTGTGGTCAATCTTAATACATAATAACATAATTATCAAAGTAATAATGTCGCCCTTTAATCTACAGTTCACACATTTACATAAGTTTTACTTTTATGAAACCCTAACTGTATCATATGTATATGTATATATATATATATATATTGTCAAATGAAAATATTGACTAAAGAAATATTGAATCAGCAGTGCAGCGGAAATGCAATATCCCGCTTTTTCTATTTAGTGTTTTTGCATAAACAGGCGTGTCAGTGACATTAAACAAGCATAACGATGTGTGTATGGCATACGTATCTTGGCGTGTCCGGGCAGACCAATCAGCCTGTGTCTATGAACAACGTATCATTTACTGGATAATATAAATGTTTATTTCCAGAACACTCGTACTGGATTTCGCTGAATGACATTGACGAGAAGAACAAATGGGTCTGGGCAGGAACAAATGAAACCCTTGATGGACCTGAAGGCTTTGCTAACTGGTATCCGGGCGAGCCTTACGATTTCTATGGAAATGAAAACTGTGTGGCCATGAATCTGATCGATGGCACGTGGTTCGACCGCATTTGTGATGGCAAAGCTATGTCTGTCTGTGAAAAGACAGAGCCAGAATAAAATCAATAGTATGATTACGGTAAAAGACACGTAATTTCAGTCCCACTTTAAGGATTTTTTTTCCCCGACAGATGAAATCAATGATACGCAAACATTTATATGAATGTATCCCACTTCTGTATCGAAGTATCTTAGATGGATTATATGTTAATGTGAATCAAATATATAGTTTTTGTAGTTAACTTGAATGGTTTTAAAGATAAATGAAAAAAAATTCGTTGAACCTTACATTTTTAACAGGACTGTTATAAAACCAACATCTGAAGAAAGAGATCAGTTGGTTCTTACAATCGGCTGAATGTTAATTTAAATGCAACAATATAAATGACACACAGTTCGCCTATTTTTCGAGTGCAAATATTATCAATTTCCATGCAAATTCAATAAACACTCGCACAAAACATAAAATTAAAAAAAATTATGTTCATATTTCAATTTGTAGTTGAAATTTTTTAAAGTTACCATAGTCCATGTGAGATACATTTGTGCTTATGATTTATATACAGGAGGCATAATTTTAAACACAGTAGGACATGTCATCGTTCCAAAGCTTACACATACTCGCTTATATTATAGACCTTTAGCACATGTATGCCACTGCGCCTACAAAGTGTGTGCTGGCTTCGGGTCCTTTGATCCTGCATTGCGGGCTTTGTTTAATAAAAGCAGATACTTGTGACAACCATAGACAGGACCCACCATTTCTAAAGATAAGACGGATTATTTTACTTTCATCATTTGGGGTATAGCAATTAGTCTCTTTTTTTGTCGATAAAACGAAAAGGAACTGTTATTGTCAGTCGTCGCCAACATATGTCGCTAGCGCGGCGGAAAAGGTCTATCCAATTATAATATATTACATCCAAACCCAATCGTCTAAATTTTGTTCTTTACCTGACAGCGTCTGTGGTAGACATCTATGGGACACAAAAGTTGACCGATAGATAGGAACGAGCGTCTGTTTGTGTGTTTTACTTCAATTAAAGTTTGGTTTTCTTTTGACGATGACCTAGTGTTCATATGTTGGTCTGATCCTTTTCCAGGCCTTGATTGAATTGTGTTTATTTTTTCATAGCGTTGTAGGAGTAGAAACCTTGTAATTTAATGCTGCTGTTTTATTTTTTTTCTGGAGAGGAGTTTGTCGCATCAGGGTGTTTGTGGAAACTGCAATTTGTTCGTTTGATGTTTTCTTTTTATATCAAGTTGAATTATTTGCTTCTTTCCTAAAATAACTTTCACTCCACGTTGACTTTTCTGACGATGACATAATGCTCATTGGTTGGTCAAAGGCATGTCGAGGCTTTAGTTTATCTTGTATTTTATTCATAGCGTTCAACCATAAACATCGTATACAACTGCTCCGTAAGGCTAGATTTCCGTTCAGATCATTTCAGTCCTGACATACGCAATCATCATAATCAGTTCAGGAGCTTGCATGTTACACGTCATGATCGTAACACACTGCATGGTTCAGTAGTTTATAGTTCTCATTTCTTACAAATTTCTATCTATGCACTACCTACACCAGCAAACTAACTTTACTCCAAAACCGTGTCGTTTCCTTTAATTCAACATATAAGCGTCCATGTTTACCAAAGCGGCAGTATAAGTGTTTAATCACACACACATATATATATATATATATATATATATATATATATATATATATATATATATATATATATATAATTGGTAACTTTAAGACCCATGACCCATATAACATTTTTATATATTGTACACGAGCAAAGAATCATGTTACAAATACAAAAATATCTTCAAAATACTGATCATCTTCCAAATTTTGAGTGATACCAATCTACCCAGTTCATCATTCTACTCTTCACATTTTGTATCACCATGGTTATAAAATGTGCACAGTGCAAAATACAAACAAGCAAAACACGAATGTGTGCATATAAAGAAATATGTGCAAAAGAGGCACCAGAACAAAATCTATGCGACTCAAAATATGATTATTATTTGTAGTTAGATGATATTGTCCAATAATTGCTCTACCTGAACAGCTGCATTAAATTCCGCTATTTGCTTAAACAATGGGTGCCATATATATATATATATATATATATATATATATATATATATATATATATATATAACATGCCAATTTGTAAGCTAATTTTCCATCCTTCATTAACTAAATGAATTTCTATTTTTCGGGTTCTTACAGTACAGTTCTGGTAAATATCTATTTCTAATCTTTTCCAAACTTTGACAGCATAATAAATAATGCACCTCATCTTCTATGATACCAAGACTTTTACACAAAATACACCATCCTTCTACTGTGTCCTCGTTTGAACATCTGGCTTTTTCTGTCATTAGGTCATGCGCACCACATCAGAATTTACACAACATCTGTCTTTAATCTGCATTGTTTAGTCATGCTTTAATCATTGATTTAGCTAGGGAACTGCTATTTTAGAAATTCGTGTTCTTATATAAGTCATTCAGCATCTCTTGGTTAGAACCTATTCGTTTGTTCATAAATAGTATTTTCTTCAAAGTCACTGACAAGGGTGCTGTGCCTTCCGCTGTTTCCCACGCTACTCAAGCTTAACATATCCTCCATGGTGTGTGCATCTGATCCATGCATATACACAGGTATGAACTTACCATTAATTTAAAAAATTGGCAAGTATGTGTCTTGTCTATCCGATTTATTCCGTATTCCATATTTCACCCTCTCATTCATCAGTGGATCAACATTTGACATTGGAGACTGTTCCGCTGTACATTTAATCCGTTCGGTGCATGTCGTGACCACCTGCTCTGTACTTGGACGAGTTATCTCGTCAGAGTTCCGACCAGGAAAAGTGCCTGAAATATTTGATTTTCTTTCAGGAAAGTTTTTCTCAGGTAAAGGCGGAGGGACACTGGAGCGTTCTGAGCGTTCTCATTTTTACTTTCCCGATTCTGGCAACTGAAAATTAAGAGAAGCTAAATCAGTTAAGCAAAATCAGAAAAATGGAAGTCCTGTATGTCAAATGCGTTGAAATGATCATCTGTTCTAGAAAAACTGTCATTTTATTTAAAGGGCTCAGATATGGCTTTATTGGGTAAAATATATATGAGTATTAAATTGCATATTTCATTATCCGATTACCAAGATGATATGTTCACCAAAGCAGGGCAGAAAAAAAGGGGGGGGGGGGCAGATTTAAAAACTTTACAGGGAATGCTAAGGAATTATACATAACAGATTTGTAGGGAGCAAAACGGCTCAAGACACAAACTCTGGCGCTGCTCTCCAGTATTAAGCGTAGATTATTATATTTTCCCAGATTTTTTACTTGTCACAGTTGAGTCGTGTGCCCTCTGCGCCCCTCGAAATCAGTCCTTCTGCCATGTACATTTGCAAGTCACAAGACAGGGAAAAACACACCGATGGTCTTTAGAGTGTTTGTTTGTGCAGCGCTTACCGTGGTTTGAAAAGCTGAAGACGATGTTGAAATGTCCAGATTATGGCTCCGGCGGCAACTACCACAAGAGCCACAATCACAAAAGTGAGCACGCCAGCATTGGTGACGAGCCCTAAAAGCAAGGGAAGCGTTAACAAAATAAATAAGGCATTTTCTGCTGAATGAAGCAATTTCAATTTTGGCCATCTAAACAGAGATCAGTGTTTCGTTTTTGTTTCATTTCTCCGTGTTTTATGTTTGTTGGTTTTTATTTACTCTTTTCGTTTATACTTATATTTCTTTTTAATAAAGATACCCATATGAAGTGCAGAGACCGGCAGCTGTCTGTTCTTTCCTATTGTTCACTCATTATGGCCCGGCTTTGGGTCCTGTGCTTTACCTTTTGACCACGGATGCCGAAGCGGTTCAATTTTTTCTAATAAAAGGAGGGATTGTAGGAGGGATTAATTGTCTTAAAACGGTTTATATCTTTTAAAACAATAAGTCGCTGAAAAGGGGTTGGTCCAGACCGCCAGGAAATCCTATAAAGCCGCTACTGCATTGTGTAGACGGAATACCCGAGGATCTTGTGAAATATTGGCCATTTTGAACACCTTCATACATTCCAGGGGTGCTTGAATCAATGCAGTGTTAACGCCTAGTCCGAGTGTCAAACTACCTTTGTTTAAAGCTGTCTTAATCAAACATGTTCAAATAATATTATTTTAATGTGAAGGAGCGGCAGACAAAGGGGCATTGGGTGATTATTAAATGTATGGATCTGAATACATTAAGGTCGACGGGCCGCGTGTGTGGCATTTGTAAAACAACAGTTTAAAAGTAGTGACTATTCAAAATACCTGGGTATTGTTTACCTAAATAGGGGATCGTTTTCCATGATCTGACCTAAACACAGTAATTCACAGACTAGGTTAAAGGAATATGATAATATCGTCCCGATATTCTCTGATAGGCCTGATAACAGAGCCATCTACGGACAGCAGAACTATGAATCATATGTTGCTATTCAAGTTGCTATAAACTGTATAAATGGAATAACAATAATTCCACTGCTGAATTTTACCCCTGTTTTAACCAGGTATAAAATCCTACCTTCACCATAGTCATTTGCGGGCGGACTGTGAGCTACAAAATACCAATGTCACACATTTATATACAATTAGTCCTGATTTCAAGGTCCCCTTATTTGTTAACAAGTGTCACTTTCAGTTATACTCACCTTTGGATTAATTTTCAGTTTTTTATACTGGAAATTGATCTTGTTTGCAGAGAAAATAATGACTCTAATTGCAAGGTGTTTCGTCAATATTGTATGTTGAACCTCCTGTAATTATTATCGCACATCGGCGCTCGGACAGGTCAACAGTTGTAGGGCGAAATTTTGTTTTGAAACCTTTGTTCAATTAGAAAAAGACATTGATTACTGTAGGTAGTGAATTCGTGACAATTGTGAGACAATTGTCGGCCGATGTAGATCACGTATGAGAGGTTACTTTATAACCTTAATGGTTAATTATCATAAAATAGTGTCATCAAAACACAGAAACATAATTACCATAATACCAGTCTGTCTGTCGTAAACCAATAAAGTATGCACAGATGGGCTCGACACGACAACTTGCGAAAGACATATTAATCAGCAAACTGGACGATATCACTGCGAGGTCGCCGCGCGTTTGTCGACATGCCTTACGGGCCACAGGCCATGGTTGCTTTTGTTCCATATAGATATAGCAGGAACCCATTCCACGCATATTTATTATACCCAGCACAGCTACCAGTACCTGCAAAGTCATTTATAGGTATTTTTAGATACCATGTTGAGAGAATATCAGGCCAAGGATTGTACATTTATGCATATTTCATCATGTGTATTAATTAGTATCGACTTTTACATGTATATGCTAATTGAATTGCACTCTCAAAATTATTACCACCAAGACAAGGCAAGTTATATTGGGTTGAAAGAAGTGAAATCTGTCAGTGAACCGATTATATAATTAGTCTTGATTTCAAGGTCATGTAAAAGACAAACTGAATATACTCAGTCAATATTTAAGGTTAACTTCTGTACAGTAGACTTATCGGTTTTAAATAAAAAAAATTGATTAATAATCGATCATCGGTCTTTTTATTTCTTTCAGTCATCAAGCATGCCTTAACAAACAATATTTCAATACTAGAAAGGTACAAGAGCAAGGTAAACACAGTTTGAATATGCTAGTTACCATTATGTTCACAAATATACGGGTGTGGAGCGTGGCACTTGACTGCATTAAGACTCTTGGAGTGAACAACAATCATGCCGCAGTCTTCTTAAGTTGTAATGTAACTGTTGCTTATTTTTCCGGCTGTGGAAATATATATTTGTATGTATGTAAGTTTTCCACAAGATTTACATACAATATATATATATATATATATATATATATATATATATATACGCAGAATGAAACCTGTGAAAACAGGCCAGCTGCGAGACTAGCAAAATGTGGTCTTAAATATGTGGTCTTAAAGTGGTCTGACAGGACCGCTATAACAAATGTCACTGCTTTCGGCTATCTCAAGGGTGGTTTTAATACTGGTCTACCATATACATGTCATCCATTTCTCTATACAATGAACGGCCTATTCTCTCTCTCTCTCTCCCTCTCCCTCTCTCTCTCTCTCTCTCTCTCTCTATATATATATATATATATATATATATATATATATATTTGTGTATGTATGTTTATGACCCTATTATGAATCAACTTGACTGTGATCAACTTAAATTTATTCATAGCATGAATACCTATTCATTCAACTTCTGATATGTTGTCGGTTCGTTGAGTTAATTAAAGTATTCCGTTATTAAATACGCGGAAATAGAAATATCTATACAAAAAGTAAGAATATTTTTATTTTCATAGTTTCGTGATTGCTAAACTTTAGTACCGATGCCTACCTTCTATGGTTGACACGGTATATTTAAAGCACTTATTTATGAAAGGAGACGCACAAAAAAGAACGAAATAATAGCTGCATTTTGTACTCACTGTATGTCGTATTGTCTAACCATGTCATGTTTGTTGCTAGGTCATATCCTTCCTCAGCCAGCCACATACTCTGTGCAATACCATGCCTTATATGGGCATGCGTCCACTCGTGACCAGGCCATAATGCCCACCCGTCACCACGAGATCGACAGACGCCATCCGTCTCGTCATATGACGCCTTATTGGGGGAGATCAAGATATCTGGTAAAATTGTCCAATTGTTATGCTTTTAAAAAAACTCACACTAATGTAAACACTGTGCTTTGTCAGACTGACAGGAGTAGGACTCTGCTGGTTAGGGATTGTGGGTAAAGAAATCATCTCCCCAAAATACACTGATGTGTAAAGTACACCGGCGGCTTGGGTATAAATGTGATGAAGAGAGTAATGTTACATTTTTTAAATATGCTGGATACGAATCGTATCAAACAAATTACATGAACATGGATATTTTTGTTGTGAGGACTTCATTGATTTTTTAGCTCAGCTGACTGTAAGTCATCTGAGCAATAGCGATCAATCTTTGTCCGTCGTCCGTCCGGCCGTCCGTCCGTCCGTTAACAGGGCACAAATCGTAACCACTGGACCTGGAATCTTCTTACTTTGCATCCAGAGAGGTCCATAAAAAATCTCCTTGGAAACCTGGAATTAGGTCTCTGTTCCTCATATCCTTTGAGCTATGGGGCCCCAAAGTACCCCTCAAGAATGGTCAAAAATTTCATACAAAAACTTCAATATCTCATTAACTACATCACTGATGGTCATGATTTTTGGCACAGATATTAACCATGAGATTTTCCATCAGTTCCTGCAGACTGGTGGCGCCACCTGTATTTTTCGATTTTTTACGCATGTTTTTCTCTATTTTTGAGACCTTAAGTAAACAGTCATATGTTAACAGGGCACAAAGAATCTCAAAGAAACCTAGAATCTTCTATCTTGACATGCGGGGAGGCCCATGAAAAGTCTCCTTGGAAACCAGAAATTAGGTCTCTGTTACCCAGATTCTTTAAGCTATGGGGCTCTGATACAAAATTTGACAAATTTGATACAAAAGCTCAAGTATCTGAATAACCACTGCATTGATCACCATGATTCTTTGCATGAATATTGATCATGGGATGTTCCTTCACTTCCTGAAGACTGGTGGTGCCACCTGTATTTTTTCGAATTTTTACAAATTTTTTTCTCCTTTTTTTCAGACCTCAATGAAACTGTCATCTGTTAACAAAGCGCAAATCGTAACCACTGGACCTGGAATCTTAAAACTTAATATCAAGGGAGGTCCATGAAAAATCTTCTAGAAAACCTGAAATAAGGTCTCTGTTACCCATATCCTCGGAGCTATGGGACTCCGAATTACCCCCCAAAAATAATGCAAAATTGGATACAAAAGCTCAAGTCTCTGAATAACTACTGCATTGATCACCATGATTCTTTGCATGAATATTGATCATGGGATGTTCCATCAGTTCCTGCAAACTGGTGGCGCCATCTGTATTTTTTTCAATTTTTACGAAATCTTTTCTTTATTTTTGAGACCTTCAAAGAAGCTGTCATCTGTTAACAGGGCACAAATCGTAACCGCTGGACCTAGATTCTTCTAACTTGACATCAAGGGAGGTTCATGAAAAGTCTCTGTGAATACATGAAATTAGATCTCTGTTACCCATATCCTTCTTAGTAAGTACCCCTCAGGATAATTAAAAATTTGATACAAAACTCCAGTATCTGAATAACAAACGCATTGATCTCCATGATTCTTTGCAGGCATGTTGATCATGGAGTGTTCCATCAGTTCCTTGCAACTGGTGGCGCCACCTGTATTTTTTTCAATTTTTTAGGCATTTTTTCTCTATTTATGAGACCTTCAAATGAAGTGGTCATCTGTTAACATGCCACAAACTGTAACTGCTGTACCTAGAATCTTCTTACTTGACATCCAGGGAGACTAATGAAAAATCTCCTTGGAAACCTGAAATAAGGTTTCTGTTACCCATATTCTCCGAGCTATAGGGCTCATAAATACCCCCAAGAATAATTAAAAATTTGATACAAACAAAAGCTCCAGTATCTGAATAACTAATGCCTTGATAGCCATGATTCTTTGGATATATATTGATCATGGAGTGTTTCATCAGTTCCTGCAGACTGGTGGCACTCCCTGTATTTTTTTTCAAATTTTTACGCATTTTTTTTTTCTTTGAGACCTTCAAATGAAGTTGTCATCTGTCCAAAAGCCCACTGAAACCCATTTCTAAGGACTTTTCACAAAATTCATGATTTGTTTGCACTCTGGCAGTCATTTTGCTCATTGTTAAACATTCCTAGAATTCAGCTGAGCGCTATGGTCCATGGGCCACGTTTTTTTTTTGTATGCAAGCCCATATGCAATGTAAATAGAAGGTGTTTACTTTAACGGTGCAAAATTTTGTTTTGGAGGTCCGACTGTTGAGACCAGGAGTCCTGACTGTCCCACCATATTTTGAGTAGAAAGCACCTCTGGCGGAAGGGTGAATAATGTTAGTAATGAATAATGTAAGTAGTCAGTTATTTTTTATACAGATTTGAATATTTGTGGCCATTGTTATTGCTTTTTCCTTTACACATATGATGCTTGCGTCACAGAAAAAGGTAATTATATTTGCAGCATGTAATAATGAAACCGAATGTTAGTACAACCAAGTTTCTTTGAAAATATTTGCGGAGCCTTCAATAAAGCCGATGCAGTGAATTCTAATTTATACATACAGTATTATTGTAAACCCCACAGG
Source organism: Sipunculus nudus (assembly GCA_026874595.1). Classification (NCBI taxonomy): domain Eukaryota; kingdom Metazoa; phylum Annelida; class Sipuncula; order Golfingiida; family Sipunculidae; genus Sipunculus; species Sipunculus nudus. Next base: position 61,728,870 of record CM049320.1, on the reverse strand, counting down.
CCGATGAATATATTTAGTTCTGGTTGGTTAATGTTTTGTGTTATGCTGTCGTCATCTCAACGTAAACCAGGAACTGGTACTTATTCCTTTTGAAACCTACATGTTTATTTATGACTCTTGCTTTAATATATTCTGATATTGCTTCCTGTATGAGCTGTAATCCCGAAAAGTTCGTAAACTCACATTTGATATTGTAGCAGCTTTGTCAATCGTAGCATAAGGCCACTATATTATTCACTGTCAGAGTTCGAAATATATAACCTCATTTTCATAACAGCAATATTAACTTTCCACGCACATTTGAATTGTTCGTAACAATATACATTTTTCAGGGAAATCCCCCTCCCCAAGTGAACAACAAGATGGCAAAACATGTTCTATTAGTTCTAAAGTGTAATGTTAGAGAAAATTAATATTAAAACATGTCAGTGTTTTTTTAGAGAACAGATACAATGTAAGCCCTATATCCCGATAGTCTTAATCCCTCCCCGAAACAGTGTGGTGAAACTACCATGTACAACTCCCCACTGATTTCAACGCTCACACACTCTCCCGAAACCCTCAACGGTCCGATATTACCTGACCTAAATTGCGTTTAATGACTTACCATTCTATCAATATCTACCAGGCCTCAATATATATATATTCAATTAATAAATTAATTTTTTTGCAGACGACATTAAAATGGCTCGCTTTGTTCTACAGCTTTAAGATATACACAAAACATGAAGTACATCCGTCCACGCTTAAATTAGCCGCTCATGATGTATAAATATAATTATGAAAGCGGAAGATCACCCTGAGGGTTTTAATTAAACAGCAAATCAATGGCAGGATGCTATGTAATAATATTACACTAATATTTATCACTTTGTAAAACCAATAAATTAACCAGGGGCGTCAATACGGTATATTTATATATATGGTCAATGTTATCACCCCCTCCCCTCTTTCCAATATATTTATATATGGGAAATGAAATATATTAGTAATTTAAAATATAGACTTAGGTTTCATTTCAGAGAATAAGCCTATACTGTAAACATAAAACCTTATTTTATAAAAAAACTTCTACTAAGTTTTCATATACCTGAATTGTGTTCGTGTGTTAATGCCCCCGAAACCCTTCAACGCCTGCGAGTCCCCCCCCCCCCCCCGAAGGTAAAATGATGTCACTGAAATTAACCAGTTAGAAAATATTTACTTTCACTTGACCTGTGAAATCCTTTGATCAATATATGATGTACATGGCAATAAGTGTTTGTTATTTTCATAATAATCCGGAAACCGGTACTTCCTTGTAGCACTGTATCAATGATGTAGAAAACGAGTCCTTACCTGACTCTAGTCCGGTATCGAGTCCACTTTTTAGGCCTCGGACGTCTACTCGGAATCGGAGATAAGAATTCTGGCCGAGTCCATCCCGAATCCAAAAGAGAGAAAACTCTCACAAATTATAAAGACTTATATACATGTTCGAACTCATGTGGAGTGATTCAAGGAACAGACCAAGGACTACGTACCTACGCGGCGCTGTTTTAATTCATTCGACTACAGCTGTGGGAGTCTTTGGCTCTGGGATAATCAAGAACATCCTTTGTGCGGTGTAAGAACAGTAAATACGTTCGTTAAAACGGAAACAGTAATGAAAAGGGACCTCCTGCATCCTTGCGCGCGTTTGTTGGTACCAGTGACGTTTAATGTGTTCCGGACCACGTGAGAGCATCATGTGACCAGGTGATTTGTCAGTACAAACTATAGCCTGTATAGTGTTTTAAAGGACTCGGTATTTTATTGTGCATTTCTTAACTGATTGTTGGTGGAACGCTTCACGGAGATATATAAGTAACTTCTTTCTTAGTTCTTACATTTTGTTTTCTTTCCACAAGTTTTTTTAAGGACGTGTGTATGTGGCCAGCCAGTTAATTTGACTGTTTAAAAAGAATCTGGACGTTCACATCCCTAGTAGGGTAACAATTGATAACAAGATCCCATGAATTGGAGCGAAATCATGACTTCCAACATCATTTGTTAACTGTATGTGTGTAACTTCCGCTCAAACGCATGTAGTTGATTAAGTACCGTAACGTAGAGCACAGACCTGTCCCTTACTGGTTCTGTCATTTAGTTTAACTGTTGTTTCATGAGACATTTATGTTTTGACTCCAGAATTATTCGCGGAAGCTACTTCAATCGAGGTTTTCGTAGACAGAACTCAAATAACTTGAGTATGGAGGAATTATGACGGGAGAGCTGTTCAGCATGTTTTAAGAAAACGAACTCATCTTATTTGGTTCATTCACGTTAAAGTTTATCAACCTTGCATTGTCTTCCGCTAGTAAAAAATAAGCTTGTCATAGAAATGAAGAATCTATTCAGTGATGATGTTTGAGTAAGCTCATTAACATGTACATGAGGAAATTTTCCTTATAAAGCAAGTAAAACATAAACAAATTCAAGGCATATAGATACCCTTATCTGAGCTGCAGCCGTGAAAGCTGTTGAAGGTTTGTGAAGACGATGGCAAGGTGTCATACTTTCGGTTTCGTTTGCGTCATTTGATATCAGCCCAATCCGGTGAAGCCCCTCGTGTCTGTTAATGGATGTAAACTTAAAACATAAACATTTATTTTAATTGGGTTGTACAACTAGGTAAAAAAACTAATACGAGGCACTCACAATGGCTTTGGCGGTTAGCCTTGGCCTGATGCTGATATTTTTTTTTTACAGTAAAATAGTGTCAGCTCCAATTTTTTTTATGAAATCATCTTAGCAACTTATTACTATCAAGTCAGTTACAGTTACGGTTAACACATACCTTGATTCAACGAATCGCTGTGGCGTCTATTTCGTGTATAATGAACACGATAATTAAACAAATAAGTTAACTCTCAGAAACCTGATTCAAAGGTCTTCCGAGGCATGTCTGCTTTTGAATTTACACAAAACGTAGTAGGTAATTGCCGGGCAATACAATTAACCGAATTAAAATTAGCGTAATAATTAATAAATAATTATTTAAAGTGAAAGGCGAGGGTATCTCAAGCATGGCTTTTCGCGGAAGAGGATTAGCATTCCGTAAGTGTAATTGTCATAGGGAAATAAATAAACAAGACCTGAGTTGGAAGTATGGAATTTTAATAATGAAAAATTAACAAACTTAATAATACAATATGTGTATATATTTCAAAATGGCCATATAAACAAAATAAAGTTCACCAGATTGGAATTCTTAGAAAAATTGTCTGTCAATGAGACTGATTCCTAGGTTGTCATGTAGTGGGAAGTGTCACTTAACGTTGGTAGTGGCATTTAAAATTGGTAGTGGTATGGTCATCCCGACTCTAGAGTATTATCAGTCGTCACCTCCCTGACGACACTAGACCAGTGGCCGTTCAAATGGGTAGGAAACCCCTGGAGACAAACATTATATCGTACCTCCTAGTGACAGATATATACAGATGCCTATTAGCTATATGAATCCTTTGCTTCATCTTTATACGTAATATGTATAGTTAAATTTACATGTACTCTTATAATAAGCATATCGTGAAGGAACATATCTTGACCGATTATAACAACATATACAAAATAGCTGTTGTTTCTATAAGGTACTGACATTAATAGTCATTACCATATTTGCTTTTCGCCAACACCATGTGTACAAAACAAATATCACTCATTTAGGTGTTATCCATACAATATGTTTAAATCTTTTAGGAGTTTTCTATACAACATAGTAGCTGTGCTTCGATAATTATAGTTACGATTTAAAGCAAACTCGTGCATACCTTCTGATTAGGTTATAACAGTGACTCATGAGTGCCTACCATGAATAGGTGTCAACACGGTGTTCTATGTAGATCTGAGCATGATCTTAGCAACAATCTGTTTATATTCTGCCGGATTTGTTACCTTGCAACGGAGTCATGTATTCATGTGCATTTTGAACTTTCGTGGTTAAGGTCAAGCAAACGTATTCCAAATCTCAATATATTATCATATAGCATAATGGGTTAAAAAAATATCAATAAAGATTTTACATAAAACGAGCCCAGTTCCTGGAGAAATTACATTTTTCTCTATATATTTTTTTTTGCACTAAAATCATGAGGTTGTGTGATTTGTTCAAAACTTATTGGCACATCTATGGGCACTGTCAACTCGGCAGTGACGTCAAACACTAGGAAATGCCCCGCGACAAAACATTCTAGATCTCAGTAAAAGCACAGTATTTCTGCAAGTGTCAGTCCCAAATTTTCAGCAGCGAATAAATACATCATGCATTACTAGATCTGAGTTGTTGATATAATTCAGTCCATGATTTCACATATCTACCTGCCAATCAATTCAGGGCAAAGTCTTGGATCTGGATGAAATCCTCCATACACACTACAAACGCACGTGGCATAGGTTTATTTAACCTTACACATGGTTGTATAAAAAAATCTCGTGCCGTGAATAAGTCACTACGGCTCTGGTACATTATTCGTTCATTCACTTGTACGTTGGCCTATAACCTGTTAATTTATTACAGCTCGGGCCTATTACCCGTTAAATTATTACGGTTTGGTTTCATGAGTTCACATCCACTCATAACAGTAAAAATAAACAGTAAATTCATAAATGGCAGAATTAAATGCAAAACTGCTGTTGGTAGCCTTTATGAGGTCCTTAGGAATTTGAGTGTCGATGGAAAGGTTGTTTCAGTCTTGGACAGTCGTAACTATGACGGATAACAGAGTCAATGTTGATGTGTATAAATATACATACGACCACTACCGATAATGCTGTTATAACAAACAAGTTTAATCTCTTAATTGATAGGTAATTTAATGGGAAATCGAAAAAAAAATGATAAAAAAAAAGTGAGAGAGAGCTTCATGAATAATCATGCCAGTTCAATGTATTTAGAAATAGAACATGAATACGCAAGAAACCAGCGAATCTGAACATGAAACCACAGAAGGTACGAGACGGTTGTGACGTCAGAGAGCTACCCAGATACGTGTGTCGACACAGCGACTTTGCATGCAGCAGGGAGATCTGGAGGACTTATGTAGTGTTCGGCATATAATATACAGAAAGATGTATCAATAGCCATGCTGGTTCAGTCTATAAATAGAAATGGAACATGAGTACACGGAAAAGTCGGTTCACGGCAGATGGTAATCCAACCTTTGACCTTCCGATTGTTAGTCGTTTGCCCTATCCACTGTCCTACCGTGACGTCACTTCCCTGATATAAAAGTGTGCAAATTTACAGAGGGGTCAGGAATCCCCTGTTGCTCAGTTGATAGGGCAAAAACATTCGCCAACGAAAGGTCATGGCTGCGAGACTAGCCCAATGTGGTCTTAAATCCCATGTGGTCTGATAGCTCCGGTATTACAAACGTGACTGATTTCGGCTGTCTCAAGGGTGGTTTTAATACTGATGTACCATATACTGGTAATCCATTTCTCCAGCCAATGAACAGCCTATCCTCTCTCTCTCTCTCTCTCTCTCTCTCTCTCTCTCTCTCTCTCTATATATATATATATATATATATATATATATATATATTTATATATACTTGACTATAATCAACTTAAATTTATTCATAGCATGAATACCTATTCATTCAGCTGTTGAATATGTTGTCGGTTATTTGAGTTAATTAAGGTATTCAGTAACTTAGATATATCTATAGAAAGAGTAAGAACATTTTTATTTTCATATTTTCGTGATTGCTTACCCTTATCTTCGATGGCTTACATTCTATGATTGACATGGTATATTTTAGGCACATATTTTATCAAAGGAGACACACAGAAAAAGAAAATAGTAGTTGCATTTTGTACTCACTATATGTCGTATTGTCTAACCATGTCATGTTTGTTGCTAGGTCATATCCTTCCGCAGCCAGCCATAGAGTCTGTGCCATACCATGCCTTATATGGACATGTATCCAATCGTGACCCGGCCATAACTCCCATCCGTCACCACGAGATCGACAGACGCGATCCGCCTCGTCATAGGTCGACTTATCGGGTGAGATCCAGATATCTGGTAAGAGTCGAACTGTCATCCATTTTAAACGAACCTCACAGTAATGTAAACAATGCGCTGTGCGCGACTCACACGAGTAGGACTCTGCTGGTTAGGGACTGTAGTACGCTCTCGAGGCAGTTGAAATCTTGCGCTTCTAAAGAAATAACCGCTGCCTGCTTTGACCGTTTATGATTCACTTAGACAGTAGGTGGTGGTTCGTTGTCTGCTAGAAAAACGTGCGTATGATGTGACAAGCAGCCAACCAGATGCCAATTAACCAACACTCGTCAGGCATCCTGGCTCCGCCCATAGCTGCACTTCAAGTATCACTTTATGACAGTTTATGATCGAATTTTAATTGCTCCCTCTGCATTCTCGCATCATCGACCGATTCAATTATTACATTACGACTATGTTAGCGTAGTCATGTATCCGATTCTGTTTTCTGTAAAACTGAAACCAGCCAGCGAGGTGTGAACGCAGCCTTTGTTGTAACATTTCGTTTGAAATACAGCTCACCGGCCGGGCATCCTATGTGCCCAAGGCCCTAAGCAAACCACGAGTTGGGCCATTCTCTCTCAGACTTTGGACTGTTCAGACAGCTGCCGGGGCGATGAGCTGTCACTCAAAACGAAATGAACAACATTGGCTCCGTGTATTCTTCGCTTGGCTGGTAAACCGTTTTGTCTTCCAGCACAGGGTCTCATCTGATTGGACCAAAATACAGTGCTTCCCTCTGGTGTAGCGCTTCAGGATACGAGGTCAAAACAAACAGCACTAACGATATAGGTAGTAAGCCCAATGGTAAAGCGCTGTGTAAAGAGCGTAGGATTGTGGGTAAGGAAACCATTTCCCAACAAACCTCAGCCGTTAAAAATATACATTTGCGGCTTGGGTATAAATGTATTGAAGTGTAATATTACATTTTAAAATATGCTGGATACGAATCGTATCAAACAAATTACATAAAATTGAAAGTTTATTGTAAGGACTTCATGGAATAAGTAATATATTGTATGTAAGCCCATGACAAATGTAAACAGAAGGTGTTTTATTTAACAGTGCCAAATTTTGCGTTTGAGGCCTGACAGTTGAGACCAGTAGTCCTGACTGTCCTACCATATTTTGAGTAGAAACGACCTCTGGCGAAAGGGTGAATAATGTTAGTAATGAATAATGTAAGAAGTCAATTAATTGATATGCAGGCCGTAATCAATATTTCTTGTTTTACACATAAATAATTAGCTATATTTGTAGTATGTAAATATGAAACCAAATGTTATTTCAACCAAGTGTCTTTAAAAGATATTTGCGGAGCCTTCAGTAAATCCGATCAAACCAAATACATTTTGATTCATACATACAGTATTAGTGTAAACCCCAATTTCTCAACCTAAACGAGGAACTGGTACTTATTCCTATTGAAATCATGGATGTTTATATATGATCTCTGCTATAAATATTCAGATATTGCTTCCTGTATGAGTTGTAGTTCCAAAATGATCACAATTCATCTCGTAGCAGCATTGTTAATTGTAGTATAAGGCCACTATGTCATTGTTGTTCGAATTATATATAACTTCATTCTCAGCTATATAAAGTTCCCACGCAATTTTGAATTATTGCGTGAGAGAACAGTTATGAAGTAAAACCACACCCCTATTTCAAAATATTCTCCACCCTCGCCTACATCTCGCCTACCTCGTAAAACGCCAAACTTAAATCTGCCCTCATCACTCTCACGAAACCTTCTACGGCCCGATATTTATTGACCTTAAAGTGTATTTTATATTCCTTAATGTGTTAAATGCCTCATCATTCTATGAATATCTACATGACCTCAATATATTAATATTGTAATCTCATTCGATTTGTTTATACAATGTATACAATCCAATTACATTTGATTCGCAGTAGTCTGATCGATATAGTCAGCTTCAGCCAAGCTTGAGGGGGATCCTTTCCCCCAGAAACGGGTACCCAAACAATCCACAAGCAGACGAGAGAGAGTGGCGCCATATTGGCAGACTACACAAAAATGGCGTGTACTGCTTCATAATGATTAGATTACACAAAACAGGAAGTATATACAACAAGCTGAAATTAGCCGCTCATGATGTATAATTATGACAGCGAGACACCACACCCCGGGCGGCACATTTAGGGGGGCGCCATTTCGGGGAATTAGTATGACGAGTGGCATAAGGAATTCCTCTAAAAATACAAATTTGGCTTTTTTGTCCCATTTTCAAGAATTTCAGGGATTAAAAACTTGGCAGTGGAACCAAACAATTATTTGCGGACGATCTCTATAGAGGCAAGCTATACGCAAAAAAGAAATACATATATGTAGTTATTCTTTGTTAGATCTGTGGTCTTGCAATGTCAGAACGCCATCGATAAACTGCCCAGTCATGCACAGGACTGCATCTAAGGGCGTTCGTCGTTTACAGAAATCCCTAGCAGCAGCTGGTAATCACCATGGAAAAATCCTGCCAGAAGACCAATGGCCCCCGGTGGTGGGGGTGGGGTGTCTGTCGTACACATTGTGCGAAAATTTTTTTTGACGAATTGTGTTACTCTTTCCTAGGAAAGTATAAAGAATTTCCATTCTTGAACCCTTGAATCCCCGAAATTCCATGATATTTATACAGCCTGAAATGCCCCTTTTCCATGATTCTCCATAATGTCACATCACACCCAGAGCTATGTAGGAAATATTTAAACTCTAAAATATAATTCTGTTATAACTGTCCGGCGGGATAGATCCCCCTGGCCGCTTAGCCACATGTTCAATATACGTATCAAGTATCAGTTTTAATTGTTAGAGTTCAAAACTTAAAGATATATTTACCTGTACTGTTAATTATGTTATTAACAGTTTAATGATCGACTACATACAGATAATTGTTGTATATTGTGACAAATCATTTGAAATTGAATTATAATATATATTTAAATGATATCATTACTTAAAATTTATTAAAATACTTTATTGAATAACAAATAGTCAAAAGTTCATAAAAAGCTTACAAAGTGCATAATCACTATAATTCTAAAATAATTTTGATGCAGCCTTGAAATAAAGTATGCTTTTAACTTTGAGGATTTTTTAATTAAAAAAAGTCAGTTTGTCCAAACATTGGATTTTTTTATGTGAAAATATTAAACATGCCCTACATACATATATAGGCCTAACTCATGAAATTACGCGTTTTTACTAAAGACTAAAGTGCCTTGCATGCCATGCATATCTCAATAGCTATATTAGGTGTAGCTGCTTTCATATTCGACGACAAGAAGTGGAATTATAGATGTGACAAGGTATTTGAAATCGTTGAAAATGGAATAACACTCACCAAATAAAGTTTTTTTTTCCCAAGATAAGTATAAAGTAATTATTTATCGCGTTTACATGAATGATGAAAGATCAATTTCCCACATTAGGGCCTATATGTGCATCCTGCAGTGTAATCTGTTTTTAGTTATAATTTATTCGTTTTATTCCATTCCGTTCAATTCATAATAAAATATACTTGTTTGAACTTTTGATTTACATTAGCAAAGCGATGTCTACTCTTTAATAGATGGCGGACGAATTCCCTGCCAGTTCGTTTTTGTCGAATACAAGCCTGTAACGAGGATATTTTACATTACATGTTTCAATGTTATCCAGTTTTGTAATGTCTTGTTAGACTCGGGAGACATTTTATTCATGTTGTGACTTCACAATTATTCACGGAAGCATAATCGAGGTTTTCGTAGAGAGAACTCATGTTCGACATGTGGGGACCTCTATCGGTAAGAAAAAGAACTCTTCTTATTTGTCTCTTTTACCACACAGGTCAAGCAAACGTAGTCCAAATTGCAATATAATTTAATATTACACTCGTATGGGCAATTTCACAAATATTTATTTTGATTAAACTGAACTCATTGTTTATCATTTTTTTTACTATTATTGGTATTATTGTGGTATTGATAAAACCATAAAGCAGTTCTATGGGAACTTTTCACACATAATTTGTCCATATTCCAAACTTTTTACTTTGAATCATTGCAATTTTAGTTCATACTTTATTACCCGTAACCTTGCAATAGATTCTCCGCAGGTGATACATTATCTAATCTTATATTCAAAATTATTATTGTAAAAGTTTGTCATAAAAATCAATATTTTATAGATAATGTTTGAGTAAGGTCATTGGCATTGGCATGAAATAGCTTTTCGTCAAAAAGCAAGGAAAACCTTAACACACTCAAGGAATAAGGGTTCTATTGATTGAGCTGCAACCGTGAAAGTTGTTGAAAGTTTGTGAAGGCGATTGTAAATGGTCATACTGGCAGTCTCGTTTGAAGCATTTGATATCAGTCGAAGCTGGTGGAGCCCCCTCGTGATTGTCCCTGAAAGTAAAACTTAAACAGTTTTTTTACGTGGGTTGTACAACTAGTTATAGGGAGTTTGTTGGGCAAAATGTTGCATCAGTGTATGGCAAAATGTTTCATGTTCCCAGTGCTCAGATGTTCCAAGAAATAGAACCTGTTCTATTTTCATGCAACGTGTTGCAGTGTGTCAGGTTTCGTTCTTGCGTGCGAGCCAATAGAATTGCAGGACTTAAGGTCACAGTACAAGGGTAGACAAGGTCATTTAATCTAGCTTCAAGATAAAAGTCCACTTCGAATATACAAAAAAAAAAACAAAAAAAAAAAACCCGCGGATCTTTTGGGTTTGTACCAATCATACAGGTGTCTTAATGACACAAAATCTGATAACTTGTTGCTCCATAACAAAGTTATAATATGCACCCTGCCTTTTCTTATTTAGCAAGATCTGCTATGTCCAGATGCTCCTGTTGCGGCGTCTGCGCCGTCGACGCATGATGAAGACCGTAACAGAAGCGGCTGTACATGTGAGAAGACCATCAGGCATTTAATCAACACGATTTGTGGAAGCCATGTTGACAGCTGAAATATGGCGGGAAACAGATATGCAGTTTGTATAGGAACATGTTGCATGTGTATGTGGTCGTATTTTAGAGATCAAAACGTGTAACATGCTTCAAGGTGCGTGATTCGCAACATGTTGTGCAACACGTTGCCTAGTGTATTGCCGGCTTAATACGAGGCACTTTATGGCGCCGTCGGTTTAGATGAGATATAAAACCATTAAATGTTTACAGTAAAATAAAGCTCGAACTCCATTTTGATTCAAATATCTTAACATCATATTACTTCCAAGTCAGTAACAACTCCGCTTATCACAGAACAGCGAGTCTGCGAGTCTGGTTCAGCGAGTCGCTCAGTCGTCTATTCCGTCAACAATGAACAAGGCAGTTAAACAAATCAAATGATTTTCGTAAACCCGTTTTACGCGGCTGCCTTGGCATGCTTTCTTCTAACTGTAGACCAAACGTTGAGTATTGCCCTTGGGGGGGGGGATACAAGGATTTAACCAATCAAATAAAACCATGTAAACCGTTAGCGTTTTCTTTTCTTTTTTTTTGTTAAGACGACGAGTGAACAGTGTATTGTTTACATTTTGATCGGGCGTTTTGATTCAATAGCAGGCTTTTGCAGGCTTGTTAATTAATCATGAATTAGATGCCAGAGCGGGTCATGGATTCCAGTTCTGTGAAAGCGTGATAGCAAGAAGATGAATCCTACGGGTTTGAAAAACAACTGATTATTATTTGATCGACATAAGTCGTGATGATCCTTAAAAATAAGAGAAACATAACAAACAAAATTAATTTAAAAAGAAACATAATAATTCAATTTAAAATTTACTTTAATTTGAATTTAAAATAATTATTGTAAAATTCGAGCTGAAAGGCGAGGGGGGTAGAAGCATGGGCTTTGACGGGAAAGGACTAGCTCAGCCGGTTTGCAATATTTTTTTGCAAAATTTAAATTAGAGATTTGAATGTTTTAAATGCAAAATTGCTAATGGCAGCCTTCACAAGGTCCGTAGGCGTTTTGGGAGTCGATCGAAAAGACCGTTTAGTCCAGGATAGTCATGAAAAATAACGGATAACAGAGTCAATGTTGATGTGTATAATAAACAAGTAAAATTCTCCCGATGGCAGCGGAATGCCGGTACAGCTGGTATTTAATACAAGTATAACCTCTCATTGACAGGTATACTTACTGGGAAATCCCAAAATGATCGAGAAAAATTCCGATATCATGCAGGATTTGGAAACTTCGTGCTGATTTTTTTTGGAGAGTCAGGACTATCATTAGCTATCCAGTGCTATTTATAAAAATGGTTTACCCTCTTAACCTCTGCTAGATCGTACTTATGACGTCATGCCAACAACGGCGGATAACATTCATGTCAGGTCTTCTGAATTTCCTTTCACAATGGCGCCATCTGGATTGATGTTCGTCAAACAAAAGTGGAGTCATGTGATTGGGTTTTTACATGGCTCTGGGTATTGTATTCAACGACAATGGTATATTGTTTCAATTTAATTGTTTATATTATATGAAAATTTGTTCGATTAAAGTTAAAAGAAATAATAATTTTACTATGGAAACCATAGATTTTTAACCAGAGTATCAAAATATAATGGAAACCAACAAGGGGCCCTCCTCTGGGTTCCGCTTACAATAACTTCACCCGAGGCAAAATGGGTTCACAGTGTGGCTGTGCATTCAGTATACTTTTTGTATGAACCATTTAATCAGCTTGGCAATATCTGTTTTTAGAAGGACCCGCGGAACCTCGAACCAGTGCCATTTTTGTCTATTACTGCCAGTTAATATATCGTGAATATCGTAATTTATTGGCCTTATAACCTTAATTATATCCAATTGTTCAAATTGCTTTCGTCTTTACACCTATACAATCTATATAGTTGGTTATCGTTAAATGCAACGACAACTCGCAGAGGTAGACAACATACCAGTAATGACGCCTGGTCACTTACACTATGTACCATCTTTTAACTAATTTATACATGATAATTATTTTTGAATAAATATATAATATCTATACCAAGACGTTTCCATCTTTAATTTTGATACACGTCAACTTTTCAATTTGATAGCTATTATAATTATAATTGCTTCGTTCACGTTACAAAGAATGCGAAAACTCTAAAAGAAAATTTGATATAGATTAAATTGAAGGTTAATAAAGGTTCTTCTCATTAATATTCCACGTAAATTTCGACATCATCTATCATTTAAGATAATCTAGATGGTAGGATTATATGTTATCAGATATTTGCATATCAAATTATTTATACTGTTTTCTTGATAAACTCCGACAGTTTGTAATTAAAATGAAAATAGATGTTATGTAAAGCGTATATATCAGATTGGTAGACAAAAAATATTTATATTGTATTGTTTTCAAATTATCAAAACTATTTTGCGGACTTTCAAATTAGTGTGATAAATTTAATTGAGGCATTCAGCCAGAATTATATGTATCTTTTATATAAAAAAAAAATCAAACAGAATAGGTGATTATGACCTTGGATGATTTGCATAATAAGTCGATTACCACAACGCACGGATAACAGCATCTCATTAATATTTTCACGTAATAAAGATTAAATCTACATGTATCGCTTGTAGGATGCCCAACTTATCCCGTCACAATTCAACCTGAGGATAGATGGCTTTAAAACAAATTATATCTACACGGGTGACTCCAGTATCAGGAGATTAAATTGTCTCTTTACCGGAGAAGCGCCGCCGTGAAAACAGATGAAATGTTGAAGGGTGACTTTTATTAATTACCCCTGGTGGTCATGGGAAAATGAGCGGAATGTAGACGTTACCAGATTATTTTTAATATTTCAATTTCCGCCCTCCCTTACGGGTCACAAAGTCATGTGGCTCCACGGTAATCTGTCATTGTCTAAAGGGCTTAATTTTTAATCCATTTTATCCATACCAATTATCTACACCAATACATGGATATTTGAGATATTAATGCCAACAACGGGATAAAAATATATACATTCATACATACATATAAATATATACATATATTTAAATACATTATATATATATATATATATATATATATATATATATATACTAAGCCTACCTTTAGATATGATACTTATTATTAATGTTTTTGTAAAATGATTTTATGTTGAGACTTTGTGAGTATCCCATTTTATTAATTGTAATCTGTTTTTTAAATGCAAAATATGATTCATTTGTGAGGGATAAACTACGTGTGTTATCTCTCTCTCTCTTTTTCTCTCTCTCTATCTGTCTATCTATGTATATAAATATATATATACATACATATATATATATGCATATATATATATATATAAATTATATATATATATATATATATATATATATATATATATATATATATATATATAGTTAAGGCATCTTTTGTTTTTTTTTTATTCCCGGTTCTCTCCTTTGAGAAGAAAAATATCTACTGTTGATGTAAAACCTACAATGTTTGCCATAAAATCTTTCCGATACATGCCGATTAAATGTCAATTGTATAATAGACAAACGTACTACCGTTTATACTTCATTTTTATCGTTTTTGGTGATTTCCGTGATTTTGTTCACAAATACAAATGTTGTCTTTTGATAAGTGAATAAGAAGAAAAAATAATGACATTATCAACACGAACCACAGCTTAATAGTAATCAGCATATTCGGGCCTAATATTGACAGCATATGGTAAGTCATTAAAGGACCCGGAATGACACCGGAGTCGATGTCCACGGATGCCAGCGTGGTCAGTGTGTGCTTGATACAGGATGATGTCCATTTACATATTACGTGGAATATAAGCGTCGAAACGACTCAAGGGATGGAATGAAGAAGGCTTCGGAGACGTGGATTTGAAATTCGTGTTGTAGGGTTCACATATAAAATATACCTAAAACGTGCGACTGTCGTCAGATAGAACTGCCCTTTTCCACAAGTACGAACGTTGCATGTAACGGTCATAGCTTGGTTGGTTTATTAAAATCAGATACACGCCACAGACACAGA
The DNA here is from genome assembly GCA_026874595.1 of Sipunculus nudus. Taxonomy (NCBI): domain Eukaryota; kingdom Metazoa; phylum Annelida; class Sipuncula; order Golfingiida; family Sipunculidae; genus Sipunculus; species Sipunculus nudus. The sequence goes on along the minus strand of CM049320.1, from coordinate 61,713,847 downwards.
CAAGGGCAACACCTCTTATGAGTAGACAGATTGATTCGCTTCCATCATTTGAGATATAACAATTTGGTCTCTTTTCGTTGATATAACGGACCCGAACTGTAAGTGTCAATTATCGCCAACAAATGTCGCTAGTGTGTAGGAAAAAAGTTAATTGTACTGGAAAGCCAAACCCATGGCAGTTGCAGGAATGCTGCATGACGGAACATTGATAAGACTGTCGTTGGCATAATGTGTGCCAATCGCAGGGCACTTCAACAATTCTGAATATCATACACGAAATTCGTAGGTTTGTCGTAACAAAGCCAAAAGACGTCGTAGGCCATCGCTTGACTGACTTACGAAATGATTCGCTAATCGAGAAATACCTACGAGGCTTAAAAGTCTTCGAACCTGTTCATAAATCTACAAAAAGAGTTTACGACAGCATTTTCTGTTGCAAAATTGACACATTCACTGTCCTAGTAATTTCCCATATTTCCGTTGTCGCACTGTTGTATCCCTGTCGTATCGATGTGTATCCCAAAATTTCAGATATCGAAGAACGGTTATTTTTTAATAAGCTTTTTTGGGACTCCAACAGGAAAATGAAATAAAATGACGAACACAAAATGTAAAGCCATCATATGGCTTATATATTACAATAACACGAATTATGTGTAATGTAGGGATATAACATATTATTAACAAACAGAATATTCGAATCTCTAACAACATCAGCTATTGGTAGCTTAGATGTACACGCAATATCACCAAATGATGGGCAAGGTCAAAGTAACTACCACAACGAGGCTGCTCATTTGAATAAACACTCAAATCGGACCACGGGTCCCTAATCATAATGTTCGGCAAGTATTTTGACATATAAAATCATATAATTCTAAACATTACTACAGCAAAATCAAAATGATTTAACGTCCTATACAAAACAATTTAGATCTATGACGTCATAAATGATTGATAATCCTGTGGTTAAGTCTCGATGGTCGCTTCATGGCATATAATGTTTCAATATGTCTCACTTGTATGAAGTGTATTTCATAGAAATTATGAGTTAAAAAAGATAGTTATCTATAATGCACTTTAACATATATTGACGACAACCTCTGTCTATTTATTTTCTAGAAGCACGTGATCAATTATGGAACACGCCACGGATGGTGCGGTCACGTGCCGATGACGTCATCATGTATGTCGTTACACCTTCCATGGTGCGCCTAGACATTTTCTCTCAAAATCATAATCCTATTCTACAAATGCTTTAATTGTCACATAAGCTGCCTGTGCCGTCAACGGTTAATGGGGAAATAAAATGATAACATTTAGCTATCCCTAACCACAGCGTCCGACCCGGCTTAGCACCGGTAATCCATTTCGAAAGCGTTTGTGCCAAGCGAACGCATGTTGTATTCAAGTGTACGTTGCCGCTTATTTTGATGCGTTGACGCACCAAATGTAACATAAAATAAACATAGTACTCTGTACAGCCAGTCCGCCGTCCCGGCTCAAAATTAGACCCGGGTTATATCTAAATAGGTGCAGTCTATATACAGGGTGACCATCTTAAAAATAGTACCATTGGTGGGACCTCTCTTTATCGGTAAGTCTCGCTGTCCCCGCGTCAAGCATCACGTGTGGTTAAGGAACTGCTTTTTTGATACCTTCGCCACAAGACCGCTTTGTTCGTGTAATATGCTATCATCAGTGTAGCCATATTGTGCATTTGGGGTTGCAATCTGTGTCATAGTATTCAACTTGGAGCCCGACTTTGACCTTTCTTACGGCGTATGCGAAGTATATATATCCCCACTGACGACCACCTGGTAACAAGGCAACACCGACCACAAATTTTCGGTCCATGTCGGGGATGTGGCATATTAATGCCAGTCTTGGTATGTGACTATCTTTGTTATGCGAACACCTTTGATAATGCCAAAGTGGCCGCGTATTGTATGTACCACGGTTCTTTTTAGTCTTGCCATGATCGGGCGTTACGCAACACGACTGCTATTTTTCTAAGCATAATGTCAACCGTAATCGCGATTCATGTATGAGGTGTTGGGAACCGATTTTTCATCAGGAAAGTCTTCCTTTTTTTCAGGAGATGGCACATGAGAACACCCATCACGTGACCCCCACGCGATGGATGTTCAAGGTGGATAATCATATTTCTGTTTTCGATGTAGCAACGAGGCTAAATCCGTTGTTATTAGTAACCCTCCTCTTCCGGAAGAAAATCACAAGGAACGTGTCCCTGAATTGTTTGCTCATTGTACAGTAGAGGATAAAGTTCACGCCGTTATTGATCAGAGCTAGCATGTCTACAGCGTCACCTAGCGGATTATATACCTCCACTACAAAGTGATCCAATGTCCCGCTAAGTAAGTTTAAAATTCCTTGTGGAAACTCCGTGAGTAGAAACAGAAACACCACACACAATAGCATTCTGGTTGTCCGATTGGTCTTTCGGTGACGTCCGTGCTCGTCGGATTTTTGCGGTTTTTGCCGAAGCTGTCTTCGGCGGTACTCGGCCTGTCGCATTGCTTGTATCAATAAGAAACTGAGGACTGTGAGACCAATACAAGGAAGCAGTTTCACCAGCAAGGCCTGAACCCAAAAGTTAAAATAAAATAAAAATCGGTCTGACTTTGTTTTATTTTTGAAAGTCACGTGCCACAACACTCCCGTACGGTTTCCAATCGTGGTATTTTCTTCCTTGATAGTATAGGTAACAAAGTTGGGTATACACACTATGAGTGTGGCGACGTATACGAGGAACACAGCCATCTTAGCACGTGCCAGGCTACACAGGGTCACACCAACCCTGGGGTACTTGATGAAGATATATCTAAACACAGCCAAGGTTACTGTTAGCCAAATGGACACAGAATGGACGACGACGCTGAAACAGGCGTAGAAAAGCATGAACCGCATCGCAGGCAAAGAGTACTTCCTGAACGTATCATCAAGATACATACAGTAAAAGCGCAAGGCAAAAGGCAAGTAAGCCACCATAGTCAATCCATCCGATATAGCAAGACCAGTCAGGATACAATTGGTCGCGGATACCATATTCTTCCTCGTCAGTACCACTATGTTTAAAATATTGGCCAGGATTCCTAAAATGCATACCACTGAGGCCACGTACCCGTGGTAGGATTTGTAAAAATCCGCGAAGTTTCTCAGCTGAGCAGCACCAGCGTAGTGGTACTGCGGCGTCACCATCCCGCCAGATGGCAGTGTAGTCAGGTTCCCATAACTGGGCGAGGAAAACCATCCGTTATACGGTGTTTCATATGTTACCGAGTATAAGTCTGTCACGTTAGTGACGGAACCAGATGACAGAGATTCGGCCATGTCCAGAAAACTTCGATGAAAACTTCACATCTAACTGGTAGGAATTAGCGCCGATAGCTGACGATTTTAATTGGACAATTAGACACGTTTATAAAAAAAAACTTTGATGATCAGAGCTGACGCTACATTTCACTTTTTTGTATAGAACTTGTGCTCCGTTTAAATATAAACTTGCAACATTTGTGTATAGCGGTGCACGTTGGTCGTTTTGTTCAAGATCCGCTTGGCGATGTGAAAAAATCCCTGTTTCCGTTACATGACGTAATTCTTGGGCGGCATTTGAGGTGTCTTTACTATCCCACCATCATCTCATTTATAGGTTGGTCTCTCGTTTGAGTCCACCCCCGAATATAAGACGACGTAAGGGAAGGTCGTATCGTCTTCCTGACCTGTAAACAGAATATGTGTATAATATGTAATAGAAATATAGTATATGTCAGATATACTAATATTTATAATAAGTAGTGAATGGAGAGCCAAAATGATAGGAATGATACAGAATACCATACGCATAATTGATTTATCAGTCATTTTATTGTGTTGATTAAAACAGGCCGTAAAACCTAGAGTCATCTTTAAACTTTCAATTTTTTGGCTACGAACACAGACCTTACTTCAGCGAGCCGCTCTGCCGTCTATTTCATGATAAATGAACAAGACAATTTAACCAATCAAATGACTCGTGTATACTTGTTCTACGCAGACGTTTCGATCACGCGTTACGCATTGCACTGAAGGCAATCAAAATCGGGAATCACAGTATTCAAATAAAGCCAAATAAGCCTGTTCTGTTTCTGGTACTTGTGTTTATTCAGACGTTTGTGAACAGTGTATTTTTATCATTTGGTTCATTTATTTGATCTGTTGTTTAAATATGGGTCCAGGCACTTGCAGCCTTTTTCATTATTTTTAAATTAGACGCAAGAGTGGCTCACTGAAACGAGGTATGTGAAAGCGTAGCCACATACTTAATAGTAAGAAGATGCTTAGAGTTATTTTTTTGTCATCAAATATTTAGAAAATCTTTTTCCATTCATGTTATCTTTATTTTCCTATAAATAAACTGCGTTAACGTGTACATCGTGTAATTGCCCCTCTATGCAAATGTCACACATAATGAGTTAGTTAAGCCATCTGGTGGACAAAGTCATATTTCATAGTTGATTGATTTATCAAACATGTTATGTACAACATTTGCCAAATCCTTGATGGTGATGCAAACTGAAATACCGAAGAACTTGGTATTTTCCCCAAACTCAAATTTCGCGCTTTGACAAGGGTCGACGTTTCGACAGCGTGTTCTTTTACCGACTCGCAAGGGGATTTTTTTTTAAATTAAATTGACATTTTAAAATAACGACAGCTAAGACTGACAACGGATGAATGGTCATTCAATTTCGTTTGTCCAAACTGTGGTATACGCTAAGAAGATCAACTTATTGCGGGCAAGTATATATTTCACAGAAAACCCCGTCACTCTAAATTGTAATGCAGACACACATACAGCAAGGCATCTCTGATTTGCTTCTTTACCACAAGGTAACCACCTTTGCCTATTTGCTCCATTGCCTAATTATCAATACTTTATTTATTTTATTTTCATGAATGTTTACATCACTGGATGCCCTTAGCAGTCGATCATACTTCTAATCCTCAAATATGTTCCCGAAGCGAAACCGGAGATGAACTTCTCAAGGCTAGGAGAAAAATTACAAGATTTAAACGTTTTAAATTCTCCGTAATATAAGTAGTTCTTATACGACTTAAGTACAAAAGATTCAACTTCCTCATGCAATGAAGTCAGATACCAAACGCACTTTATATTCCGAATGAAACCTTTGCCATTTTTACGTTATGACCGCAACAGAAAGAAAGATATTTTCCTCATGGAAAGTCAACGGAAGATTAAATCAAGGATCACTCCCTGGGTAGGGGAGACCTTAAAAGATGACGTGTACGATGTGATTCAAGGCACTAATGGTTTTATTTCAGAGCGAGCGAAACACGTTCCGATCTATTCAGTCCGTGGCAGATTGCCACTTCCGACACGAGGCGTTGCCATGGTTACAGCAAACTATGTCGGAACAGAGACAAATGGCAAAATGAACCGTCTTTCAAACTGAACAAGACCTTTTATACGAAAGGGATATAGTTTTTATGAAGGCTTTATGCGGCTTCTCATTCGGGATAAATGTGTCTTTGACTTGCCTCTCCTGGCTCACGGGCTACAGTAGTTCTTAGTCTAAGTAAAAAGCACTTGATATTCGCTCAAGTGCCCCCGGTCACGTGATTTCGGTATCCTTCCCCTTTAATTGGTACTGGTCCCATTCATTAAAACACGTGCTTTCCTGTCAATTTTGATTGGCATATCACACAAATATGAAATAAAATACAAAACAATTCCACTTGTGCTCGTATTTGAACAGAAAGCTCCAACGTTTATCAGACGTGCCTACAAGATAAATGTTCAAATGGGGGAAATCTACTGGTACATAATTATGTACGTGGAACACGTAAATGAAGAAAAAAATATAATTGACTTCAGTTAGTTATTTTCAAATGATTGAGTTATAAGGATTTTGCAACAGATATCTTATGGGTACCACATTCCTGGTAAAAGTAAAACAAAATGGGCGTTAATTGTATGTATATATATATAAAAAAAAAACTTTTGCAACTCTTGCGACCAAGGATCATTCGTGTTCCTATTAGTTTAACAGTCCCCTGTGTATCTTCCATATAAGAAAACATAACAGCTACCCCAATGATCAATTATCCCAGAGCTTGAAAATGGTTCAGACAAAGACACATTTGATGACCAAAATTGACATTTTTTAAGAATAGGAGTCCTTATACTTTCTCGCCCATTTTATCACTTTTATTTTTTTCATTAAGGGGCGACTAATAAAGTATAACCTCTACGTGGGGAGTCCGCTTTGGGTTCTGTTTTGTTCCACATTGCCCCCTTGTTACGAACATAAAACCATTAAAGTCACACAGAGATAATCTGTCCTGCGTGCAGGGGTTTAATGGCAGACCCCGGGGGTTTACCGAGAAGGCCATTCAGGTCAGCACGTTTTTATTATGTCGATTACATTTCACCACTGAGAACTGTTTCATTACGGACCATTGAAAAACCATGCTCAGAGCTACTCATGGCACGGATTGCATTAGTTCCTTCTCCTTAAAATGGCACAGTCACTTTTACTTAGAATTTAGTCTGCAGGGCGTCTGGCAATTGGAAAATAATAATTGAATCTGCAAATGTGATGCAAGGTAACGAAATTCTTATCCCTTATCGAAGTTTATGCATTTTACTGTAATGATATGATAATTAATAATTGATAATTGATTATAATGATAAAAATACTAATAATATAATAATATTAAAAAAAAAAAACATAATCACACTGTAAAATAACCATGACATAGGAACATTTTTTATATGAGAGAGAGAGCGAGAGAAATATTCTATTTGATATAAAAGTAATGTATCCTTAAAAAAATATATTAAACATATCATTTTTTTATGTCTGGACCCTGTTAAGGATTTTAATCCGCTGACACAACATCCACCTGTGTTATATGGAGAAATTATACATAATACTGAGGTTAAGTGTTATGAGGTCATATGATTTTATGAGGACGTTGGTAAGAAATTGAGGAGATTGTCAACCAGAGTTACTGAAATAACAGTTTTTTTTATCTGTTTTAAGGGATTTCATTATTTTTTACTTGGGCTTACTTTAGTAACAGATGTAACAGTTTGTCTGAAAGCATTGATCTTTAAATGCATTTATTAAATGTTGTTTAGAGTAGCAAATCAATCCTTAAAGACTATGAGTGAAGGTTTTGTCAATAAAAATTTGGTCAGTCTTATTTGTGATTTTTGGTGTTATGTTTCTCAGACAGTTGTCTGCTATCTAAGTTCTGGTTTTATTTGTAACAAGGTATTTTTTTTTTGCCTAATGTGATGTTCGTGTGTCATTGTCCTTGAAGTATAATGAAATGTTTGTAGAATTGTGGTAGGGCTTCATGACAGTATTTATAGTAAAATTTTATTATATTTAGTCTGAAAATGTCTTTTGTTTTGAGGCTTTTTAATGATTTAAATATTGGTACGGTGTGGGCATTGCATTTGCTATTTGTGATAATTCTAATGGCTCTTTTTGTAGTTTTTAATCTCTTAATATGAAAGCCCGATACAAGAATTTCATAATTTAGGTGTGATAGAATAGGTAAATCTTATATTTTTTTAGTATAGGAACAGGCAGATAACGTTATAATTTATTCATGATTCCAATATATTTTGATATTTTGGTTGCGACTTTTTATATGCGTTTTTTGTCATTTCATATGTTCATCAGTTTTATACCTAGAAAGTTCAAATCTGAGATTCTATCTATGGGGATGTCATTTATTTTTGGTTCAGGGGTTCTGTCTTGTATGTTCTTATTTTGAGTGTAAAAAAAACATGAATTTAGTTTTTTACATTTAATGGGAGTTTGTTTGAAGCTAACCAGTTATGTACTTTGTTTAATTCATTATTGATGATGTCTTGGTCCTTTTGTTTATTGTAATTTGTTTAAGATTTGGATAGTTTTGTGTCATCTGCATAAAGAATGAAATAAAAGAAGTTTCTGAAACGTTGTTTGTCGTTCATATATATAAAGTATAATAAGGGACCTAAAATTGAGGTACTCCATTGGTAATAAAGTATTTTCTTGATTTATGCCCGTTAAAATCAACATATTGCACTCCGTTTGTTAAATAATTACCAGTGTAGTGTTTTTCCTTTATTTACATATGTTTCTTAATTTTTAATAAGTATATGTCATGATTTAATGTGTCAAATGCTTTTGATAAGTCAAGGTATATAGAGATCGAGTAGTGTGTTTTCCTTTGTCCATGTCTGTATATATTCCGTCTACTATTTCTAATATAATATTACCCCAGTTTATGGTACAACATTGATATAATATATAACTATAGTCATAAAGAAACTATGCGAAATTTGTTTCATATAGAAATAGGTAGGACACTAGTGAGGTGTTGAGTTTTCACGAAATAATAAATGAATACACGATTCCTTCGTGAAGTAAGTGCTGAATATAACGCAAGCTTAAAATTCACATAGGTGACGCCTCAGAATCTGAGGCAACTAATGTAAGACCACATACTAGATAACCCCAGATCGTTGATAAACCGATGAGGTTCAAACAATGAGATATAAACAAAATTTTTAGCTACACAGTCTAACACAAAAGATTACAGTTGAGCAGTTAACCTCGGTATATTTGGGCACATGCCTATAGCCGTATACCTTGCCAGCCAGCCATGGGCAATAACTTATATATTAGGTTGTAGTGTTGTCTTTAATCCGCAGTTTGCTCGGGAGGGATACTCGGGCAGGCTAAGCACTAGGTGCAAGTTTAGACCATTGCAGTGACATTTGCTCGGGACTAAACATAAAAACTAGGACCAGGAAACTTGCCAACAATTTTTAATTCAGGGGCGATTGCAATTTTGTGTGATTCATAAGTGGTCAAGTGGTCGTAATTTAGGGTTGTTCGCAATGATGGGGTGGTCACCAGGCGGTAATCCTCTGTGTATAGGAATTGCACGAAAGCCCAAGAATTAAGTGAAATGCTTTCATAAATCAAATATAACATTAAATGGATAATGTAAGTGGCAACATTCCTATATATCAATAATATATATATATATATATATTAACGCGTGTCCAGCAGCTGATGCCGGAGTTCTCCAGGCCCAATAAACTAGTGTCAGCATTAAGAAGATGAAACATGCCTCCTTCATGCATAATTCATAGGGTTTAAAAGCTATAAGGTAGGTCCTGTAATGGGATCTTAGGCTCAGGATTTAGTCCAGACTTGACCATAGACGGAATCTAGGTCACCCTTCACTGTCACTGTATTGTCCGTGCGCGTGACAGTTATAGCCCCCCACAGTATGATAACAAGAAACCATCCGGGTTTATCATGTTGACTTCCATTTATTTGTGGTGGTTAAGAATCGAAAGGATATCGGAAGATTTCTTGTTTAACAAGCTCTATCTTGTCTCCGAAAGCCTTTCAACCTATCACGCCTCTCAAGACATATATTAATGTTCATAACAGAGCGTAAGTGTCCATGGCTTTCATTTGTCTGTTTCAGTCAGTCCCATGCAGAGGCGTGATCGATGCCTTTACTGGTACATTTGTTATGAAAAAAATGCCCCAGTTCTCCAGCCGGTATTTTTAAAGGGCAAATACGTCACGGTATATGTATGACTGAGGCAAGTAATATTGCACAAATATATAATTAGCAAATTATTCATGTTTATTCTCTCTGAAAATTTCATATTCATATCACGAAAGGTTATACATACTGTAATGAATACATTTTAATTATGGTTTAAAATTCGGAACACTAATTAATTATACATAGTTATTATTTTAGAGATCACAAAACCAGTCCTTAGTCTCAACATATCAGAATTTATATACATGTATCATGATAATGGGTGAGGCGCGCGCGCAAGAGAGAAAGAGAGAGAGAGAGGGAGAGAAACTAAGAATATTAAAATGTAAATGTTTCATATCTTGAACAAAAGAGACATTACTTGGCGCATCATTAGGTTCGGAGTTCCGCGAGGTGTGATATACATGTTGAACTGTTAATGGTTAGTGCTAAGAGAGCCTCGTCAACACTTGAGTTATTAAAAAAAATATATATATCTGTGCAAGTATAAGCACAGGGACACTAACGCAAAAACAGGATCAGGTTTCGAGAGTAACATCGTCATTAGCGCAATGGGATGAAGAATGCTATATTAAATTGTGTACCAGAGCCCGAGTGTTTTTTTCTTTTATCCATCATAATGGAAATCCTAAACAAATGGATTAAAAATACACATTAAGCCTTATACGGCCACATATATTTTAAGCTTACTGTGACGGGCCACAAAGTTCAAGCTGTCAAAGTGGACACATTTTAGGTGTGTACCGAAAAGCGGTGGGTAAAAATATTCGTTTTCAGTTCATGTCAAGAAGGAGTCATTTCTTTCTTTCGGGGGGGGGGGGGGGGGGGGGGGCACGGAAACGGCAGTTCCAAATGCTGGCATCTGGAAAATTCCCGTGAGGATGGCGCTATTACGGAAGGCAATAACACACACGGCCCCCCGCTATTCACAGCTCGTACAATAAAGACTGGTGATTGAAGCCCGGCTCGTTACCGGAACCCACAGTTCCACCATATTGTGAGCGATGCCTGTAAGTTAATCGTTGAAGAGCGTAATGACGTGAACCCCCCTGACACCGGCAATGGCTATATGACCGTTTCCGCGGCTCTTACAGTCGTGGCCGCGACGACTGATGGAGGGTTAATATACATTAAAAAAGATTAACTCTCAAGGCTTTTATTACTGCCGGAGTTTTATGCTAAACTTTCTTAGCTGTCGTTCATTTCTGCTCAAATATACAAAATTCCCTACTGGCATCGTTGTAAGGGTGTCACATAATGTAATATAAAAATATGTGTCCTGTGAACACAATAACTTCCTTTTGGTAGCAAATTCATGTAATTTTATTTGCCCCAGGCTAGGAATGTCATTAATGAAATTAATGGGTTCAGATTAGAACTACCTCCCAAAGAAGATACTGCTAATATTATTGGAGGCATTCACGGGAACATCAACGGCCATCACTTATGAAGCATGTTTTTTAAATGTGTTATTGATGCCTGAATAAAAAAAAAAAGGTTTGCTAAATTCCGTCGATTGAGTATCCTGGAAGTGACTTGTACCTTATGGGCTATACCTTAACTCCGGCTGTTTTTGTGGGCAAGAGGTGGATTATTAAGTCATGACATTTAATCAGCAAAAGCTCAGACAAATGTTCAGATCTCATAAAAAGATAATTTCTTACAGATACAGATTACTACAGTAAACTATATTCAACAGTTCTTATGAAGGGGTAATCTGTAATCGATCTAGGGAATCTAAAATCGCTACACTCGGTATGCACAGAACACAGCTATGTTTCAACTTATAAGAGACAGATTTATAATTGTTAAATAACGATGTAAGTAATATCGTATAAAAGCTATTCTTAAAAAAAGATGCAGTTTTAAATAACATTAACATTCAGTGGATTGGCAAAATTAGACTACATGTATTACCATCTACATATAGAGACACGAATTTGAATAATGTATAAGAAATTGTAATTTATGCATCCCACTGTAGTAATGACAGTAAAAAATCAACCTTTCCTAAATCTATTAATCGATCTGCTCATTTAGGTTAACGGTACTTTTTGTAACATTAAGGCGACACATGATTTGTATTGATGATCAGATCCATGCTTCCCTGCGTCAAATCCCTAAGTAAAACTCTGCCATTAAGGGTTTTTTTAAATGTCGTGAATGATATAAAAAAAACAATAAAAGGAGTGATAAAATATCTCTTCGCTATTAATATTTTCAAATATTTACGAAATTTATGCCAAAAGTGAGACACCCTCTCCAAAATGGAAGAAGAAAAACTGCAACATGAATTATATTTATATTGTTAGTAGCCCTTTATCTTTTCGATACAAAAACATAACATTAAATTTACATAAACTTGTACGTTATATATGTGATCTATGGATATATTGAGCGAATAATCCAGCCCTTAAACAAGTATTCAATGACTTTGCAATAATAATACTTTAAATATATGTTTAAAAATTTTGAGATTAATGATATACGAGATGATATTACGTTATCATATAAACTGAAACAAATTTAAACTCAAACAAATGCATAAAAACCTGTGAGATGGATGCCACCGTCCTCTTTCTCAGAAGTTGACCACCCTGCTCTGCTGTTTCTGCTGACTCAGCAGAAATCAAACCTGCCGATCTTATTCAAGGGCGAGTTGGATAATGGAACGGGCGGAATTAATCATAAGGGGTGGATTATATAGTGTTCGATTGCTACCTCCTGTGTTGCTTTACATTTGATAATCCCTAATATATTGATAAATATTCCAATAAAATTATATGAAAAATGTTTTGTTTATATTAACGAGATCGTTTTGAATTTATGTATAAGTACAACACTATGTTATATAATATATATTATATAACGTTACAAAGGAAAATAGGTTACCATTTCTATTGAATTATTTATTATATATTCAAATTACAATTAACATATTAAGGAACACCTTCAAGTATTCATTATCTCTGTATCTTTATGCTCTTACACATTATGCATGTTTTCGTTGATATAGTTTCCCTCAGCTTGTAACCTCCACACCCTATTAAGAATTACTGGATCCTCCCCTAGGATGTAATATTAGACCCGTATTTCCCTGCGGGAGAGTTACTGAGCGTGCCGTAAAGTTTATATAAAAAACTAGAGCACGCTGATTTGGTTAAGGGTATTTGTGAGTTGCCTTGACGCCGTGTCCGCGGGAGGTCTCGGTCCTTGGCCCTTCACCATGGGAGTGGTTAAGTGAGACTCTTTGAGTGAGTGGGACCGAAACGCCATGACAGGTCCAACGTGATTTATGGGTAAAATAATAGTTACTGGTGGGGCTTGGTGTTTCTAGGTGTACACGTTTATGGGCTAAATACGATTTCCTATCACCGGGGAAAAAGGCCTGGCTTCCTTAAACTAACATCGCAAGAATACAATCGGAGCCGTGGCCACCAAGTGGCGGCAATCTTATCAAGTGGGCATAATTTAAAACAAAAATAGTTAACCGACAGTGGTATTCATTGGAAAACTTTAAAAATAAAACAAAAAGTAGTGTTTGATTAGTGCCTTCATCAATCCCTTAAATGTGATATCCATGTACACGCTTTCTTTCGCTAATCATTCGTGGATATATTGATTATTTTAACCGTATGTTGACTATATGCATAATTGTTTTTTTTTCTATTTTTTATTCTGAACCCTTGTAATAAAACATTTGATGCAAACTCTGAAATTTCAAAAATGTTATTCAGAACTATGTATGTGTGAGAGGACCTGTGATATAATAAAGATCATTTATATCGTAATATAGGCAGAATTACTCGCGGTGCGGGACTGCCTTCAATTTAACCACGGTGTTTACTGAATAATAACACTTCAGTTTCATGTGTAAGGAGGTCTACATATCTTCTTTCAATAATATACATTTCACGGGTGAAATATTTACAGAAAATCATCCAATGATAAAGTGTAACTTAGGGTCAGCATATATGCATCCGTATGGTTATCTAGCACACTCTGAGCGTAACGGTATTATCCGAGCTGGGTGGAAGTATACGTAACATTCAGGCAGGGGAAGATACAGTGTGGATTTGAGGTAGAGTGAACAATGATGATGGTGACGTCAGTATGGGGGTTATAGGATGTTCCTGAAATGAGGAACTGGAAGCTGGTAAGGATGGAAGAAAAGGCAGATGACGGCTTCCATGATGCTTCTGAAGTAAATCACTCCGTTGCATCTCCAGATGTGTCGACAGTTCTGCTCTTAGCAACTCAGTGTGCGTTTGTCGTGTGTGTTTGGGTATATTTTTGTACATTTGAGTGTTCTTGCGTGTGGTCTGACCGAATTGCGAGTTTTATTTTTAAACGTTCTATTTTTTTACTGAGTATTCAAACACCATGATCGCCAATTACGGCTGACACAGATCTTGACTAATATTGCCAGTCTCCATTTTGGAAGGCAATAGACGTGTTCTCACGTACAGGCTGCCCCAAGTCTAGACTTGTTCTATTTCCCTCGGGTAGCTGAATGTTGGATTTTCATTCTGAATACAAAACGTATAACCTTCACACAGATTGCTGTTAAGTGGTTGTCAAATTTTGTTTCGCACTAAAAGTCAAAGGCAAAGCAATAAGCTCACGTTTTTCTATTTTGAAAACGGACACCAAATCTCTGTCATAGAAAGCTGATTTATGACTTTATCATATTTTATGAGTGTATGTAATCATCTGAAAAGCTTAACCTATTGAAGGACTTGATATATTCAGTGAAGGTAAACTACAGTTGTGTATTATGGTTTCATCGGCCAAGTCGGTCTGAAGCCGGGTGCATAATACACCGATTCCAGGAACGAGAAAAATCGCGTTTTTTTTTCGTGTCGAGCTAGTATGAGATTTTTTGCGACATTATTCTCACTAGTTCGTATAACAGAATCGGCGCTGGGAAATCCTTAGCCATATCAACGAATGTCCGTTAGAATCGAACAACAAAATCGTCGTCGGCATAGACGGGCTTCCTGTTATCTCATTTCGGTCATATGATCCCATAAAAAATATCAAACACATAGCATGCTAGTTATGTCCGATGGTCGCTGGACGAAGAATTAAGAAAATATTGGATCCATATGAGATATCCGTACTGGCCGACGCCGATACACGTCGAGGGACAAAAATCCGCTTAATACGTACCCAGCTCAATCATAACTTAATTCACTTTATTCCTTACTGGTATTTCCAGCAATTTTGAAAACTCTTTGGGTGAAAGGGTACGTGTTATATAAATATGGTATAATAATAATAATATTAATAATAATCGGAATCATAATCATAATAATAAAAAATTTCCGGCCGGTATATTGCAACTCTTCTCAGTTCTCTTGAATCTCGGAGAAGACAAAAGTCAGTCATAAGAGTCATTAGATGAACGGTAATTTTACGTTAACTTTACTTTTTACTTATAAATCATGCCTAGTCATCCTTGGTAAAGAGAATACACCCTTAATTTATGGTTAACTTCTTCAGACCTTATTGCGGAAGGTCCCACTGGATTAAGTACCCCTAGGTTACGGCCGGAAATACAATACGTCATCATGATATGGAGCGCTAGCTAGCTTGATGACTTTATGATTTTTTTTTATCACACTAAAATGACCATCTTCTGACAACATCATTTTGATATTTGATGTCTTTTTTTTATACTGTCCAAGTTCATGTCAGCGTAATTAATGAAATGTACGGTTCAACGTATACAATTTATGATCTTCCAGTCTCTGAAGGAGCATAGGTTTCCAAATCATCTATAGGATTACAGGTTTTGTAATATATATATATATTCACGCAGCTTATACTTGATACATAAAGTAAAAGCTGTCAGTAAGAAAAAACTTTTTTTTTCTTAAAACCAACACAGAAAGTAAATTATTATGAGCTCATTAGAGCAACCGCAGAGGTTACAACGAGCTCTCGGTGACAATAAAAGAAGTGGAG